>CM055126.1:72687357-73887357 GCA_029206835.1 Rana muscosa
GATTTCCCTCCTGTCTGGTGAGCCTCAAGCCTGGGCTCACCGCCTCTTGGAGCATAAAGACGTTTCACTTAATACCCTGGACACCTTCTTCCAAGCCATGTCCAAACTTTACGAGGATCCGCACCAGGCCGCCACTGCCGAAGCAACCCTGCATGCCCTTCAGCAAGGCCGCAGACCGGCCGAGGATTACGTTTCCGAATTCAGGAGATGGAGCTCAGACACTAATTGGAATGATGCTGCTCTTTGTTATCAATTCCGATTGGGACTCTCTGAACAACTCAAAGATGAACTGGCATGTGTAGGTGTGCCCGGAACTTTGGACGCTCTGATCAACCTGACCATCCAGATTGACCGACGCTTATGAGAACGTAGGACTTAACGAGCCACCGGGCCTTCTCGCCCGGTTTGGATGTTGCCCCGGGTACCCAGCTCTGCCAACCCAGCTCCTTCATTTCCAGTTACGGCCTCCTCTGACAGCCCAGAACCCATGCAGCTGGGACTCCTCCGTCCCTCACTCACCCCTGAGGAACGTCAACGTAGGCGAACCCTTAACCTCTGTCTATACTGCGGAGAACCCGGACACTATGTACGGACTTGCCCTGTGAAAATCCGTAAGTGCCTCTCCATGTCGTCTGTGCATTTACCCGTTATACCCAGTAATTCAGCTCACCTGACGATTCCCATTCTTTTGCAGCTCCCAGGAGGGAATATTCGAGTCAGCGCTATCATTGACTCCGGGGCCTGCAGTTGCTTCCTGGACTTAGCGTTTGCCACCACCCATCACATTCCTCTGCGCCCTCGAGTTAAAGGGCTTTCAGTATACCTCGCCGATGGATCTACCCTTAAATCCGGACCAGTCACACAGGAGACCCTACCGTTGGCCACAACCATTGCCAGTACCCATCAGGAGTTACTATGCCTAGACGTCATCAAGTCTCCGCTGTTCCCCATCATTCTGGGCATGCCCTGGTTACAGGCCCACAACCCGCAAATTAATTGGACATCAGGAGAAGTCAGTTTCGGTTCCCCCTACTGCCGTCAGCATTGTCTGCAGGAAGTTCCGAGTACTCCTTCATCTCTGCTTTGCATGGACTCTGATGCTGAGGTCCGCCAGTCAGTTCCTGAAGCATATCATAATTTCCTGGACGTTTTCAGCAAAAAAGGGGCTGAGACTCTTCCCCCACACAGGCGTTATGACTGCCCGATTGAGCTTCTCCCCGGGGCTGAAATCCCCTTTGGCAGGATTTTTCCCCTCACGGAACTTGAACTCGAGACCCTCAAGGTTTATGTTGATGATAACCTTAAGAAAGGGTTCATCCGTCCTTCTACGTCACTGGCAGGGGCAGGGATTTTCTTCGTTGAGAAAAAAGACCATTCCCTTCGTCCTTGTGTGGATTACAGAGAGCTCAACAAAGTGACTATAAAGAATCGGTACCCCCTTCCTTTAGTACCGGAATTGTTTCAAAGACTAGGATCCGCAGTAATTTTCACAAAACTGGACCTCCGTGGGGGCCTATAATCTGGTGCGGATCCGAAGCGGTGATGAGTGGAAAACTGCCTTTCGCACGCGCTTCGGGCACTTTGAATATTTAGTTATGCCCTTCGGACTTTGCAATGCCCCGGCTACGTTCCAACATTTTGTGAACGACATTTTTAGAGACTACCTTGATCTTTTTGTTATCATTTACCTGGACGACATCCTCATCTTTTCCCCCTCTTTGGAGAAACACCGGGAACACGTTCAGAATGTGCTCGCACGGCTTTGAATGCACGGGTTATACGCAAAACCCGAAAAATGCGAGTTCGAACGCCAAAGCATTCAATTCGTTGGACTGGTCATCTCGGTGGAAGGTATCACGATGGACTCCCAGAAAGTGGCTGCAATTCTTGACTGGCCGGTACCCGTAGATAGAAAAGGCATACAGCGCTTCATTGGATTCGCAAACTTTTATAGCAAGTTCATCAGGGGGTTCTCTTCCATCATCACCCCATTAACCAACCTAACCAAACAGACTGTCCGGTTCCAGTGGTCTTCAGAAGCCCAAATGGCCTTCGAGACCCTTAAGAGATTATTTACCTCTGCATCTGTTCTGAGGCACCCTGATGCGGCTCTACCTTACATACTGGAGGTGGACGCCTCGGAAACGGCAGTTGGGGCGGTTCTCTCCCAAAGACAGGGGCCCAAGGCTCTCTTACATCCGGTCGCCTTTTTCTCCCGTAAGCTGTCAGATTCGGAGAAGAACTATGATGTGGGAGACCGGGAGCTACTGGCAATCAAAGCCGCCCTGGAGGAATGGCGGTACCTCCTGGAAGGAGCAGCGCATCCGATCCTGGTCTATACGAATCACAAGAATCTGGAGTATCTAAGAGTGGCAAAAAGACTGAAACCCCAGCAGGCCAGGTGGGCACTTTTTTTCACACGTTTCTCTTTCCATATAACGTATAGACCAGGATCGAAGAATACCAAACCCGATGCTCTCTCACGTATGTTCTGTGACCCTGAAACACCTGCCCCTCCAAATACCATCTTTTCACCAGGAAACTTTCTCTTGCTTCAAGAGGACCTGCTATCTCGGATTAAGCAAGCATCCAAGGAGATCTCTCCCTCACCTGGGACAGAGTTGCAGCTCAAGGATGGACTTTTATGGTACAAAGACAAAATCTTTGTACCAGAGGACTTGCGAGTCGCGGTCCTTAGTTCCTGCCACGATAACAAACTGGCGGGGCACTTCGGGGTACTCAAGACCTCCGAACTCCTACAACGAATGTTCTGGTGGCCGCAACTGTCAAAGGACTGTAGGAGCTATAAGGCTATAAGGCATTTAGTTTAGTCAAGCTAGCTAGGATAAAAGAGTTATGCTTTAGTTTGATCAACTATAAATATGGAAAATTACTGAGCTACGTGCATGAAGTTGTTATTTCACATTTATCTCACATGTTATGTTCCTTTTTACTGAGAAACTGTCTTGTGATTAAACAACATCTGCTTCAACAGCGTCTTTAACCTTCACCGCAGATTAGACAGAGGGCGTCTTCCCTCGTCTTGTATGTATATAACATTTGGACACTGAACAATAAATTGTAATCATTATTCACGTACTCTCCGTGTATGTGTCTTGATTATCTCACCAGTGAAGAGGAGCATTTCCACACATCCAAGGGTCCAGCCTAGGCGAAGGGTCAAGAAGTGCGGACCTAACAGATCTGGTACCAGAAGTGGGGTCGGCGTCCGGCAGGTAGGTGGGCATTTTTGACCTTTTGGTGGAAATTGTACATCTACTCTGTCGCGATGACCAAAGACCACTGAAATTTTGTTAGATAAATCTTAAAGCGATCTGTACCCCTGGGGATGAGCTAGGCGGGCTCCCGAGGGACAGTAGGCGCACTATCTTTTAAAAGAAATAGGAGAAGTCCGGCTGGTGTTGGCCTGACTATAAACTATAAAATATCTCAAACTGAGAAACAGTAGATTGCGCTCAGTACTGAAGGACGGGTGTGTGGAACCCTCATAATTTTTAAGGCCTTTATTTTTATTTTTTTATATATATAGAAATATTAAGAATATTATAGAAGTGTTTTAAGACATTTAAAGTATTAACCACTTGCCGCCAGCCCTATAGCGGATTGACGGCGGCAAAGTGGTTGCAAAATCCTGACAGGACGTCATATGACGTCCTCAGGATATTGAGCCGCTGCGCGCCCCCGGGGGCGCGCATCGCTGCGATCGTTGTTGCAGGGTGTCAGTCTGACACCCCGCAACACCGATCTAGGTAAAGAGTCTCCGACGGAGACTCTTTACCACGTGATCAGCCGTGTCCAATCACGGCTGATCACAGTGTAAACAGGAAAAGCCGGTCATCGGCTTTTCCTCACTCGCATCTGTCAGACGCGAGTAGAGGAGAGCCGATCGGCTGCTCCTCTGACAGGGGGGGGTTTGTGCTGATCGATTATCAGCACAGCCCCCCCGAGGATGCCCACTGGACCACCAGGGATGCCACTAGACCACCAGGGATGCCACTGGACCACCAGGGAAGCACACCATAAAAAGGTAAATAAGGTATGCCACCCTAGACCACCAGGGATAATGGATGCCAATCAGTGCCACAATGGATGCCAATCAGTGCCCACAATGGGCACCACTGATTGGCAGGCATTATTGTTTGGCACTAATTGGCATCCATTAGTACAGTACAGTGCCACCTATCAGTGCCCACCCATGCCACCTATCAGTGCCCACTAATGCCACCTATCAGTGCCCACCCATGCCCACCCGTGCCACCTATCAATGCCCATCCATGCCGCCTATCCGTGCCCATCTGTGCCCACCCGTGCCGCCTATCTGTGCCCACCCATGCCGCCTATCTGTGCCCACCCGTGCCGCCGATCGTTGCCCATCCGTGCCGCCGATCGTTGCCCATCTGTGCCACCTCATCGGTGCCCATCCGTGCCGCCTTATCCGTGCCCGTCAGTGCAGCCCCATCAGTGCCCATCAGTGAAGGAGAAAACTAACTTATTTACAAAGTTTTGTAACTGAAACCAAAAAAAACCTTTTTTTTTTTCAAAATTTTCAGTCTTTTTTTTATTTTTTAGCAGAAAATAAAAATCGCAGAGGTGATCAAATACCACCAAAAGAAAGCTCTATTTGTGGGAACAAAATGATAAAAATTTAGTATGGGTACAGTGTACCATGACCGCGCAATTGTCATTCAAAGTGCAACAGCGCAGAAAGCTGAAAATTGGTCTGGGCAGGAAGGTGTTTAAGTGCCCAGTATGGAAGTGGTTAAGAATTCTTAGAAGTTATAAGATTTATTCCTGTATTGCATTTCAAATATATTGTATTATTGCCAATGTCTAGAGATCAACCAGGTAGTATTGAAACACCTCCTACTAGTTGTGGACAATGTACTCTGGGATTGTTATTTGTTGAACATGGAGATGTGCCAATTTTACTAGCAACTAGACCAGGGGGATATTCTAGTAGATTGGGCAGACAACCACATTTTCCACAACACGAGGACGGTGTTTATTTTGTTACCCTGAAACTTAACATACATAGTTCAATAGGGGAAGATCAATCAAGCCTCGTACACACGGCCGAGAATCTCGTCGTTAAAAACATGTCGTTTTTTACGACGAGATCTTTGGACAAGAAACTTGTCCCGGCCGAGTGTACACACGCTCATTTCAAAGAACCCACGGTTCTTTGAATGGAGCGTACGCGGTGACGTCATCGAATACGACGAGCATGCGCTCGTCACATTCAATGCCATCGCCACCATCTTGGTTCACCCTTGCTATGCCTAGGAAGCTACCGCGCATGCATCAAAGTCATTTCAAGCATGCGCGGGCTTCCCGGCGAACAGGTAAGTGTACACACACACAATTTTCTCGTCGAGAAACAGGCTGACGAGAATCTCGACAAGAAAATAGAGAGCAGGTTCTCTATTTTCTCGTTGAGATTCTTGTCGCTTTCCTTGACGAGAAACCATACACACGAACGAATTTCTCGGCAAGAAATCTCTGCCAGCAAGTTTCTTGCTGGTTCTTGCCGAGAAACTCGGTCGTGTGTACGAGGCATTAGAGTTTGAATCAACTCTACAGGAAGTTATTGAAAGGTGTATTCAGGTCACTGGTTGTTTTCACCTCTGTAAAAACTGTCAGCATTTCTGGAAAGGAAAGTCATATGGGGAACACTGTAGACAAGGGGGACGGGTCCCAGGTGCGCCAGCCGACGCTGTATGATTATGTTAAGGACCAGATACCAATTGGGTTAATAGAACCTTTTTGGTCCAATGTCCAAACGAGGGCTCATCAGATAGGAATTTCAGGACTAGGACCCCAAGGGCCATGTTGTGAGGCAGATTGGAAGGAAGTACATAAATTATGCGGGTCACACAAACATTCATATCCCCCGGGAGATTGGGATGAGAAATATATGAAGAACACTTGTAGAATATGGGGGGAACAAATGAAGAAATACAGTAAGAAGTATGTCACTCCCCAAGGAGAGAAATCCCCAACGGCCCCCCTTGAGATACCCATATCATACATTAAGGCACCACCTCCCTATGTTTTTGTCAAAAATGATTCAGTCATTCCACCCCGAAAATTAGGTCTTTACCCTAACCTTCCAACCGGTCTACCAGGTCTAGATACCCCTGCCTTGGTGGCCATAATACATGAAACTTCCTCAGAAGAAGATAAAAAACGGTGGCAGGAGTATGAAGAAAAAAAGAGGGAAAAGGAAGCAAAGGAAAGGGAGGAGAAATTAGCATTAGAAGACCAGGAGACCCTTGAGGTGTGGCGGGCTAGAAAGGACCAGGAAAGTAAGGAAGCTGAAAGGGAAGAATTTATTAAAATTCGGCTTATGGAACAGAAGGAAGAAGAACAGAGATTGGATATAATAAGTAGAAAGTTGATGGAAAGGGAAAAACGAATGAATAAAGAGATGGAAACAATAAAATTAAAAGAACAAGAAATAGAAAGAAAAAATGAAAAACTTAGGTGGGCACAAGCAGACCTGGAAGCAGACCTAGACTTCACAAGACAGCAAGTGGTACAAGCCATAAGCCCCCTACCAGGCACACCTGAACTCATATATGATCCCGAGACTCCTCTAGGGACAGAGGAAGAAAGTACTATGGACTCCATACTTGGTAGTCAGGTTATGTTAACCAGGTTTCGCCAAAAGGCCCTCGTGAAAGCCCTTAAGGAAAAACCGAGTCCTCCAGATTCTGAAAGGGAAACGATAGAAAGGGTAGCTAGGGAAGGTGGGAGTTTTCCCTTAATAACTATCGGAACATCCAATGTCCATATTCCCCTCCCCCTAGGTACCCTGATTAATTTAAAAGAACCCTGCCCCAATCCAAGGAAGAATCCGAGAGAGGCAGCTAAATTTTTGAAAAAACATTGCGCAGGTTGTGGCATGGATGAGGAAGACCTCTCATGCCTATTCAACATAATCGATCCAGAACCATATGTTCCAATCGATCTTAACGGTCTTTACTCAAAACATTTCACAACTACAACTTCCCCGGACTGGACGGGATTTTGGGCAGATATAGCTAGTCATTGGTCAAAACATTACAAAGGACACACTGCACTACATTCCCTAGTCATGGCAAAACAGGAAGGTAAAGAGAACTTCTTCGAATTTTGCCAAAGAGTGTTTGATTTATTTAAAGCAACAGAACAAAAAGATGATGTTTTATTTTTAAGTACTGTGATGTCAAATGGGGACCCAAAAACTACTCAACTTATCAAACTGATAGATCCAAATTGGATGACAAAAAAGGCAACAGACTTCTTAGAAGAGAACAAGAAGAGACAGGCTTCGGGAGTATTTCAGCAAAAGGGTGGGTTGTTTCATATGGGTAGCCCCCAACCACCGGCAGAGGCCCCTATAATGGCAGCACAGTTTACACAATCCTACCCACAGAACTATCCTACCCCCCCCAGACCAAGCTTGTTTTAATTGTGGCAATTTTGGTCATTGGAAATCACAATGCCCGGCCCGGAGGGGTCAATCACTACCGAGAAGAGGTAGAGGCAGGGGATTCGGATATGGCCCCCCCCCCAGAGATTCCCCAACTATCAGACTCAACAACAAGCCCCACAACACCCATATAGACCCAATAGACAGGCACCCCCAGCACCTCAAAATACTCGAGGACAACCTATCCCTCTACAATGGCCAACCACACAACAGAGCCAGCCTCCACAATAGGGGTGCCTTGAGCAAGTTCAAGCTCTTGTCCTCGTATGTTATAATTCTTCTTGGAAACCACTGCCTACGGTAACCCTTTTGGTAGATGGACACAGAACTAATTTCTTAATTGACACAGGAGCGACTTCCAGTTGCTTAACTGACCCAATTTTTGACACAGAAAATTGTGACGAGGGACGCTCAATTGGCATAAATGGAACTGAGGTTACACATCCAATAACCAAGCCACTTCCTGTAGCCACTCCACAAGGACAAATTCTAGTGCATCAAAAGTTTGCAGTCCTTACTTCTTGTCCCCTACCCCTTATGGGAAGGGATTTAATGTCCGCCTTGGGAATAGAAGTGGTGTTTCATAAAGAGGGAGGATTAACTGCCACCTCCAGGCTCTGTGACTTACAAAGTCCAAAAAGGGTTGACCAGATGGGATACTATATGTTACTCCCCGCTAGATTACAGAATCATGCAATCTGGGCAAGGAGCAAGACCGCTGCCGGATTTCTAAATTGCACACCCTACAAACCACAATTACAACAATACTCTTCATCAGTCTTTCAGAAACAATACTCTTTACACGAAGAGAAAATCAGGGGCATAACACCACAAATTGACACATATTTAGAACAAGGAATTCTGAAGCCAGTCATCAGCCCCTGGAATACACCTATCCACCCTGTAAGAAAGGCGAGTGGCGAGTGGCGTTTTTTTCAGGATCTGAGGGCCCTGAATAAGGTAATTATCCCACTCCCACCCCTGGTTTCTGATATCACCTTCATATTCACAAATATTCCATCTGACTCCAGATTCTATACAGTGGTTGACCTGTCCAATGCGTTTTTTAGCGTCCCAAAAGAGGAAACTGCCCAATCAATATTTGCCTTCTCATGGGGCCAAACCCAGCTAACATGGACTCGCTTGCCTCAGGGCTTTGTGGACAGTCCAGCAGCTTTTTCAATAGTGTTGAATGCCTCTCTTAAAGACTGGACGCCGGATCATGGCTCCGTCTTGATCCAGTACGTGGATGACCTATTGCTCTGTAATAAGGATGAGGAGAGCTGTGCAAAGGACTCTGAGCATCTGCTCGAACACCTAGCCAGCAAAGGTCACCTGGCGTCTAGGAAAAAGATCCAGTGGGTCTGCAGGTGTGTAGAGTATCTGGGTTGTATACTGACAGAGGGCCAGCGCCTCGTATCCCCAGCTCGAGTCAAAGCACTCTCTGCCCTCAATCCTCCGAGAGACAAGGCCGCCCTTCTCTCCTTTCTAGGCTCCATCGTATACTGTAGACAGTGGATTCCTGATTGTTCACACTATGATTCAATACTCAGACCTGCTACGCTTCAGACTGCCCCCAAAGTCGTACATTGGACTGATGATATGGTGCAAGCTTTCACCTCATTATTGTCCTCTTTGGCCAGGGCTCCTGCTTTGGGGCTCATGGATCACTCAAAGGACTCCTCACTCTACTGTGTAGTTTCAGGATCCACTTTTGCTGCTGTACTGGCACAGATGCACGGGACAAATTTAAGACCCGTGGCCTACATCTCAAAGAAACTGCCAATACAGGTGCAGGGAATGCCCGCATGCCTTCAAAATCTGGCTGCTGCAGCTATGGCAGTACAGGAAGCAAGCAAATTAGTCCTAGGCCACCCTATGACATTGTATTCAACACATACTGTCACAAAATATGAATACACAGCACATGACTACACAAAGATCAAGCGGATATGAAATTATCCTGCTAAACACAGCCAATCTCACTGTCAAATATTGCCCGGATACAACCCCCGCCGTGCGATTTTTACACTCCTTGCTCAGACTCATTAATAACCCTGATCCTGAAAAGGAACATTGTTGTTTGACAGAATTGGACCTTGTCACTTCACCCCGAAGGGATTTACTTGATATCCCCAGGCCTGATGCACAAAACGTATTTGTAGACGGTAGCTGCTCCCGACCCTCTGATGCCACTTACCAAACTGGTTATGCTGTGGTACAACTGCCAGATGTGGTACTTGAAGCACAAGCTATTCCAAACACATCAGCACAAATTGCTGAACTGATCGCTCTTACAAGGGCCTGCCAATTATTCAAAGACAAAGAAGTTAATATCTACACTGACAGTAGGTATGCACATGGAGTGGCACACGACTTCGGGGTTATCTGGAAGAATAGAGGCTTTAAAACCGCAGATAACAAGCACATTTCAAATAAATAGTTTGTTTTACAACTCTTATGCCACGTACACACGGCCGTTTTTCTCGTTGAAAAAAACGTCATTTTTCCCATTCGACGAGAAAAACGATAGTCTGTGGGCTTTCTGACGTTTTTTTCGACGAGAAAAACTGCATTAAAAACGACGAGAAAAATTAGAACATGTTCTAATTTTTCTCGTCGTTTTTTTCGACATGTTTTCCGCGGCAGTGTTTCCCATAGGGAAACACTGCCGCGGAGCCCACAGACGGTCGTTTTTCTCGTCAAGAGAAAAAATTACGTGAAAAACGACCGTGTGTGGGGATCAAGCTGTTCCCCCGTTTTAAATGACATTATTCACGGCGTTTTTTTAACCGCCGTGAATAATGATCGTGTGTACGCGGCATCAGATGCAATCCAACTGCCAAAAAGTGTCTCCATCATTAAAGTTAAGGCTCACACAACTGACAAAGGAGACTTAGCTAGGGGCAATGCCTTGGCAGATCACATAGCTAAAGAAGTTGCATCACAATCACTTCCAGAGCCCACATTGATATTCTTTCAGCAAGATTTCACTGCTCCTGATTTTCATGTAGGGGTGCGACCCCTTCTGAAATTATATGAAGATTTATTTTTTACATGGGGAATTAAGAAACAAGCAGAAATACTTGAAGGCAGTTGCCTTACATGCGCGCAAAATAATGTACAAGGAAAGAGACATGGCCTCCACGGATGCCTGCCACCCCCTTTGGGGCCATTACAAGATTTACAAATAGACTTTACACACATGCCCACTCAGAAAGGAAACCTAAAATATCTTCTAGTCATAGTAGATACATTTTCGGGATGGGTAGAAGCAATCCCCACCACAGGTGAAACTGCCAAAATAACCGCCCGAGTATTGTTGAACCATTGGGTATGCAGGTTTGGCATCCCAAGAAACATCTGGTCAGACCAGGGACCAGCATTTACCTCAGCCCTCACAAAAGAACTGGCATGCTTACTGGGAATACAATGGAAATTACACATTCCCTACCACCCACAGAGTGCAGGTATGGTAGAGCGGATGAACAGAAACATAAAAGACAAACTAAAAAAGGCTACTAAAGGGACTATGAAAAATTGGTTAGACATACTGCCCTCCGTTCTTTTCCAAATAAGAACCACCCCCCCGAGCAGGACAGGTTTTTCCCCGTACAAAATACTTATGGGTAAACCAGCACAAACCAAAATACCGACCCCAGATAGTTCAGAAGAGCTTAACCTTTTTTCTTTGCAGGAAGAATACGTGAAACATCTGGTAAGTAGCTTACAAGAAATAAATGAACAAGTTGCTGTCACCTTTTCTCCTCTTTCCACAGAACCAACCCATCCTTTCATCCCTGGGGATAAAGTATTAATAAAACAACTGGCTGTGAGAAAACACGTGGGTCCTGTCTTTCAAGGTCCCTACAGTGTGGAGAAGGTTGCCAGAACTGCTGTCTTAATAGACCAAGGTCCACAGTGGATCCATGCATCAAGACTGAAAGCATCTCCAGGTACACCCCCAGAGGAAAAAGGAGGTGAAACAGGTGTTACAAGTCCTCGAAAAATAGAGACTAAAAGGAAGATTGTACCCTAAAAATGACTCTGTTCATAGCAAATGATTCAGGAAAATTATGGGCCCTGTTGGGAGGACTCGTGATATTGGTGTTTATCCCCACTTGGATCATAACTAACTGTATATACCACCCGGAGGATCTGGGTGAAATGAAGGGTATATGTGGTGAAAATACAGAACTAAATTATACTGAACAACAACAGAGAAAGAAAAGAAGTATAGATGGGGGTTTTACAGATAAAATGTTACTGTTGAAATTTAAATATGCCTATGCTCAGAAGTCAGGATATGATACATGTTGGATATGTAGTAAACTCCACCCTAGTACTGCTAGGATTCCTCTAATGGCAGTACCTCTTAATTTCACCCCTCTTCTAAATGGGACGCCACCTGTACACCTCACAAATATCACTAGAAAATTCCCAAACCATGGGCAGGAGTTATGCCCCGGATTGGTGTTTCAAGTTAGGAAACTCCACGGTGGGAGCCCGAACCTGTCAGCACACTGTAATTAACTTCACAGCCACATCTTCCAATTTCACGGATCCAAACATCTCTTTTTATCATACATCAAGTCCTGAGGCCAATTGTAGCTTAACAACATTTATGCGTGACAACTCCACCTCTGAGCTAGGTCGATTACTATCAGTTATACAGTTCTCTAGCATGTCTCATGACATGAGGAAAATCTTCCAAACCCTTCCCCTAGCTCTGGGTAACAACACATATGTATGCTGTAAAAAGGGTTGTTACCCTTGGATCCCTTTAGAATCCCAGGGATGGTGTTATCTGGCAGCCCTAGTTCCTGTAATGGGGGTATTGGGAGACAAAGAGGGAGGACACTTATTAGAAGCTAGTTCTCACCCCAGATATCCCCTTAGACACCGTATTAAGAGGGAACTGTTCCTTGAAAAGGACATGGCTTGGGCCTGGTTCCCTTCCTGGACAGGTTGGGGAATAGATTTAATGAAAAGACTTAACAATTATACGAGCATCTTAGATGAAGTACTAGAGAAAAATTCTGTTGACATTACTAGTTTAAACATTGAGACTAGAGCAATCAGAAAACAATTGGAGCTCCATGAGCTTGCCATTGAAAGCATGAGTGCTGCACTCACTGGCCTGTGTGAGGTCGCGCAGGATTATGAGTGCTGCACTTGGATTCACAACACATACATGGAGGTTCCTGATTATTATGATGTGATTACACAACACAGAAATGAAGTAGACAAGTTACAACAAGAGGCAAGAGATATTGGAAAAACTTGGAGCCCTTTTGGGGAGGGAGGATTCTGGGGCACAGGTATTTTTTCCTTCCTAAAACAAATCGGTACAACAGTAATAATGGTTTTGATCTTTATCCTACTGTTGTACTTAATGTTTAAATTAACCCTCTGTATGATCAGTGGAGTCACTAAAAAGAAGGTACAAAGCTCTAGGGAACCGTCCTTAATGATGTCAAAAAAATATCGGCCAAGCAGAAATGGTACCATGAACAAGAATCGATACTATAAGTCAGGGATATGCAATTAGCGGACCTCCAGCTGTTGCCAAACTACAAGTCTCATGAGGCATAGCGACACCCTGACAGCATCAAGCATGACACCCAGAGACAGAGGCATGATGGGACTTGTAGTTTGGCAACAGCTGGAGGTCCGCTAATTGCATATCCCTGCTATAAGTGATCAATGAAATCTAGAAGATTGCATGATCAAAGAGAGGTTTATAAGGCTATAAGGCATTTAGTTTAGTCAAGCTAGCTAGGATAAAAGAGTTATGCTTTAATTTGATCAACTATAAATATGGAAAATTACTGAGCTACGTGCATGAAGTTGTTATTTCACATTTATCTCACATGTTATGTTCCTTTTTACTGAGAAACTGTCTTGTGATTAAACAACATCTGCTTCAACAGCGTCTTTAACCTTCACCGCAGGTTAGACAGAGGGCGTATTCCCTCGTCTTGTATGTATATAACATTTGGACACTGAACAATAAATTGTAATCATTATTCACGTACTCTCCGTGTATGTGTCTTGATTATCTCACCGGTGAAGAGGAGCATTTCCACACATCCAAGGGTCCAGCCTAGGCGAAGGTTCAAGAAGTGCGGACCTAACAGGAGCTACGTGGAGTCGTGCACCACATGTATCAGAAACAAGGGAAGTAAGTCCAGAGCCTGGGGTTTGTTGAAACCATTGCCCGTACCCGAGAGACCATGGAGGATGATTTCCATGGACTTCATCGTAGAGCTTCCCCCCTCTGAACTTTTCACCACTATCTTTGTGGTTGTGGATAGACTGTCAAAAATTGCACACTTCTTGCCCATGAGGGGTACGCCTTCCGCTCCTGAGACAGCTAAAATTTTTATCAAAGAAATCGTAAGGCTCCATGGCATCCCTGCGAACATCGTGTCGGATCGAGGGGTGCAATTCACTTCCAGGTTCTGGAAGGCCCTGTGTGAAGCCCTTGGGATTAACTTGTCCTTCTCGTCTGACTACCATCCACAATCAAATGGGCAGACGGAACGGACGAATCAAACACTTGAGCAGTACCTACGCTGCTTTTCCTCATTCTCGCAGGAAGACTGGGTACCTCTGCTGCCGCTGGCCGAGTTCGCATACAATAATTCGGTCCACTCTGCCACAAAGCAATCCCCGTTCTATGCAAATTACGGATTTCACCCCTCATTCTTGTCCAACTGTATCCCGGAGTCTGCCGTACCTGCTGTCCAGGAGACATTGGATTTTTTCAGAACAAACAATGAATTATTACGAGACACAATGACTAAGACACAGGAATATAATAAAGAAGTGTTCGACAAAAAAAGAAGAGGAGAACTCAATCTGGAACCCGGAGATCAGGTGTGGTTATCTACAATGAACCTTAAACTTGCCTGTCCCTCAAAGAAATTGGGCCCCAAGTTTGTGGGTCCTTTCCCCGTCAGGAGACGGATTAACAGTGTGGCCTACGAATTGGAGCTGCCAGAATCGTTCCGGATCCATCCGGTTTTTCATGTTGCCCTACTTAAACCTACTGTTCCTGACCCCTTCTCGGGACGTGACACCGGCCCTCCCGAACCAATCTTGGTCGACGGTGAAGAGGAGTTTGAGGTGGAATCCATTGTAGATTGTAGGAAGAGGCGCAACCAAGTCCAATTTCTTGTAAAATGGAAGGGATATGGCCCTGAGGAGAACTCATGGGAACCCGAGTGCAACATCCATGCCAAAAGATTGGTCCAGTCCTTCAAAGACTCTCATCCAGTTAAGGTGGCCCAGTTGGGCATCCGGAGGCTGCCCATTGGAGGGGGCAATGTCATGAAGGGCAACCTTACCTACAAGTTGGCGACGCTTCGGCAAACGCGCGTGCGCAATAATGACAGTTCGGCGGGTGCGCGCCTGCGCAATAGCGGCGCAACGGTCTTCGCGCGTGCACACATGCGCAGTAACGGCGCGCGGGCGTGCGCGGGTGATCGCGGGAGCGCGCGTGACACTTCTTGGCGCCAACCTGGGGCTATTTAAAGGGGCTTAGGCCTGGGCTCCTTGCTGTCTGGTCTACAGCGTTCCTGAGACCCACCTGCTATCTGATAGTTCCCTGCTGATCTGTTCCTGTGACCCGGCTTGTTCCTGACTCTCCTGCCTTCTGCCTGCCCGCTGACCCCCGGCTTGTTGACCTTGCTTCCGCCTGCTCCTTCTGTCTCCTGCTGCCTGCCCGTTACCGACCCGGATTGCATAACGACTCTGCCTCTGCCTCTTGGACCGCACCTGATCTGCCTGCCAGTGGATGACCCGGCCTGCTTGGACCTGTCTGTGCTCGGAACTACAGGACACCTCCCCGCTGTCTGCTGCCTCTCTCCTCAGTTCCTGTGTGCCAAGCCTGCCTGCCTTTCCTGTGTCCCTACTGTCGCTGACGCCTGCACAGAGCTTCCTGAAGGTCCAGCTCCATCTCTGCACCAGTGCTCCTGACAGGCACTTGTGCGACTCTGCACTCCCGAGCTCCCTGTTCCCACCTTCAGGGGTTCCGGAGTGAGAGGTGCAAAAGAGGCCGCTCCCTGCATCCCAGGCTCATCACCAGGTACGTGACAGGTGGTCTATTTAAACTGCCTTGATAGCTGCTATCAGCTGTCCATGGCTGTGGGGTGCTGCTGTTTGGTACGTGATTACATCAGGTAACTAATTACACTTACATTGTTGCTTTCTACTTGTTTTGAATGGCTACTTTTGTTTTCTAGGAACTGTTCATTTGAATGCTTTATTTGATGCATTCCTTTTCTTTGTTGTTATTTTTTTAGGCTTCCCTGCCTCTTTATATGTAGCATCGTTGATCCTCAATAGAATTAGATCCTCTACGGGATCCCCTGCTCTATCAGGGCCATCTTCCTTTTTCCTTTTTTTGGCTAGCAACGAAGTATATATTGGGTACTATTCAGGTGCCTACATTTTTCATGAACTAATTTTTCTCTGTCTTTGGATGTTTTCCAACATGCCACACATGTATAGGTAAGCCCACATTATGATTATCCAATTAGATCTGGACATTTGGTTTATCTTTCTAGTTGGATGATATAGATACTTATTATATTACTTTATTTTGTTTTAGATGACTAGGGAAGTCCCTCATTGTGATTGGGCTTTCGTTCAAACACTCCAGACAGCGCCCCACTGCATATTTTCCCTTCTTTTTGCTTTTAATACAAAGTTTTGGTAGGTTCAGGAGCAGTGGCGGCTGGTGCTCAAAATTTTTGGGGGGGCGCAAACAAACTGAAAAAAAAAAAAAATCAATTGCCGCCACTGTGCCCATTAAACACAGCCACTGTGCCCAAACGCCACCAGTTTGCCCCCTCAAATACAGCCAGTTTGTTTCCATATACAGCCAGTGTGCCCCCATATATATATAACCAGTGTGCCCCCATATATACAGCCAGTGTGCCCCCATATACAGCCAGTGTGCCCCCATATACAGCCAGTGTGCCCCCATATATATATATATATAGCCAGTGTGCCCCCATATACAGCCAGTTTGTCCCCATATATATAGCCAGTGTGCCCCCATATACAGCCAGTTTGTCCCCATATACAGTCAGTTCGTCCCAAATGCAGCCAGTTTGTCCCCCATATACAGCCAGTTCCCCCCAAATGCAGCCAGTTTGTCCCCCATATACAGCCAGTTCCCCCCAAATGCAGCCAGCGTGTCCCCCATATACAGCCAGTTCCCCGCATATTCAGCCAGTTTGTCCCCCATATTCAGCCAGTTTGTGCCCCATATTCAGCCAGTTTGTCCCCCATATTCAGCCAGTTTGTGCCCCATATTAAGCCAGTTTGTGCCCCATATTCAGTCAGTTTGTCCCCCAAATGCAGCCTGCCCCCCCCCCAGCCCTGCACTTACCTTCCTCGGTCCGCGCCGTCCTCGATGTGTTCTCCCGCCCTCGATGTCGCTTCAGCCAATCAGGTTACCGGTAACCAGATCCGGTGAACCTGATTGGCTGAAACCTCCACACAGTCTTCTTCCAGGAACGCACCCCCGTGCGTACCTGGGAGGAGTTTTTGGAAGCCGAATACAGCGTGAGAGCTGTATTCGGAAAGCCTATCAGAGCCGCTGGCTCTGATAGGCACTTCCAAGTCACACCCACCGCCGGCCACCGCTCTAATTCATATGGCCGGCGCTCACCAGGAGGCCGGCCATATGTATAGTGGGCAGCGCGGCAGCGGTGACAATACACAGATTCATGCAATGCATGAATCTGTGTATTGTCTTTCAGTGGCGGTGCGGGAGCGAGAGGGGGCGGCGCTCCGGCGCCCTCTATGGACGCACCGCCACTGTTCAGGAGACTATGTTAGTCCCTCTTTGGGTTGTCTATCATTTGCGGCATTGATAGTGTTGCAATAGTCATCCCTCTACAACATATACATAATTTATTTTTGTTCTCTTTTATTTTCTAAATAGCCACCTGCAGGCACAATATATGTCGGTGGGCCCTGGGGCACCTCGGTGGCGTTGTGACACACCTCCCTGTGGGGACTGACAGATTTGGCGGCTTACATTATTTCCTCCCTCTATTATCTGTGGGTCACATTTTTCATTTTTGGTCACCCAGTCTCCCCTCCTAGTAACGATGTGCAATCTACTAATATGATTTTATTTGCTTATTTTATAGATTTGTTTGAAACTGTACTGTACAACTCTTCACCCCTGATGAAGCCAATGAATTGGCGAAATATGTTGGGTTAACTCTGTGATCTAGTGCACAATATGTACAGTATGATGTGTTCAATTCTTTATATGTATGTTTTTGTGTTTTCTTTGGATGAATTAATAAAAATAACTTATTTTATTTAATATATTATTCAAAGCTTTTTTCTGGCACCGTCATAATCCCACAATCCCTACTTCCTTTTTCACAAACTCAATAGGGATGAGGTGCCGTATCTCTCAGAGGACACACCAACCACTTACACTCTCCATAGTCATTTAAGATGTAAATGGATTAGCTAAGAGATGTCAGAATATGTGTATTGGGAGCTCGTTATGTAACCATTGTGTGATGTTGTGGGTGGAGTTGGACCATTGTTCATTTAGATTAATGCAGTATTATTTTGGTGTATAAAAAGAGCCTGCTCTCATTAAAGATTGTCAGTCCAGTTGGAAACTTCATACAGAGTATTTGTCTCGTATGTTTGGAAGGATTAATCCTATGGGAAGCGGTCGCCTGACTGTGGAGGATCGGCAGTGGATGTGTGTCCAGAGAGAGAATATCCTAAACGGCGTTAACCCCTTTCATACTTGGGGTGCCGTTACATTGGTTGGCAGCGGTGGGGTTTTCCCTCCAGTTACTGGGACACTCCAAACCACCACAGTGAATGACCAGCTATGCAGCCTGCAGGAAAGCCATGCTGAAAGACTTACTTGTGAGCCGTGGAGGGAACGGTGGGTCAAAGAACAAGGCCACCTTGATCAGGGAGCTAGCCGAGATGGATCAGAGGGATGGTGATGCAGGACCCCGGTCAGTTGAAGACTTGTTTCAGCAACGAGTTCGAGAGCGGTTGACATTATATGGGGCTAACCCATCAGAGACCGCCATGCAGAAAGCCATTAGAGACATTCAGCTGCAGGATGAGTGACAAGAGAGAGAACTGGAGCGACAAGAGAGAGAACTAGAGCGGCAACATGAGCGGAGAATGGCGGAAATACGGCAATCGGAGACAACGCCTAAAGATGCAGCGCCTGTCCGTAAGTTGCCCTTTCGGGCGTTCAAACTATTCAAGGAAGGAGAGGAGGAAATTGAAGCGTTCCTGCAGGACTTTGAGAGACTATGCCAGATACATGAAGTACGGCCCCAAGATCGGGTCGCCTTACTGGCAAGTAATTTAACTGGCAGAGCGGCGGCTGCGTATCGGGCCCTGGAGGATGAGGACGCTAAAGACTATGACCGGGTAAAAAAACCTCTGCTAGCCCGATTTGCCATTACACCCGAAGCCAGCCGGATTAAGTTTCGAGAATCCCGGAAACAATCCCACATAACATACGTGGAGTGGGCACATCGTCTGCAGCGAGACCTTAAGGGCTGGTTCCAGGGAAGCCGCGCTCATACCATAGAGGACATCACCCAGCTAGTACTCTTAGAACTGTTCTTTAACCACACCCCTCCGGTATTACGGGATTGGGTGCGAGATAAGCGACCACGGACTGTATAGCAAGCGGCTACTTTGGCCCATGAATATCTGGACTCTCGAAGGTCAGGCGAAAGCGAGCGCTATCCACTATCTCGGCCCAGTTTACCAGCCTCTAACCCAACTTCAGCACCACCTCCAGCGGCCACTTATCCTCAGCAGCCCAGGTTCAACTCCCAGGACTTCTCACAACCCATCAGGTGTTTTTGGTGTAAACAGCTAGGGCACAAAAAGCCAGACTGTCCGTTGAATCCAGCCATCCAGTCCCAGTCATGGAGACAGCCAGCAAGGGGGAGCCCCCGCACATCCATGCCTGCGGCCCACTGCGTTGAGGAGGAAGAACATTGGGGCGTCCTGCACGAGGCTGATCCAATACAAGCAGCTAACCGGGACAACAGGCAACAACACAGGCAGACTGTCCGGATTAATGGAACGGCAGCCAATGGCCTACGTGATACTGGCGCCACCATGACCCTACTACAGAAGAACCTCATCCCAGAGAGCCAACATACTGGAGATACGGTAGTCGTAAGAGTAGCGGGAGGTACCATCTTCCGGCTACCCGTTGCCCGTGTTCACCTGGATTGGGGGGTTGGTTCGGGACACGTGAATGTGGGGGTGATGAAGGATTTGCCAGCGGATGTACTACTGGGGAATGATTTGGCCCCCCTCATTTCTGCTTACGCCCCGATGGGCCCCGATGAAGTCAACCCAGTGACTACCCGTGCCCAGACATGTGCTGCTGGAACCGGCCCGCTTGCTGCTGAGACTCAGATGCTTCCATGTTTGGACTGGGGGCTGTGCTGAGCCAAGTTGGGGAGGATGGAGGAGAACACCCTGTCGCATACCTGAGCAGAAAGTTTTTTCCCCGGGAAGTGAGCTATGCGACAGTGGAGAAGGAGTGTTTGGCCCTGGTCTGGGCCCTTAAAAAGTTGAACCCTTACTTGTACGGACAGGAATTTTCCCTAGTCACCGACCACAACTCATTGGTCTGGCTTAACCAGGTCTCAGGAGACAATGGCAGGTTGCTGCGGTGGAGCTTAACCCTGCAACCTTACAATGTCACCATCAGCTACTGACCCGGTAAGCAAAATGGCAATGCTGATGGGTTGTCCAGGCATTAGACGAATGGAAATATGGACTAACTTCGGAGTCAACCCGTCTGACATCTCTTAGCTAATCCCTTTACATCTTAAATGACTATGCATGACCTTTATATTCACCAGACTGTCTGTCTGCTTTACAATACACACAAGTACAGAGTAAATTATCACTATTCACAATGAAAGGATCTGTAGCATAGTTGAGATTCATTAACATTACACAAGCAGACAGATGACACATCAGCATCTCTTAATTAACTTGTTGAGTTCAGAATCAAACAACCAGTACATTTTGTGGATTAATATTACTATCCCAATTTAAAGCAATCCAAGACATTCTTAATGTCCATTATTTCCTGGCTCACCCTGTGCCCAAAGTGACCCCTGTCACACATCTCCCCTTTCGGCCGGAGACTAACACAGGAGGAGACCCCAGACGATGTGTATTGGGAGCTCTTTATGTAAAATAACCTATTTTATATAATATATTATTCAAAGCTTTTTTCTGGCACCGTCATAATCCCACAATCCCTACTTCCTTTTTCACAAACTCAATAGGGATGAGGTGCCGTATCTCTCAGAGGACACACCAACCACTTACACTCTCCATAGTCATTTAAGATGTAAATGGATTAGCTAAGAGATGTCAGAATATGTGTATTGGGAGCTCGTTATGTAACCATTGTGTGATGTTGTGGGTGAAGTTGGACCATTGTTCATTTAGATTAATGCAGTATTATTTTGGTGTATAAAAATAGCCTGCTCTCATTAAAGATTGTCAGTCCAGTTGGAAACTTCATCCAGAGTGTTTGTCTCGTATGTTTGGAAGGATTAATCCTATGGGAAGCGGTCGCCTGACTGTGGAGGATCGGCAGTGGATGTGTGTCCAGAGAGGGAATATCCTAAACGGCGTTAAACCCTTTCATACATGGCGGGTGGATGCGTGGGTTCTTCTAGACAATGCGTCTGCATCACGGTTTCCAGCTCCGGGCCTATACTTCAGGCTGAAGTTGAATCCGGCTAGGGCTGCCAACCAACGGTGACCAGTTACATCCAGTTTGGCCGTGGTGAAGAGATAGGTGTGTGGATTATTGTCAGTCTTTACTGTGAAATCAGCTCCATATAGGTAATCTCTGAGTTTATCCACAACTGCCCACTTTAGGGCCAGGAACTCCCACTTGTGGGTGGGGTAGTTCTTTTCTGCAGGTGCCAAACTTCTACTAACGTAGGCAACTGGGCGCAACTGTCCTTCATATTCTTGATATAGCACCCCTCCTAGGCCATCATGGCTGGCATCTACATGCAGTCCATATGGCTTTTTGGGATCAGCATAGGCCAGAACTGGTGCAGTGGTAAGACTCTTCTTTAACATCTGGAAGGCTTCTTCGCACTCCCCTGTCCACTGGTCTTCCACGGACTCTCCAGGCTTCCTGGGGCCAGTATCATCTTCCTCCCCTTCCGTCTTCAGTAGCTCATTCAGGGATTTGGCAATTTTTGCAAATCCTTCCACAAATCTACGGTAGTAGGAACAGAAGCCTAGGAAGGATCTGAGCTCAGTCACTGTGGTTGGTCTGGGCCAGGAGGTGACTGCATCCAGTTTATCAGGGTCTGTAGACACTCCTTCTGCAGACACTATGTGACCCAGATAGTGGACCAAGGACTGGTAGAACTGGCATTTTTCTCTGGAGAGTTTTAATCCCTCTTCACTGAGTCTCTTCAGGACTTTCTCCAGTCTTTCTTCATGCTCCTCCAGAGTCTTCCCGAAGACAATGATGTCGTCTAGGTACACCAGGACTTCGATCAGATTCATGTCCCCAACGGTCTTCTCCATCAACCTCTGGAAAGTAGCGGGGGCCCCCGACAGGCCTTGGGGCATCCTATTGAATTCATAGAATCCCACTGGGGTGATGAAGGCCGTCTTCTCCCTATCCTCAGGGTGCATTGGGATCTGATAATACCCACTCTTCAGGTCCATGACACTGAACCACTTGGCCCCAGACAGACTCTGCAAAGCATCTTCTATCCTGGGGGTAGTGTACTGGTTGGGTATGGTCCTCCTATTGAGAGTCCTGTAGTCTATACAGAGTCTCAGCGACCCGTTTTTCTTCCTTACCACCACGATGGGGGAGGCATATTGACTTCTGGACTCTCGGATGACCCCTGTCCTCTTTAGCTCGGCCAACTGCTCACGCAAATCTTCCAGGTCAGCCAGTGGAACTCTTCTGACCCTCTCCCGAAAGGGTTTGTCTTCTTGAAGACGGATTTTATGGGTGGCACTTCTCGCACACCTCACATCAAACTCATCTTCTGAGAATATTCTTCGCCACCTAGTCAGCTGAGCCTTGGCTCCCTCCTTCCATTTCAGTGGCAAGGCGGTATCTTCAAGGCAGAGCTCCTCCAGGGTGGCTTCTCCTTCTTTGGACTTTAATTCAGACAGGGTCACTGGGGTAGCAGGATTCACCTTGCCCAGTAGTACCCGGGCTGGGATCTTTACAGGAGAATTCGGGACATTTCTGACACTCACTGGAATCTGGCCCTTAGCTTTCTTCAGTGCCCTCAACGGGACCACTTCAGGGAGTACTTCCAATCCTTGGTGAGTGTTGAAGGGGTCTGGCTCCATGACTACAAAGGGACTCGGCTGCTCCCAGGAGAGTTTTACCGTAGCCTGAAGACAGGTCACCTCACCAGGCTGCAGTATCTTCTCTCTTCTAGACAGTCTCCAGACTCTTCCCACCCCCTCTTCCGGGGCCTTTTGCTCCAGGATCAACTTCTGGTAGACCTGTTGCAGCATGGGGTGAATCTTCTGTTCGGGAGAACTCCGCTCTTGCACTAACGGGGTCAGCAGTCTCCGGACCAAGTCAGTGTTGGTCCCTATCAACATGGACATCATGTTGGCTCCTGGTGGGCGAGGGCAAACCACCGCCAGGATGTCAAAAACTTCGGCCTTCCCAGTCACAGAGGGGTCAAAGGCCAGCCTGATTGAAACATAACCGTCGTAGGGGAAGCTACGAGTGCCAATCCCCCCTATCTTTAGGTCTTCCAGCTTCTGCAAAGGCACGTGACTCAAATGCTTCTGATAAAAGTCTCTGTATAAGAGAGTAACTTGGGCTCCTGTGTCTAGGAGTGCCTTTGTGTAAACTCCCTCCACTTGAACGGAGACTAGAGGGGAGGGTCCAACTAATTTATCCGGGAAATTTTTAGGAGGTATTTTCTCTTTTGGACTCCTTGATTTTTCCAATGGTATTCTTTTCTTTTTCCATTTCTCTCTGGACCTCAGCCCTTTTTGGACCTGGTATGCATTGATCTTTTTCCGGTTGTCAAATTTCAACTCCCGACAGGCGGTATGGGAGGTTTTAGGAGGGGCATTGTTTCCCTTCTCTTTTTGCTGAGTGAGTGAGTGAATAACTTGTATAGCGCTACAAATGCGAACTAAATCGCCTGAAGGCGCTTGCATCCAGTGACGTCCTGATCCATCAGAAGAGGTGGGTCTTACGTTTTTTCCTGAAGGCCCGATGGTTTTCTTCCATGCGGATATCCGTGGGTAGAGCGTTCCATAGCCGTGGTCCTTGGACTGCAAATCTTCAATCTCCCTTTGTTTTGTAGCGCGACTTGGGGATGTGAAGGAGGTTTTGGTTTGTTGATCGGAGAGTGCGATTGGGGGTGTAGTGTTTTATCTTCTCGCATAGATATTGAGGAGCGTTTCCTTGTGTGCACTTGTGGGTGAGGCAGAGGGTCTTGAATGTGATCCGATCCTTTACGGTTAGCCAATGAAGGGTCCTCAGTGATGGGGAGATGGATTCCCAGGTTTTTTTTCCTGTTACCAGCCTGGCAGCCGTGTTCTGGACGACTTGTAGGTGCAAAATCTGGTATTTGGGTAGTCCGAGGTAGAGGGCGTTTGCGTAATCTAGTCGCGAGTTGATAATTGTTCCAACTACTACTGCTTTGTCCTCTTCCGGGATAAACGGGATGAGTCTACGCAGCAGGCGGAGGAGATGGTGAGATCCATTGACTACTGTTCCTATTTGTGCATCCATCAACATCTCCGAATCAAAGATGACTCCGAGGCTTTTGGCTTTAGTGCTTGGGGTAATGGTCTGTCCAAGGATGGAGGGGAGTGTCCAAGAAGTTTTGGTTTTTGTCTTTCGGTTTGCGTGGAGGAGAAGGGGTTTGATTATGTCTTGCTTGAGAGAGCTCGGAACAATACCTTCTTTGAATTATTTATTTATGAGGTGTGTTATGGTAGGTGCTAGAATGTCGGTACATTCTTTCAGGAGTTTTGTAGA
Source organism: Rana muscosa (assembly GCA_029206835.1). Taxonomy (NCBI): domain Eukaryota; kingdom Metazoa; phylum Chordata; class Amphibia; order Anura; family Ranidae; genus Rana; species Rana muscosa. The sequence continues at coordinate 72,711,924 of CM055126.1, forward strand.
AATTATGTCGTTTGGAGAAGTGCTGTCTCTGAGGCTTCTGATTATGTTTTTGGTGGCGTCGACGGTGATCGGGACCAGCGAAAATGTTGTCAATTGTATAGTGTTCGTATTGATTTCCTCTATTTGCTTTGGCGGAGTGGGGTTGGTTGTTTTTTTCTGTTGAATTATTTCCCGAATGTTTTTGATTTTGTTGATAAAGAAATCTGATAGGTCATTACAGAACTCTTGGGTTTCGCTTGCTGGAGGTTCTAGGCAGGTGGGGTTCATAGTCTGAGTGACTAGTTTGAAGAGTTCCCGAGGTCGGTTTAGGGCTTTTTTGATGGTATTTGAGAAATGTTCCTTTTTTGCTTTGAAAATTGCTTTGTGATATTTCTTAAGCCCCGTACACACGGTCAAACTTTTGGCCAACAAACTTCATTTTGAGCAAGTTGGACCAACAATCCGACCGTGTGTACGCTCCATCGGACAAACTTTTTTCGTTTGGTTTTGGATTTCATCGGACAAAAGTTGGGTCTGCAAACGGACAAACTTTTGCCCAACAAAAGTCCGATGGAGCAAAGTCCGACCGTGTGTACAGATAACCATCGGACTTTAGTCCGATGGACAAAACAACTAATGTTAAAATCAACCAACAATAGCAGAAGTTGACCAAAGGGTGGCAGTAAAGATCAGAAAAGAGCAGAAAAAACACGTGATGTTGTAAGAAGTTTTAAGAAAGTTTGCAGAAAAGTCCGAGCGTGTATGCTATGGGTGTTCCCAACCAACTCCGTTCGGACAAAAAACCACGGAAAAGTCCAATGGAAGTCCGACCGTGTGTACGGGGCTTTAGTGAGTGCTTTATAGTTAATGCGGTTTTCCTCAGTTGGATTTCTTCTCCAAGCTCCTTCGGCCCTTCTCCGTTCTTGCTTCAGTAGAGTAAGAGTGTCATTAAACCAGCCCGAGTTGTTTTTGTGAATGAGTGCTCTGCGTCTCGGCGCGACTATATCTGCTGTTTGTCGTAATGCTTTGTTTAAGGAGTTGAGTGTTTGTTCCGTTGAGTGGTTGTGATTTTGCCTTCCTATTTTTATTGATATTGTAGTTTTGAAGAGTTCCGAGTGTAATTTCTTCTGAGATCTTGTCCAGTATTTTGTTATTGAGTGTTCCGGTTTTTGGGAGATGGTGTTGGTGGTAATTTTGAATTTGATAGCGTGGTGGTCCGTCCATGGTAACGGCATGTTCTCCAGTATGTTGATGTCCAAATTTTGTTTGAAGATGAGGTCAAGAATGTGACCCGATCCATGCGTGGGGGCATTTATCAGTTGCTGCAGACCAAGTTCTTCCAATTGGTTGATGCAGGAGTTGGCGATGGGGTCCTGAGTGGAGTTGGCCCAGAGGTTGAAGTCCCCTAGTAAAAGGAAGTTTTTGGTTTAGAGTATATGTCGAGATGAATTCGGTAAGGGGTGTGAGGAGATTTGTCTTTGGTCCTGGTGGTCTGTAGCAAAGCAGTATGTGGGTGGTGTCCTGGGGTGTTGTTTGGAGTTGCAGAGTGAGTGTCTCAATGAACGGCAATGAACTTTGTATAGTTGGTTTGGTGAGAGAGAGGTTAGATTTGAATATCATTGCTAGGCCTCCTCCTCTCTGTCCTATTCTGTGCTCGGTTAGGATGCAGTAGTTCTCAGGTACTAATTCTGTTAAGATGGTGTTACAGTCCGGTGTTAGCCAGCTTTCCGTGATAAAGAGGCAATCTATGTCGTTTTGCGTGATGAAGTCGTGAATTTCCTGTCTGTGCTTGACTGCCAATCTGGTGTTGATCAGGGCGCATGATAAATGTTGTAGTTGAAGTGGTGTTTTCGTGTTTTTGATAGTCGATTGTCGATTGATCCTTAGCAGTTGTTCTTTTCGTAGTGGAGGTTGGTAATGTTGAGGTCGTATTCCTTAGCCTGTGGAGGGTGTCCGCTGAGTATTTAAAGTTGCACATGATGGGAAGAAAAAGGTAAAGGGGAAGGTGAATAGGGCCCAGTGACCTAGCCACCCCCCGTTGGTCCAGAGGAAGGCGAAAAAACCCCAGCCGAGTCGAAGCCAATTGCTACAGCATGGGAAAAATTCCTTCCTTACCCCCTGAAAGGCGATCGGGTGAACCCTGGATCAACTTGCTACTGGTTGGAGCTGTCTCGCTGTACTTACCAGGTCGGCCCACGCGGGCCTGCTGGAGAGAGGATCGGGGGGAAGGTAATGGGGTGGTCGGAGCTAGGGCGCAGCCGCGGTCTGTCCTGCTGGTCTAGCAATCTAGAGGCGGGCGCCCAGATGGCGGCAGGGGGCAGTCGGCGGCTGCAGGCGGTGTGATAGTAGGCTGATCAGTAATTGATAGAGAGGGTATAGAGTGGTGCGAAAGAAGTGGTGGTGTGGGGTGGGGGGGGTGCAATCAGTAGAATGGGGAATAAAGAAAAAAAAGTTGTGTTTTTTTTATTTATGTCAGTGTAGGGGCAGACTCCTGGGTGTACCAAGATGGCCGCTACTTACCAGGCCGGATCACAGTTTCGTCCTCCAGGCAGCCTTTATGGAGTGATCCAGTGGGGGCCACCGTCAGATGGCAAGTGGGTGGGTGCACTCCGGGGGTTGTACCGAGTCAGAGTGGTCCAGGGGGGCCGGGAGAGGGTGTTGGGGGCCGGGGCTGGGTGGCCCAAGATGGCCGTCAGAGCTAGGCCGAAGCCGCGGTCTGTCCTGCCGGGCCAGGCAGCTGCTTGTGCTGATTCGGGGGCCCTCTGGCGCCTAGGGGAGCTTCGATCGTGGGGGAGGGGGGGTACAGCGGCTTGCTGAGTCCGAATGCCGTGATGCAACTAGCGATGCTAGGCCGCAGCCATGGGCTGTCCTGACGGCGGCTGCGGAGGGGGAATGGATGCCGGAAGCGTCAGCGGCGGTGGAGGCTGGTGAGCTGAGGGCTCTGTCCTGGAGGGGGGTCTGCTCCCGAGGGGATGCGGGGGATGCGCCCGCAGGGGGACCGATTGAAGATGGACCTAGGCCGCAGCCGCGGTCTTGCCTGACGGTGGCTGCGGGGGGTGGGAGGGGGGTTCCGGCGGCGGGTTCTTGGATCCCTGGGGTCACTCTGTGTGGAGGGGGAGAGAGAAGGAGGATAGAAGGAGATGAGCAAGGGGGAACGGGAAGAGATCTGGGAAGAGATCTGATGAGAGAAGCAAGTGCAGCCCTGGATGTCAGGAGCTGCTGTAGCACGTCCTCTATTGCTCAGGTCTCTCTGCAACTGTGAGATCCGGTAACTGTGGAGGCCATTGAGAATGCTCTGCTTGTTTTTGGATCTTCTTGGAGCTTTCTGTAGGTAGCGGGCGCCCGGCTGACTCCTTCACCGGGGCCCTCTGAAGTTTTCCGCCAGCTGGTATTGAGTGCCTGGGTTCTTCCTCGGGCTGGTACACACTCTTTCAGGGTGACCAACTCCTCCACAATTGAAGCAGATAATTTCCTTCCTTATTTTTGGGGATGCTGGAATAGGGACATTCCGGTCCGGTTCCTTCCGGATCTCTTCTTTCTCCTTGGCTCCTGAGTTCTTGGCCAATAAAGTGGTCAACAAGTCCCGAGGGGATTCGGTAACTACTGCCGTTCTGACTCCCACCGAAACAAGGGGGGTGGTCTTCTCAACCCCCTCTTGATCCTTCATCAAGGCCTCTTCGTCCCTTATGATCCGCACAAGGTCTGTGTAATTCAGAGCCATGACTCTGTCAGAGGTCTTCAGGTGAAGCCAAACTGGATCCGACCGCAAGGCTCCCCTTAGGATCTGCTTCATCCTGTTGGCATCTATGACCTGTGGCTGCATTCCTGTCATGGAAATCCCCTATTCAGCCGCCGCAGCCCTGCGCGCATGCGCGGTGGAATGACGCTTCGGCGCATGTTCGCGCACACGCAATGGTGCGCGAATTGCGCACGCACATGCGCAATGGCGCACCAATCAGAACTCTGACAGGCCTATTTAAAGAAGCCTAGTGGCGCTGACAGGTTGCTGGTTTGTCGTCAGCTTCCTGCCTTGTACCTGGTTTCCTGTATACACATCTGAACCTTTGTTGTGACTCGGATCGACCTGACTACGCTACTTCTCTCCTGGACCTGACCTTTGGCTTGCCTCTCGGACCTCTTCTGCCTGCCCGCTGTGTTTGACCCTCGGCCTGTGACCTCGGACTTTCTACCAATCTCCAATCCTTGATCTCCTGCTTGTATTCCGGATTTGCTACTTGCCTCCAGCTCTGATTACCTGCTTCGTATTCCTGGACTGATCACTTGTCTACTGTGTTAGACCCTCGGCCTGCACCCTCAGTACCTGTTTCTACAGCCAGTATCTGGACTCAGTCTACCCGCTTGGCCCCTGTAGTGCCCTGGACTTGTGTCTTTGTTTGGATCTTGTGAGAGCCCTCATCAGCCTGGTGTTAGGCCCTCAGCCTGTTCCTGGTCACCCGATCCTCTACCAAGACTTCCTCACCTGCTGGTAGCCAGTGCCTCTTCGCACCATCCTCTCCCTGTTCCACCTCCAGGGGGCGGAGTGCGCCAAGTCGCAAGGGTGAACCACTCTCGGCATCTCGGCCTCGGTAAGTACACCCGTGACAATTCCCTTTCTCAGTACAATCTGGCACAGCATTCTATTCAGTCTCCAGACATACTCGGACAACTTCTCCCTCGGCTGTTGGAAAGTATGTTCAAATTGATACACCAGCTCCGACACCTTCTCCAGCTGGCCAAATTCCTCCTGCAACCTAGACAGATAATCCATTGCAGTACACACAGTATTGCTGCACCTAAGATTTTTCACAGCCTCAGCAGCAGGACCCTTCAAGCTTTCACTGATGCGCTGCTTCTTCTGCGCTTCTGGAACTTCCCAAACTAATACTGCCTGCATTGCCTGCTCAATCCAGGTATCGAAGTCTTCCTCCCTGGGTGGCACAGGTTGTGTTCCTGAAATCACCTGGAGTTTCCGGTACCCGGCTTCCACATGTACCGTGCTGGTTTTCTGGCACTTGGCAACAAAGTCCCCCAAAGCAGTCAGCAGTTCCGGACCTATGCCAGTCAGGGGTGACTTTGGGGCTTTCCGTTTCGCTACTGCCTCCCATTTTGTGGAAAAGTGACGGAGACAACGGTGGGGAGGTCCGTGGGGACTCTTTCTTCACAGCCCCAGTATGCACTAAGCGATACGTTCTGTCATCTATGTTTTTTACACTCTGCCCTTTGAACTCTTCTGGGATTCCTCTTGTCCATTCTATTAGTGTATATGCCCCCGAGGTATCTGTCTTTACATCCACCGCCCATGCTTTCCAGTTTGGGGATATCGACATTATTAGCTGCTTTACCTCTTCTTTCTCCTGGATCCCTCCCGGGAGTTCAATAGCTACCGCCCGGACTGGATCCACAGCCTTCTCTGCGCACCATGGTGTCACTGCCTGCGAGTCCATGCTAGTACTTCAGACCGGCTTGATTGCAGCGTGCAATATACAAGGATCCTGGAACCGAGCCCCCACGTATAGCGATACCCTCAGTTTAAGAGGGCTGCTTGTTTGTTTTGGGCCTTGTAATGCACCGCTGTCAACCCCTGGCAATCGGCTCTAACCTCTGGTGGCACAGTTAGGAAAGGGGGAAGGATGGTATAACTGTACTATATCTATACTGTTATATGGTACAACCCCTTTGTATCCCAGCACAGTAATTGACACTGACAACCAAATTACTTAACTATAACTTTTTACTATTGGTAAAAGTATAAAAGGTAATTTGTAATTCTTCCCTGGCCATCCTCCTACCTGTTGGCGATCTTGTGGAAGTACTGGTACCATAGCACATATTCTATGGTTTTGTAGAACCCTAAGCTCATTCCGTAAACAAATATTGCCCTAATCTCCACCATATCTCAGGTTACAACATCCCCTAATCCCTCACTAGCATTATTACACCTTGGAATTGAAAAATTCCCGCCCAGGTCACGGGTAGTGATAATCCATTTACTACTCGCGGCAAAAATGAACATCACTAAACTGTGGAAAACCACTGAATCACCAGCCATTGCCAACACAATAACCGATTTAAACCTTCATTGTGAAATGGAGAGGCTAGTTGCTAGAGGGTATATACTTTTAAATTCTGGTGAAGACACCAGTGATGTATAGTTCCCTGCGGCCCAGCAGGTGGCGCTGTCACTTTGGGCTGGGGTTGAACCATCGCTGGAGTGCCGTACCCTTTGTGGCCTCTCGCAGCGGTTGTACGGCGGGGCGGGGAACCCACCGTGCATCCTGGGGGAGGGTATAAAGGGGGCGGACATCTTCGCCACGAGGTTCGAGTCCCAGGCACCTTCAGCCTGAGGGCTGCTATTCGTGGTCGGGGCCCAGGCGGCCTAGGCCTGGACACTTGGAGTTCGTGTTCCATCCCAGACACCTTCAGTCTGGGGTGAGGTACTCAGCCAGAGGCCTGGGGCCCAGTACCTTCCGCTGGGTCCCGCGAGGGAAGGATTGTCCTAGGGGGCCTCGGGAGTGGGGCACCCAAATCCAGTGGCGTAAGGGACCGGAGGAGGGACTCATCCGAAGACCTGGTGCAGCAGATTGCCAGTGCCGGATGAACCTCTGGAGACCGCCCAGAGGGATATCTTCCCAAACAGGGGCCAAGTTCAAAGAAGAAGGTGGTTCATGTTCTATGACCGGTGGCAGCGGTCCAACTATTCAACTCAGGTCAGTGGCAGAGGCCTGCTATTAGGCCTGTGGCAGGGGCCTCAACGGTTCATCCAGTCGGTGGCAGCGACCAAAACTCACGGTCGGTGGCAGAGACCGTGCGCCAGGCCTATTCGCTAGCAAAGGAATAGGAGAGTTCAGTTGTGCCTGGGCCTACTCATATCCACACCCCTGTTTGTTCATAACTGATTGTGTTCACCCTGCAAGAAAAGAAATAAAGGAGTGTTGGACTTTCGATTGATGTGGGGCTCTATGTTATTGGCAGACACATCTCCACAGAACAACTAAGGCTTCGTATGCAGTGAACAGACCCGGAGGTAATTCAAGTGACTCTGCTCAACCCTCATACACATACGAGGGGAGAGCTTGGCTACACGTGGGGGCTCTGGTCCGGGATGTGTTCGTGCTACAATGGAGCTAGAGTTGTTGGAATTTGAAAGTGTCTGCCCGAAAGAGTTCCGAGTAGGTCGGCCATGTTGGTCACTGCGCCATGAGGCACACCCTCCCTGCTCAGTTCGTGGGTGTGACCCAGGGAAGGAGAAAGCCAGCGAACTGGAGTGCAAGAGGGGAGGAGTCCAATCGTGTGAAGGACTACACGTGGGGACTTTGGCGCCAACAAGGCAGTGCGCAATGGATCAGCAGAGAGTCGCCATGTCCAATGCATCGTGGATTCCCATTCATCCTACTACCACGAGTCTGACTACTGCTGCTCCGATAATGGATACGGGGATTCGGCTAAAGCCCCGGGGACGATTCGCCCTGTACTCATGCATGGACGTTGAGGCCCTGGGTTTGATTTGTCCCGGCTGTTCGGGACTGGTGTGTCAGCTGAAGCTGTTCGGGCGCTGCGAGGCCTGCGGAGAGTCCCTATTTGAGGTGGAACCACCCATTGAGAAACTCAGAACCATCCACCTCAACCGCGCAACAGGCCACACCACTCAAGAAGGAGGAATCGCTGCTTTTACAGCCATCCCTGTGCGCACTGCAGCGACCGCAGGGGAGGTCGCAATCACAGAGTTACGGGAGAAATCCGAGGATGCTGACTCGGTCACCACTGTTTCCCAGCGTCCACCGCCAAAGAGGAAGACCGGTTTGGTTGCCCCGTCCAGCGGTCGCGGTGGATCACCCTGCTCGCCTACGCCCGCCCCGGATGGATCCGGTCGGAAGAGTCCCGGACATCCTTTCTCTACTTTGGACCGAGGTAAGCCAGGCAAAGGGACTTGGTGTTGGGGCGGAGGTGTCGGGGAGTCACGGCCCTGTATGCCCGCGGGGGGTAGCAATTCAGCCTCTACTACAGGCTACCTGCCCGCGGAGAAGTGTGACACCTCCGATCTAGAGTCGCTCTCCGATCCGGGAGACAATGTCATCATAGATTAACTTTTCGCTTAGAAGGGCTGGGACAAGATGCCTCTCTCCTCGTCCCGCAAAGTCAAGGATCCACACATGTCTACAGGGGATTGTACACCCCGGGTGGAGACACCAGCGCCTGAGGAGGGATCCCGTCCCCAGTCTGCCCTTCTACCTCCGATGCCTCCTGCATCTGGCACCGGGGAAAAGAGACTGTTGCTGCGGGCGCCTATGCCCAGAATGGAGGTGATCAAGGCACCTCGTCACCCGGACGCCATTGTCCTACCAGGTGAGGGAGACCGGGCCACTATGCCTCTGTAACGGCACCCCAAGTATGGAAGGGGTTAATGCCGTTTAGGATATTCCCTCTCTGGACACACATCCACTGCCGATCCTCCACAGTCAGGCGACCGCTTCCCATAGGATTAATCCTTCCAAACATACGAAACAAACGTTCTGTATCTTTCCAACTGGAGGTGACAATCTTTAATGACAAACTCCCAGTTTTATACACACAGAGAGGAGGTTCTTACATTCTCCTCAGACAATACACCTTTGACCAGACCTAATTTACATGAGCTAATTAACTACAGCTGATGACTCAGACACATGACCTTTAGGCTAGCCTCACTGTCTCCCAATACACATCTGACATCTTAGCAGACACAGGTGGGGGCTGGATGTGGTGACATTAGCATTTAACAGTATGTGTCCCAACATCATGAAGGAGTCACTTTTCAGTTAACCTGTTGAGTTCATAATCAAATAGTAAATAATTCTTTACAGATATCCTGGGGAATATTGTGGAAAAATATCACTGTCCCATTTTAAAGCAATCCAAGACATATTCTTAATGTCCATTATTTTCTTGCTCACCCTGTGCCCAAAGTGACCCCTGTCACAGCCTCCGCTGGCGAGATTACAGCACCTCTTTGGCCAAAAGGTTGCTAACGAGTACGGGTGGGAGTACCCGTACTTACCCAAGGAGCTTCTATATGAAGTGGAAGTCTGCCGGGAACGCTGGTACAATGATTTGTGTGGACGCACCTTCAGGTCCCACATGCCCGCAGGTACCTCGCGTGTTCCCCTAAAGCCTCTCAACGGTTCAAGGACTGCAAGTCAGAATGGATGCTGGGTCGGCATATCCACGCAGACACGGTGTTAATTCGACGCAAAGAAGGGGAGGATGTCGAATACCATGTAGAGACAATGGACCAGCACTTGAAACCCCTTGTCTTGCCGCATCCAAAGTTCTATTTGTAGGAGAGAAAAAGGACTCCGTTCATGCTTTGCCTTGTTGCTGCTGAACTTTCCAGAGTTGTTTCCCGGGACAACCCAGTGACTGTACCCGTGTCCATGGGTGTTTGTGCTCTCCGGAGGAATTGAAGGACTGTTGCAGTTGTTTGTTCTTCATTCTTCCATCCCACAAAGTGTTAATGGACTTTGGGGTAGTTAGAGCCGCAAAGAAAAAAAAAAAGAAAGAGAAGATCTTCAACCAGTGCAGTTACCGCGGCACTGTCACCAGGTGGCAGTGTTGCGCACCGATATTCACTGTTATATGTGTCAGGGATATGTGTGTTTAACCACTTAACGACCGCTCACTGTATATATACGTCGGCAGAATGGCACGGACAGGCACAATCACGTACCTGTACGTGCATGCCTTCGTATAGTTGGGGGGTCCCATCGGACCCCCCTCCGGTACAGTGAGTGGCGGTTCTCGGTGCGGGAGCGATCCGTGATGAGGGGACGGCCATTCGTTTCTGGCCACCCCCTCGCGATCGCTCCCGGCGAATGAGAATCTTCCTCTGCCTGTGTAATGTAAACACAGGCAGAGGAAGTGATGTCATCTCTCCATGGGGCGGTCTTTTCGTCCAGAGCGCCGTGGAGAGAAGACATCAGGTTAGTGCACCAACACTACACTAACACATAGGTACACATAGGCACACATATCACCCCCCAGGTCATCCCCTGCACCCCCAGTCACAGTGTCACTGATTGCAGTGATCATTTATTTACTGATCACTGCATTTAGTGTCATTTGTGACTGTAAAAAGTGTCAGGGCAGTTAGGTTTAGGCCCCTTTAGGTCCAGGGTAGCCCCCTAACCCCCCCTAATAAAGGTTTAACCCCTTGATCGCCCCCCAGGTAAACCTTTCACCCCCTAACGCCAGCGTCACTAAGTGATCATATTTCCGATCGCTGTATTTAGTGCCGGTGGTGCCCTAGATAGCCAGTTATTTATTTTTAGGTTCGCCGCAGGTTTTTATAGCGTCAGGTACCCCCATATATTATTTTAACCCCCTGATTGCCCCTAGAATTAACCCTTTCACCAGTGATCACCGTATAAGTTTTACTGGTGACACTGGTTAGCCAGTTAGTTATTTAGTTATTTAGGTTACCCGTCAGGTTTTTATATAGCGTCAGGTACCCCCATATATAACCTAATAAAGGTTTTAACCCCTGATTGCCCCTAGTTAACCCTTTCACCAGTGATCACCATATAAGTTTTACGGGTGACGCTGGTTGGTTAGTTTGCTTTTTATAGCATCAGGGCACCCGCCGTATATAACCCAATAAAGGTTTAACCCCCTGATCGCCCGGCGGCTGCTATCAATTAGGTTTTAGCGCCAGAGAGGGTCTGCGTCGCCCCAGGCAGCGTCAGGTTAGTGCCAGTAACGCTAACACCCACGCGCAAAGCATACACCTCCCTTAGTGGTATAGTATCTGAACAGATCAATATCTGATCTGATCAGATCTATACTAGCGTCCCCAGCGGTTTAGGGTTCCCAAAAACGCAGTGTTAGCGGGATCAGCCCAGATACCTGCTAGCACCTGCGTTTAGCCCTTCCGCCCAGCCCAGCCCAGCCCACCCAAGTGCAGTATCGATCGATCACTGTCACTTACCAAACACAACACACATAACTGCAGCGTTCGCAGAGACAGTCCTGATCCCTGCGATCGCTAACAGTTTTTTTTTTGAAGCGTTTGATACATTTGCTGACAGTCAGGTGCTTTTTTTACCTGTGAATCTTACTAGTGTACCCCTAAATTTAGAGCCCAAAATGGCAAATCGAAGTGCACTAGTAAAGAGGCCTACGAGATTCTGAGCATGACAGATAGTGAAGAGGAGGTCACGCATCTGTCAGATTCAGGCTCAGAATATCTTCCCGTAGAAGACAGTGAAGTCAGCGGCTCCATGTCAGATAGCTCTGACGACGAAGATGAGGTCCCTGCTAAGGTCAGGCGTACCCGATCCCGATCTTCTGAGGTTGTTGAGGAGCAAGAACAGCAGGGCTCTCGTATCATGGAGCAGAGTAATACTAGCGCCGCTATTCCTTCTGGTGAATTGGCAAGCACCAGCGGCCTAGTACAGCCTGGGTGTACATCCAGCACTGCAGTATCACGTGGTGACGTGGCGAGTCCCATAAGTGCAGTTCAAGCTGGCGAGGTGGCAAGCACAAGTAGTGTCCCGCTGCCACCAAGAAGAAGACAAAGGCAGGCCCGTCGTGCCCATAGTGCCCTTCCTGCAGAATTCGCCTATCCTGATTGGGTGCCCAACACTTCTGCAGAACCCGTACTGCCCCCATTCTCTGCCCAACCTGGTATTCAGGTGGAAACAGCTGATTTTATGCCAATTGATTTTTATTCGCTGTTTTTCACGGAAGATCTCTATAGATCTTTTGTGGACCAGAGTAATTTATATGCTGGTCAATTCATCGCCGCTAGTCCCCAGTTGCCTTCCATTGCCAAAGATTGGAAACCAATTACGGTTTCCGAATTTAAGACCTTTCTGGGCCTTTCCCTCAACATGGGCACACATAAATTCCCGTCATTGCGTGCTTATTGGTCCACGCACCCAATTGACCTTTGTCGTCCAAGTGGAGACCCTGAATACGACCGGCTCTACAAAATTCGGCCCCTCATAAACCACTTCAACAAACGTTTTGCAGCCTTGTTTATTCCCGATCAAGTTGTCTGCGTTGATGTGTCCCCTGATTAAATTTTCTGGCCGCTTGTCTTTCAAGCAGTACCTTCCCAGCAAGCGTGCCAGATACGGGGTCAAGCTCTATAAGTTCTGTGACAGGGCAGCAGGCTATGTATGGAGCTTTATCGTTTATGAGGGAAAAGACAGTTAGCTAGAGCCGGAGAATTGTCCAGATTACATAGGGAGCGCTGGCAAGATAGTGTGGAACTTGGTGTCACCCTTATTCGGAAAGGGGTACCACTTGTATGTGGACAATTATTACACGAGCGTGCCACTGTTTAGTCACTTGTTTGATCATCAGATTGGAGCATGTGGCACCGTGCGACCTAATCGCCGGGGCTTTCCCCAGCGGCTTGTAGATTCCCGTCTTAGGCTGGGGGAGAGAGCCTGCTTGAAGTGTAATAACTTGCTCGCTATGAAGTGGAGGGATAATAAAAATGTTTTCCTTCTTACCTCCCTTCATGCAAACACGACAGTCCAAATTCGTACGGCGACTGGTGTTGTGGAGAAACCCCTGTGTCCACGAATATAACCAAAATATGGGAGGGGTGGACCTCAACGACCAGTTGTTGGCGCCGTATCTAATTGCCCATAAGGCGAGACGCTGGTACAAAAAAGTGTCTCTATCCTTATTCCAATTGGCTTTGCTGAACGCTCATGTGCTATACAGAGCTTCAGGCGGGACATTATCTCTCCTAAAATTCCAGGATGAGATAGTCACAGAACTCCTGTATCCAGGCGGTTCTGCACCTCACCATCCCCAACCAAATGCAGTAAGCCGACTGCATGAGAGGCATTATCCGTATGTCCTCGAGAGTACCCCTACCCAACGAGCCCCCCAAAAAAGATGTCTTGTCTGTAGCAAGCGCGGATTAAGGCGTGACACACGTTATTTTTGTCCACGCTGTCCTGACAATCCTGGTCTTTGCATTGGTAAATGTTTTGAACGCTTCCACTCAAAAGTGAAGTTTTAGCGTAGGGTACAGCATTGCACAGAACAGGACACACTTACACAGGGTCTCCCAAGATGCCATCGCATTTTGAGAGACCCGAACCATTACAGTTGTTAAAGTTACAAAAAAAAGTGTAAAAAAGAAAAAAAAAACGTAAAAACAAAAAACACAAAAAATTAAATAAAATAAAAAAACCAAAAATAGTTGTCGTTTTATTGTTCTCTCTCTCTCTCTATTTTCTCTCTATTGTTCTGCTCTTTTTTACTGTATTCTATTCTGCAATGTTTTATCATGCTTGCTTTTCAGGTATTTAATTTTTTGTTTTCAGGTGCGCCATTCAGCTGCAGCGCAGAATTATTTATCTTCACAGCAACAGCGTTTGCTCCCACGATACATAAAGCCAAGACTCCAGTGCTGTAGGAGGTGATTTCACCACCACAGTTAAAAAAAAGAGCATATATGCCGAAGCATAGGGGCGGAGGAGCGATTTTGCTCCTAATGCCGCGTACATACGGTCGAAATTCCGACGGAGGATTGCCCGTGGAAAAGTCCGACCGTGTGTACGTGGCATAACTTTTTTGCGGGAGGATGCCCCCATGCTTTGGCATATATATATATATTTTAGGCACAGGTTGCGTTAAAAAATTTTTATTTTTTTTTACTAGGTTTTTTTGTTGGTATTTGATTTGCAGGTATGGTATGGTAAGGTCTTACTGTTATACTGTAATGTTACTTTGTTTTAATGTTAACCATCATTTGCTTAGCAGGTACGCCATTCAGTTGCAGCGCGGATCTATTTATCTTGACAGCAACAGCGTTTGCTCCCACGATACATAAAGCCGTGACTCCAACGCTGTAGGAGGTGATTTCACCACCACAGTTAAAAAAAAGAGCATATATGCCGAAGCATGGGGGCAGCAGGGGCGGAGGAGCGATTTTGCTCCTAATGCCGCGTACATACAGTCGAAATTCCGACGGAGGCTTGCCCGTGGAAAAGTCTGACTGTGTGTACGCAGCATAACCTTTTATGCCGCGTACATACGGTCGAAATTCCGACGGAGCCTTGCCCGTGGAAAAGTCAGACCGTGTGTACGCGGCATAACTTTTTTGTGGGAGGATGCCCCCATGCTTCGGCATATATAAATGGTGCATGTATGCCCATCATTAGAAGTGGGTGGATGAAGGGAGGTATTCTAATGGTGGGCATACCCACCGATCAATCTCTTTTTTTCGTTCAGCCAACAGGCTGCATGAAAAAAAAGTTTACAATACATGTCCAACAAGGACCAGCAACGTACTGGTATGTTGCTGGACTTTGAATGGTTATACCAGAATGATGCCTGCGGGTTTAGGTATCATCTTGGTATCATTCTTTTTTAGCCAGCGGCCGGCTTTCATGTAATAGCAATCCTAGTAGATAATTAGCCTCTAAACTGCTTTTACAAGCAGTGGGAGGGAATGTCCCCCCCCCGGATATAAACAGCGCCATTGGAAAATTGGGAAAGCATTTTATCACACCGATCTTGGTGTGGTCAGATTCTTTGAGGGCATAGGAAAGATCCAGGGTCTAACCCCCAATTTTTTTCAAAAAAAGAGTACCTGTCACTACCTAATGCTATCATAGGGGATATTTACATTCCCTGAGATAACAATAAAAATGGTAAAAAAAAATAAAAATATGGAAGGAACAGTTAAAAAAAAAAAAAAAAAAAGCACCCCTGTCCCCCCCTGCTCTTGCGCAAAGGCGAACGCAAGCGTCGGTCTAGCATCATATGTAAACAGCAATTGCACCATGCATGTGAGGTATCACCGCGAAGGTCAGATCGAGGGCAGTAATTTAAGCAGTAGACCTCCTCTGTTGGGGAATGAGTCATCAGAACATGCGAGGAGAATCAGAGACATTAACATTAATTACCCAACCAAAGGGCTGAGCATGATATGGGAGAGGATTGATGAATGTTACGGTTCCCCAGAAGTTATAGAAAACTCTCTTTTTAAAAGAATAGAGGACTTTCCCAAGATTCCTAACAAAGGCTACCAGAAGCTGAGAGACTTGAGTGACCTAGTTACAGAACTACAAATAGCCAAAGCAGAAGGAGACTTGCCAGGCCTTGCCTTTCTGGACACAGCCCGTGGCGTTAACTCTATAGTGCAAAAGCTACCTTACAACCTTCAAGGAACGTGGGTTACACGAGGCTCCGACTACAAGCAAAAGCACAATGTCCCCTTCCCACCATTCTCTTATTTTGTGGACTTTATTCGCCATCATGCAAAGGTTAAAAATTACACTAGTTTTGACATCTCATCATCTGACTCTGCCTTCCCTAGGTCAAGAAAGCCTGCTCCAACCCGCAACTTCAAAGACGCACCTGTTGCAGTACGCAAAACAAGTGTATCTCCAGCTCAGAATCCAAGCAGAGAGTGTCCTCTTCACAAGAAGCCTCATTCGTTGTTAAAGTGCAGAGGTTTTAGAGAAAAGACTCTCCAAGATCGCAGAACCTTCCTCAAAGAAAACAGAATTTGTTACAGGTGCTGCGCATCAACTTCTCACCTTGGGAGAGACTGCAAGGTGAGCATCAACTGCTCTGAGTGCAACAGCACAGAGCACAACACAGCTCTGCATCCAGGGCCAGCGCCATGAACTCTTACCCACTCACCCCAGGTGGAAGAGCACGGAGGGGAGCAACAAGACACAGTACCTCCTGTAATTACACCCCAGTGCACCCAAGTCTGTGGAGAAGGTCTGTCTAACAAATCCTGCTCTAAGATTTGTCTTGCTACAGTTTACCCCATGGGTCGCAGAGAAAAAGAAGTGAAGCTATACGTGATCTTGGACGATCAAAGCAACAGATCACTCGCCAGCTCAGCCTTCTTTGACACTTTCAAAGTCAAGGAAGCGTCATACTTACTCAAGACTTGTACAGGGGTAAGTGAAGAAACTGGGAGAAGAGCCATTGGTTACCAAATCGAATCCTTTGATGGTCAGACAACCCTGCCTCTGCCAACTCTAATCGAGTGCAATCAGTTCCCAATGGACAGAGAGGAGATCCCTACGCCAGAGGTGGCACTTCATCACGGACATCTGAAGGGCATAGCACATCTCATCCCTGAACTGGATCCCCAGGCTGAGATAGCGCTTCTCTTTGGGAGGGACATCATCAGAGTTCACAAGGTGAGAAAACAAATCAATGGTCCCCACAACTCCCCCTATGCCCAGAAGCTAGATCTAGGATGGGTCATCATAGGCAACGTATGCCTAGGGAGTGTTCACAAACCAACCAGCGTGAACTCTCTTATTACAAAGGCACTAGAAGGCGGGCGTCCATCCCTATTTCAGCCTTGCACCAACAGATTCCTCATAAGAGAGAAGCCTGCAAGTGTAATTCATTCAAACCCTTACACCGCTAATCTTTGTGATGAAGACAGAGATCATTTAGGGTGCTCAGTTTTCCAAAATACTAAAGAAGATCACAAAATTGGCCCATCTATTGAAGATCATATCTTCTTGGAGATAATGAGACAGGGATTCTACAAAACCAATGAAAACAGATGGGTGGCACCCCTGCCTTTCAAAGCACAGAGACTCTGTCTTGCTAATAACAGAGAACAAGCTTTGAAACGCTTTTCTTCACTCAGATCCAATTTCCAAAAGAAACCAGAAATGAAAGGACATTTCTTCTCATTCATGAGTAAGATGTTTGAGAATGACCATGCTGAGATAGCTCCACCTCTAAAAGACGATGAAGAGTGCTGGTACCTGCCAATCTTCGGCGTCTACCACCCCAAGAAGCCAGGTAAAATCCGGGTAGTGTTTGACTCCAGCTCTCGGCATCAAGGAATCTCGTTAAATGATGTCCTCCTAAAGGGACCAGACCTCAACAACACACTTCTTGGTGTCCTCATCAGATTCCGCAAGGAAGCAGTTGCCATAGTTGCAGACATAGAGCAAATGTTTCACAGCTTCCAAGTCAAGGAAGAACACAGGAACTTCTTGAGATTCCTATGGTTCAAAGACAATGACCCTACTAAAAACATTACAGAATACCGCATGAAGGTGCACGTTTTTGGTAACAGTCCATCTCCTGCTGTTGGCATCTATGGACTTAAGCTATCTGCCCAAGAAGGTGAGATAGACGTTACACAGTTCATTGAAAGAGACTTTTATGTAGATGATGGTCTGAAATCACTTTCTTCACCCGAAGCTGCAATAAGTCTACTCAAGAGGACCCAAAGTACACTTGCCTCTTCAAATCTCAGACTGCATAAGATAGCATCAAACAGCAAAGTCATCATGGAGGCCTTCCCTTCCCAAGATTATGCCAGTGACTTCAAAGATCTGGACTTAGCAACAGACTCCCTTCCTATGCAACGCAGCCTAGGACTTAACTGGGACCTCAAGTCTGACACCCTTACCTTTCAGGTTGACCAAAAGCCAAAGCCCTTCACACAGCGAGGTGTCTTATGCACCATCAACAGCCTGTATGATCCGCTCGGGTTTGCAGCACCGGTTATCATCCAAGGTAAGATTCTGCTTAGAGAGCTCACCGCAGACACATGTGATTGGGATTCTCCACTACCTCCCGAGAAAGAGACATTATTGGTAACATGGAGAGACTCTTTAAAGACTTTATCCAACCTACACGTACATAGACCATACACCCACTTTCCTCCTGCAAGGGTTCAGTCTAGAAAGTTATGTGTATTCTGCGATGCTTCAGTTAACCACTTGCCGACCGCGCCATGGACGAAAGACGTCCACAGCGTGGTCGAGTTATCCTAAGTGGACGTCCCAGGGACGTCCTCCCAGAATCTTGCTCCCGCGCGCCCCCTGGGGCGCGCTCCAGGATATGTCCGTGACCGCTGGGTCCGGAAGACCCGGCGCATCACGGATCACGGTAGATGGCCGCTAATCGCGGCCGTTTACCACGTGATCGCTCCGTCAAATGACGGAGCGATCACTTGTAAACAGACCGGCGTCATGTGATGACGCCGGTTCCTCCCTCCCCTCTCTGTACCGATCGGTACAGTGTGAGAGGAGAGGGGAGGGAGCGGATCATGTCCGCTCCCTCCCCTATGTCAGATCATGTCAGCTGTGGGCTGGATCTGTGACAATTGCAGTCACAGATCCAGCCATCCATCCATCCCTGCTCAGCCATCCCTGTGCAATACCCTGCCAATACTCTGCAATACACCCTGCCAATACTCTGCAATACCCTGTGCAATACCCTGTGCAATACTCTGCAATACCCTGTGCAATACTCTGCAATACCCTGTGCAATACTCTGCAATACCCTGTGCAATACTCTGCAATACCCTGCCCATACTGTGCAATACCCTGCCCATACTCTGCCCATGGCTTACCCACTTTTGGATGGCAGTAGGAAGAGCTCTCAAAAACCGATCCATTACAACACGTTCCACAATCTTTGGTGCGGACAAAGTCTCTGGCTGTAGCCACTTTCTGCTCAGGTGAATGAGATCATACATTTGAGACCTGGGGGGTTTTCCAAGCTGGAAAGTCCAGTTATGCACACGCTGAGCCCGGACAGCCTGGGTGACACCCAGCCTTGCCAATATTTCAGCTTTTAGCATCACATAGTCTTTTGCTTGGTCAGGCTCTAGGTCATAGTAAGCCTTCTGCGATTCACCAGTTAACAGAGGAGCCACCAGTCCAGCCCACTGCTCCTCAGGCCACTTTTCTCTTTCAGCAGTCCTTTCAAATGTGGTCAAAAATACCTCTGGATCATCCTCTCCAGTCATTTTTGTCAATAAACGACTCACCCCAAAGGACGCGGTATTAGTGGGACGGCTTTCCTCACTGGTCTGCGGACGTTGCTGCATTACTGCTTCCATTTGTTGTAGTCTCTGCTCTTGCTTCTGTAACAGGTCTATGAAGCGGGCCTCAGATTGCTGCTGGGCTTGTTGCTGAGCTTCCAGACTCTGTTGGTGAGCTTGCTGCTGGGCTGCAAGGCTCTGTTGATGAGCTTGCTGCTGGGCTGCGAAGTTCTGTTGTTGAGCTGCAAGGCTCTGTTGATGAGCTGCAAGGCTCTTTTGCAAACCTGCATTTGTCTGCTGTTGATTGGCATTTGCTAGAGCCAGCTGCTTCAGTATCTCCTCCATGCTGGCTTAAAAAAAACTGCCACTGGTTCTCCACCAACTGTGAGGAGGTTAGCTCGGCAGCGGGTGTGTGTGACCCCCGGGATGGGCTCCCCACACAAAAACAGGCCCAGCAAACGGAGGTTGTGGTTTTCAAAAAAAAAAGGTGCGGTTTATTTTCTATTTACAGTGACAAAACACAGCAAAGCCAAAAGAAACATAAACAAAATAAATCCTGGTGTCAGGGTCACCTGTGGCCAGGTGACAGATGCACACCGTAGGGGGACAGGAGTGCACCGCGAGGTAGTGAACCCTATGGCTGGCTTCTGTGGATAGGAAACTGGGTGGTTGTGGAAAGCGGGACCAGAGGAGCACAACCGGGATCCCAACGGAAGCGAGAGCCAAGATTCCCCAGGGCGCGGAGTCTAAGACCCAGCTGGTCTTCTCCAGGGCCTCTAGTGGTGAGGATGTTACGCTGCAGGCTGGGACCAGGTCGCGGCCCCTGGAGTTTCCTAGCTCACGCCCCGTAGGATAAGGGGAAGCAGCAGCACACGATAGAGAGAACCGAATAACAAGCCGAAGGTCAGGGGCCACAAGCAGACAAGGATAACGAAGAACGAGCCGAAGGTCAAGGGTCACGAGCAGACAGGGATGGTCGGGGACAAGCCAATAACGTAACAGAGAGACAGACGTAGCACACGGCAGGCAGGAACCCAAACACACAATGCCTAACAAACACGTTGATCAGCAAAGCAGGCTTGCAGTGCACAGGTTAATATAGTGTTCAGTGATAGGGCCTGGGGTGGAGTCAGGCTGGGAGGAGATTATAAAGGAAGCCAGGTGAAGGAGGTCTGGTCTCTAGATGAACACATGAGGAGGAAGGTAAGATGGCAGACAGACATTAATGCATATCCATGACAGTACCCTCCCTCTTACGAGGCCTCCCCCTTCCCCGCCTGGGCCCAGGTTTAGAGGGAAACTTCAGATGAAACTCCTTTAACAGACGAGGTGCAAAGACCTCAGATGCAGTGATCCAAGACCTCTCCTCAGGACCAAACCCTTTCCAATGAACGAGGTACTGAAGAACGCCTTTACAGAGTCGGGAGTCCAGAATTTGACTGATCTCGTACTCCTGATTATCCTCAGAGACAGGCGCCACGGTAGGAAGAGGACGAGAGAATTTATTGAGGACTAAAGGCTTTAGAAGAGCAACATGAAAGGAGTTAGTGATTTTAAGGCTCTTAGGAATCTGGAGTTTGAAACAAACCGGATTCAGTTTAGCAGTTACCGTGTATGGACCGATGAATCGTGGAGCAAACTTCAGAGAAGGAACTCGGAGCTTGATGTTCCTGGTAGAGAGCCAGACTTTGTCCCCTGGCTGAAGAGAAGGCGGTTTACGCCTGCGGCGGTCGGCAAAGCCTTTGAATTTTTCAGCAGCTGCCCGGAGGGAATCATGAACGTGACCCCAAACGGAATTGAGAGACTCCTGAACCGAAGCCAAAGCTGGAATGTCTGGAGAACAGATCATAGGAAGAGGAAGTTGAGGGTGTTTTCCATAAACTGTGAAAAAGGGTGTCTTCTGCGAACTGGTATTCACATGATTGTTATGGGAGAATTCTGCCCACGGGAGTAGAGAGGACCAATCGTCATGGTGAGAAGACACAAAGGTGCGAAGAAAGACCTCTAACTCCTGATTAACCCTCTCAGTCTGTCCATTGGATTGGGGATGGTAAGAAGAAGAAAAATCCAAGACAATATTGAGGGATTTGCAAAAGGCTCTCCAAAAACGAGACGTGAATTGGACTCCCCTGTCGGAAACAATATGAGAAGGGACCCCATGTAGGCGGAGAATTTCTCGAATGAAAATGGGAACCAAGGCAGGGGCAGAAGGAAGACCAGGAAGAGGAACAAAATGAGCCATCTTGGAGAATCGATCGATTACCACCCAAATGACTGTATTATTCTCAGACAGTGGGAGATCGGTGATAAAATCCATGGCAATATGGGCCCAGGGTTCCTTAGGAATAGGCAAGGGCATGAGGAGACCAGCAGGAGCTTGTGTGGAGGATTTGGACTGAGCACAGACATGACAAGCTTTAACGTAGTCTTTGACGTCTGAGCGGAGATTAGGCCACCAGTAGTGACGACTGATGAGTAGGAAGGATCGGAGGAATCCAGAATGCCCTGCCACCTTGGAATCATGTCCCCAACGAAGGATCTTAGCTCTTAGCCCAGTGGGGACAAAGGTCTTACCAGGCGGAATTTTAGACTTCAGGGTGGTAGAGTGGGCAACAATGCATGAGGTGGGAATGATCGGCTCAGGTTCAGGGGCGGACTCCTCGTCCAAAGTGTCAAATGACCTAGAGAGCGCATCAGCCCGACCGTTGCAGGAACCAGGTTTGTAGGTAATCGTGAAATTAAAACGGGCAAAGAAGAGACTCCACCTGGCCTGTCTAGGATTCAGACGTTTAGCATTCTGTAGATACTGTAAATTCTTGTGATCGGTAAAGATCGTTATGGAGTGAGGGGAACCCTCCAAGAGATGACGCCACTCCTCTAACGCCAATTTAATTGCGAGAAGTTCCCGATCACCGATGGCATAATTCCTCTCTGCCTGAGAAAATTTTTTGGAGAAGAACGCACATGGTTGGCGTCTCTTCTCAAAGATTTGAAGAAGCACAGCTCCCACCCCCATTGAGGAAGCGTCCACTTCAATAAAAAATGCATTCCCAGGATTTGGTCTCCTCAAGAGGGGGCCAGAAACAAAGGCCTGTTTCAGGTTGTGAAATGCAGAGACAGCTTCGGGAGGCCAGTCCCTGGCATTCACACCCTTCTTGGTCAAAGCGATAATAGGCGCGGCAATGGAAGAGTAATTCCTTATGAACTGCCTATAATAATTAGTGAAGCCAAGAAAGCGCTGTGTGGCCTTGAGGCTAGCAGGAAGAGGCCAGTTGGTGATAGCCAAGACCTTCCCAGGGTCCATACGAAGCCCCGAACATGAGACAAAGCACCCCAAAAACAGGACCTCAGAACATTCAAAGGAACATTTCTCCAGCTTGGCATAGAGATTGTTCTCTCTAAGACGTTGAAGTACAGTGCGGACATGGTTTCTGTGGACGAGCAGATTTTCAGAAAAGATCAGAATGTCATCCAGATAGATGACAACAAACTGGTACAGCAGATCTCTGAAGATTTCATTGACAAAGTTTTGAAACACGGCTGGAGCATTACACAGACCAAAAGGCATCACCAGATATTCGTAATGCCCGTCTCTAGTGTTAAATGCAGTCTTCCATTCGTCACCCTCCCGTATTCGAATGAGATTGTACGCGCCTCTGAGATCCAACTTGGTGAAGATGGAGGCACCCTTCAACCTATCGAATAGCTCAGATATTAAGGGTAAGGGGTATCGATTTTTAATAGTAACCGCATTTAAACCCCGATAATCGATGCAGGGTCTTAAGGTACCATCCTTTTTGGCAACAAAAAAGAACCCTGCCCCTGCAGGCGATGAGGATTTCCGGATGAACCCTCTCTCCAGATTCTCTGCTACATACTCCGACATGGCCTGGGTCTCTGGGATGGACAGAGGGTAGGTACGACCCCTGGGTAGAGTTGCTCCGGGGACAAGATCAATAGCACAGTCAAAAGACCTGTGGGGAGGAAGCACCTCAGCTGATTTTTTACAGAACACATCCCGGTAATCGCTGTATGCGGCGGGAAGATCAGAAGAAACAGAAGTGGCAGCAACCGGAAGACTCTCCTTGGGGGTCACCTTGAGAAGACACGACGAGAAACATGAGGAACCCCAGGCCAGGATCTGCCCAGAGACCCAGTCCACATGTGGAGAGTGGAGCTGTAGCCAAGGGAGGCCCAATACAACTGGGGTAGAGGCCTTGGGTAGAATAAGAAAGGATATCCACTCCTGGTGGAGAATCCCTACCGACATCCTAATGGGTAGCGTCTGGAAGCGAATAGGGCCCCCTGGGAGAACAGTGCCATCAATTGCCGAGACTACCAATGGGGTAGTGAGAGGTGAAAGGGTAAGCTTCATAGAAGAAGCAGTTCTCCAATCCATGAAATTGCCGGCAGCCCCGGAATCCAGGTATGCAAGGGTTGACTGAGGAGAAGTGCCTACATGAAGGGACACCGGCAAGAGCAGGCGAGAAGGTGATGTTTCTGGGTCCAATACTCCACCTTCCAAATGTATTAGACCCGAGCGTTTCCCGGACGAAGCGAGCAGGAGTCACGAAAATGACCCTTGCCCCCACAATAGAGGCACAAGCCCAGAGTTCTGCGCCTAGCACGTTCTTCGGGGGTTAGTCTGGTCCGGCCCAGCTGCATAGGTTCTTCAGCAGGAAGAGGATGCTCCACGGAATGAAGGGAGGGGAGCTCAGACTGGCTAGGACCCAGAGAGTGCTGGCGTCTTTTTTCTAAGGACCTCTCTTGAAAACGAATGTCGATCTGGTTGCATAATGAAATTACATCGTCCAGACCGACGGGAATGGCTCTTCCCGCTAATTCGTCTTTCACTCGGTCAGAGAGGCCATGTAAAAAGGTAGCGACCAGGGCCTCATTATTCCAGCTCAATTCAGCTGTGTGGATACGGAACTGAAGAGCATATTGCCCCACTGAACTAGATTCTTGGCGAAGACGTAAGACAGCACTAGCCGCTGAAGAAGCCCGAGCCGGCTCTTCGAAGATATTACGAAAGAGCTTCAAGAATTCGGACAGACTGGAAACCACCGGATCGTTCCTCTCCCACAGGGGGGCAGCCCAGGCCAAAGCTTCACCGGAGAGGAGGGAAATGATATAGGCTACCTTAGCCCGGTCAGATAGGAAGCTTTGAGGCTGAAGCTCAAAATGAATAGTGCATTGGCTGAGAAACCCCCTGCAGGCCTTGGAGTCCCCAGAGAAACGGAACGGAGCTGGCAATCTTAGTGAGTGTGAGGCTGCGACTGGTGCGATAGGTACAGCCGCTGGTTGTACTTGGGGTTGCGGATTCGGGGTTCCCAAGGAGACCTGAAGCTGCTCGAATCGAGAAGCCAGATCCTGGAGGAATCGCATCACCTGGGTCTGATTTGATTCCTGGGTCTCAAGTCTGCGAACTATGCCCTGCAATGGATCATCCGCGGGAAGCGGGATGTCAGCCGGGTTCATGGCTGATCAAACTGTCAGGGTCACCTGTGGCCAGGTGACAGATGCACACCGTAGGGGGACAGGAGTGCACCGCGAGGTAGTGAACCCTATGGCTGGCTTCTGTGGATAGGAAACTGGGTGGTTGTGGAAAGCGGGACCAGAGGAGCACAACCGGGATCCCAACGGAAGCGAGAGCCAAGATTCCCCAGGGCGCGGAGTCTAAGACCCAGCTGGTCTTCTCCAGGGCCTCTAGTGGTGAGGATGTTACGCTGCAGGCTGGGACCAGGTCGCGGCCCCTGGAGTTTCCTAGCTCACGCCCCGTAGGATAAGGGGAAGCAGCAGCACACGATAGAGAGAACCGAATAACAAGCCGAAGGTCAGGGGCCACAAGCAGACAAGGATAACGAAGAACGAGCCGAAGGTCAAGGGTCACGAGCAGACAGGGATGGTCGGGGACAAGCCAATAACGTAACAGAGAGACAGACGTAGCACACGGCAGGCAGGAACCCAAACACACAATGCCTAACAAACACGTTGATCAGCAAAGCAGGCTTGCAGTGCACAGGTTAATATAGTGTTCAGTGATAGGGCCTGGGGTGGAGTCAGGCTGGGAGGAGATTATAAAGGAAGCCAGGTGAAGGAGGTCTGGTCTCTAGATGAACACATGAGGAGGAAGGTAAGATGGCAGACAGACATTAATGCATATCCATGACACCTGGTCAACTTGACCTCTGACTAAACATACAGGTTTCCTAACTAACAACTGGGATCAGCCTAGTGCTGTCCTAGTCCCTAAGTCCCTGGTTTTAAATGTCAAAGCAAATAGCCACACAGGCTTTGTCTCACCGCACAGGGGTTCACTCTCCCTAGACAGTCCACACAGGTCTGGGTCCAGGCATGAGCTAACATCTAATGAAGCTGGGAGTTTTTATAGAGGCCTAAATGAGCTGACAAGCTTCAGCTGGTCTCATCAACTCCCTGTCTGCACGACGCCCAGCACTCTCCCTAGAGGTATGAGTCATCCATGAGCCCACTAGCCTTAGCTGGGCTTATACAACTCTCCACCTAGTTGTATAAGTCGGCGTAAAGCCTGAATCTGGGCGAAATATATCTACCCCCCTGGATGCAACCAGGTGACTTTACCTTCCTGCTGTCACACCGGGTATTGAGGAGTATTGCAGGGTATTGAGGAGTATTGCAGGGTATTGTGGAGTATTGCCGGGTATTGTGGAGTATTGCCGGGTATTGTGGAGTATTGCCGGGTATTGCGGAGTATTGCCGGGTATTGCAGGGTATTAAGGAGTATTGCAGGGTATTGCAGGGTATTGAGGAGTATTGCAGGGTATTGAGGAGTATGGCAGGGTATTGCGGAATATGGCAGAGTATTGCACAGTATGGCAGGGTATTGCACAGTATGGGCAGAGTATGGGCAGGGTATTGCACAGTATGGGCAGGGTATTGCAGAGTATTGCACAGGGTATTGCAGAGTATTGCACAGGGTATTGCAGAGTATTGCACAGGGTATTGCAGAGTATTGCACAGGGTATTGCACAGGGTATTGCAGAGTATTGGCAGGGTGTATTGCAGAGTATTGGCAGGGTATTGCACAGGGATGGCTGAGCAGGGATGGATGGATGGCTGGATCTGTGACTGCAATTGTCACAGATCCAGCCCACAGCTGACATGATCTGACATAGGGGAGGGAGCGGACATGATGAGGACGAGAGAATTTATTGAGGACTAAAGGCTTTAGAAGAGCAACATGAAAGGAGTTAGTGATTTTAAGGCTCTTAGGAATCTGGAGTTTGAAACAAACCGGATTCAGTTTAGCAGTTACCGTGTATGGACCGATGAATCGTGGAGCAAACTTCAGAGAAGGAACTCGGAGCTTGATGTTCCTGGTAGAGAGCCAGACTTTGTCCCCTGGCTGAAGAGAAGGCGGTTTACGCCTGCGGCGGTCGGCAAAGCCTTTGAATTTTTCAGCAGCTGCCCGGAGGGAATCATGAACGTGACCCCAAACGGAATTGAGAGACTCCTGAACCGAAGCCAAAGCTGGAATGTCTGGAGAACAGACCATGGGAAGAGGAAGTTGAGGGTGTTTTCCATAAACTGTGAAAAAGGGTGTCTTCTGCGAACTGGTATTCACATGATTGTTATGGGAGAATTCTGCCCACGGGAGTAGAGAGGACCAATCGTCATGGTGAGAAGACACAAAGGTGCGAAGAAAGACCTCTAACTCCTGATTAACCCTCTCAGTCTGTCCATTGGATTGGGGATGGTAAGAAGAAGAAAAATCCAAGACAATATTGAGGGATTTGCAAAAGGCTCTCCAAAAACGAGACGTGAATTGGACTCCCCTGTCGGAAACAATATGAGAAGGGACCCCATGTAGGCGGAGAATTTCTCGAATGAAAATGGGAACCAAGGCAGGGGCAGAAGGAAGACCAGGAAGAGGAACAAAATGAGCCATCTTGGAGAATCGATCGATTACCACCCAAATGACTGTATTATTCTCAGACAGTGGGAGATCGGTGATAAAATCCATGGCAATATGGACCCAGGGTTCCTTAGGAATGGGCAAGGGCATGAGGAGACCAGCAGGAGCTTGTGTGGAGGATTTGGACTGAGCACAGACATGACAAGCTTTAACGTAGTCTTTGACGTCTGAGCGGAGATTAGGCCACCAGTAGTGACGACTGATGAGTAGGAAGGATCGGAGGAATCCAGAATGCCCTGCCACCTTGGAATCA
Source organism: Rana muscosa (assembly GCA_029206835.1). NCBI lineage: Eukaryota > Metazoa > Chordata > Amphibia > Anura > Ranidae > Rana > Rana muscosa. Next base: position 72,738,882 of record CM055126.1, read on the forward strand.
TGTCCCCAATGAAGGATCTTAGCTCTTAGCTCAGTGGGGACAAAGGTCTTACCAGGCGGAATTTTAGACTTCAGGGTGGTAGAGTGGGCAACAATGCATGAGGTGGGAATGATCGGCTCAGGTTCAGGGGCGGACTCCTCGTCCAAAGTGTCAAATGACCTAGAGAGCGCATCAGCCCGACCGTTGCAGGAACCAGGTTTGTAGGTAATCGTGAAATTAAAACGGGCAAAGAAGAGACTCCACCTGGCCTGTCTAGGATTCAGACGTTTAGCATTCTGTAGATACTGTAAATTCTTGTGATTGGTAAAGATCGTTATGGAGTGAGGGGAACCCTCCAAGAGATGACGCCACTCCTCTAACGCCAATTTAATTGCGAGAAGTTCCCGATCACCGATGGCATAATTCCTCTCTGCCTGAGAATTTTTTTTGGAGAAGAACGCACATGGTTGGCGTCTCTTCTCAAAGATTTGAAGAAGCACAGCTCCCACCCCCATTGAGGAAGCGTCCACTTCAATAAAAAATGCATTCCCAGGATTTTGTCTCTTCAAGAGGGGGCCAGAAACAAAGGCCTGTTTCAGGTTGTGAAATGCAGAGACAGCTTCGGGAGGCCAGTCTCTGGCATTCACACCCTTCTTGGTCAAAGCGATAATAGGCGCGGCAATGGAAGAGTAATTCCTTATGAACTGCCTATAATAATTAGTGAAGCCAAGAAAGCGCTGTGTGGCCTTGAGGCTAGCAGGAAGAGGCCAGTTGGTGATAGCCAAGACCTTCCCAGGGTCCATACGAAGCCCCGAACATGAGACGAAGCACCCCAAAAACAGGACCTCAGAACATTCAAAGGAACATTTCTCCAGCTTGGCATAGAGATTGTTCTCTCTAAGACGTTGAAGTACAGTGCGGACATGGTTTCTGTGGACGAGCAGATTTTCAGAAAAGATCAGAATGTCATCCAGATAGATGACAACAAACTGGTACAGCAGATCTCTGAAGATTTAATTGACAAAGTTTTGAAACACGGCTGGAGCATTACACAGACCAAAAGGCATCACCAGATATTCGTAATGCCCGTCTCTAGTGTTAAATGCAGTCTTCCATTCGTCACCCTCCCGTATTCGAATGAGATTGTACGCGCCTCTGAGATCCAACTTGGTGAAAATGGAGGCACCCTTCAACCTATCGAATAGCTCAGATATTAAGGGTAAGGGGTATCGATTTTTAATAGTAACCGCATTTAAACCCCGATAATCGATGCAGGGTCTTAAGGTACCATCCTTTTTGGCAACAAAAAAGAACCCTGCCCCTGCAGGCAATGAGGATTTCCGGATGAAACCTCTCTCCAGATTCTCTGCTACATACTCCGACATGGCCTGGGTCTCTGGGATGGACAGAGGGTAGGTACGACCCCTGGGTAGAGTTGCTCCGGGGACAAGATCAATAGCACAGTCAAAAGACCTGTGGGGAGGAAGCACCTCAGCTGATTTTTTACAGAACACATCCAGGTAATCGCTGTATGCGGCGGGAAGATCAGAAGAAACAGAAGTGGCAGCAACCGGAAGACTCTCCTTGGGGGTCACCTTGAGAAGACACGACGAGAAACATGAGGAACCCCAGGCCAGGATCTGCCCAGAGACCCAGTCCACATGTGGAGAGTGGAGCTGTAGCCAAGGGAGGCCCAATACAACTGGGGTAGAGGCCTTGGGTAGAATAAGAAAGGATATCCACTCCTGGTGGAGAATCCCTACCGACATCCTAATGGGTAGCGTCTGGAAGCGAATAGGGCCCCCTGGGAGAACAGTGCCATCAATTGCCGAGACTACCAATGGGGTAGTGAGAGGTGAAAGGGTAAGCTTCATAGAAGAAGCAGTTCTCCAATCCATGAAATTGCCGGCAGCCCCGGAATCCAGGTATGCAAGGGTTGACTGAGGAGAAGTGCCTACATGAAGGGACACCGGCAAGAGCAGGCGAGAAGGTGATGTTTCTGGGTCCAATACTCCACCTTCCAAATGTATTAGACCCGAGCGTTTCCCGGACGAAGCGAGCAGGAGTCCTACGATGCTTTTCTTCTTTTGCACAGGATGACTGGCTATCACTTCTTCCACTCGCGGAATTTTCATACAATAATTCCACCCATTCGGCAACCAAACAGTCACCTTTTTTCGCCAATTATGGATACCATCCTTCTTTCTTGCCTGAGCTGCCTATTGATTCTTCTGTACCTGCCGTACAAGACAGGTTGAACTTCCTTAACTCCAACTACCAATTACTGCAGGATACAATCTCCAAGACCCAGGCAGATAATAAAAAGTTCTTCGACAATAAGAGAAGAGGCAATTTGAATCTTGAACCTGGAGATAAGGTCTGGCTTTCCACAGCGAACTTGAAACTAAGTTGCCCCTCGAGGAAGCTTGGCCCAAGATTTTTGGGGCCTTTTCCAGTACCTCGCTGCCCGTCTGCTACCGAACCCGGCCACCCTTGTGATCCTGCACCAGCCTCCTGCTTGGCTTAACGCTGTCTCCAGTGCCTGTGCTAGCTGTCCATCCTACCAGCTTTCCTGAGTCCAGTTCCTTACCAGATGCTCTGCCTGTATCTCCACGTCTGCAACTCAGCTGACAAGTTCTGCACGCAACTACAGGCTCTCGTGTAACTCCTCACCCTAGGTCTGTCCCATCCTCAGTGGGGCTTGGGTTGGAGATACAAGGGAGGCCGACCTCGTCATTCCAGACTCCTACCAGGTACGTGACAGTACCAGTCAGCCAGAGATGGAGTCTGGAAGGGAGGCCTCTCCACCGAAGGACATTTACCTCGGGGTTCCCAAGGAGACCTGAAGCTGCTCGAATCGAGAAGCCAGATCCTGGAGGAATCGCATCACCTGGGTCTGATTTGATTCCTGGGTCTCAAGTCTGCGAACTATGCCCTGCAATGGATCATCCGCGGGAAGCGGGATGTCAGCCGGGTTCATGGCTGATCAAACTGTCAGGGTCACCTGTGGCCAGGTGACAGATGCACACCGTAGGGGGACAGGAGTGCACCGCGAGGTAGTGAACCCTATGGCTGGCTTCTGTGGATAGGAAACTGGGTGGTTGTGGAAAGCGGGACCAGAGGAGCACAACCGGGATCCCAACGGAAGCGAGAGCCAAGATTCCCCAGGGCGCGGAGTCTAAGACCCAGCTGGTCTTCTCCAGGGCCTCTAGTGGTGAGGATGTTACGCTGCAGGCTGGGACCAGGTCGCGGCCCCTGGAGTTTCCTAGCTCACGCCCCGTAGGATAAGGGGAAGCAGCAGCACACGATAGAGAGAACCGAATAACAAGCCGAAGGTCAGGGGCCACAAGCAGACAAGGATAACGAAGAACGAGCCGAAGGTCAAGGGTCACGAGCAGACAGGGATGGTCGGGGACAAGCCAATAACGTAACAGAGAGACAGACATAGCACACGGCAGGCAGGAACCCAAACACACAATGCCTAACAAACACGTTGATCAGCAAAGCAGGCTTGCAGTGCACAGGTTAATATAGTGTTCAGTGATAGGGCCTGGGGTGGAGTCAGGCTGGGAGGAGATTATAAAGGAAGCCAGGTGAAGGAGGTCTGGTCTCTAGATGAACACATGAGGAGGAAGGTAAGATGGCAGACAGACATTAATGCATATCCATGACATTTTGTTACTCTCCTCTGGAGTGCCATGATATGTGGTATCCGTGGGAAACCACGCGGGGAGTGTCATGCCTTCAGTAAAAAAGCTTGAGTTTTTCCTATTTTTTCTGGTTTAATAACATTAATCTATGTTGCCATCTAGTGGCCGTTTTGTATAACTGCACTATCTATTTTTATAAAGCAATTTAGTATAGTTAGCTAGTTTGTCACACGCAAGCCTCCGTACTTTCAATCCCATCAGGCCTTGCGTCACCTTCTTCAGCCATTTAGTTTTTCTCCCTGGAAGCATGCACATGGACTGCTAAGATATAAGCCAGCTTCCAGACCCATCTCCGGTATGTCTACTATTTATGTACTCAGCTAGGTAGATAGATATGGAGGCACTAATTGTACTATCTTTTACTAATTGCATTTGTCTGTATCTGTTACAGTTTTACTCTATCTTGTATTGATAAAAGTTCAAAAGGATTCTACGCCTACCGGAATGCATTGGTATGAGAGGAGTTATCAGTGTGCCCAAATACACCTCAGCCACGTATAGTGAGGGGCATAACACCCCCTCTGCAGGAGAACATCTCATCAAGACCACTGAGAATGGGGTGGGTCTTAGTCAGGATGGGTGGGAAGGAATGATGATGTGAATATGTGTTTCAAAAGTGTTGATATGTGTTGTTTGTTTCCCTTCCCTCCCCTCCCCTTTCATGTCAGGTTCAGGCACAACTGTTGGTTAGTTTTCAAAACTTATATATTTTTTTGAAATTTGTTAGTCGGTTTCTGGATCAAGCTATGATGGCCCCTTTGGGCATGGGTTGCTCCAGACACTGGGTACCAGTGTCCAATAACCGGGGGGAGAGTGTAGCGGGTATATACATTTAAATTCTGGTGAAGACACCAGTGATGTATAGTTCCCTGCGGCCCAGCAGGTGGCGCTGTCACTTTGGGCCGGGGTTGAACCATCGCTGGAGTGCCGTACCCTTTGTGGCCTCTCGCAGCGGTTGTACGGCGGGGCGGGGAACCCGCCGTGCATCCTGGAGGAGGGTATAAAGGGGGCGGACATCTTCGCCACGAGGTTCGAGTCCCAGGCACCTTCAGCCTGAGGGCTGCTGTTCGCGGTCGGGGCCCAGGCGGCCTCTGGACACCTGGAGTTCGTGTTCCATCCCAGACACCTTCAGTCTGGGGTGAGGTACTCAGCCGGAGGCCTGGGGCCCAGTACCTTCCGCTGGGTCCCGCAAGGGAAGGATTGTCCTAGGGGACCTCACGAGTGGGGCACCGAATCCAGTGGCGTAAGGGACCGGAGGAGGGACTCATCCGAAGACCTGGTGCAGCAGATTGCCAGTGCCGGATGAACCTCTGGAGACCGCCCGGAGGGATATCTTCCCAAACAGGGGCCAAGTTCAAAGAGGAAGGTGGTTCATGTTCTATGACCGGTGGCAGCGGTCCAGCTATTCAACTCAGGTCAGTGGCAGAGGCCTGCTATTAGGCCTGTGGCAGGGGCCTCAACGGTTCATCTGGTCGGTGGCAGCGACCAAAACTCACGGTCGGTGGCAGAGACCGTGCGCCAGGCCTATTCGCTAGCAAAGGAATAGAAGAGTTCAGTTGTGCCTGGGCCTACTCGTATCCACACCCCTGTTTGTTCATAACTGAAAGTTCAACTGATTGTGTTCAGCCTGCAAGAAAAGAAATAAAGGAGTGTTGGACTTTCGATTGGTGTGGGGCTCTATGTTATTGGCAGACACATCTCCACAGAACAACTAAGGCTTCGTATGCAGTGAACAGACCCAGGGGTAATTCAAGTGACTCTGCTCAACCCTCATACACATACGAGGGGAGAGCTTGGCGTAGTGTTCCTGCACTCTCCTCTCTCAGGTACCCCTAGACACAAGCCATTCACAATAGGTGAGAGGGGGAGTGGGGCTCCGCTACACTAGGAAAAATCTAAATATGGAAACGTTTTTATATAACTGGCATGTCTGGCTTACACATCCAAAATGTACTGTAACCTCCTGATGTACTATCCATATTGCAATTCTCATTCACTCTTTTTAATGCTTGCTTAGCTGGTGCTCCTTCTCCCTCCCTCTCCCCCCCCCCCCGTCTGGAGTTATTGATTTACTATTGAGTTATTGAATTACTGTTGAGTTGATATGTTACCATGTTACCATGTTAAACGTAATCAAGGAAGGTTCTATCCGACTGTGTGATTTTCTCAATATAACTTAACTCTATGTTATAAAAGTTGATCTCACTTGCTCCAGTCGGAACATCTGACATATTGTAACATATGTATATCCTGTCCATTTTATTGAAAAATAATAATGGTAATTTGTATACAATATCTCATGCAGATCCCTGCAATATAGGTGTTGTGACAGCAGGAAGGTAAAGTCACCTGGTTGCATCCAGGGGGGTAGATATATTTCGCCCAGATTCAGGCTTTACGCCGACTTATACAACTAGGTGGAGAGTTGTATAAGGCTAGTGGGCTCATGGATGACTCATACCTCTAGGGAGAGTGTGGGGCGTCGTGCAGACAGAGATGAGGAGACCAGCTGAACCTTGTCAGCTCATTTAGGCCTCTATAAGAACTCCCAGCTTCATTAGATGTTAGCTCATGCCTGGAACCAGACCTGTGTGGACTGTCTAGGGAGAGTGAACCCCTGTGCGGTGAGGCAAAGCCTGTGTGGCTATTTGTTTGGACTTTTACTAAACCAGGGACTTAGGGACTAGGACAGCACTAGGCTGATCCCAGTTGTTAGTTAGGAAACCTGTATGTTTAGTCAGAGGTCAACTTGACCAGGATTTATTTTGGTTATGTTTCTTTTGCTTTGCTGTGTTTTGTCACTGTAAATAGAAAATAAACCGCACCTTTTTTTTGATTTTGAAAACCACAACCTCCGTTTGCTGGGCCTGTTTTGTGTGGGGAGCCCATCCCGGGGGTCACACACACCCGCTGCCGAGCTAACCCCCTCACAGTTGGTGGAGAACCAGTGGCAGTTTTTTTTAAGCCAGCATGGAGGAGATACTGAAGCAGCTGGCTCTAGCAAATGCCAATCAACAGCAGACAAATGCAGGTTTGCAAAAGAGCCTTGCAGCTCATCAACAGAGCCTTGCAGCTCAACAACAGAACTTTGCAGCCCAGCAGCAAGCTCATCAACAGAGCCTTGCAGCCCAGCAGCAAGCTCACCAACAGAGTCTGGAAGCTCAGCAACAAGCCCAGCAGCAATCTGAGGCCCGCTTCATAGACCTGTTACGGAAGCAAGAGCAGAGACTACAACAAATGGAAGCAGTAATGCAGCAACGTCCGCAGACCAGTGAGGAAAGCCGTCCCACTAATACCGCGTCCTTTGGGGTGAGTCGTTTATTGACAAAAATGACTGGAGAGGATGATCCAGAGGTATTTTTGACCACATTTGAAAGGACTGCTGAAAGAGAAAAGTGGCCTGAGGAGCAGTGGGCTGGACTGGTGGCTCCTCTGTTAACTGGTGAATCGCAGAAGGCTTACTATGACCTAGAGCCTGACCAAGCAAAAGACTATGTGATGCTAAAAGCTGAGATATTGGCAAGGCTGGGTGTCACCCAGGCTGTCCGGGCTCAGCGTGTGCATAACTGGACTTTCCAGCTTGGAAAACCCCCCAGGTCTCAAATGTATGATCTCATTCACCTGAGCAGAAAGTGGCTACAGCCAGAGACTTTGTCCGCACCAAAGATTGTGGAACGTGTTGTAATGGATCGGTTTTTGAGAGCTCTTCCTACTGCCATCCAAAAGTGGGTAAGCCATGGAGACCCAGAGACGGCCGATGGTCTTGTGGATCGTGTGGAGAAATACTTGGCTACAGAGAACCTGACGGCCTCTTCCAGAGACACTCGGACTTTCCACCCTAAGACCAGACCATCCCCAGGGGCGGATAAGAGGATTCCAAGGGGTAAGGGTGGAGAGAGTGAGAGGGTGGGAGCTCTACCCCAAGTTTGGCGAGAACAGCCTGGGAAATCAGCGGCTCAAGAGGCGGCAAGAAGGATCGTTTGCTACCGCTGCCGGCAAGCGGGACATATTGCAGCCAATTGCCCGGTTGTGGAGGAACCCATGCAGTGTGACTTTCTGACGGGCAGACGTCAGTCGCTGTGTGCGACAGTCGCATGCACTGCCATTCGAGGAACTGAGAAACATTTATGCAAAATGTGTGTTAATGGTAGAAATGTTGTGGTATTGCTGGATTCAGGTAGCCTTGTGACCCTGATAAAGGCTGAGTTAGTTAAAACAGAGGTCTCTGGGAATAGCAAGGTAGCTGTTATTTGTGTGCATGGGGACACCCGAGAGTATCCAGTGACTACAGTGTGTTTCGAGACCCCCAAAGGTACCCTCTCTCATCCAGTGGGCTTAGTATCTCAGTTACCGTATGACGCCATTGTGGGAAGGGATTTTCCGAAGTTCTGGGAACTGTGGGATGATCCTGAGCCCCCCACTGGTGCCCCTATGTACCAGGAATGTGATAGCCAGAACTCCCCTGAGAGTGGTGAGGACTCTCCGGAATTTCCCTTATCAGTATTGGCAGGGGAGACTCAAGAAACTGGAGAGGAGCCCACCTCCTCAGACGAAAACCTACCGTCTGTGGAGTTTTCTGATCTTGAGGTTCACAGGGAAAACTTTGCCACAGAACAGTTGAAAGACCCCGCCCTAATAAAGGCACGGGAAAACGTAGTGAAAATAGATGGCGAGTTAGTGAACCCAGATAATACCTGCACTTACCCATACTTCAGCGTAGAGAAGGACCTACTGTATCGGGTGGCAAAAAGGGCAGAAGAAACCGTTGAGCAGCTTGTGGTGCCCAAACCTTACAGGAAGTTGGTGTTGGAGTTGGCCCATGGGCACATTCTTGGAGGTCATCTGGGGACAGAGAAAACCCGAGAGAGGGTATTACAGAGATTCTATTGGCCGGGGGTGATGAAGGACATAGAAAATTATTGTTCCTCCTGCCCTGTGTGTCAGAGGTCGGCCCCGATGCCACATTTCCGTAGCCCGCTGGTCCCTCTACCCATCATTGAGGTCCCGTTTGAGAGGATCGCCATGGATTTGGTAGGTCCTATAATCAAGTCCGCTAGGGGGCACCAGTACATATTAGTTATAATGGACTATGCCACCCGTTATCCAGAAGCAATCCCTCTCCGAAATACCTCGGCCAAAACCATAGCCAAAGAGCTATCTCTTGTGTTTAGCCGGGTGGGTATTTGTAAAGAACTGCTTACGGACCAAGGTACACCCTTTATGTCCCGGGTTATGAAGGAGCTGTGTAAATTGTTCAAAGTGACGCAATTACGTACATCTGTGTATCACCCCCAAACCGATGGGCTGGTTGAAAGATTCAACAAAACCCTAAAACAAATGTTGAAGAAAGTGGTGGATAGAGATGGAAAGGATTGGGACTGTCTACTTCCTTATCTGATGTTTGCTATTAGGGAGGTGCCCCAATCCTCTACAGGATTCTCCCCCTTTGAGTTACTGTATGGGAGACACCCAAGAGGGCTGTTGGATATTGCCAAGGAAACTTGGGAAAGTGAGAGTTCTCCCCACAGGAGTGTGATTGAGCATGTCGCCCTGATGCAAGACCGAATTGCACAGGTAATGCCCATCGTGAAGGAACATTTGGCCCAAGCGCAGTTAGCACAGCAGAGAGTGTACAACCGTGGAGCCAAGACCCGTACCTTTTCCCCGGGGGATAGGATACTGGTACTTGTCCCTACGGTTGAAAGTAAATTCCTTGCCAAATGGCAAGGCCCCTACGAGATAATGGAAAAAGTGAGCGAAGTGAATTACAAGGTCAGACAACCAGGAAGGCGAAAGCCCGAACAGATCTATCACGTTAATCTGTTGAAAGCCTGGAGGGATAGAGAGTCCCTAGTCGCAGACACTTGGTCACCAGCTCAAACTGGTTGCGTGATTCCTGAGGTTGGAATAGCAGCCACCTTGTCACAACCCCAACAACAGGAGGTTAAGGAGTTTGTGCTTCGCAACAAGGAGGTATTCTCTGAGCTGCCGGGACAAACATTTGGGGTAGAGCATGACATCATTACCCCGCCCGGTGAAAGGGTGAAGTTAAAACCCTATCGGATCCCAGAGGCCCGACGGGAGGCAATACGGGAGGAAGTACAGAAAATGCTGAACTTAGGGGTGATAGAGGAGTCCCAAAGTGATTGGTCTAGTCCCATTGTGTTGGTGCCTAAACCGGATGGGAGCTGGCGATTTTGTAACGATTTTCGTCAGTTGAACAAAGTTACAAAATTTGACACCTACCCCATGCCACGTATAGATGAGTTGATCGACCGGCTGGGAACAGCCCGATACATGACGACTCTTGACCTCACAAAAGGGTATTGGCAAATCCCCCTGGCCAAGTCGGCCAAAGAGAAAACCGCATTTGTAACCCCAGACGGGGCGTTCCAATATAAAAGAATGCCGTTCGGGTTACAGAATGCGCCGGCCACATTCCAGCGGAAAATGGACCAGATGCTGAGGCCCCATCGGAAGTATGCTGCGGCTTACCTGGATGACGTAATTGTCCATAGCACAGATTGGGCCTCACATCTGCCAAAAGTGCAAGCAGTCCTGGACTCTGTTCGGGAAGCGGGGTTTACGGCTAACCCCAAGAAGTGTACCATTGGGCAGGAGGAGGCCAAATATCTTGGGTACACCATTGGGAGGGGAGTAATAAAACCCCAACTCAACAAAGTCGAGGCCATCCAGAGTTGGCCACGTCCCAACAGCAAGAAGCAGGTACGAGCCTTTCTGGGAATCGCTGGGTATTATCGGCGGTTCATTCCCCACTTTGCTTCTAAGGCTGTGCCCCTAACCAACCTAACGAAGGGGAAAGGGCCGGTCATGATTAAATGGACCCCCGAGGCTGAGGCAGCATTCCAATTCTTGAAACAAGCCTTATGTAGCCAGCCAGTGTTGTACTCACCCGACTTCTCTAAAGACTTTGTCGTACAAAGTGATGCGTCAGATGTGGGGTTAGGAGCAGTATTGTCCCAGGTCTGGAACGGGGAAGAGCACCCAGTCATTTACCTCAGCAGGAAGTTGAAGTCCCATGAGGTAAATTACGCCACCGTTGAAAAGGAGTGTTTAGCGGTGAAGTGGGCTCTAGATTCCCTTCGGTACTACCTGCTAGGTAGGCACTTTGACATGGTTACGGATCACGCTCCGTTAAAGTGGATGGCTCAAAACAAGGAAACAAATAGAAGAGTGAATAGGTGGTTCCTGGCCCTCCAGGAATTCAACTTCACAGTAAAGCATCGCCCTGGCGTTCAAATGGGGAATGTGGATGCTTTGTCTCGAGTACATGAATGCCTGATTGCTGGTGTTCCAACCCCGAGGTTAAAACAAGAGGGGGGGGGGTATGTGACAGCAGGAAGGTAAAGTCACCTGGTTGCATCCAGGGGGGTAGATATATTTCGCCCAGATTCAGGCTTTACGCCGACTTATACAACTAGGTGGAGAGTTGTATAAGGCTAGTGGGCTCATGGATGACTCATACCTCTAGGGAGAGTGTGGGGCGTCGTGCAGACAGAGATGAGGAGACCAGCTGAACCTTGTCAGCTCATTTAGGCCTCTATAAGAACTCCCAGCTTCATTAGATGTTAGCTCATGCCTGGAACCAGACCTGTGTGGACTGTCTAGGGAGAGTGAACCCCTGTGCGGTGAGGCAAAGCCTGTGTGGCTATTTGTTTGGACTTTTACTAAACCAGGGACTTAGGGACTAGGACAGCACTAGGCTGATCCCAGTTGTTAGTTAGGAAACCTGTATGTTTAGTCAGAGGTCAACTTGACCAGGATTTATTTTGGTTATGTTTCTTTTGCTTTGCTGTGTTTTGTCACTGTAAATAGAAAATAAACCGCACCTTTTTTTTGATTTTGAAAACCACAACCTCCGTTTGCTGGGCCTGTTTTGTGTGGGGAGCCCATCCCGGGGGTCACACACACCCGCTGCCGAGCTAACCCCCTCACAGTGTACACATTAAAAGGGTATAACATTCAGTAATGCAATGACAATATAATAACCCCGCTGCAGCTATCCTCCCTCGTGAGCAAAAATGGCGCCCAGCAATGTCCTATACTACCCAGTCAGGCCTGACTATAACTTGGGGTATAGTTTATAGAAGAATCTTTGCTAGCAACTCTCGGTGATGCACTTAAAGAACAAACTGTAATCCAAAGGGGGTAGCGAATGATCGCTAACTTGGTAAAGCTGGAGAGGCTAATAAACTCAGTTCAGCAGACAGTCTCTCCAAAGTATAACTGTAATCAATGATGGGCCTAGGCAAAGTTAATAGGCAACAAAGTTACTTAGATGAGGTTCTGAGCTGGCGCTCTCTCACCCAGACCGGACCGACTCCTGTCCGGTACCTCCACTACTGTGAGTTGCTTCACAGTGCCCACGATGCGCCGGGTCTTCGGTCCTCCAGAAGATGGTGGCACCTCAGGTGGATCGGATGCTCCGCAGGCTCCTCGGTGGAGCAGAAGGCTCTCTGGAACAAAGTGCGAGGCCCAGGCTTCAGGCCTTGCACGCGCAGCGGCAGGTGAGTGCAGGTATCCTCTCGCAGGGAGGGCTGCGTCCAAAGAGAGAGAGAGAGGCTCCTCCTCTCTCTTTTAAAGTCCACCCCAGCAGTCCTTGCGCGGGGAAATGCACCCTGGGTGCCTCAAAGCGTGCTGGAAACTGTAGTTTTGTGGGTGAAAACGATACCCCGCTACAAATATATAGATACAAAAAGAATATATAAAAAAAAAATTAATTCAAAAACCAATATAATAAAGTGCAACACAGCAATCTTAGTGCAAAACAAGTGCAAAATTTGCAAGTCTTTGTGCTTGTAAGGTAGCGCGTTAGACCACTTCTATCCCTTAGAGCCTAGGCCGGACCAATGGGTGTATGGATGCGCTCTATGACCGGTCAGGTAATTAAGACACACGCAATGATGGTGGTTCAAAAATTACAATGGTGTATTGATAGCTCTGCATACTTATAGTCCTACAACAGGGAGTCTCCTCCCACAGTCACAAATGTACAGTATATGAAGAGTATATTGCAAAAAACAAGTTACAAGACATATCTATCAATAGCTATTATAAGATATTCTGCCTGGAGACAGTAATACAGTAATATCTGTCTATAAAGCTACAAAGAATATAGGTGCTAAGACCATAATCCAGGCGCTGAGCCAGATCTTGAAGTCTGTGAAAAAGTAGCTTGACCACTAGTCTTAAATCCTGTCATTCTTAACAAGGTCTACAAAAATAGCTATTATGAGATGTAAGTGTGAACATCAGAGTCTGACATTAGTTAACTTAATAGCTTACTGCAAAAATACAAATATACTTACTGTACTTACATATTGACTTGGTACTGCTAAAACTTATGAAAGCTGAAATGTAATGAAGATCAATAGAGACCCCCAATAATCTTACAAACCCTCCTTTGATCAAGGCAGATAAAAAAATGTATCCGCCGTGATCATTATACCTGTTACGTACCTGGTGGGATGAGCCTGATTAGCAGAGGGAGGCTTCTCTTACTCCTCTGACTCTGGGCCCCTGATAGAGCAAACAGGTGGCGCAGGAGTGCAGAGTCGCACGAGGGCCGGTAGTCGTGCTATCTGCTGGGCTACCAGTTGACAGTGGATGACAGCATGCAGGAGATGCAGGTCAACGGTACCAGAACTCCGCAGACTGGAAGGCAGAGGCAGGAGCAGGGTCAGGCAAGCCAGGTCATACACAGGACAGTCAGATGAGGTACAGGTTCAGAGGCTGGAGAATAGTCTAGGGTCAGGCCGGGGTTGATGCAGGCAGAGAGCAGGAGTAGTCAGAGCAGGCCGGGTAAGTAACAGGAATCAGATGCAGGTTGCAGGAAACAGGAGTCTCACGGGAACGCTGTAGACAAGGCAGCACCGGGTCTGTGCACTGATCCGGTTTAAATAGGCACTTCATGGATCACATGGTGCGCCGTGCACGTCGATGCGCCGATGCGCACGCTGATGCGCCGATGCGCATGCGCTAACCTACGTTAGCACGCGCCAACGCAGATTCCTTGACACAAGTTCGGGGAGCAGGAGTTAATCTGCGGGGAACATTCCTTCCTCTAGCCAGCCTTTCCTGACAATACCATCTGTGTGTAGTAACGAACATTGCCGTCCGGGTGGAGGAATCATTTCTCTCCTTTGACCCTAGGCTGTTCATTTTCTCAATAGCACAGAACACTAGTTTAATTACCAAATATATAATGAGAATCAAAAGCAATATGACTATAATTGCCGTAGCTATATCTTTCATCCAGGAAAATATTCCTTTGAGGCCAAATGCCTCCCCTCCAAGAGGATCCCAGGTCCTGGCAATGTCCCTTGCTTCTTGTTGTAATTTATTTACCTAATTTCTGTGTTGTGCAATAATGTCATAATAGTCAGGTATCTCTACAGATGTATTGTGAATCCATGTGCAACATTCATATTCCTCAGTAACCTCACACAGACCTGTGAGTGCAGCACTCATGGATTGAATAGCAAAATCATGGAGTTCTAATTGCTTCCTAATTGCTCTAGTCTCAATGTTTAAGCTAGTAATGTCATCAGAATTCTTTTCCATTATCTCATCAATAATTCCTGTGTAATTATTTATCCTTTTCATCATATCAATTCCCCATCCTGTCCAGGAGGGAAACCAAGCCCAGCTCATGTCTTTTTCTAAAAATAGTTCTTGCTTATTGCGATGTTTAAGGGGGTAGGGGGGATGGGGGCTAGCTTTCATAAGGTGTTCCCCCTCTTTCCCTCCCAATATTCCCATTACCGGGACCAGGGCGGTTACATAACACCATCCCTGTGGACCCGCTGGGATCCAGGGGTAGCAAACCTTTCCACAGCATATGTATGTATTATTCCCCAGCCCAAAACGCTTTGTTTTAATATTCTGTACCCGACCCCCTTCATTGAATGTGACTGACATAAGACATGATAACATTGTGACCTTAAATTTTTCCCTGGGGGCTTCTGGAATAGTAAACTGGCAACGTATTTTAGACACTCTAGAGTTCAAGGGGGTCACAGGACTGGGGGCATCGCAAGGTCGAATGAAGCTCCAGTCTCTTTCGGGGGTGTTTGGTCTGATGATAGGGGGGGTTTGGGAGTAGTCATGTTCTGGGGGGGCCACTAGGTTGCAATATTCATTGTCTTCTATTGAAGGGATTGGGGGCAAGGGGCGATGGAGTTCTGGGAGTCCGGTTTCTCCTGAGGCTCCGATTCACTCTGTCCTGACGGAGTGCTGTCCGGGGTCTGTGGCATCGCTGGCCACTTCTTCAGTCTGGATGCATGGATCCTTTGTGGACCTTGGTCGGTGAGTACAGCAGTCCGGGTGACCTTCTCAATTCGGAATGGTCCTTGATAGACTGGTCTCGTGTGTTTTCTTACTGCAAGCTGCTTGACAAACACTTTGTCACCCGGGATGAAAGGATGTGTTGGTTCTGTGGAAAAAGGAGGAAAGGTGACAGCCACTTGTTCATATTTTTCAGTAAGACTACTTACCAAATGTTTCACGTACTCTTCCTGTAAGGAAAATATGTTATCCTCCCCTGTTCCTATCCCTTCTGTCCCTCCTTTTCTCATTTGTGCTGGCCTACCCATCAATATCTCAAAAGGAGATATTCCTGTTCTGCTGTGTCTTTTATGGTTCTGTTAATTCTTCAGACTACTCCTGAACTCTGTGGGTGGTAGGGAATGTGCAACTTCCATTGGATGCCTAGAATTTTTACTAGCTCCTTCACTAAGGCCGAGGTAAATGCTGGACCTTGATCTGACCATATAATGGCCGGAAGGCCAAACCTACAGATCCACTGATTTATTAGTACTCTGGCTGTAATTTTTGCTGTCTCTCCTGGAGTAGGGATTGCTTCTACCCATCCTGTAAATCTGTCAACTATAACCAAAAGATATTTTAAGTTGCCCTTCTGTGTGGGGACATGTGTGTAATCTATTTGTAAATCCTGTAAAGAGCCTGTAGGGGGCGCCAAATGTCCGTATAACCCGTGTTTCTATTGCCCTTCTGTGTGGGGACTTTTATTTTTCTGTGCACAGGTCAGTATTATTCTGTGCACAGGTCAGGCAAGACCCTACTAGGGAGTCTATCATGTGGTGCACCCCTTTTATTCCCTATTATTCCCTATTATTCCCTCCTTGGTTGACCAAAGTCCAGTAGGATCTTTTGTCAACCCGTGTACCCATATCTGCTGTCAGTGTAAATGTTTACATCTTTTCCTTCAAAAATCTGACAAACTCTATTTAGAGCAATGAGTTCTGCAATCTGGGCTGAACTAGCATTCAGAGATTTGGCTTCAATCATTACATCTGGCAATTGAACAATGGCATAACCAGTTTGATAAGTTTTGTCATCAGGTCGGGAGCAGCTGCCATCTGCATAAGTATTTTCCGCATTTGGATACGGAACATCTGTGAGGTCTGGTTTAGGGAGGGTAGTTTCTGCAAGTACCTCAGTGCAATCGTGTTCCTGAATGTAAAAACCTAATGGGCTTTGAGGTTTCTGAACATGATTTTAGGTGAGATTATGTGTGTTTAGCAAGATAATCTCATAGCCGCTGGACCTTTGTGCTGTCATGTGTTGTGTATTCATGTTTGTAACTGTATGTGTGGTATACAGTGTGAGGTCATGTCCCAGAACCACCTTTGAAGCCTCCTGTACTGCCATCGCACAGGCTGATAAGGCCTGTTAGCAATGTGGCATACCTTGAACTTGAATTGGAAGTTTCTTTGAGATGTATGAAACGGGTCTCAGAGAATTCCCATGTGATTGTGCTAGGACCGCTGCAACCGTAGGTCCAGATACCACTAAGTACAATGAAAAAAGGCCCGGCGCACTCTATAAGTCCCAATGCAGGGGCTTGCCTTAGAGAGCTGATTAATGCTGTGAAAGCCTTAACCCTCTCTGTTGTCCAATCAATAAACTTTGGGGCATCCTGCAGGGTAGCATCCCTTAGGATAGAATCATAAGAGCAATCAGGTATCCACTGCCTGCAGTATATTATGGAACCTAGGAAAGAGACTTGTCTCTTGGTGGACTCCAGGAGGACAGTGCCTTGACTCGAGCTGGTGACACCAAACGTTCGGTTCGGATTATACACCCCAAGTACTCAACCTGCGACCTGCACCACTGGATCCCTTCGCGAGACACCAAGTGACCTTGAAACTTGTCACAGTGTCCTTGGGGAGGCATTTGGCCGTGCTCACCTTCAAAGCCATCCTTTCCCTGTTTGTTTCCCATCATGCCAAATAGAGTGCCTTATAACCACAAATGTTGACTAATTTGGGGCAAATAGTATAAACCTCTCTGTTTTGATGGCAGAGAGACTGTATTTCCCATGGAGTTAAACCTTCTGCAAACCTCCCGTTCTGGTTGTGGTTATGTAGATTAAATCTCAGAACCCAAAATTTTGGGGTCCCTCCTTCCGGAAAATAAGGACCTTTCCCAATCTTATTCTTTTATCCCCCAGGGACTGTGGCCAATAGTGTGGGTACCCGTCAATGAAATATGAACAGGACACCAGTTAAACACTCAGGGCAGTTCCGGGGCATCTATTATGACAAGTATGGGTCACAAAATTCAATCAACAATCTTAACAGTCTTAATACTTTAACCTACCATTAACTTTATCACTTTATAAGACTTAACACTTTAACATGCATGAAACAATTGATTAGAGAAACTGTATGATTCCCAACATCAGATCTATATAAAAGAATACAACCAACAGAAAACGCAATAATGTACATATGCATATATCCTTATCAAAAATTACCCAGAAAACAATTGGGATAATTAAAACTTAGAGCTCCATACACCCGTCCTTCTAAACCCGGGAGAAATATTTGCTACCCTATAATGTTCCTATCCTATACTATAATAGTTTATAGTCAGACCAACACTTGGCCGGACTCCCTTAGTTTATAGTCAGGGCAACACCTGTCCGGACTTCCTTCGTTTATAGTCAGGGCAACACCTGTCCGGACTCCTTAGTTTATAGTCAGGACAACACCTGTCCGGACTTCCTATCTGTCTAACCTATACGCTCCTATATGTCCCAGGAAGCCAGCCTAGCAATCCTCGAGACAACTTAAATACAACTAAAATATTCAAGATCAATCGTAACAGAGTAAGTGAAATTAGCTTTGCAAAATTTCTTTCACAAAGTTCCACTTACCTGCTAATTGATTGTCCTCACACAGGGCACCAGTTGTAAGGTAGCACGTTAGACCACTTCTATCCCTTAGAGCCTAGGCCGGACCAATGGGTGTATGGATGCGCTCTATGACCGGTCAGGTAATTAAGACACACGCAAAGATGGTGGTTCAAAAATTACAATGGTGTATTGATAGCTCTGCATACTTATAGTCCTACAACAGGGAGTCTCCTCCCACAGTCACAAATGTACAGTATATGAAGAGTATATTGCAAAAAACAAGTTACAAGACATATCTATCAATAGCTATTATAAGATATTCTGCCTGGAGACAGTAATACAGTAATATCTGTCTATAAAGCTGCAAAAAATATAGGTGCTAAGACCATAATCCAGGCGCTGAGCCAGATCTTGAAGTCTGTGAAAAAGTAGCTTGACCACTAGTCTTACATCCTGTCATTCTTAACAAGTTCTACAAAAATAGCTATTATGAGATGTAAGTGTGAACATCAGAGTCTGACATTAGTTAACTTAATATCTTACTGCAAAAATACAAATATACTTACTGTACTTACTTATTGACTTGGTATTGCTAAAACTTATGAAAGCTGAAATGTAATGAAGATCAATAGAGACCCCCAATAATCTTACAGTGCTGGAAAATAATTCTCCAGAAAAAATCAAAGTCCACGGTAAAGTGCAATAAACTCCAAAAAGGTGCAAACAAGCGATCTTCGCAAGGCCACAGTGATGTCCAATAAGGTGCAAGTGCTATTTCATCCAGTGCTGGTGCCAAACAATTTCCCCCACCCTTAACCCTTTGAGGACCATAAGATTACCGTCATCAATATAAAAATAATTATATATTTTTTCCTTTAAGAATGTATTTGAACAATAAATAAAACCATTTCCACACTTGTGTCATTTTTGGGGGAGGAATTATGACACTGGACAAATGTGACTATTTAGGTCACTTCCTATGGAACCCCAAAATAAGCAATTTTTTATTTTTAAGTTTTTTTAAGTCCGTACACTTCAGTTGCTGTAACTAAGCCATTTCATGAAATAACTGGCAAAAATCTAGATCCATTTGTTGATAAGAACTAATATTTTGACTCAAACAAAAAAAAAAATATTTTAAGTTCCTATAATCAGATGATACAGGCAATTAAAAACATGGGACAAATATGTCCCTTGGTCCTCAAAGGGTTTTAATAGACTTAATATAAGCCTTTCTGTGATATCCCTTTAAAGCGGTCACTGCTCTTTTCTCATTGCGATCCTATCTCCTGGTTCACATGCTCAAAAGAAGATATAAGGAACTCCATAGTGTAGTCATTTCATAAAACAACTATTTATTAGTAGATGAAACACTCACAGTTAAGAAGATACAATCAGACATAAACGACAGTGCATCATCAGGATGACTTCTGGGTTTGGCCGCACCCGGAAGTGACGTCACCACAGCTCTCTGTCCTCACGCATATCGTGACTGTCCACGTCACATACCAATTGCAGCTACTGCAGGTTGGGTAACAGCGCCAGCCATAACAAAGGAGGATTTAAACAAAGTCTCCAGCTTTTTCTCAGTTGGATCTCTAAATACCTGAGCATTGTCCACAGGACAAGTCAGACTTTTTTTTCACGGAAGAAATGGCTGCGTCTATTGCTGGCAAAATCCATTTCTTGGTGAACTCCTCCTCCATTGGATAAAGAAGGAAAACTTCCTAGTAGGAGAAAACAGCTTATCTGGATGATCCCAGTCAGCATACATAAGTTTTTCCAGTAACGGATGGACCGGGAAGGTATATGCAGCCTGCGGGGACTTTAAAGACCCCAAGGAGGGAATAGGGGTTCCGGCTGACTCAGTGGAGGGCAGTTTGTATGCATCACGCACAACTTCTGTATAGTACTGCACCTGCATCTTGAGAGCCTGAGAGGAAGAAGGGATCTTCTCCTCATCCCCTGACTCATCTGACTGCCCCTGATACTGGTCCCCAGATTCCTCAACATCATTTCTATCAGATTGTTGGTCGTCTGACAGGGATCCCAAAGCAGAGGAAGGGGACCTACCCTCTTTTCTGCTCTTCTGTGAGGATGCTGAAATTAAAGCAGCTAACCTCCCTTCTAAAATAACCAATGCTGCTGCTAAAGCGTCTCCAGTGACATATGCAGGAGCTGTCATGTTGGGAGAGGCTGCAATGCCTGACAGGGGCAATGGCTCATCCTGTGCGGCTGCCTCAGGTCTCTCAGGGGAGAGTGGTATCAAGCAGGCATGTCTAGAACCCCAGATCCAGATGGCGACACTTTAGTGCTCTTTTTCCCCGCCCCTGAACCCCTTCTACAGGGAGACATAGTCCTAAGCACAAAAGAAGAGGTACTACCAAAAGTGCATTAACTGCTGAGCCTAGTCTGGCAAAAACAAATGCCTGCTAATTTGCACAGCCTAATGCTGAGTGGGTGTCTTAGTATGCCTGAATTCAATCCACAAAAAAGGTGCTTACGTGCCCCAAAAGCTTCTGTGTCCCACTGCTTTACAGGTCTTTGGCGTCTGGGGCTTTTTAAATAACACCCACCCAGCGCCTGCGCTGTAGCTCGCTGTGCACACCACACGTGCACGCTAATGGCAACCACGCCCCCTCCCCCGCTGCTCCCATAGAGAAAAGCGTGTTCCTGGCGCGCGTATGCACATAGGGGCGAATGCGAGTAGGGGAGATGGGGACAGAGGACCTTATCTGGGGGGACCGCCGCAGGACTGTGGACATTGTGGGACCCCCCTTATAATACTCGTGGCAGAGCCTGAAGCAGAAGGTGTGACTAGATCCCCAGACCGGCTGCACTGAGCTTTCATCCTGGAGAGCATGAAAGTAAAAACACCAGGTATGTCTCTTTACTCCCTCTAGTGGCGGAAAACAGGTAAGATATGCAAACTACTCACAGAAGAAAACCCCAGGAATTTCTCAGGGTTGACTTCACTTACCTTATCCCCGCCGCAGGAACTGCTGAAGACCAGACGGATCCAACCTTCACCCATCACGGCGGGTAGTGTTGTGCCAACCTTCAGAGTTCTGGGTTCCTACTTAACGGAGGCCTCTTCCCTGAACCTGTAAGGCACTCTTCCAGAAACCTTTGGGCATTTAATATGTGCCACAAAGTGCTGGATCCCAGAGTCCAGTCCTACAAGAAAGACATTATAGGCAAATCCTCGCTCTTCCACGAGGCCTGGGCACCATCCATTTTGGTGTTTATATGTGGCCCTATTGGATGGATCCGGTTTGTGTAGCTCCTTCAACCCCCACAGGGGACCTCAGCAGAGCTTCTTCTTAGCACATTCTATAACCGTGACAACTTTTTTGCCTAAGGTGGTTTCAGGATTTCATCTGAATCAAGATGTGGTCATACCGTCCTTTTGTCCAGATCCGCATTTTGCGGAAGAAAAATGATTGCATTCTTTGGATGTAGTAAGAGCACTCAAGTTCTATCTAAAAGCAATGGCTCAGATATGGAAAACTGATGTTTTGTTTGTGCTGCCAGATGGTCCAAGAAAGGGCCAGGCAACGTCGAAATCTATCTCTAAGTGGATTTGGCAAGTTATTATTCAGGCCTATGGTCAGCAGTATAGATCCTCACGTCCGATAGCGGTCTGATTTTTTTTGATCTGTGTCTCCCTCCCCTCAGGTTAAGCATTGCTCTGGGACATCCCACTAAGTAATTAACAGAGTTCTGTGTCCCGTGATGTACAAAAAAGAAAATAGGATTTTTTAAACAGCTTACCTGTAAAATCCTTTTCTTATTGGGGATATATAAATATATATTGGATTACTTATTGCTTTGCTACAAAACTGAGGTACTCTCCATATGGGAGGGGTTATATAGAGGGGAACTTCTCTTCTAATTAGGGTGTGCCAGTGTCCAATTACCTGTTGGTGACATATAACCCACTAAGTAATTAACAGAGCTCTGTGTCCCATGATGTACGAAAAATAAATATAAATTTAGTGACAACTATCTGTAAAAAAAAAAGAAGAAAATTACTTTGAAAGCAAAGGCCCTACAGATTGCTTTTTTTTATTATTATTATTAATATTTATTTTGCTTTTTTATTTTATTTTTAAACTGTTCCTTTCATTTTTTGTTATCTCAAGGAATGCAAATATCTCCTATGATAGACTTAGGTAGTGACAGGTACTCTTTTTTGAATTTGAAATTAGACCCTAGATCTCTCCTCTGCCCTCAAAGCATCTGACCACACCAAGATCGGTGTGATAAAATGCTTTCCCAATGGCGCTGTTTATATCCGCCAAAATCTAAGTCATGAAATGCCCGTAGCTTCCGGTTTCTTAGGCCATAGAGATGATTGGAGCCGTTCTGGTCTCTGATCGGCTCTATGGTCAGCTGGCAGAACCACCGGCTGCATTATCAGGTTCCCTGTTGGGACAGGAGAACCCGAGAAAATCATGGAAGACGGTGGGAGGGGGGATGTTCCCTCCCACTGCTTGTAAAAGCAGTCTAGAGGCTAATTAGCCGCTAGGATTGCTTTTACATGAAAGCCGACCGCTGGCTGAAAAGAATGATACCAAGATGATACCTAAACCTGCAGGCATCATTCTGGAATAACCACTCAAAGTCCAGCAACATACCAATACGTTGCTGGTCCTTGTTGGGCATACAGTGGAGAGAACAAATATTTGATACTGTCACAGATCAGCTGCAGAGCTGATCTTTGTCTTACCTATACTGCTGTAGGTTGGCTGGCATCTGTTGTTCCACTAGCTTGTGTTCAGCTCTGGCTGCACTCTGTAGCTATAGGTGTCGCCGGCTTTACCTGTGGTTTAATATATTCTTCCTTTGTGCTACTTCCTGTCCAGCCTCCCATGTGCCTCACTATTTAAATTGCACTCAGACCAGTTTCTGGTTGCTTGAGCAACACTTGTTTCAGATCTCCCTGCCTGTAACCCACTTAACCAGACTTCTTGTGTACCGAATCGGCTAGTCCTCCTGTTTACGCTGTCTGCTGCCCGCCCCGACCTGGGCTCAATATCCGGCTCTCCTTTTGCTTTATCCATCCATCCATCCCTCTGTGACTTCTGGTACTCTCCTCGCGAGCAGGGTGAACCTGGGGGTCGTGACCTGGGGTCAGCACGCAGCTAAGCCCAAACCCTCGTGAGGGGGTCCCTAGCGGAATACCGACTGGCTCTTATATTCCACGCCCTGGGGGATCCCGTGTCAGCTGCTCGCCTGTGGGCTCACTTCAGTACCATTGTGACAGATACACTGCCGATTTTGCAGGTTTTCCTACTTACAAAGCATGTAGAGGTCTGTAATTTTTATCATAGGTACTCTTCAACTGTGAGAGACGGAATCTAAAACAAAAATCCAGAAAATCACATTGTATGATTTTTAAGTAATTCATTTGCATTTTATTGCATGACATAAGTATTTGATACATCAGAAAAGCAGAACTTAATATTTGGTACAGAAACCTTTATTTGCAATTACAGAGATCATACGTTTCCTGTAGTTCTTGACCAGGTTTGCACACACTGCAGCAGGGATTTTGGCCCACTCCTCCATACAGACCTTCTCCAGATTCTTCAGTTTTCAGGGCTTTCGCTGGGCAATACGGACTTTCAGCTCCCTCCAAATATTTTCTATTGGGTTCAGGTCTGGAGACTGTCTGGGCCACTCCAGGACCTTGAGATGCTTCTTACGGAGCCACTCCTTCATTGCCCTGGCTGTGTGTTTAGCGTTGTTGTCATGCTGGAAGACCCAACCATGACTCATCTTCAATGCTCTTACTGAGGGAAGTAGGTTGCTGGCCAATATCTTGCGATACATGGCCCCATCCATCCTCCCCTCAATACGGTGCAGTCGTCCTGTCCCCTTTGCAGAAAAGCATCCCCAAAGAATGATGTTTCCACCTCCATGCTTCACGGTTGGGATGGTGTTCTTGGGGTTGTACTCATCCTCCTTCTTCCTCAAAACACAGAGAGTGGAGTTTAGACCAAAAAGCTCTATTTATGTCTCATCAGACCACATGACCTTCTCCCATGGATAAATCCAGGTCATTGGCAAACTTCAGACGGGTCTGGACATGCGCTGGCTTGAGCAGGGGGACCTTGCGTGCGCTGCAGGATTTTAATCCATGACGGCGTGGTGTGTTACTAATGGTTTTCTTTAAGACTGTGGCCTCAGCTCTCTTCAGATCATTGACCAGGTCCTGCTGTGTAGTTCTGGCCTGATCCCTCACCTTCCTAATGATCATTGATGCCCCACGAGGTGAGATCTTGCATGGAGCTCCAGACCGAGGGAAATTGACCGTCATCTTGCACTTCTTCCATTTTCTAATAATTGCGCCAACAGTTGTTGCCTTCTCACCAAGCTCCTTGCCTATTGTCCTGTAGCCCATCCGAGCCTTGTGCGAGTCTACAATTTTATCCCTGATGTCCTTACACAACTCTCTGGTCTTGGCCTCTGTGGAGAGGTTGGAGTCTGTTTGATTGAGTGTGTGGACAGGTGTCGTTTATGCAGGTAATGAGTTCAAACAGGTGTAGTTAATACAGGTAATGAGTGGAGAACAGGAGGGCTTCATAAAAAAATAAATAACAGGTCTGTGAGAGTCAAAATTCTTACCGGTTGGTAGGTGATCAAATACTTACGTCATGCAATAAAATGCAAATTATTATTTATAAATCATACAATGTGATTTTCTGGATTTTTGTTTTAGATTCCATCTCTCAAAGTTGAAAAGTACCTATGATAAAAATTACAGACCTCTACATGCTTTGTAAGTAGGAAAACCTGCAAAATCGGCAGTGTATCAAATACTTGTTCTCCCCGCTGTATATTGTAATCTATTTTTTCATGCAGCATGTGGGCTGAACAAAAAAAAGAGATTGATCGGTAGGTATGTCCACCATTAGAATACTGCTCTTCATCCACCCACTTCTAATGATGGGCATATATGCACCATTTTTTTTTTTAACTGTGGCGGTGAAATCAACTCCTACAGCGCTGGAGTCGCTGAATTACGTATCGTGGGAGCAAACGCTGTTGCTATCAAGATAGATAAATCAGTGCTGCAGCTGAATGGCATACTCGCTAAGCAAATCATGATTATCAAGAAAACAAAGTAACATTACAGTATAACAGTAAGACATACCATACCTGCAAAGCAAATACAATTGTAGCGGCCTCCTCTCTCTCCTCTTTTTATCAGCTCGTCTGTCTCTTGTCTAGGGGTACCTTAGAGGAGAGAGTGCGGGGTCACCATGCCAAGCCTTCACCGCAGATGTTTGTGCGGTGTAAGCAAAGTTCTTATTTTGCCTTCGGGTCAGTGTTCTGCACCTGGAACCTCCAAAGAGAGTTACCTTAAACAATGTCTGCCAGAAAACGAGCCCCACACCATTAAAGTCCAACACTCCTTTATTCTTCTCAATGCAAAAGTGAACACAATCAGTTGGACTCCCTTAGGGAACAGAACAGACAAGGAGGTGTGGATGCGAGTAGGCCCAGACACAATGAACTCTCCACTTTCCTTCCTGAAAGTGGGATGCGGTCTCCGAGCGAGGGGGGATTTCCTTCCAGGCGGTCTCCGATGAGAGGCCCACCTGTCACTGGCAATATGCTGCACCAGGTCTTCAAGCAAGTATCTCCCACGGTCCATTACGCCTTCCGGATTCGGGTACCCACTCCCGGGGTTCCCTAGGACCTCCTTCCCTCGCGGAACTCAGTGGTGGGCACTGAGCTCCAGACCTCCATCCGAAAACCTCACCCCAGGCTAAAGGTGCCTGGGATAGAACATGACCTCCGAATGTCCTCTAGGCCTAGGCCGCCTAGGGGACCGACACGAACCACCGCCCTCAGGCTGAAGGTGCCCGGGACTCGACTCCCTCCACCAAAAATGGCCGCCCCCTTTATACCCCCTCCCAGCAAGCAGGCGGACTCCCCGCCCACCATACAACCGCTGAGAGAGGCCAAAAAGAGGTACGCCACCGCAACGATGGCTCAACCCCGGGCCCAAAGTGACAGCGCCACCTGGTGGACCCTAGGGAACCATACATCACAGTTTCCCCACCAGATTCAAAAATAGGGAAGCATATACCCGCTACACTCTCCCCCTGGTGATTTGACACTGGTCCCCAGTGTCTGGAGCAAACTATGCCCTCAACGGCTGGCATAGCCCAGTCCAGAAACCAACTACAAATTGTACAAATTAAAACTTTTGAAAACTTGGTCAACTGAAGCAATTGTGTCTGAGCCTTACATGAAAGGGAAGGGAAACAACAACATTTTAACCATAACTTTAGAATCACATATTCACATTACACTTTTCCCCCACCCATCCTGACTAAGACCCACCCCATACTCAGTGGTCTTGATGGGATGCTCTCCTGCAGAGGGAAAAAGAAAATTAACACACATAAACCCTGACACATGTAATCGTGTAAGAGGAAAGAAACTTCTTCGTGAAGAAATCCCTTTTCTCCAAAGAGTGAGTGTGTGAAAAGTGTTAACGATGCGCAACACTGCCACCTGGTGACAGCGTCGCGGTAACTGCACTCATGGAACTTTCCTTCTTCTCTTGAGCCCTATCTACCCCAGAGTCCATGATCTCTTGCTGGAAATTTAAAGAACAAAACAGGAACAGTCCTTCATTCCTCTGGGTAACAAGGACAACAAACCCCAGAAAGTTCAGCAGCATAAAGAAACAGGAACGGAGTCTCTTTCCTCCTACAGATAGAAGCGGGGATGCGGCAGAACAAGTGGCTTCAAGTGCTGATCCATGGTCTCCAGATGATACTCAACATCCTCCCCTTCCTTCCGCCGGACCAGAACCTTGTCCGCGTGGATGTGCCGTCCCAACATCCATTTTGCCTTGCAATCTTTAAAACGCTGAGAGGCCTTGGGGGAGCATGCCAGGTACCTGCGGGCGTGTGGAACCTGAAGGTGGGTCCACACAAAGTCATTGTACCAGCGCTCCCGGCACATTTCCACCTCATACAGCAACTCCTTGGACAAGTATGGATACTCCCATCCGTACTCAGCAGCAACCTTCTGGCCAAATAGGCGTTGTAGTCTCGCCAGAGGAGGCATAGTGGTTTTGTCCCCTTCGCCAGGCAAAACTATTGAGTCCGGGTGACGAGGGACCTTGATTACATCTGATCTGGGCATAGGTGCCCGCAACAGCAGTTTCTTTTCCCCGGTCCCAGGTGTAGGGGTACCGGGGATGTAAGGGCAGGTTGAAGACGGGACCCCTCTTCAGGCGCTGGTGCCTCCACCCGGGGTGTACTATCCCCCGTAGACATGGGTGGGTCCCTGGTTCTGCGGGACGAGGCAAGAGGTACTTTGTCCCAGCCCTTTTCTGCAAACAGTTCATCAATAGCAACATCGTCTCCCACATCCGAGAGCGACTCCAGGTCAGAGGTGTCACACTTCTCCGCGGGCAAGTAGCCTGTATTGGAGACTGAATTGCTACCTCTTTCCACACACCAAATCTCTCCGCCTGGCCTACCTAAGCCTTAACTTGAAGCGGGATGTTCGGAACTCTTATCGACGGATCCATCCGGGCCGGGCGTAAGCGGGCGAGATGGTCCACCACAACCGCTGGTCGGGGCTACCATACCGGTCTTTCTCTTCGGTGGTGGATGCTGCGAGACAGTGGTGACCGAGTCAGCATCCTCGGATTTCTCCCGTTGAGTACTCGCGACCTCCTCCGCGGTCGCTGCAGTGCGCACAGGGATGGCCGTCAAAACAGTGATTCCTCCAACTTGAGTGGTGCTGCCTGTGGTACGGCCGGGGTTCTTGGCTTCTCAATGACTGTATCTACCTCAAATAGGAACTCCCCACAGACTTCGCATCGCCCGAATGGCTTCAGATGACACACCAGTCCCGAGCAGCCGGGACAAATCACACCCAGGGCCTCAACGTCCATGCATGAATACAGGGCGAATCGTCCCCTTGGCTTTAGCCGAATCCCTGTATCGGTCACCGGAGCAGCAGCAGTCAAAGACGTGGTGGAAGGATGAAGTGGAACCCACGCTGTTTGTCCGAATGTGGTGACTTGCTGCTGGTCCATCGCTCACTGCAAAGTTTTGCGCCAACGTCCCACGTGTAGTCCTTCACACGTATTGGACTCCTCCCCTTTGCTCCAGTTCGCTGGCTTTTTTTCTTTTTTTCTTTCTGAGTCACGCCCACGAACTAAGCGGTGGGGGTGTGCCTGGTGGCGCAGTGCAAATAGAAGCCCCCACGTGTAGTCCTTCACACGGCTGAGATCCCCCCTTTTCTCGCTCTTCTGCGCAGGCCTTTCCCTTCACTGGGTCATGTCCACGACTTCGAGCAGGGATGCACTTTGGCCAATAAATTGGCCCACCTACTCGGAACTCCTCCCGGCAGACACGTTCAGTTCCGTAGTAACACGAACACCATCCCGGACCCGAGCCCCCACGTGTAGCAGCCTCCTCTCTCTCCTCTTTTTTTCAGCTCATCTGTCTCTTGTCTAGGGGTACCTTAGAGGAGAGAGTGCGGGGTCACCACGCCAAGCCTTCACCGCAGATGTTTGTGTGGTGTAAGCAAAGTTCTTATTTTGCCTTCGGGTCGGTGTTCTGCACCTGGAACCTCCAAAGAGAGTTACCTTGAACAATGTCTGCCAGAAAACGAGCCCCACACCATTAAAGTCCAACACTCCTTTATTCTTCTCAATGCAAAAGTGAACACAATCAGTTGGACTCCCTTAGGGAACAGAACAGACAAGGAGGTGTGGATGCGAGTAGGCCCAGACACAATGAACTCTCCACTTTCCTTCCTAAAAGTGGGATGCGGTCTCCGAGTGAGGGGGGATTTCCTTCCAGGCGGTCTCTGATGAGAGGCCCACCTGTCACTGGCAATATGCTGCACCAGGTCTTCAAGCAAGTGTCTCCCACCGGTCCATTACGCCTTCCGGATTCAGGTACCCACTCCCGGGGTTCCCTAGGACCTCCTTCCCTCGCGGAACTCAGTGGTGGGCACTGAGCTCCAGACCTCCATCCGAGTACCTCACCCCAGGCTAAAGGTGCCTGGGATGGAACACGACCTCTGAACATCCTCTAGGCCTAGACCGCCTAGGGGACCGACACGAACCACCGCCCTCAGGCTGAAGGTGCCCGGGACTCGACTCCCTCCACCAAAAATGGCCGCCCCCTTTATACCCCCTCCCAGCAAGCACGGCGGACTCCCCGCCCACCATACAACCACTGAGAGAGGCCAAAAAGAGGTTCGCCACCGCAACGATGGCTCAACCCCGGGCCCAAAGTGACAGCGCCACCTGGTGGGCCCCAGGGAACCATACATCACAGTTTCCCCACCAGATTCAAAAATAGGGAAGCATATACCCGCTACACAATAAAACATAGTAAAAATAATACATTTTTTAACGCAATCTGTGCCTAAAAAATATATGCCAAAGCATGGGGGCAATCCGCCTCTAATGTTAGGAGCAAATCGCCCCCATGCTTCGGCATATATGCTCTTTTTTAACTGTGGTGGTGAAATCAACTCTTACAGCGCTGGAGTCACGGCTTTACATATCGTTGGAGCAAACGCTTTTGCTGTCAGAATAAACAAACCAGTGCTGCAGCTGAATGGCGTACCTGCTAAGCAAATGATGGTTAACAATAAAACAAAGTAACATTACATTATAATAGTAATACATACCATACCTGCAAGGCAAATACAATAAAACATAGTAAAAATAGGATTTTTTACTCACCGTAAAATCCTTTTCTCTGAGTCCATGGACCGACACAGCTTCTCTATTGACAAAGTGGGTATTATCCGTTAATTAGGAGTGACTAGGCAGAAAAACTTGTAAAAAGTGTTGCATCACACCTTCTACAGTACCGACCAGGGGGCGGACCCTCTGGGTATAACCTCTCAGTCTGCATCTCGCAGATCAGTTCGTCAAAAAGCAGTACAAACTTAAAAAGGAGGGGTGGGTGCTGTGTCGGTCCATGGACTCAGAGAAAAGGATTTTACGGTGAGTAAAAAATCCTATTTACTCTTTCGTCCATGGACCGACACAGCTTCTCTATTGACAAAGTGGGACGTCCCAAAGCAGTGTCAGAGAAAAAACGAGGGGTGGTAACAGCATAAAAACAAACTTCACCCCAAAACACAAAACAGCACTCCTCCAACAGAGGAGTTGCAACTCTAAACAGCCGCTTGCAAAACCTTGCGGCCGAAAGAGGCATCCGAAGATGCACCTACATCAACTTTGTAGAATTTTGTGAAAGTGTGAGCGGACGACCAAAGTCGCCGCTTTACATAGTTGGGAAACAGACGCTTGATGTCGGAAAGCCCAAGAGGCACCTATTGCCCTGGTCGAATGCGCCGTGACAGGAAAGGGGGGCACCTGACCCTTTAAGGCGTAAGCCTGGATTACTATCTGTCGGATCCACCTAGAGATGGTGGCGGATGAGACTGCTTGGCCCTTCTTGGGACCAGCCACTGAAACAAACAGTGAGTCTGACTTCCGGAACAGGGAAGTAGCAGATAGGTATACTCTCAAAGCTCGGACAACGTCCAAGGAATGCAACGCCGACTCCTTAGGATTCGACGGCTGAGGACACAAGGATGGAAGTACAATGTCTTCATTGAGATGAAAAGCCGGAACGACCTTCGGAAGAAAGGAAGGCTGCGGCCGCAGCACCACCTTATCCTTGTGGAAAACCAAATAGGGAGCCTTGCAGGACAAGGCTGCCAGCTCAGAGACTCGTCTAACTGACGTAACAGCCACCAAAAAGACCACTTTCTGAGAAAGTGTCAACAGGGGTATAGCTCTAATATTCTCAAACGGTGCCTTCTGAAGCACCGAGAGGACCAGGTTCAAGTCCCACGGAGGTAACGGGGGACGGACCGGAGGGGCCACATGTCGAACCCCCTGCACAAATGTACTCACGAGAGAGTGAGTCACCAGGGGTCGCTGAAAAAAGACAGCCAGGGCAGATATCTGTCCCTTAATCGTACTTAAGGCAAGCCTTTGGTCCACCCCATGCTGTAAAAACAGCAGGATTCTGAAAACCAAATAAGTACGCGGATGCCAATTCATTTCCTCACACCTGGAGGTGTAGGCCTTCCAAGTGCGGTGATAAACCTTCCTAGGACGGTTTCCGAGCACTTCTCATAGTAGAGATTACTGAATCTGATAGGCCCCGGTCTCTCAGTACTTGGTTCTCAACAGCCATGCCGTTAAAGTCAGTGACTGTAAAGCAGGATGGAGTATGGGACCTTGCGATAGCAGGTCCTTCCGTAGTGGTAGGCGCCAGGGGACGTCTGCTACCAGACGTACTAGATCGGCATACCAAGGACGCTGAGGCCAATCTGGAGCGATTAGGATCATTGGAATTCCCTCTGCCTCCACTCTGCGGAGCAGAAGAGGAAGAAGCCTTAAGGGAGGGAAGGCATAGATTAGCCGATACTGACCCCACGATGCCACCAACGCGTCCGTTGCGTCTGCCCATGGGTCTCTTGACCGGGCCACAAACCTCAATACCTTCCGATTGAGTCGGGAAGCCAGAAGATCTACGTCTGGTGTGCCCCATCTTTGGCAGAGGAGTTGGAACACCTCCGGGTGTAAGGACCATTCTCTCTGGTCCAGCATCTGGCGGCTCAGGTAGTCCGCCTGCCAGTTTTCCACACCCGGAATGTACCCGGCCGACAGTGCCGGTACGCTCCTCTCTGCCCACTTCAGGATGCAAGCGACCTCCGATGCTGCAGCTGAGCTTCTTGTTCCTCCTTGATGATTGACATATGCCACTGCTGTGGCGTTGTCTGACTGGATCCTGACTGGACGCCCTTGCAGCCTCTGAGACCATTTGAAGAGGCACAGCCTGATCGCCCGGATTTCCAGGACATTGATCGGCAGGAGGGCTTCCTCTGGGGTCCAGCGACCTTGCGCCGACTGAACACCCCAGACTCCCCCCCAACCTGTAAGGCTGGCGTCCGTCGTGATCACTATCCAGTAAACCAGAAGAAATGACTTCCCGACCATTAGAGCCGGTGCTGTCAGCCACCATCCCAGGATCTCCTGACTAGGTGGCTCACTCAGATTTGATAATCCAGAGATGAAGGGCATCTGTTCCATCTGGACAGAACTTCCTTCTGTAACACTCGAGTGTGGTATTGATCATATGGGACCGCCTCGAAGGAGGCTACCATGAGGCCCAACACTCGCATGCCAAAACGGAGTGACGACCAATTCCTGGAAGTCAGCTGCCGTACTGCAGCCCCGAAGGGTCTGCAACTTCTCCACAGGGAGGAATACCTTTGCCTCTGAGGAATCCAGAATCAACCCCAGGTAAACTAGGCATTGAGTGGGCACCATACTGACCTTTGCGTGTTTAGTATCTAACCACAGTCTCGAAGAGTCTGACAGGTAATGGACACGCTTACCTCTAAATTCTGAGCTTGAAGGCCCCTTCAGTAGAAGGTCGTCCAAGTAGCCCATGATAGCGATACCCCGCTGTCTTAGAAGTGCCAGAATCGGAGCGAGCACCTTGGTGAACGTCCTGGGTGCTGAGGCAAGGCCAAACGGGAGGGCCACAAACTGGTAGTGGTTCTTCCCGACTGCAAATCACAGAGACTTATGGTGTGTGGAGTATATGGGGACATGCAGGTATGCGTCCTTGATGTCCAAGGAGGCCAGAAAGTCCCCCAGATGGAGAGCCGTGACTACAGATCGAACCGACTCCATCCGAAATCTTTGTACCTTCACAAAGCAATTGAGGGCTCTGAGATCCAAGATTGGATGAACCCCATCCTTCTTCGGCACAATGAACAGATTTGAGTAAAAACCCTGACCCCGTTCCTGTTCTGGAACTGGAATAACTTCCTCGCGTTCCAGTAGACCCTGGACCGCCCCATACAGGGCCTCCCGATGGGTCGGTAGTAGCTGGAGATTGGAGGTGATGAATCTGTCCGGTGGACAAGAGAGAAATTCTATCTTGTAGCCTGAGGAGATTACTTCGCAAACCCACCTGTCGGAGACTAGAGCTGTCCACTGAGTCGCGAATTTGCGAAGACGTCCCCCCACCCGAGAGCTGGGTGGGGGCGGACCTTCATGCGGACGCAGATTAGTCCGCAGGCTTGTTGCGTCTGCGGGACCAAGGACGCTTTTGTCCTTGGGCAGGCGCCTTATCGGTCTGGGGTCTTTTCCCTGTCGCCCTAGGGGGACGGAAAAAAAAACGCTTGCGTGCAGTAAAGGAGGGCCCTTGCCCTTGGCGTGGCCCCTACCCTTGCTAGTTTGAGGAAGCAAAGTGCTTTTACCTCCTGTGGCATCCTTGATGATGTCATCCATAGAGGCCCCAAAAAGTCTGTCGCCCTTAAAAGGCAGATCCAACAGGGCTTTCTTGGAGGTCTGGTCCGCAGACCAGCCCTTTAGCCAGATCAGGCGGCGTATTGCTACTGCATAAACCGAAGCTTTAGACAGACAGCAGGGGAATAGTATCCATGTCTGACTCGCAGACAAACCTAGGGCCCTGGACCAACTGGTCGGCCAATGTTATCTCATCAGGAGGAGCATCTCGCTCCTTAACCCCTGGAGTAGCAATCTTGCCCATTCAGTAAGTGTCTGAGACACTAGGGCCCCCGCCAATGCCGGGCGTACTGCCGAGCCTACCACTGAGTATAGGTAGCAAGCGAGTGCTTCAGCCTTCTTATCCACAGGGTCCTTGAAAACAGGAGCCCCTTCTACAGGAATTGTGGTGGCTCTATTATGTCTGGACACCGGAGGGTCCACTATAGGGGGAGAGGTCCATCTCTTCAAAAAACTCTCCTCAAAGGGGTACCGTACCGCAAACCTCTTTGGGGCTGTAAAGACCCTCAGTGGGTTCTCCCATTCCTTGTATAAGAGTTTATCAAAAGACACACGAGGGAACACCTTAGCAGTGCGGGCAGGTCTATGAAACCCAAGTGGACCGGAGTCTCTGCTGCTTCTGCAGTATTTTCCAACTTTAGCGTATCCCGCACTGCAGTAATAAGGTCAGATACCAAGCCGTCTCGCGTACTGACCTGGACTTGGAGTCATCCTCACTGTCCGGTCACGGTCTGCAGTCTCTGATGCGTCAGAATCTGGGCCCGGAGCCGTAGCTGGACCTGGTTCTGCATCAGAATTATCCCCAGAAGCTTGCAGGGGACGGGGGCGTTTACTACCCCCTGTATTCCCGTGTGCTGCTTCCACCCTGGCAGCAAACGCCTCTAGGATTGCCGACATAGCGTCCATAGACACCTCAGGGACACCAGCTGCTAAATCTGGTGTTTCAGGGGAGAAGACATCTGGCTCAGATGCCATGCTGACCACACGCTGACACCCACAGGGCTCCAGGCAAGATATCAATAGGCCACCCTCCTGTGCTGCAGAGACGCTGGGTCACCCAGAGGACTCACCACCCTGGATAGGTACTGCTATGCTGCCGTGTGCTGCGTCTGTGATGCTGTCCCTGCTGCTGTGTCAGTCTGCTTCTTTTATCAGCACTTCCTGTGTGAATTTTCGCGCCAGTGTAATGCACCCTAGAGGCCGGAGGCTCTCGCAAAATGGCTGCCAAAAACGTCTGTATGGAAGATAATGTGGGCTCCAAGAAAATGGCCGCGGAGCCGAAGATAGAGGTCAAGCAGCCATAGCCCACAAAAAGATGGCCGCCGAATGGCAATATATACATACAGGGTGGACAAACATGGCCGCCGATCACCTGATAGGGGCCAGTGGGTGTGGCCGAACCACAGGAAGATGGCCGCCGGGCAGTCACAAGAGGCCAAACTTGGCATGGACCACCTCAAAATGGCCGCCAACAGCATGGAGGAGGAAGCACACACACACACAGGTAAGCAGAAATGACATTTCTTTTAAATGTTAGTTACAGCCAGCCCCGCTCCAGTGGAACCCCTTAGGTGACCCCCAGCACCCAGCAACCTTTAGCTAGAAGCCCAGGGAGGAGGGAAAGGCAGGGAGAGAGGGAAGAAAGGGGCCACAACCACTTACTTGATCTCTCCAGGAATGTCCAGCTAAATCACCCAGCCGAGGCAGGGGAGTTTTACTTACCTATCCTGCATGTATTATGCTGAAAGACATTCCAAACAGATCATCGTCCGCGCATGGAAGGTGACTGTTGGCCAGGCATGCTGTGATTGGACCCAAAAGGGACGATCATATGTATGCCCTGGAGCGTGACGCTCACCGGACAGGCTGCTGCGACTCGGCCATAAGGTCAGCCGAAGGTGAGCGGTCCGATGCAAGCCTTGGAGCGTAAGCTCACCGGCCAGGCTGCTGCGACTCGGCCGTAAGGTCAGCTGAAGCTGAGCGGTCCGATGCAGGCCCTGGAGCGTAGGCTCACCGGCCACCCGTGGAGCGACGGGCATGTCGTGGAAAACCCAGCGCGTAGCTAGGGTCGGCACACGCTCGATGGCCCAAACTGGGGAGACTACAAGGATCGAGGATCCAGCCTGTCACTCAGTCGGCAGTTGATCGAAGATCGCAGGAAACAACAAATGTAGCAAAAAAATATATATATATATTTTTTCCCCCGGACCAATGGGCCCGAAGGGAGCCATGTCCTACTCCTTTCTAGACAGAAAAAAACTGATCTGCGAGATGCAGACTGAGAGGTTATACCCAGAGGGTCCGCCCCCTGGGCGGTACTGTAGAAGGTGTGATGCAACACTTTTTACAAGTTTTTCTGCCTAGTCACTCCTAATTAACGGATAATACCCACTTTGTCAATAGAGAAGCTGTGTCGGTCCATGGACGAAAGAGTAAATAAAACATTACAGTTCTAAATAGAGAGAGAACAATAGATATAGAACAATAGTGAGCAAACAATAGAGCGGACAATAGAGAACGAACTTAAGAGAGAGAGAGAGAACAATAGAGAGAGAGAGAAGAAAAATAAAACCACAACAATTTTTGGCTTTTTTCTTTTTATTTATTTTTGTGTGTGTTTTTAATTTCTTTTGCACTTTTATAAAAACTGTAAACTGTGAACATTTCATATTAGGGGCTCTCAAAATGTGATGGCCATCTCATCTTTCGAGACCCTGTGTTAGTGTGCCTCGGACTGTGCAGTGCTGTACCCTACGCTAATACTCCACTAGTGTGTGGTAGCGTTTGAAACAGTCACCGATGCAGAGACCAGATTGGTCAGGACAGGAGGGACAATAAAAGCGGGTGTCACACCTAAATCCGAGTTTTCTGCAGACACGAGATCTTCTTTGGGGTGTTCTTCAGGTAGGGGTACCAGGGAGGACATATGGAAAATGTCTCTCATGCAGCCGGCTTACTGCATTTGCGTTGGGAAGGTGGGGCACAGCACCGTCTGGAAACAGAAGGGCTGTGACAATCTCTTCCTGGAATTTTAGAAAGGATCCAGTTTGTCCTGAAGCTTTGTATAGCATATAAGCATTCAGCAGAGCCAATTGAAATAAATATACAGACACTTTTTTGTACCAGCGTCTGGCCTTACGGGCAATTAGGTACTGCGCCAACAACTGGTCCTTGAGTAGGGGGGGGGGAGGATGCAGGACTTCTAATGAAGCATGTCGTTGTGAAATAAAAAGGGAAAGGGAACATTGATTAAAAATGTATATTTAATTATATGCCATATACCCCTAGGGGTTGTCCATATTATGAAAAAGCAAAAACATTCATTTGTATACCATAATAAATTATAGGCAATCATACATGATTTACAGGATAATCATGGTATTAAATGTTCAGCTAATATTCAAAGGACATAGTTGAAACAATCAGTATACACATAAATACAGAAGTTACAAGATCAGGACACAAAAGCAAATAAATATAATAAAAATTCATGATTAAAAAGACAAAGGCTGAGCTGAACATCATAGACTAACAACCAAATAATACAGAAAAACTGGGCTGGACATCATGAGTTGAGAAACCGACGCGTTTCTTGGCTTCTACCAATCATCAGGGGTATGATGTATGATTATATAAACTCTAAAAATTGGGAAAATAAATAGGTAATTAATTGGTAAATGGGGATTGAAAATTACAATGGGGAATTGACAGTGGGGGCCATATGATAGAATTACTCACAGAGCAGCCCGTGAGTTAAGTCCAGATCCGGCGGCAGATTTAAAAGTGATTCAGACAAGCCATCTCACCCGGGGTTGAGGCAGGGTATAAACCGTTTCCACATGGACCAAAGGGCTAAAGGTAGGCACGGCAGCCAGGATAAGGGATGCAGCAAAAAATTGGTGTAAAAGATCCAAAAGATATACGAGGTAAGTGAAGTGATGAGGTATGGGTGTGTGTGTGTGAGAATGGAGTGTGGATTGTAGGGCAAATAGTGGATAGGTGGAATGTGAAGGTTACCTGCTGATGGCACAGTATTGAATATAGTGATCCTTGAATCATCAAGGGGAGTGAGCTGCCAGTCTGACCCCGCTAAATACCCCTGGTCCTGGGCGGATCCCTGCCAACGTCATGTAGGGACGTCTAGAGGAGGCGGGAAGGACCCCATCTATTTGCCCTAGATGGGGGTCCTTCCCGCCTCCTCTAGACGTCCTTACATGACGTTGGCAGGGATCCGCCCAGGACCACGGGTATTTAGCGGGGTCAGACTGGCAGCTCATTCCCTCACTCCCCTTGATGATTCAAGGATCACTATATTCAATACTGTGCCATCAGCAGGTAACCTTCACATTCCACCTATCCACTAATTGCCCTACAATCCACACTCCATCCTCACACACACACCCATACCTCATCACTTCACTTACCTCGTATATCTTTTGGATATATGGTATCTCCCTCATCCATACAAACACCTTTTACTCCATTTGCAGTCCCTCACTTTGACGTTTCCATTTTCTTTCCTATTTTTTGCTGCATCCCTTATCCTGGCTGCCGTGCCTACCCTTAGCCCTTTGGTCCATGTGGAAACGGTTTATACCCTGCCTCAACCCCGGGTGAGATGGCTTGTCTGAATCACTTTTAAATCTGCCGCCGGATCTGGACTTAACTCACGGGCTGCTCTGTGAGTAATTCCATCATATGGCCCCCACTGTCAATTCCCCATTGTAATTTTCAATCCCCATTTACCAATTAATTACCTATTTATTTTCCCAATTTTTAGAGTTTATATAATTATACATCATACCCCTGATGATTGGTAGAAGCCAAGAAACGCATCGGTTCTCAACTCATGATGTCCAGCCCAGTTTTTCTGTATTATTTGGTTGTTAGTCTATGATGTTCAGCTCAGCCTTTGTCTTTTTAATCGTGAATTTTTATTATATTTATTTGCTTTTGTGTCCTGATCTTGTAACTTCTGTATTTATGTGTATACTGATTGTTTCAACTATGTCCTTTGAATATTAGCTGAACATTTAATACCATGATTATCCTGTAAATCATGTATGATTGCCTATAATTTATTATGGTATACAAATGAATGTTTTTGCTTTTTCATAATATGGACATCCCCTAGGGGTATATGGCATATAATTAAATATACATTTTTAATCAATGTTCCCTTTCCCTTTTTATTTCACAACGACATGCTTCATTTAAAGTCCCACATCCTCCCCCCCCCCTACTTTATACGTTTATACAGGGATGGAAGCATGCCCTTGTTTCCCTTGAGTGCGTCGGGTCATTTTCTATTTCTATTTTTGAACTGGTCCTTGAGGTCCACCCTTCCCATGTTAAGGTTGTATTCGTGGACACAGAGGAGTTTCTCCACAACACGAGTCGCCGGAATTTGGACTGTCGTATCTGCGTGAAGGGAGGACAGAACGAAAACATTCCGTGAATCCCTCCACTTCACTGCTAACCAATTTTTACACTTAAAGCAGGCTCTCTCCCCCGTCTAAGTTGGGATTCTACAAGCCATTGGGGGAAGCCCAGGTGACTAGATTGCACAGTGCCACATGCGCCAATTCCACAATCAAAAAGGTGACTAAAAAGTGGCACGCTCGTGTAATAATTGTCCACGTACAAGTGGTACCCCTTTCTGAATAAGGGTGACACCAAGTCCTACACAATCTTACCAGCGCTCCCTATGTAGTCTGGGAAGTTCTCCGGCTCTATGTGACTATCTCTTCCCTTTGTGAAGGACTAGCATCAAAGGTAGAGCTTGAAGGACACCGCCACTCGCTGGTTCTTCTTTTTAAGGGCTTTGTTTGCCCATTTTTATTAAAAGAAGTTCAAACCAAAATCAAAGGTTTCCCTCGCAGGGGTTTCAGCACTCCTTTTCATCAACAAAATGACATTCAGCCTCCTGGCTTATACATACTGCAATGCTGCTCAGTCCTTCTACTTCAGGCTCTCGTCTGTCTCCTACAGACTATTCCCTTGCAAAGACCATCCGTTTAGATAGCAGCCCCTCACTGCTCTGATCCTCAGACTTGGGTCCCTGGCTTCCACTGTGCACACAAGCACTCTCTGGCTTCTCCAGTGCACACCTGCACTCGTCGGGAGGGTGGAGCCCAGAATGCTGGTCCTGACTCTACTATCAGGCCCACACACCTGCCTGGTTGAGAATCCTGTATTCATACACTGGTGGGGTACCACACTACCACATACTCTCCCCCTTTGTTTCGATCCGGAGGGAGGAACACCAGCACCCATCATTATGGTTGGGACACCTCTGTGCTGGCTGTCAGCCACGTAGGCCCAACCTTTTT
Source organism: Rana muscosa (assembly GCA_029206835.1). Lineage (NCBI taxonomy): Eukaryota > Metazoa > Chordata > Amphibia > Anura > Ranidae > Rana > Rana muscosa. The sequence goes on from CM055126.1 coordinate 72,778,434, forward strand.
TCCGGGTGCGCTTCCAGGTATGTCCCCCCCTGGATCTTAACAAGGTCCTATATTTCCCTATACTCAGCCTTCTCCCTCCTCTTTTGGGGTTCCATAAGCACTGCCTCTCCTGAAATTTTAACAGGGCACCCCTGGTCTTTCTACCAACCCTTCTGCCTCCACGCTTCAGGTTCCCAGGTTTCCCAATACCTGTGGACACCACACTGTCATGTACCTTTAACAAACTATTTGGTTCATCATTGACAGACATATTCAAACCAACATTACACCTCTCAACGTTGCACAGATCACCAATGCCTTTTTTTTAGCATTTGCTAGGGCAGAGTCTGCAGAGGGCACACATACTGGAGGGCCGCCATCACCCACGGGAACCTCACAGGACGTCACCTCCCCGGGGTTCACCCACTCTGCAGGCAGCTGTCCTACCACTTGACCTGTTCTGATGCCATCTGTATTTTTTTCCACCTGAATAGACAAGCTCTTGTCTGATCCACATACAATTTTTACCGCACTTCTTATCCGTTTCCCTGTCTCAGGGACCTTATTAGGTTTGTCACCTAAACCAAACATTGGACTTGGGACCCCAGTCTTTTTAACCACCTTCGGTTGAGCCCCGGTCAGGATTTCTGCTGCTTTCTGGTCCACACTTGGCCCTTCCATCTCATGTGATTCTTCCACTGGTACAGCATACACGCCCTTCACCGACAACTGACCAGTACTACCTTGGACCATAGCAGCAGAAATGCCTTCTACCTGGCTGTTAGGTGGTGAAACCTCAGACACCTTCTTTTCGCTAAAGCCTCTCCCATATACCTCTTGTACAGGAAGTAACCCATAAGCATACCTAGAGGCGATTTTTAACACTAGTAATACAGTCATAAATAAACCATTTCTGTCTTGTCTTCCTTTGTGCTGTACCACCTGCCACTCAGGGGTCCACCTAATGGTACTCCGCAGTACCAGACTGTCTGACTGTGGTGGAGACACCCCAGTATAGACTGGCTGTACATCCCAAAGTTTAAGCATCTCATTTAACACTTTTGTTAGAAACCATACCCTTGGCTCCAGACCCAAGTCCTTCCTGGGGACTTTCCTGACACTGGGGATGCAGACAGACTGACTTGCTGAGACATGAGAGGTTGCAAGGTTTAATGGAACCTTCTCCCAGCTGGAGACAACCACAGCCTGGTGCTCTACCAGCGCGCTGCCAGATGCTTGACTCATACCCAACTTCTCAGGTTCAGCACCAATGAACTGCTTCACATTACCAGTGACAACGTCACTTTGACACGCCATGTCAGCATCATTTTTGTAGGTTACGGACAAAGTGTCTGCTGTGTGCTTGCCCTTATATGGTCCATATTTCTCACGAGGGTTAACCCCTGCAGCAGCCACCGCGCCCTCAGGTATAAACTGTTCTGCCGTCCCTCCTGCTGGCACAGCAGAAACTTTGTCCACCTTATTTTTGTGCATGAAAGCCTCATCTATCAGGGACATTAGATTTTTACCCCAACTATCCCAAACTGTTGTAGCTGTGCTCCATTCACCGGCGCTCCTCAGCCCTGATCCATCTGCCCAAGGAGACACATTAGAACAGACGGGTTTAGTTGCAGATTCATCATCCAAATTATGAATCATGGCAGACTTCGGTAACACATGTTTTAGCACCACAGGTTGCAATACACCACAACCACCACCTTGCTCGGGCGGCGCTACATAAGCCTCACACACCTTTGCATTCTTCACAGGTTGTGTTAACCCACCATTTACCGGCACATTTTTAGTACTAGCAGCTTGCACTAACACATTACCATTACACGGTACAGTTGCACTCTGTCCCACCAGAGTGACATCGCAGTTGTCCATGGCAACCTCTGACTCCAATACATGAAGTTCCCTGAAGATTTCTGGGGACAACTGTGCTGTCTTACCACCAATTGCTACAGGCAACGACCCATTTGTGACAACAGCTTTTGCTCTGGAAGAACCTGGAGTTTTCCCAACAGCAGCAAACTTTTCATTAACAGTAACACTTATAGCATTTTTAGTTTTTGCAGGCTGTCCTAGCCCACTGCCAACTTGAGGCTGGCAGACATTAGACACAACACTTTTAGTCATCAACACAGGTTCTGTTTGGAGTTTAACCCCTGCATTCCCACTATGTATGAAAAAGTCATTCTCAAGCGCACATTCTGTGGCCCCACTAACTGGGGTCACTCTCACATCATCATGGACAGTCTCATAGCCAGTTCTTTTATACCTGAAATCAGCAGTTCCAGGCATCACTTCATTAAAGATAGTCTTACCCACCACAGTAGTTGGGGTCACCATCTTCATTTGAGTACGTTGTCTTAAGAACCAGTCCTCAGCCGCACATTTACTGGCCAACTCCCCCTGGTGGCCATGGGATGAAATCACAGCAGGCATCTCCCACTGTGTAGCACCCCCTGCAGACACCACAGAAAACTCCTCCTTGTTGCCAGGGGTAACTGCAAACATATTTGCAAAGGAATCTTGGCCCACAGGTAAAGAGTTCTGCTCAGCAACATTACCTCCAGGTGCACCCCAGAATCTAGGGCAAGACAATATTTCGTGCCCCAGCTGGCCACATTCCAGGCATGGTACTGGACGACTTTTCCCCAGTGCGTTTCTCTCCTGATGATTCCTTCCAGGCACAACTTCCACTCTCGTTGCCTTGGGAGATCGCAGTCTCCCAGCAGAGTTTTGCTGGCTCTCTCCAACATGCTGTATTGGCTCCTCTGGAAGCCACTTGTCACGACCCTTGGGAGGCACACCCCATGGTCCACAGACAGCCCGACTGGCCTCCTCTGTGTTGCTATGGGCAACCACTCTCTGTCCTGGCCTTTGATCAGCCTCTCTTCTGGCATATAACACAGGCTTCTCAGACCTTTGTTTTGCTAGGTAGCTTTGCATTGGAGCCAGGGACAAAAGGCACTTGGAGACTGCATGCCCCCACTCACTGCACCGCAAACAGCGCACTTGGTTCCATGTCTTGTCAGGGTTTCCCACACTGCATCTGCTGGACCCTGTCTCAAGCTGTATCACTTTCACACTTTTCACAACAGCTGCTGGTTTAACTGCATCAGCGTTGCCAGGGGCAACAACACCCCTCTCCCAGGCATGGACATCCGGCATCTCTCTTTTTGTATCGAAGGTTGGCTTGCCTTCCACTTTAGCTTGGTCCAATCCTGCCAGGTGTCGCTTGCACCAATCCACTGCAGATTCAAACGCTGGTGGATTCTCCACACTAGCCGTCATCTGTGCATTCATTGCACCAGGGTTGCTAGGGACAACAGCAGCCCTCTTTTCCCTTGGAAAACTCTGTTTAGGCATGTATGGGGTTCAATCAGGTGGTAACAACCCCTCCAGCCACAGAGCTCTATCTATCATCTCAGCCATCCTTGCTTCTTTTAGGTGTTTTGATCGCCCCATACTCACAATCACTCCAAAAAATTTTTTTCCACAGTTCAGCAACAAATTGGAGCACTGTCTCTTTAAGGCTAGTTACTTTTGTCTTGCAGGTTCTCCTCACCTGCACACACACAGATTATGCAGTTTCTGGCAATAAAAACACAGTTCATATAACAGATGAATTTACTTGATTGTAGGAATCTCAGATTGTGCCAAAATTCTCCACCACGTGTGAAGGACTAGCATCAAAGGTAGAGCTTGAAGGACACCGCCACTCACTGGTTCTTCTTTTTAAGGGCTTTGTTTGCCCATTTTTATTAAAAGAAGTTCAAAACAAAATCAAAGGTTTCCCTCGCAGGGGTTTCAGCACTCCTTTTCATCAACAAAATGACATTCAGCCTCCTGGCTTATACATACTGCAATGCTGCTCAGTCCTTCTACTTCAGGCTCTCGTCTGTCTCCTACAGACTATTCCCTTGCAAAGACCATCCATTTAGATAGCAGCCCCTCACTGCTCTGATCCTCAGACTTGGGTCTCTGGCTTCCACTGTACACACAAGCACTCTCTGGCTTCTCCAGTGCACACCTGCACTCGTCGGGAGGGTGGAGCCCAGAATGCTGGTCCTGACTCTACTATCAGGCCCACACACACCTGAACAATCAGTGTGCAGTTGAGTCTCAAAACCCGAATCCAGGACTGGGGATTTCATCCCACCCGGATCTCTAAGAAATCCCCAAGCTCCAGGTCCCAAAGTGGACTTTAGTAAATCATGAGGAAACTGAAAAGCCAGTTTCCTCCCAAACAAGCAAATACCCTGGAGCCCCTCAACCTGCCTGGTTGAGAATCCTGTATTCATACACTGGTGGGGTACCATACTACCACACCTTGTAAACAATAAAACTATATGTATAGCCTTTTGCCCTGTCACAGAGCTTATACATCTTGACCTCATATCTGGCACACTTGCTGGGAAGATACTCTTTGATAGACAAGCGGCCAGAAAACTGAATCAGGGACTCATCAATGCAGACAACTTGATCGGGCATAAACAAGGCTGCAAAACATTGATTGGAAACAAAAAGTGTAGCGCTAATCAAAAAATTAACAAGAATGCATGACACACTCAAATGAATATATAAAACAGTGCAATATAAAAAAGACACTCAAATATTAAGTAAGAACAGTGAGAAGTCCTCATATATACAAAATGTCTATATGCGAAATACAAGTGAAAACTTGTGCAACTGAGTGTCCTAAAGTAATTCAAAAATGGAGGCAATGGTGAAATTCAAAAGTGAGTGAAGACTTTGAAGGAAAAGTGTTGACGGTTAGAGGATGAAGAGAACCACCACCAATAGGTAAGGAGCTTACCAGATAGTTTGAACCCAGAGGAACCTATGTTCAGTGGGTCAAACGGGCTTGGTGTGGTGGAACCACGATGGAACCTGGACAATCTGTATGCTGCAAATTGCTGTGCTGGAAATGGGCAAACATCAACAGGGAGAGAGAAACCGCAGAAGAAAGATGATCTCCTAGCAGATAACCTCATATGCAGTAGTGGTCCGGGAATATCCCAATCAATATGAGCAGGTAAGTATCATGTAATGGAGAAAAGAAACAGCCACATAGCGTAACTCTGTATGTAATTCAAAATTGAATGTAGTGAAAACACTTACATTTAAGTTGATATAAAAGTGCTTTGCAAAGAATGTGGCAACAATGGAGTCCTCCCGACACGTTTTTAAAGGAGCAGTGATTTTAATGATGCTTAAAGTGTAACAATAAAAAATCCTTTAAATATAGTGCCTGGGGGTCCCCTTAGTTTGCCTGTAAAGTGGTGCATCTGTAATTCTGCAGCAAAATTGAAATTTATAAAGAAGAAATTACATTTAAATTGATTTTCCCTGCAAGCTTTCTTTATTTAGTGAACAACAGCTTGGGGAGCCAGTCTGTATGATGAGACAACATTTTAGTGCACACAGAACAAGATTAGACATTTTTGGGATTAATTCTGGTGTCTCTTTGGCAGAATAGACTTTGGATGGAAATAACAGTTTTACACTGACAGGGAGCAAGTAAAGAAGCCAAATTGTAGTACACTTCAGCCAAGATTAAAAATTTTTTTTTAGATAAAGTCTGGTGTCTCTTTGCAGACTTTGGATAGAATTAACAGGTGCAGAAAAATTGGGCTTTGGGTGTTGGTGGTACCTTCACATTGTAACCCTATAGAGGTATTCTTGATGAAAGAATTTGCCTTGCCGGCAAAAAATTCAAATTTGATGCCCCGGTCAAACAAAAATTAGGCTTTGGGTTTTTTTGGGGACTGAAAACCATCTCTTAAAAAGAAAATAAATCCTAATGGGTTTTACTTCCTTCCTTTGCCCCGCAAACTAAAAGCATAATGTGCAAGTATGCATTGCATACATGCACATTATGTGACACTTACCTGCAAACTAAGCCCACGCCGCCCCTGCTGCAGGCCGCATACATGTTCGGCCCTCTTCCTTCCATGGCTGCGGACTCCGGCTCTGTGACATCACTCCCACGCATGCACGTGGCGGGGGGCTGTTTCTTCACCGTTGACATCATCCCGTAAAACACTGTAAATGTCTCCTAAACTGCACACGATTAGGAGATATTTACAGTATCTATAGGTAAGTCTTATTCTAGGCTTACCTATAGGTACAACTTCCACAGAGAGGTTTACAACCTCTTTAACCACTTAAGCCCGGACCATTATGCAGGTTAAGGACCAGAGGTGTTTTCAGAATTTGGCACTGCGCTGCTTTAACTGGAAATTGTGCGGACATGCAATGTTGTACCAAAAGGAAATTTCCGTCCTTTTCTTCTCACAAATAGAGCTTTCTTTTAATGGTATTTGATTGCCTCTGTGATTATTTTTTTTTGCGATATAAACGGAAAAAGACTGAAATTTTTTTTAAACATTTTTATTTTCTACTTTTTGTTATAAGAAAAATCGAATAAACTCAATTTTAGTCATACATTTAGGCCAAAATGTATTCAGCCACATTTCTTTAATAAAAAAAATGTCAATAAGCGTATATTTATTGGTTTGCGCAAAAGTTATAGCGTCTACAAACTAGGGTACATTTTCTGAAATTTACACAGCTTTTAATTTATGACTGCCTATCTCATTTCTTGAGGTGCTAAAATGGCAGGGCAGTACAAAACCCCCCCCAAATGACCCCATTTTTGAAAGAAGACACCCCAAGGAAATTGCTGAGAGGCATGTTGAGCCCATTGAATATTTTTTTTTTTTGTCTCAAGTGATTGAATAATGACTAAAAAAAAAAAATTACAAAAAGTTGTCACTAAATGATATAATGCTGACACATGCCATGGGTATATGTGGAATTGCACCCCAAAATAAATTTTGCTGCTTCTCCTGAGTACGGGGATACCACATGTGTGGGACTTTTTAGGAGCCTAGCCATGTGTGTGCCCCCGAAAACCAAGCACCGTCTTCAGGATTTCTAAGGGCGCAAATTTTTGATTTCACTCCTCACTACCTATCACAGTTTTGAAGGCCATAAAATGCCAAAATAGCACAAAACCCCACCAAATTACTCCATTTTAGAAAGTAGACACCCCAAGGAAATTGCTGAGAGGCATGTTGAGCCCATTGAATATTTTTTTTTTGCCCCAAGTGATTGAATAATGACAAAATAAAAAAAAAATACACAAAGTTGTCACTAAATGATATATTGCTCAAACATGCCATGGTTATATGTGGAATTGCACCCCAAAATACATTTTGCTGCTTCTCCTGAGTACGGGGATACCACATATGTGGGACTTTTTAGGAGCCTAGCCGCGTACGGGACCCCGAAAAGCAAGCACCGCCTTAAGGATTTCTAAGGGCACAAATGTTTGATTTCACTCCTCACTTGTACCTATCACAGTTTCGAAGGCCATAAAATGCCAAAATAGCACAAGCCCCCCCCAAATGACGCCATTTTGGAAAGTAGACACCCCAAGCTATTTGCTGAGAGCCATGGTGAGTATTTTACAGCTCTCATTTGTTTTTGAAAATGAAGAAAGAAAATATATATATTTTTTTTTACATTTTCAAAACTTTGTGACAAAAAGCGAGATCTGCAAAATACTCACCATACCTCTCAGCAAATAGCTTGGGGTGTCTACTTTCCAAAATGGGGTCATTTGGGGGGGGGTTTGTGCCATCTGGGCATTCCATGGCCTCCGAAACTGTGATAGGCAGTGAGGAGTGAAATCAAAAATGTATACCCTTAGAAAGCCTGAAGGCGGTGCTTGGTTTTTGGGGTCCCGTACGCGGCTAGGCTCCCAAACAGTCTCACACATGTGGTATCCCTGTACTCAGGAGAAGCAACAGAATGTATTTTGGGGTGTAATTCCACATATGCCCATGGCATTTTTGAGCAATATATCATTTAGTGACAACTTTGTGCAAAAATAAATAAATAAATTAATTGTCTTTTTTCCGCAACTTGTGTCAACATATAAAATATTCCATGGACTCGACATGCCTCTCAGTGTATAGCTTGGGGTGTCTACTTTCCAAAATGGGGTCATTTGGGGGGGTTTTGAACAGTCCTGGCATTTTATACACAACATTAGGAAGCTTACATCCACTCTTCTAACCACTTGAAGACAAAGCCCTTTCTGACACTTTTTGTTTACATGAAAACATTATTTTTTTTGCAAGAAAATTATGTTGAACCCCCAAACATTATATATTTTTTTAAAGCAAAGGCCCTACAGATTAAAATGGTGGGTGTTGCATTTTGTTTTTCCACACAGTATTTGCGCAGCGATTTTTCAAACGAATTTTTTGGGGAAAAAATACACTTTTTTTAATTTTAATGCACTAAAACACACTATATTGCCCAAATGTTTGATGAAATAAAAAAGATGATCTTAGGCCGAGTACATAGATACCAAACACGACATGCTTTAAAATTTCGCACAAACGCGCAGTGGCGACAAACTACATACATTTTTAAAAGCCTTTAAAATCCTTTACAGGTTACCATGTTAGATTTACAGAGGAGGTCTACTGCTAAAATGACTGCCCTCGATCTGACCTTCGCGGTGATACCTCACATGCATGATGCAATTGCTGTTTACATATGATGCCAGACCGACGCTTGTGTTCGCCATTGCGCAAGAGCAGGGCGGGACAGGGGTGCTTTTTTTTTTTTTTTTTTTATTAAATTTGCTTTTTTATTTTATTTTTAAACTGTTCCTTCCATATTTTATTTTTTTTATCATTTTTATTGTTATCTCAGGGAATGTAAATATCCCCTATGATAGCAATAGGTAGTGACAGGTACTCTTTTTTTGAAAAAACTGGGGTCTATTGGACCCTAGATCTTTCCTCTGCCCTCAAAGCATCTGACCACACCAAGATCGGTGTAATAAAATGCTTTCCCAATTTCCCAATGGCGCTTTTTATATCCGGGGGGGGGGGACATTCCCTCCCACTGCTTGTAGAAGCAGTCCAGAGGCTAATTAGCCGCTAGGATTGCTTTTACATGAAAGTCGGCCACTGGCTGAAAAGAATGATACCAAGATGATACCTAAACCCGCAGGCATCAATCTGGTATAACCATTCAAAGTCCAGCAACATACCAGTACGTTGCTGGTCCTCCTGGACATGTATTGTAATTTTTTTTTTCATGTAGCCTGTTGGCTGAACGAACAAAAGAGATTGATCGGTGGGTATGCCCACCATTAGAATACCTCCCTTCATCCACCCACTTCTAATGATGGGCATACATGCACCATTTATATATGCCGAAGCATGGGGGCATCCTCCCGCAAAAGTTATGCCGGGAGGATGCCCCCATGCACACACATGGTCAAACTTTAACACGGGCATGCCTCTGTCTGAATTTTGACCGTATGTACGCGGCATTAGGAGCAAAATCGCTCCTCCGCCCCTGCTGCCCCCATGCTTCGACATATATGCTCTTTTTTTTTTAACTGTGGTGGTGAAATAACCTCCTACAGCACTGGAGTCGCAGGGATCAGGCCTGTCTCTGCGTATGCTGCATTTATGTGTGTTGTGTTTTGTAAGTGACAGTGATCGATCGATACTGCACTTGGGTGGCCTGGGCTGGACGGAGGGGCAAAACGCAGGTGCTAGCAGGTATCTGGGCTGATCCCGCTAACACTGCGTTTTTGGGAACCCTAAACTGCTGGGGACGCTAGTATAGATCTGAGCAGATCAGATATTGATCTGTTCAGATACTATACCACTAAGGGAGGTGTATGCTTCACGCGTGGGTGTTAGCGTTACTGGCACTAACCTGACGCTGCCTGGGGCGACGCAGACCCTCTCTGACGCTAAAACCTAATTGATATCACCCGCCGGGCGATCAGGGGGTTAATAAACCTTTATTGGGTTATATACGGCAGGTGCCCTGACACTATAAAAAGCAAACTAACTAACCAGCGTCACGGGGAACATAAATAACAAAATAACTAACTGGCTAACCAGTGTCACCAGTAACACTTATACGGTGATCACTGGTGAAAGGGTTAACTAGGGGCAATTAGGGGGTTAAAACCTTTATTAGATAATATATGGGGGTACCTGCGGCAAACCTAAAAAAATAACTGGCTACCTATCGGCACCAGCATAACTAATACAGCGATCAGAAAAACGATCGCTTAGTGACACTGGCAAAAGGGGGTGAAAGGGTTACCTGGGGGGGCGATCAAGGGGTTAAACCTTTATTAGGTAATATATGGGGGCACCTGACGCTATAAAAACCTGCGGTGAACCTAAAAAAAATAACTGGCTACCTATCGGCATCACCGACACTAAGACAGCAATCAGAAAAACGATCGCTTAGTGACACTGGCAAAAGGGGGTGAAAGGGTTAGCTGGGGGGGCGATCAAGGGGTTAAACCTTTATTAGGTAATATATGGGGGTACCTGACGCTATAAAAACCTGCGGCGAATCTAAAAAAAATAACTGGCTACCTATCGGCACCAGCATAACTAATACAGCGATCAGAAAAACGATTGCTTAGTGACACTGGCAAAAGGGGGTGAAAGGGTTACCTGGGGGGCGATCAAGGGGTTAAACCTTTATTAGGTAATATATGGGGATACCTGGCGCTATAAAAACCTGCGGCGAACCTAAAAAAAATAACTGGCTACCTATCGGCATCACCGACACTTAGACAGCGATCAGAAAAATGATCGCTTAGTGACAGCAGTGCTAGGGGGTGAAAGGGTTACCTGGGGGGCGATCAAGGGGTTAAACCTTTATTAGGGGGGGTTAGGGGGCTACACTGGACCTAAAACACTCTGCCCTGACACTTTTACAGTCACAAATGTCACTGCAGTGATCAGTAAATAAATGGTCACTGCAATCAGTGACACTGTGACTGGGGGCTGGGGGGTGATCTGGGGGGTGATCTGGGGGTGTCTGGGGGGGCGATCGTGTGCCTATGTGTGTGGTGTCAGTGTGCTGTTTGGTGCACTAACCTCTGTGTCTTCTCTCATGCGGCGCTCGGTATATGTGTGCGCCGCATGAGAGATTACATCACTTCCTCCTGCCTGTGTAAACATTACACAGGCAGAGGAAGCTTTTCATTCGCCGGGAGCGATCGCGAGGGGGTGGCCAGAAACGAATGGCCGTCCCCTCATCACGGATCGCTCCCGGAACGATGCCGACCGCTCACTGTATAGAAGGGGGGTCCGATGGGACCCCCCAACTATACGAATGCAGGCACGTACAGGTACGTGATTGTGCCTGTCCGTGCCATTCTGATGACGTATATATACAGTGAGCGGTCGTTAAGTGGTTAAGGTTTGACGTATGTCTTCCTCTCCTTTTATGCCTCAAACTGCCAGAATCCTCCTCCTCCTACCTCTCCTCTTGTGTGTTCTGTGGCGTCGCAAGAATGTGGTCTGCACAAAGCAGGCCTTAAGAGGAAATTAAATCCTCCTCTTCCTTCCGCTGCTCTGCCTCGAGTGCCCCCTCCATAATGCCACGCAGAGTATGCTCCAGTTGGAACACAAGAGTGTTACGGTTTAAAATCTACATTTAAGATTTAATATCTCAAAGATATGATATGGGTTAAATAAGAGTTCTTTTGACCAAAAGTGAAAGCTTTAACATAATGAACATTTATTATGTATTTGTTGAAGTCTAATCTAATACACAGAAACTATCTATATAGTCTTAGACAAGCAGGAAATAGTAGGTTAAAATATACAAAGTATTTACATGGAGGAACATAGAGCTTATTCCTCTGAAAACATTACAGTACAAGCATGAGTAGTTACATAGACAGACCTTTGACATAGTTACCCCGTCAGACCCATCCTTCAGGCCATCCTTCCATAAAGTGAGAGCTCCAATCTCCCTCCCTCTGAGTATATCTCTCTATCCTGATACCCCATAGGTTGGCCTAGCTCGGGTCATGATTGGAGGGCTTACTCCATAAGTCAGCCCCCTTTCATGCAAAACAAAAAACAGGGGGGGTTGGAAAAGGGTTCCAACAGAAGGTTTAAGTGGTGAATCAACCACAACACAGCCGGTTAATTTAAAGACTTTATTGATTAAATAATTATGGGTAACAATTAATCCCAGAGTTGCGTCACAACTTGAGGGAGAATTGAATTCCTCCAACACATGTGCAGAACATAAAACACATAGAAACATACATGTAACACAACAGGCTAAAATAGGACAGGCAAACCGGACCTACTACCCCTCTAAACATTCCTCAAATGGCAATTGTAAATATAGATATACACCCCGTTTTTCTAGCACTCAAATCAGAGGGAAACCATTTATGTGTATAAAGTATATATAGGGCACCAATGTGGTGTACATGTGCATATATATTGTGAGGGGGTTAGCTCGGCAGCGGGTGTGTGTGACCCCCGGGATGGGCTCCCCACACAAAAACAGGCCCAGCAGACGGAGGTTGTGGTTTTCAAAATCAAAAAGGTGCGGTTTATTTTCTATTTACAGTGACAAAAACACAGCAAAGCAAAAGAAACATAAACAAAATAAATCCTGGTCAATTTGACCTCTGACTAAACATACGGGTTTCCTAACTAACAACTGGGATCAGCCTAGTGCTGTCCTAGTCCCTAAGTCCCTGGTTTTAAATGTCCAAGCAAATAGCCACACAGGCTTTGTCTCACCGCACAAGGGTTCACTCTCTCCAGGAAGTCCACACAGGTCTGCTTCCAGGCATGAGCTAACCCCTAATGAAGCTGGGAGTTCTTATAGAGGCCTAAATGAGCTGACAAGCTTCAGCTGGTCTCATCAACTCCCTGTCTGCACGACGCCCCACACTCTCCCTAGAGGTATGAGTCATCCATGAGCCCACTATCCTCAGCTGGGCTTATACAACTCTCCACCTAGTTGTATAAGTCGGCGTAAAGCCTGAATCTGGGCGAAATATATCTACCCCCCTGGATGCAACCAGGTGACTTTACCTTCCTGCTGTCACATACCCCCCCTCTTGTTTTAACCTCGGGGTTGGAACACCAGCAATCAGGCATTCATGTACTCGAGACAAAGCATCCACATTCCCCATTTGAACGCCAGGGCGATGCTTTACTGTGAAGTTGAATTCCTGGAGGGCCAGGAACCACCTATTCACTCTTCTATTTGTTTCCTTGTTTTGAGCCATCCACTTTAACGGAGCGTGATCCGTAACCATGTCAAAGTGCCTACCTAGCAGGTAGTACCGAAGGGAATCTAGAGCCCACTTCACCGCTAAACACTCCTTTTCAACGGTGGCGTAATTTACCTCATGGGACTTCAACTTCCTGCTGAGGTAAATGACTGGGTGCTCTTCCCCGTTCCAGACCTGGGACAATACTGCTCCTAACCCCACATCTGACGCATCACTTTGTACGACAAAGTCTTTAGAGAAGTCGGGTGAGTACAACACTGGCTGGCTACATAAGGCTTGTTTCAAGAATTGGAATGCTGCCTCAGCCTCGGGGGTCCATTTAATCATGACCGACCCTTTCCCCTTCGTCAGGTTGGTTAGGGGCACAGCCTTAGAAGCAAAGTGGGGAATGAATCGCCGATAATACCCAGCGATTCCCAGAAAGGCTCGTACCTGCTTCTTGCTGTTGGGACGTGGCCAACTCTGGATGGCCTCGACTTTGTTGAGTTGGGGTTTTATTACTCCCCTCCCAATGGTGTACCCAAGATATTTGGCCTCCTCCTGCCCAATGGTACACTTCTTGGGGTTAGCCGTAAACCCCGCTTCCCGAACAGAGTCCAGGACTGCTTGCACTTTTGGCAGATGTGAGGCCCAATCTGTGCTATGGACAATTACGTCATCCAGGTAAGCCGCAGCATACTTCCGATGGGGCCTCAGCATCTGGTCCATTTTCCGCTGGAATGTGGCCGGCGCATTCTGTAACCCGAACGGCATTCTTTTATATTGGAACGCCCCGTCTGGGGTTACAAATGCGGTTTTCTCTTTGGCCGACTTGGCCAGGGGGATTTGCCAATACCCTTTTGTGAGGTCAAGAGTCGTCATGTATCGGGCTGTTCCCAGCCGGTCGATCAACTCATCTATACGTGGCAAATACGTGTAGGTGTCAAATTTTGTAACTTTGTTCAACTGACGAAAATCGTTACAAAATCGCCAGCTCCCATCCGGTTTAGGCACCAACACAATGGGACTAGACCAATCACTTTGGGACTCCTCTATCACCCCTAAGTTCAGCATTTTCTGTACTTCCTCCCGTATTGCCTCCCGTCGGGCCTCTGGGATCCGATAGGGTTTTAACTTCACCCTTTCACTGGGCGGGGTAATAATGTCATGCTCTACCCCAGATGTTTGTCCCGGCAGCTCAGAGAATACCTCCTTGTTGCGAAGCACAAACTCCTTAACCTCCTGTTGTTGGGGTTGTGACAAGGTGGCTGCGATTCCAACCTCAGGAATCACGCAACCAGTTTGAGCTGGTGACCAAGTGTCTGCGACTAGGGACTCTCTATCCCTCCAGGCTTTCAACAGATTAACGTGATAGATCTGTTCGGGCTTTCGCCTTCCTGGTTGTCTGACCTTGTAATTCACTTCGCTCACTTTTTCCATTATCTCGTAGGGGCCTTGCCATTTGGCAAGGAATTTACTTTCAACCGTAGGGACCAGTACCAGTATCCTATCCCCCGGGGAAAAGGTACGGGTCTTGGCTCCACGGTTGTACACTCTCTGCTGTGCTAACTGCGCTTGGGCCAAATGTTCCTTCACGATGGGCATTACCTGTGCAATTCGGTCTTGCATCAGGGCGACATGCTCAATCACACTCCTGTGGGGAGAACTCTCACTTTCCCAAGTTTCCTTGGCAATATCCAACAGCCCTCTTGGGTGTCTCCCATACAGTAACTCAAAGGGGGAGAATCCCGTAGAGGATTGGGGCACCTCCCTAATAGCAAACATCAGATAAGGAAGTAGACAGTCCCAATCCTTTCCATCTCTATCCACCACTTTCTTCAACATTTGTTTTAGGGTTTTGTTGAATCTTTCAACCAGCCCATCGGTTTGGGGGTGATACACAGATGTACGTAATTGCGTCACTTTGAACAATTTACATAGCTCCTTCATAACCCGGGACATAAAGGGTGTACCTTGGTCCGTAAGCAGTTCTTTACAAATACCCACCCGGCTAAACACAAGAGATAGCTCTTTGGCTATGGTTTTGGCCGAGGTATTTCGGAGAGGGATCGCTTCTGGATAACGGGTGGCATAGTCCATTATAACTAATATGTACTGGTGCCCCCTAGCGGACTTGATTATAGGACCTACCAAATCCATGGCGATCCTCTCAAACGGGACCTCAATGATGGGTAGAGGGACCAGCGGGCTACGGAAATGTGGCATCGGGGCCGACCTCTGACACACAGGGCAGGAGGAACAATAATTTTCTATGTCCTTCATCACCCCCGGCCAATAGAATCTCTGTAATACCCTCTCTCGGGTTTTCTCTGTCCCCAGATGACCTCCAAGAATGTGCCCATGGGCCAACTCCAACACCAACTTCCTGTACGGTTTGGGCACCACAAGCTGCTCAACGGTTTCTTCTGCCCTTTTTGCCACCCGATACAGTAGGTCCTTCTCTACGCTGAAGTATGGGTAAGTGCAGGTATTATCTGGGTTCACTAACTCGCCATCTATTTTCACTACGTTTTCCCGTGCCTTTATTAGGGCGGGGTCTTTCAACTGTTCTGTGGCAAAGTTTTCCCTGTGAACCTCAAGATCAGAAAACTCCACAGACGGTAGGTTTTCGTCTGAGGAGGTGGGCTCCTCTCCAGTTTCTTGAGTCTCCCCTGCCAATACTGACAAGGGAAATTCCGGAGAGTCCTCACCACTCTCAGGGGAGTTCTGGCTATCACATTCCTGGTACATAGGGGCACCAGTGGGGGGCTCAGGATCATCCCACAGTTCCCAGAACTTCGGAAAATCCCTTCCCACAATGGCGTCATGCGGTAACTGAGATACTAAGCCCACT
Source organism: Rana muscosa (assembly GCA_029206835.1). NCBI lineage: Eukaryota > Metazoa > Chordata > Amphibia > Anura > Ranidae > Rana > Rana muscosa. The sequence goes on from CM055126.1 coordinate 72,794,375, forward strand.
GGATGAGAGAGGGTACCTTTGGGGGTCTCGAAACACACTGTAGTCACTGGATACTCTCGGGTGTCCCCATGCACACAAATAACAGCTACCTTGCTATTCCCAGAGACCTCTGTTTTTACTAACTCAGCCTTTATCAGGGTCACAAGGCTACCTGAATCCAGCAATACCACAACATTTCTACCATTAACACACATTTTGCATAAATGTTTCTCAGTTCCTCGAATGGCAGTGCATGCGACTGTCGCACACAGCGACTGACGTCTGCCCGTCAGAAAGTCACACTGCATGGGTTCCTCCACAACCGGGCAATTTGCTGCAATATGTCCCGCTTGCCGGCAGCGGTAGCAAACGATCCTTCTTGCCGCCTCTTGAGCCGCTGATTTCCCAGGCTGTTCTCGCCAAACTTGGGGTAGAGCTCCCACCCTCTCACTCTCTCCACCCTTACCCCTTGGAATCATCTTATCCGCCCCTGGGGATGGTCTGGTCTTAGGGTGGAAAGTCCGAGTGTCTCTGGAAGAGACCGTCAGGTTCTCTGTAGCCAAGTATTTCTCCACACGATCCACAAGACCATCGGCCGTCTCTGGGTCTCCATGGCTTACCCACTTTTGGATGGCAGTAGGAAGAGCTCTCAAAAACCGATCCATTACAACACGTTCCACAATCTTTGGTGCGGACAAAGTCTCTGGCTGTAGCCACTTTCTGCTCAGGTGAATGAGATCATACATTTGAGACCTGGGGGGTTTTCCAAGCTGGAAAGTCCAGTTATGCACACGCTGAGCCCGGACAGCTAGGGTGACACCCAGCCTTGCCAATATTTCAGCTTTTAGCATCACATAGTCTTTTGCTTGGTTAGGCTCTAGGTCATAGTAAGCTTTCTGCGATTCACCAGTTAACAGAGGAGCCACTAGTCCAGCCCACTGCTCCTCAGGCCACTTTTCTCTTTCAGCGGTCCTTTCAAATGTGGTCAAAAATACCTCTGGATCATCCTCTCCAGTCATTTTTGTCAATAAACGACTCACCCCAAAAGACGCGGTATTAGTGGGACGGCTTTCCTCACTGGTCTGCGGACGTTGCTGCATTACTGCTTCCATCTGTTGTTGTAGTCTCTGCTCTTGCTTCTGCAACAGGTCTATGAAGCGGGCCTCAGATTGCTGCTGGGCTTGTTGCTGAGCCTCCAGACTCTGTTGCAAAGTTGCGTTTGTCTGCTGCTGGGCTGCAAGGCTCTGTTGATGAGCTTGCTGCTGGGCTGCGAAGTTCTGTTGTTGAGCTGCAAGGCTCTGTTGATGAGCTGCAAGGCTCTTTTGCAAACCTGCATTTGTCTGCTGTTGATTGGCATTTGCTAGAGCCAGCTGTTTCAGTATCTCCTCCATGCTGGCTTAAAAAAAACTGCCCGCATTCTCCACCAACTGTGAGGGGGTTAGCTCGGCAGCGGGTGTGTGTGACCCCCGGGATGGGCTCCCCACACAAAAACAGGCCCAGCAGACGGAGGTTGTGGTTTTCAAAATCAAAAAGGTGCGGTTTTGTCAGGGTCACCTGTGGCCAGGTGACAGATGCACACCGTAGGGGGACAGGAGTGCACCGCGAGGTAGTGAACCCTATGGCTGGCTTCTGTGGATAGGAAACTGGGTGGTTGTGGAAAGCGGGACCAGAGGAGCACAACCGGGATCCCAACGGAAGCGAGAGCCAAGATTCCCCAGGGCGCGGAGTCTAAGACCCAGCTGGTCTTCTCCAGGGCCTCTAGTGGTGAGGATGTTACGCTGCAGGCTGGGACCAGGTCGCGGCCCCTGGAGTTTCCTAGCTCACGCCCCGTAGGATAAGGGGAAGCAGCAGCACACGATAGAGAGAACCGAATAACAAGCCGAAGGTCAGGGGCCACAAGCAGACAAGGATAACGAAGAACGAGCCGAAGGTCAAGGGTCACGAGCAGACAGGGATGGTCGGGGACAAGCCAATAACGTAACAGAGAGACAGACGTAGCACACGGCAGGCAGGAACCCAAACACACAATGCCTAACAAACACGTTGATCAGCAAAGCAGGCTTGCAGTGCACAGGTTAATATAGTGTTCAGTGATAGGGCCTGGGGTGGAGTCAGGCTGGGAGGAGATTATAAAGGAAGCCAGGTGAAGGAGGTCTGGTCTCTAGATGAACACATGAGGAGGAAGGTAAGATGGCAGACAGACATTAATGCATATCCATGACAGTACCCTCCCTCTTACGAGGCCTCCCCCTTCCCCGCCTGGGCCCAGGTTTAGAGGGAAACTTCAGATGAAACTCCTTTAACAGACGAGGTGCAAAGACCTCAGATGCAGTGATCCAAGACCTCTCCTCAGGACCAAACCCTTTCCAATGAACGAGGTACTGAAGAACGCCTTTACAGAGTCGGGAGTCCAGAATTTGACTGATCTCGTACTCCTGATTATCCTCAGAGACAGGCGCCACGGTAGGAAGAGGACGAGAGAATTTATTGAGGACTAAAGGCTTTAGAAGAGCAACATGAAAGGAGTTAGTGATTTTAAGGCTCTTAGGAATCTGGAGTTTGAAACAAACCGGATTCAGTTTAGCAGTTACCGTGTATGGACCGATGAATCGTGGAGCAAACTTCAGAGAAGGAACTCGGAGCTTGATGTTCCTGGTAGAGAGCCAGACTTTGTCCCCTGGCTGAAGAGAAGGCGGTTTACGCCTGCGGCGGTCGGCAAAGCCTTTGAATTTTTCAGCAGCTGCCCGGAGGGAATCATGAACGTGACCCCAAACGGAATTGAGAGACTCCTGAACCGAAGCCAAAGCTGGAATGTCTGGAGAACAGATCATAGGAAGAGGAAGTTGAGGGTGTTTTCCATAAACTGTGAAAAAGGGTGTCTTCTGCGAACTGGTATTCACATGATTGTTATGGGAGAATTCTGCCCACGGGAGTAGAGAGGACCAATCGTCATGGTGAGAAGACACAAAGGTGCGAAGAAAGACCTCTAACTCCTGATTAACCCTCTCAGTCTGTCCATTGGATTGGGGATGGTAAGAAGAAGAAAAATCCAAGACAATATTGAGGGATTTGCAAAAGGCTCTCCAAAAACAAGACGTGAATTGGACTCCCCTGTCGGAAACAATATGAGAAGGGACCCCATGTAGGCGGAGAATTTCTCGAATGAAAATGGGAACCAAGGCAGGGGCAGAAGGAAGACCAGGAAGAGGAACAAAATGAGCCATCTTGGAGAATCGATCGATTACCACCCAAATGACTGTATTATTCTCAGACAGTGGGAGACCGGTGATAAAATCCATGGCAATATGGGCCCAGGGTTCCTTAGGAATAGGCAAGGGCATGAGGAGACCAGCAGGAGCTTGTGTGGAGGATTTGGACTGAGCACAGACATGACAAGCTTTAACGTAGTCTTTGACGTCTGAGCGGAGATTAGGCCACCAGTAGTGACGACTGATGAGTAGGAAGGATCGGAGGAATCCAGAATGCCCTGCCACCTTGGAATCATGTCCCCAACGAAGGATCTTAGCTCTTAGCTCAGTGGGGACAAAGGTCTTACCAGGCGGAATTTTAGACTTCAGGGTGGTAGAGTGGGCAACAATGCATGAGGTGGGAATGATCGGCTCAGGTTCAGGGGCGGACTCCTCGTCCAAAGTGTCAAATGACCTAGAGAGCGCATCAGCCCGACCGTTGCAGGAACCAGGTTTGTAGGTAATCGTGAAATTAAAACGGGCAAAGAAGAGACTCCACCTGGCCTGTCTAGGATTCAGACGTTTAGCATTCTGTAGATACTGTAAATTCTTGTGATCGGTAAAGATCGTTATGGAGTGAGGGGAACCCTCCAAGAGATGACGCCACTCCTCTAACGCCAATTTAATTGCGAGAAGTTCCCGATCACCGATGGCATAATTCCTCTCTGCCTGAGAAAATTTTTTGGAGAAGAACGCACATGGTTGGCGTCTCTTCTCAAAGATTTGAAGAAGCACAGCTCCCACCCCCATTGAGGAAGCGTCCACTTCAATAAAAAATGCATTCCCAGGATTTGGTCTCCTCAAGAGGGGGCCAGAAACAAAGGCCTGTTTCAGGTTGTGAAATGCAGAGACAGCTTCGGGAGGCCAGTCTCTGGCATTCACACCCTTCTTGGTCAAAGCGATAATAGGCGCGGCAATGGAAGAGTAATTCCTTATGAACTGCCTATAATAATTAGTGAAGCCAAGAAAGCGCTGTGTGGCCTTGAGGCTAGCAGGAAGAGGCCAGTTGGTGATAGCCAAGACCTTCCCAGGGTCCATACGAAGCCCCGAACATGAGACAAAGCACCCCAAAAACAGGACCTCAGAACATTCAAAGGAACATTTCTCCAGCTTGGCATAGAGATTGTTCTCTCTAAGACGTTGAAGTACAGTGCGGACATGGTTTCTGTGGACGAGCAGATTTTCAGAAAAGATCAGAATGTCATCCAGATAGATGACAACAAACTGGTACAGCAGATCTCTGAAGATTTCATTGACAAAGTTTTGAAACACGGCTGGAGCATTACACAGACCAAAAGGCATCACCAGATATTCGTAATGCCCGTCTCTAGTGTTAAATGCAGTCTTCCATTCGTCACCCTCCCGTATTCGAATGAGATTGTACGCGCCTCTGAGATCCAACTTGGTGAAAATGGAGGCACCCTTCAACCTATCGAATAGCTCAGATATTAAGGGTAAGGGGTATCGATTTTTAATAGTAACCGCATTTAAACCCCGATAATCGATGCAGGGTCTTAAGGTACCATCCTTTTTGGCAACAAAAAAGAACCCTGCCCCTGCAGGCGATGAGGATTTCCGGATGAACCCTCTCTCCAGATTCTCTGCTACATACTCCGACATGGCCTGGGTCTCTGGGATGGACAGAGGGTAGGTACGACCCCTGGGTAGAGTTGCTCCGGGGACAAGATCAATAGCACAGTCAAAAGACCTGTGGGGAGGAAGCACCTCAGCTGATTTTTTACAGAACACATCCCGGTAATCGCTGTATGCGGCGGGAAGATCAGAAGAAACAGAAGTGGCAGCAACCGGAAGGGGGTCACCTTGAGAAGACACGACGAGAAACATGAGGAACCCCAGGCCAGGATCTGCCCAGAGACCCAGTCCACATGTGGAGAGTGGAGCTGTAGCCAAGGGAGGCCCAATACAACTGGGGTAGAGGCCTTGGGTAGAATAAGAAAGGATATCCACTCCTGGTGGAGAATCCCTACCGACATCCTAATGGGTAGCGTCTGGAAGCGAATAGGGCCCCCTGGGAGAACAGTGCCATCAATTGCCGAGACTACCAATGGGGTAGTGAGAGGTGAAAGGGTAAGCTTCATAGAAGAAGCAGTTCTCCAATCCATGAAATTGCCGGCAGCCCCGGAATCCAGGTATGCAAGGGTTGACTGAGGAGAAGTGCCTACATGAAGGGACACCGGCAAGAGCAGGCGAGAAGGTGATGTTTCTGGGTCCAATACTCCACCTTCCAAATGTATTAGACCCGAGCGTTTCCCGGACGAAGCGAGCAGGAGTCACGAAAATGACCCTTGCCCCCACAATAGAGGCACAAGCCCAGAGTTCTGCGCCTAGCACGTTCTTCGGGGGTTAGTCTGGTCCGGCCCAGCTGCATAGGTTCTTCAGCAGGTAGAGGATGCTCCACGGAATGAAGGGAGGGGAGCTCAGACTGGCTAGGACCCAGAGAGTGCTGGCGTCTTTTTTCTAAGGACCTCTCTTGAAAACGAATGTCGATCTGGTTGCATAATGAAATTACATCGTCCAGACCGACGGGAATGGCTCTTCCCGCTAATTCGTCTTTCACTCGGTCAGAGAGGCCATGTAAAAAGGTAGCGACCAGGGCCTCATTATTCCAGCTCAATTCAGCTGTGTGGATACGGAACTGAAGAGCATATTGCCCCACTGAACTAGATTCTTGGCGAAGACGTAAGACAGCACTAGCCGCTGAAGAAGCCCGAGCCGGCTCTTCGAAGATATTACGAAAGAGCTTCAAGAATTCGGACAGACTGGAAACCACCGGATCGTTCCTCTCCCACAGGGGGGCAGCCCAGGCCAAAGCTTCACCGGAGAGGAGGGAAATGATATAGGCTACCTTAGCCCGGTCAGATAGGAAGCTTTGAGGCTGAAGCTCAAAATGAATAGTGCATTGGCTGAGAAACCCCCTGCAGGCCTTGGAGTCCCCAGAGAAACGGAACGGAGCTGGCAATCTTAGTGAGTGTGAGGCTGCGACTGGTGCGATAGGTACAGCCGCTGGTTGTACTTGGGGTTGCGGATTCGGGGTTCCCAAGGAGACCTGAAGCTGCTCGAATCGAGAAGCCAGATCCTGGAGGAATCGCATCACCTGGGTCTGATTTGATTCCTGGGTCTCAAGTCTGCGAACTATGCCCTGCAATGGATCATCCGCGGGAAGCGGGATGTCAGCCGGGTTCATGGCTGATCAAACTGTCAGGGTCACCTGTGGCCAGGTGACAGATGCACACCGTAGGGGGACAGGAGTGCACCGCGAGGTAGTGAACCCTATGGCTGGCTTCTGTGGATAGGAAACTGGGTGGTTGTGGAAAGCGGGACCAGAGGAGCACAACCGGGATCCCAACGGAAGCGAGAGCCAAGATTCCCCAGGGCGCGGAGTCTAAGACCCAGCTGGTCTTCTCCAGGGCCTCTAGTGGTGAGGATGTTACGCTGCAGGCTGGGACCAGGTCGCGGCCCCTGGAGTTTCCTAGCTCACGCCCCGTAGGATAAGGGGAAGCAGCAGCACACGATAGAGAGAACCGAATAACAAGCCGAAGGTCAGGGGCCACAAGCAGACAAGGATAACGAAGAACGAGCCGAAGGTCAAGGGTCACGAGCAGACAGGGATGGTCGGGGACAAGCCAATAACGTAACAGAGAGACAGACGTAGCACACGGCAGGCAGGAACCCAAACACACAATGCCTAACAAACACGTTGATCAGCAAAGCAGGCTTGCAGTGCACAGGTTAATATAGTGTTCAGTGATAGGGCCTGGGGTGGAGTCAGGCTGGGAGGAGATTATAAAGGAAGCCAGGTGAAGGAGGTCTGGTCTCTAGATGAACACATGAGGAGGAAGGTAAGATGGCAGACAGACATTAATGCATATCCATGACAGGTTTATTTTCTATTTACAGTGACAAAAACACAGCAAAGCAAAAGAAACATAAACAAAATAAATCCTGGTCAATTTGACCTCTGACTAAACATACAGGTTTCCTAACTAACAACTGGGATCAGCCTAGTGCTGTCCTAGTCCCTAAGTCCCTGGTTTTAAATGTCCAAGCAAATAGCCACACAGGCTTTGTCTCACCGCACAAGGGTTCACTCTCTCCAGGAAGTCCACACAGGTCTGCTTCCAGGCATGAGCTAACCCCTAATGAAGCTGGGAGTTCTTATAGAGGCCTAAATGAGCTGACAAGCTTCAGCTGGTCTCATCAACTCCCTGTCTGCACGACGTCCCACACTCTCCCTAGAGGTATGAGTCATCCATGAGCCCACTATCCTCAGCTGGGCTTATACAACTCTCCACCTAGTTGTATAAGTCGGCGTAAAGCCTGAATCTGGGCGAAATATATCTACCCCCCTGGATGCAACCAGGTGACTTTACCTTCCTGCTGTCACAATATATATATATATTTTTACTTGGCAGAACAAGTCACAAAGATCCAGAAAAATTGACCTGTGTGATAAATAGATGAAAGAAAGAAGGTTCATGGAGGTCCAGGGCTGATTGATAATACTGTGGTATTTGTAAAATATCGCATCTGGCATCAGCCTGAGAAGTCTTTAGGACAACATGTATCAGAATAACTGCTGTATATTGGAACACACAGTATCAGTGTTCCTTCTTTCAAAGTCTAATGGAATTTCAGGCCACTTATTCACCGGCCACTGATTAACAGACCATAATTGCTGGTAAGGTGGGCTGGAGAAAGGACAACTGGGTGGTTAGCTGTGACACTAGTATGAAGGCCATCTGCATAGACAGGCTGGAGATATTAACATGGAACAGTATTACATGACACAGACAAGGTATACCGATATCGGGTAGCGTTAATGGTTCAAAGGCTTACCCTTCGGTTGTCTGGATTCCTTGATGTGTCCTCAGAGCAATCATCCTGCAACCAAGAGGATACCTCAGTTTGTGTCCCGGTCCAGTGATAGCCTGACTGTAGCTCTGGGTCCCTCCGCTGTGCGTTAAGGAACGTCCGCCATCTCAGGTTGGTAAACTTGGCCGTCTAGCTGTAGCAGCGTGTATCGTCGGGTCACGCGGGGTCTCAGCATGAGATTCCTAGTGTTTGTATCATGTGACCGACGTCAATAGGCGTAGGCTGAGGCTGAGACTAGGAGTCACCAGAGAGAGGCTAGCTGGGAGTGATGTGCGGATCTGGCCACTGGGGGCAAGAGATGCTTCAGTTTAGATCATGCACAAGGTTCACAGGGTTTCCATAGTAGCTGCGGGGTGGAAACAAAAACAAAAGGCCATATGTGGGCGAAGAGGGGGAAGTCCTGTAGTCGTCTGTCCTAGCGGGACATGGCGCGTTTCGTGACGTGAACCGTCACTTCATCTGGATGTGCCAGCGTGTTGTTAATGCTCGTCTTAAATAGCAATGATAAGCCAATCAGGAGCTAGCTCACGCTGAATAGAAAAATAGCACCAACTAGTGGTTTCATCAATGAAATACTGATAAAAGTTTCTTGTGTAATAAAAAATTAATTTGTATTGAAAAAAGAAAAAGAAAAAAGGCAAACTGCAGGAAATAGTCTGCGACCCCTTCAGAGGTGTCTATGTATCAATGATTACCCGTGGCTATTTAAAGATTAATAATTATGAGACCAATGCTCTGGGCTCATTTTGTTTATCAAATCTGATCCAAAATAATATGGTAGATATACAGATATTAATCTGGTAGTCTTAACAATATACATTATTAATCAAGTCTGGTGCCTGGCATAACATTGTAAATCAAAAACGCCCTGTCAAGGTATATTATTTATCACTAGAGACCCAGCCTGTCATGTACTACAGACAATTGAAGGCTGATAATGTAATAGATGGATAGGGAAATCTCCCAGGTTTACATCACAGACGAATTGAGACTAATCATATAATACCTAGAGCTCCTGGTTTCATATACATATAGGGGCTATGGGTAATCGCTATAGCAGGCTTTAAATATTAGTTATTATAATTTTTTGTTTTTTAATTGTTGTTATTTTGGCCTACTAATCCCTGATCATCTAATCTAGGGTAGTGTAGCTATAGCACCAGACTGCTGGGAGTTCAAGACTTGAATTGAGACTAATCATGTAACACTAAGAACTCCTGGTTCTATATACATATAGGGGCTTATAGCAGGCTTTAGAACTTAGTTGTTATTTCTTATTTTCTATTTTTTATTGTTATTTGGGCCTAATAGTCCCAGATCGTCTAGTCTGGGGTAATTTAGCTCTAGCACTAGACTGCTAAAAATTCAATATAGCACTTTGACAGCCGTCAAAGAGGTGAAATCATCCTGTGACATTACATAGAAGTCCCGGGGGTCTATTTGCTGCATGTTAAATAGGTACATGATCACATTATTGAGGAAAAAGGCAGAGGGGGATAGGTGCAGGGAGAGGGGGTCAGCTGAACTACAAGGGGAATACAGTAGGAAATGATTACGATGTTACCTATGTAGCGCCCTCCTCACTCCCCTCTTTGCATCAGCTCGTTTCTCTTCTTGTCTAGGGGTACCTTAGAGGGGAGGGAGCGGGGACACCACGCCTGGCCTTCACCACAGGTGTCAGTGCGGTGTAAGCAAAGTTCTTTCTCTACATTCGGGTCAGTGTTGTGCACCTAGAACCTCCACGTGAGATTACCTTGAACAATGTCCACCTGAAAAGAGCCCCACACCATTAAAGTCCAACACTCCTTTATTCTTCTCAAGTGAACAGCATAATCACTTAGACTCCCTTAGAAAACAGGACAAACAAGGAGGTGTGGATGCGAGTAGGCCCAGACACAATGAACTCTCCACTTTCCTTCCTGAAAGTGGGTTGTGGTCTCCGAGCGAGGGGGAATTTCCTTCCAGGCGGTCTCCGGTGGGAGGCTCACCTGTCACTGGCAATCTGCTGCACCCGGTCTTCAAGTGAGGAGCTCCCCCCGGTCCATTACGCCTTCCGGATTCGGGTTCCCAATCGCTGGGTTCCCTAGGACCTCCTTCCCTCGCAGAACTGGGCACTGAGCTCCAGACCTCCTCTCGAGTACCTCACCTCAGGCTAAAGGTGCCTGAGATGGAACATGACCTCCAGCTGTCCTCTAGGCCTAGGCCGCCTAGAGGACCGACACAAACCACCGCCCACAGGCTGAAGGTGCCTGGGACACCACCCCCGTGACAAAGATGGCCGGCCCCTTTATACCCTCTCCCAGCAAGCACGGCGGGTTCCCCGCCCCACCATACCACTGCCGAGAGAGGACAAAAAGTAGGCCCGGCACACAGCAATGGCTCAACCCCCAGCCCATGGCGACAGCGCCACCTGCTGGGCTGCAGGGAATTACACATCACTGGTGTCTCTGCCAGTTAAATTTACACCCGGGAAAGTACATACCCGCTACACCTAAATAGGCTTTTATGATTCAAAAGAAACCTTGAGACTCATTTCCGTATTGAGACCTTTTGGTTGGAGAGTCTGAAGTCGAAAAATCCATGATTTTTCATGTTTAATCAGGACTGTATCAAAGTCACCACGTCTATCTGGAAGATTAAGAGCGAAAAAAAACTTCTGTTATGATGTTTAAGGAAATGTTGAGCCACCGGTGTGTCTTCCTTCAGACGTATGCTCTTGAGGTGCTCCGCGAAACGTACCCTAAGCTGGCGTTTGGTCTTGCCCATGCCTCTTATCAGTTTGGTTGCCCTTCTCTGCACTTTCTCCAGTTCCCCAATATCCTTTTTGAGAACTGGTGCCCAAAACTGAACTGCATATTCCAGATGAGGTCTTACTAATGATTTGAACAGGGACAAAATGATATCTCTCTCTCTGGAGTGCATACCTCTCTTAATACAAGAAAGGACTTTGCTCCCTTTGGAAACCGCAGCTTGGCATTGCATGCTATTATTGAGCTTATGATCTACCAAAACCCCCAGATCCTTCTCCACTACGGACCCCCCCAATTGTTCTCCCCCTAATATGTATGATGCATTCATATTCTTAGCCCCCAAGTGCATAACTTTACATTTATCAACATTAAACCTCATCTGCCACATAGTCGCCCAATTAGATAGAGCATTTAGGTCGGCTTGTAATTTGGAGACATCCTGTAAGGACGTTATTCCACTGCATAGCTTGGTGTCATCTGCAAAGACAGAAATGTTACTTTTGATCCCAGACCCAATATCATTTATAAAGATATTAAAAAGTAAGGGTCCCAGCACTGAACCTTGGGGTACACCACTGAGAACCTTAGACCATTCAGAGTAAGAATCATTAACCACTACTCTCTGAATTCTGTCTTTTAGCCAGTTTTCTATCCATTTACAAACTGATATTTCCAATCCTGTAGACTTTACCTTATGCCGCGTACACACGATCATTATTCACGGCGGTTAAAAAAACGCCGTGAATAATGTCATTAAAAACGGGGGAACAGCTTGTTCCCCACACACGGTCGTTTTTCACGTCGTTTTTTCTCTTGTCGAGAAAAACGACCGTCTGTGGGCTCCGCGGCAGTGTTTCCCTATGGGAAAACTGTCACGGAAAAAATGTCGGACAAAAACGACGAGAAAAATTAGAACATGTTCTAATTTTTCTCGTCATTTTTAATGCCGTTTTTCTCGTCGAGAAAAACGATATAAAGCCCACAGACGATCGTTTTTCTCGTCGAAAGGAAAAAAAATCGTTTTTCTCGATGACAAAAATGGCCGTGTGTACGCGGCATTACACATGAGCCATGTGTGGGGAACTGTATCGAAAGCTTTTGCAAAATCCAAGTATACCACGTCCACAGCCACCCTTCTGTCCAAAGTTTTACTTACCTCTTCATAAAAAGAAATCAGGTTTGTCTGACAACTTCTGTCTTTCATGAATCCATGCTGTCTGTTGCTTAAATAGTTTTTTTCCAGCAAGAACTCATCTATGTAGTCTTTTTTTTTTTTTATAAATTGTTTTTATTGAATTTTCTAACACGTACAAAACATACAGCTTAAGCACCTACAGTCATAAAAAAGAACATGTACAGATGAGAATACAATTGCAATGTGAACCCAATGACACAATGCACAGCCATGGAAGGGTACAGCAGCACCGCCCAAATAAATCAAGTAGGGCACCCAATATGGTAAGACCCACTAGTCAATGAACACATATCAGAGGTCATCGGAGGAAGAGGGAGGTAGAAGAGCAAGGCAAAACCTTGACACGATGATCTGGTTCACCCCCAACTCCCTAGGCTGTTTCGGGCTCATCTAACCAATTGCGCCAGACCTTGTCATATTTCAGTGGGCAGCCCCGATTGGCATAGGTATCTTTGTATAAAGGAAGGCTGCCGTTTACCAAGTGTTTCCATTGCGCCAAAGTGGGGGGGGGGTAGGCCTCTTCCACTGCATAGCAATATTCTTTCGGGCATAAAAGAGCAGCAAGGAAATTAGCGTGCGTTTGGCAGAGGATGGTACAATGGTCTCAATGAGCCCCAAAAGGCACACCTCCATTGCCAAAGGCACAGCGACTGAAGCAACTCTGTTAATTAGATCCAGCACCATTTCCCAATACTGTTGGACCCCTGAACACCGCCAGAAGATATGGGAGAAGTCGCCTGGTGAGGCGCCGCATCTCCAACACCCCGAGGAGTGGGCAGGGTCCATCCTATGCAGTCTGTGTGGGGTAAAATAAGCTCTATGAACTATTTTGTACTGCACTAACCTGTCTCGCATGGAAACTAAGGAGTTGAAGGGGAGGTCCCACACGTCGTCCCAGTCATCCCTATCTAATGTGGGGATATCAGTCTGCCATTTATTCCAGAGTTTATCCAGAGGTGGAAGAGACACAAAGATCAAGTACGAATAAAGATGTGAGGTGGGTTTGTCTTCACAGCTAAATCTAAGTGTCCTCTCTAGTTCCGACTGGGCCACAATGCACGAAGATTGTGGAAATTGCGCCGTAAATGCGTGGGACAGTTGCAGATATCTAAATAGGAAATGGTCGGGTAAGTTGTATTGGAAGGAAAGGTGCGAGAAGGGGAGTAGGGAGTTTTGAGATATTATGTGAGACACAAGTTTGATACCGTATTTTGTCCACGCGTAAGGGTCAGGGATCTTGTAGATGTGAGATAGACTAGGGTTCAGCCAGATAGGGGCATTGGGGGAGATTTCAGACTGTTTACATTTCTCAATAGCTAATCCTGTCCGCCATGCCCGCAGGGTGGTAAGCATAGAAGGGGTCAGAGGATACGGGGCACGAGGGCCCCTAAAAAGTAGTAATTGAAGAGCTTCCCACGAACCGACCACTGTTGCTTCCAGCACAGTCGACGAGTTCGTTCTGTCCGGCTGCAGCCACCACGCCACAGTCACCAACTGCGCGGAGAGGTAATACTTATGACAGTCCGGGAATGCCATGCCACCCTGCGTTCGTGGCCTCATTAGAGTAGTCAACCTATATCTGGGAGGAGAGGGGCCCCATAAGAAGGAAGAAAAGATGCAGTTTAATTTTTAAAAAAAGGACTTGGGCACCCATTGTGGGGAGTGGCGGAAAAGATATGTCAGTTTGGGAATAATCTTAATTTTTATGAGATTAACTCGCCCCCATAATGACAGGGGCAGATTACTCCAGGATTTGAGCTTCGCCTGGGACTCCAACAGTACCGGGGCTAGATTTAAGGATATATAGTCTGAGGCTGAACCAGAGACATGTACCCCCAAGTATGTAAAGGAGTCTACCCACAGGAGGGGGCTATCAGGAGGGGATGTGGACCTAGCCGCTGGATCAATTGGGAACAGGAGGGATTTAGACCAATTTACCCTAAGACCGGTGACCTCTGCAAAGGTGTCCAAGATATTTAGCGCTCCCTGCAAGGACGGGCCGGCATCATTTAGGAAGAGTAGCATGTCATCGGCGTACAGAGCCACCCTCTCCTCTAGCAACCCGAGTCGGAGACCCCTAATGTGCGGTGAGGTGCGAAGTGCCTCCGCCACCGGTTCGATAGCGAGGGCAAACAAAGCCGGCGAAAGAGGGCAGCCCTGCCTCGTTCCCCTGGTAAGCCCGAAGGGGGCCGATAGTCCACCTCCCAAGCGCACCGAGGAAGTGGGGCACTTGTAGATCACCTGGAGCCACCTGATAAACTGCAAAGGAAAGCCCATCCTGCGCAAAGTTTCCCACAAGAAGGGCCACTCGACCGTATCAAAGGCCTTTTCCACGTCCAGAGAGGCCACAGTACGAGATCCCTTATTGAGGTGGTGAGCGTGTATGTTGGTGAATAGTCTTCTGAGATTCACATCCGTGGACCTACGGGGCATGAAACCTGTCTGGTCTGGGTCTATCACTGAGGGTAGCATGGGGTATAACCGAAGGGCCAGAAGCTTAGTCAGAATTTTAAAGTCAGAATTAAGCAATGCAATAGGACGATATGAAGCACAGGAAGTGGGGTCTTTGGGAGCCTTATATATCAGTGTCAAGTATGCGTGATACATTGAAACAGGCAGACTACCGTCTGCCAGGCATACAGTATACAGTTGTGCCAGCAGGGGTGCTAGAAGTTCCACATGAGCCCTATAAAAGTCTATTGGAAGCCCATCCGGCCCCGGCGCCTTGCCGGGGGGGGAAGGATCGGATAGCCTTTACGACCTCTGAGACCGCAAAAGGTTGGACCAAAATCTCTCTTTCGTGGTCTGAGAGCCAGCCAAGCGCCAACGGGTCTAACAGACCATTCAGCGCCTCCGGCCGAAACTCTGAGGACAGACCGGACGAGTATAACTTGCCATAAAAGGAGTTAAACGTCTGTAGAATATCAGAGGGGGAGGACACCGTCCCGCCCCCCGGGGTCTGCAGGGTGGATACAAGTGTAAGGGGTTGGTCGTGTTGTGCCATCATGGCTAGTAGGCGGCCATTCCGGTCACCCTGTTCAAAGGCCCTCTGTTTACCTCTATACGACTCGAGTCGCGTGACCTCAGCCAGGTGCAACTGCAGTTCCCTCCGAGCCACCATTAGTAGGTCAAAGTGAACTGGGGTGGGGTCATTGCTATACTTAGCAGTGTGATCTTCAACAGCCTTCTGCAGCGCCAGCGCTGCAGCCGATTGTTGTTTTTTGATGCTAGCAATAGAAGAAATATACTGTCCCCTCGTGAAAGCTTTAAAGGCATCCCATACAATATCGGGAGAAGAGGAGTCTTTATTATTTTCCCAGAACTCAGACAGCAGGGGCGGCAGCTGGCCAGCGAGGTCAGGATGAGAGACCCATTGTGTGCCCAACCTCCAGAGCGAAGCGCTCCGGGAAGCCGGGGAGCGAAGCACCACCACGAAGGGATTATGATCGGACAGACTGCTAGGCAGATAGGACGTCTCCAGAACATCCGCTAACAGTGCAGGGTTGGAGAAGGCTAGGTCTATCCGCGACGCAGTCTTATATGATGCCGAAAAACATGAATAGGCCCTTGTGGTAGGGTGCTTCCACCTCCAGATCTCCACCAGCCCCACCGCCTGAGCCCAGGCAGAGAGGTCCATACACTGTTTCTTAGTCGGGGCAGGTCTATCTAGCTCAGGTGATAAGATGGCATTAAAGTCGCCCATTACCAGAACCTTCCCCGGGCAGAAAGGTGAAATTTTTTCTAGAACCTCATATAATAATGTGGAGGAAAACGGGGGAGGGATGTATACATTAAGAACAATATACCTGACAGACCATAGCGTGAACACCACTATCACAAATTTCCCCTGGGGATCAGTACGGATCTCCTCAATTACACAGGGGAAATTCTTATGGACAAGAACCGATACACCTCTGGCGTATGTAGAATAGGTGGCATGTATCGCTCGCTGTATCCACGGTTTCTTGAGAGTCAAAATCTTGCTGCCCGTGAGGTGAGTCTCCTGAAGGAGAATAATCTGGGGGGAGTGAGATTTTAAGTATTTGAATAAAAGGGCTCGCTTAAATTTGGAGTTAAGACCCCTGACATTCCAGGAGAGAACGGTGAAGGAGTCTACTACTTGACTAGCCATTGGATGAAGGGGAAAAACAATTAAGGAGATACTCTAGAGGGCATGTACCGGTGCACCCCACAGGCAGCAAGATCCCGGTCACACTGCATAAAATGCTGACAGTACTTAAGCGTAACACAAAACAAAAGCATACAGATAAGAAATATAAAACCATAAGAACAAGGGATGACTAAATCCCTAATCAACTTCCCAGGCACGGTGCCTATCCTACTATACCCAGCCTACCTCCTAACAGGGGGGGAAAGTCTGGGAACAGTTTTTACCCAAACGAAAAACTTTTATAAAGAGTGTTAGTGAACCCTTACACTGGGGGCCCTACACTTCTTGTAGCAGTTCATCCACTCTGACGACGGACAGTGTCGCATCCGTCACGTACGAACAAGAAGCAGAGGGACGTGGGATATCTATCCCATAAACCTGTATCCTCAAAGTCAGCGGAAAATAAAGTCCGTGTTCTAAGAGGAAAAACAAAAAAAACAAAAACAAAACCAAAAGCGAAAACAAGGGCAATCTAAAGCCTCGTGGGGGTCTCGTGTAAAAGTACATTTGAAGTAACTCCGGTGGTTGAAGAAGGTGTAATAGGATATAGCGAACAAGGAAGTGGAAGATCCGTGCATCAAAGGTGACCGTGAGAAGATCTCATCAACGCAGGTTGGTCAGCCAGTCGTCAGCATCCGCTGGGTTATCAAAGAAGCGGACCGTCCCCTCATGTTGGACTCGTAGGCGGCTTGGGTAAAGCATGCCATATTTAATGTCCTTATCTCTAAGTCGTTTGCGGACATCGTTGAAGGTTTTCCTCTTTCTCTGCAAGTCCGCCGAAAAGTCAGGGAAGAGGAGGACAGAGGAGTTACAATATTTGAGCGTGGGATGTTGGCGGGCTTCCGACAGAATCTTGTCCCTGTCCCGATAGTTAAGAAAACGGACTAAGAAGGGCCTGGGGGGTTTCCCCGGGGTGGCTCGGCCCGCGGGCACCCGGTGGGCCCTCTCCACCACGTAGGTAGGGGGAACATCTGTAAGGCCCAGGAGATTTTTAAAGAACTCCTCCGCAAATATAGCAGGGTGGTCTCCCTCTTCTCCCTCAGGCAAACCTAGGACTCTGACATTATTGCGCCTCAGCCTGTTCTCGGCATCATCTGACTTTGCGACGAGGGACTGCACTGTGCGCTGCAGCTCGGTAATGGAGGCGGTATGGGAGGCCGTAAGATCTTCAGTGGTCGACACTCTGGATTCAGTTTCCGCCATTCTACCCCTCATTTTGTCAAGGTCGTTTCGTATGAGGTTACATTCTTCAGCGAGGTGGTCAATATGCACCAAAAGCGAGGTCCTACTCTGCTCGATCGCAGCGAGGATCACTGCTGTACCATCCTTAGCCAGTGGGGCTGGCCCCTCTGTCGGCGGAGCTTCAATGGGATCCATTTCTAAGCCAGCCAGCAAGGCCCGAAGCCGACCCAGAAGTATGGGATCAGGTTGTGGGGAAGATGGCGGTGGCAGCAGGAGTGGTACGTTGGTCTTTGCGGCTTTCGAGGACCTGTTCCCTTTTTTGGAGGAGGAGGACATCTGACAATTCGCCAGGGGGGGCCCACTCTCAGGAGATTTGACGGTGTTCAGACGAGCACCCAGGAGGTAGGTAAGGGGTGACCCAGGCCACAGCAGGTGTCTCGGGAGGGATTATGTCAGGTGCCGCTGCAGGTACCAGGTAACGACAGCGGTCACCGGCCGCCCCCCACCCCACAGTAGACAAAGAAGTAGGGACAGGGTGATAAGGATGAGAAGCTGGGACCAGCGCAGCAAGGCTGAGGCAGAAGGGTGGCGGAGGACCGGAGAAGCTGGGCTCCAGGGGTAACGCAGCCGCTCCAAATTAGGCAAGTTCAGTGCCACAGCACCCCAGGCCTAGGCAGGGATGACAGGGCGTGAGAAGGCAGGCGATCCGCGCTGTTGCGCTCGGCGATGTCGGCCGCGATGCACTTCCGGCGGGGCGGCGGTCTAGGAAAGACCGGTGCTTCGTAGGCCGCACTAGGCCGCACCGGGTCGCGGCCTCCACTGATCCCTTTTTCGGCCCAGCGGACCTCCGGATCGGGCCAGGAAGGTGGATGGGCAGGCAGATGTGGCCGGATGACAGTCCCTTACCTGCAGGCAAGCTGGGATCGGGTCCTTGCAGTACAGCACAGTAGCAGGCCGGGAAGATGGCGGCGGCCTCAGGTGAGTGGAGGATTCAGGCGTGCAGGCGATCCGGATAGAGAGTCTCCACAATTTTGTCCCAGGATGAGACAGGGGACACAGGGGAACAGGCTGTAGTGAGTTGTTTCTCTTTTAAATCGATGGAAATGCACGGATGGCAAAGGATTCATACAGGATAGCCGGAGCTCTTCAAAAACACGTCCTCTGGCTCTCACATCCGGACACGCCCCCCCATCTATGTAGTCTTTTAATAATCTCTCCAGTATCTTCCCAACTATAGAAGTTAGACTAACAGGTCTATAGTTACTTGGTAAAGACTTAATTCCCTTTTTAAATATAGGCACCAAATTGGCCCTGCGCCAATCCAGTGGTACTATTCCTGTCATTAATGAGTCCCTAAAAATTAGATACAATGGCTTTGAAATTACAGAGCTCAATTCTTTTAGGATCCGTGGGTGTATGCCATCTGGTCCAGGTGCTTTATCCACCTTTATTCTGTCTAAATATTTCTGGACCATATCACTTTTGAGCCATTGTGGATTTGGGGCTGTGTCACTACCACCCCCATTATGGACATGAGCTCCCCCATGTTCCATTGTATACACAGAGCTGAAGAAAGTATTTAATAAATTAGCCTTCTCTTTGTCCCCAGTCACCCACTCTAGATTATTTTGTAAAGAGCCTACATGCTCAGACTTGATCTTTTTACTATTAATATATTTGAAGAATTTTTTGGGCTTTGTCCTGCTATCTTTTGCAATCTGTCGTTCTTTTGAATTTTTGCATCCTTGATTTCCTTTTTACATATCCTGTTATATTCTTTGTAACATTTAAACGACACTAGTGTTTCTTCATTTTTATATTTTTTAAAAGCTCTTTTCCTATTGTTTATAGCTTTTTTAACTTTTTTTTTTAACAATCAGGAGTGTTTTATTGAAGGAAAGCATACACGATAAGAAATCAACAATACAAACATTGCATCCAAGGGACACATATCATTACATTAGCATGATGCAAAAAGAGAAAAAAAAAAAAAAAACATGTCTCATACACTATACTCAACTATCTGTGCATCCAACAAATCTATTCAAACAGAAAATATGAAAATAGCATCAAATACATACAGGAGCCTGGTTAGAATTCCTGGGCCTAACAGTGGGGGGGGGGGGGGGCGAGGAAGAAAACAAGGGGGGAAGGGGGAAGGGAGCCAGAGGATGCCATGGGGAGGGAGGGAGGGGGGGGAGCAAGAAAGGGGTCAGTCCCAGCCACTCCTCATATACCACAGAGATCAAAAAGCTGTCCACGGCAGCCAGACTTTGTCATACTTCCAGGGACAACCACGACTAATGTATGTTAATTTATACAGAGGTAGCGCTGCATTGACACTGTCCACCCAGGAGGACACAGAAGGGGGAAGAGGGGAGGTCCATTTAAACAATATTTCTTTCTTGGCATAGAACAGGAGATATGATATCATCAACTTAACATGGTGAGACCGTTGTTCGTCATCAATGACGCCCAGCAGAGCCAGCTCGGGCGTCATGGGAACAGAGAGCTCCAGATGGACATTTAGGTGATCGAATACCCCCAACCAAAAGGACACTAGAGCAGGGCAAGTCCAGAACATATGTAAATAGGTGCCCGAGTCGTCCGACATCTGGGGCAGTGTAGGTCCCTATCAGGATATATCCTGGACAGACACTCCGGGGTAAAGTAGACTCTGTGAAAAATTTTTGTTTGTATGAGCTTATCTCCCGCCGATATAACGAGTTTGGAGCCCCGTTCCAGACACTCCCCCCAATCCTCCCCCTCCAGGGCCGGTATATCCGTCTTCCAGGTACTGGATGGGAAGTAGGGTATTATATAAAGCAGAAAGGGGCTTCCGCAGGTCCTCACAGGACAGGAGATCCTCCACCGGGTCCAACCGAAGGGCCACAGGGGCAGGAAATTGGGCTCTAGCAGCGTGGTGAAGTTGGGCATACCGGAAGAACATCCAACCAGGTAAGTTATAGGTTTGGGTCAGCTGAGAAAGGGACAGCAGGGCACCCGCCGGCATGATATCCCTCAATGTCTTAACACCAAATCTCGCCCAGACCTGAGGATCAGGCATGGACCGGAAGTGAGGCAAGTTAGGATTGCCCCAAAGAGGCTGGACCGGGGACCAGCACCCCTCCCGGAGAAATCTACGGCGCGCCGCAACCCATACCTTAAGTGTCGCTCTTGTCGGATCCGGAAGATCCGCATAGGCCCTCGACCCCCTATATGCCAAGTTTTGGAGCGCCTGCAGGGAGCCCAGCTAAGCTGCCTCGACACACACCGCAGCATTAGAGCGCCTGGCCCCAAACCACCAATATGCAGTGACCAACATAGCTGCCCAGCAGTAGATCTTAAAGTTCGGGAGGGCCAAACCCCCCAAGTGAGTCGGTAGGTGCAGAGTAGATTTAGCCAAACGGGGGACAGACCCACTCCAGAGAAAGGAGGCTACACATTTGTCCACCTCCCGAAAGAAGGCCATCGGGATCCAGGTCGGGCTATTCCGAAATAGATAATTGAACTTAGGCAAGATAACCATCTTTAAAATGTTAATTCGACCGATTAAGTTCAGTGGAAGGCCAGACCAGGATCGACAGCGTTCCCTGAGGAGCTGGAGCAGGGGAAACACATTAAGTGAATAGTATTGGGAGGGAGTCCTAGCCACCCTCACCCCGAGATACCGAAATTCTGTGACCCATTGCAATGGCGTGGAGGCAGGCAAGGCAGGTGCTCGAACATCTAAAGGGAAGAGAACCGACTTTGACCAATTGATACGTATACCTGACCGGGCGCCAAATTGTTCAAACAGTTCTAGGGCAGCCGACAAAAATGGACCCGCATCATTCAGGTATAAAAGGGTATCGTCGGCATAAAGGGATATTTTCTCCTCGAGACCCCCGATCTGCATCCCCCGGACCTCCGAAGATTCCCAGACTAAAATCGCCAGGGGTTCCAGAGCCAGGGCAAACAGACCGGGAGACGGAGGGCACCCCTGACGCGTACCCCTATGCAGAGGGAAAGAATCAGAAATCCAATCATTGGTGCGTACCCTAGCCCTCGGCGCATGGTAAAGCAGCTGGACCCAGCGGAGAAAACCAGGGCCAAAACCAAAGCCCTGCAGCACCCCCCACAGGTAGTCCCACTCCACTGAATCGAACGTCTTTTCGGCGTCCAGGGAGGCGATAACCCGGGAGCCAGCATTGGTATGGAGCATAGAAAGGTTCAAGAAGAGACGCCTGATATTAATGTCCGTACCCTTGCCCGGCATGAACCCGGTTTGGTCAACATGGATTAGTGTAGATATCACAGAGGAAAGACGGGTGGCCAGTATTTTTGCCAGGATTTTTGCGTCTACATTGAGTAGTGATATGGGCCTATATGACGCGCAGTCTTGAGGATCCTTACCCAGCTTAGGGATCAGGACAATGACAGCTTCCTCCATAGACTCGGGCACCGTGCTGGTCTCCACAAGTCCGGTGAAAAGAGCTTTAAGCCTAGGGGCAAGAATATTTGCATTTTGTGAATAGAATTCAGTGGGGAGGCCGTCTGCCCCAGGGGTCTTGCCACTTTGTAGACCCCCAATAGCAGCCTGAACCTCCTCCAGGGAAATATCCTCATCAAGTTGTGCCCTATGCTCATCCGATAGAGTGGGGAATGGGACGGCTCGCAAATAGTCCTGTAATTCAGATGGAGAGAAACCGGTCCTAGAAGAGTATACCCCTTTAAAAAACTCAACAAACCTAGTACTGATTTCCTCAGGAGAGGACACCAATCGTCCCTGGGCATCCCAGATACTAGCAATGTGTGTGGAGGCCGTCTGGGCCCCTGCCAACCAAGCCAACAGTCTCCTGTTCTTATTGCCATACTCAAATATTTTTTGCTTAGAGTACAGCATGGATTTTTTAGTCTGCTCAACGTTATGCAAGGAGAGATCCCGCAGAGCCCCCTGCCATGCACGGTGAGTATTCTCATTAGGGGATTGAACATACCTCCTCTCACATTGAACAGCCTTCCCCTCCAGCGCCTCCAGGGTTTTCAATGCCTCCCTCTGCAGCGAGGAAATATGAGAAATATATACCCCCCTCATCCAAGATTTAAATGCGTCCCATAGAGTGGTGGCATTGGCAGATTCCCCATTCACCAACCAATAGGTACAAATTGCTTCTGTTATTGGGTCTTGGAGTCTCTCATCTATAGCCCAGAACCTGGACAGACGCCACAGTTGCAAACTCGGGGGCCTGGCCAGGGAGATATTTGGAAGGAGAGGGGCGTGATCTGAGATCCCACGAGGCAGATGTTTGGCCTCCCTAACCCAACGCAATGCCCCAGAGGAAGCATATGCCAATTCTATACGGGACAGAGCCCGGTAGGAGGTGGAGTGGCAAGTATACTCTCTTTCCCAGGGGTGAAATTGTCGCCACACGTCCGAAAGGTTGAACGTGCCAGCCCAAGTTTGCAAACCTCATGAGGTGCGGAGTGCAGCGTGCAGTCTGTCCAAGTCCTGTGAGGGCACCATATTAAAGTCGCCAAAAAGAAAAACTTCCTGAGTCTCAAAGCCCATAACAATCTGCATAATGTCATATAATAATTGAATATTAGCAGGGGGAGGGAGGTACAATCCCACCAACACCATCTTTTTATCATAGAGCAGGGCATGAACAATCACAAACCTGCCTCCGGGGTCGATACGGACATCCAGGATCTGAATAGGGAGGGACCTGCGGACCAGTAAGCTCACCCCTCTGGCATAAGTAGAGTAGGTGGCATGATAGTGGGTCCCCACCCAAGCCCTCCTGAGACCAAGGACCCTGTTGCCCAACAGGTGCGTCTCCTGGAGGAAGCATACGTGGGGCTTATACCTCTGTAGATATTTAAAAACTAAAGACCTTTTCGTGGCTGAATTTAGACCCCGAACATTCCATGAAATTACAGAAATATTCGCCATAGGACAAGAAGATAAAGAGAATGAGCAAGGTCCGCAGCTCCCCCCCCCCCACCCAGCCCAGACCCAAGAGGCACAGAGGCATGCCAACACAGAGCTTCAGATAGGAATACAGACAAACGATAAGATTCAGCATTGAAAGCACATGAATCACGATAAACAGCACTACAATATTTGCAACAGTACACTCCTGATATAAAAAAAACAAAAACAGAAAAACAGAAATTTCCCTCAATGTCTGCAATGGTAGAAAACCTCCCCCCCCCCCCACCCCGCATCCCCAAAAAAGTCTGGTGATGCATTAGAGCCCCAAACCCCAACAGGAACAGTAGTCTAAAGAGGGCGTGCGCTGAAAGCGAGAAGTATCCTCCAAAAGATCAACAGAGATGCTGGAACATAAAAGAATATTCAGTCTCCTGGGTGATCCCAGGGGCACAAACTTGATTACTTATCCAACAGTGGAACATTGAAACAGTCACTCGTGTCCCAGAGGGTCGAAAAATCACATATTGTGTGAACATGAGCTAATATAGTGCCGTGGACCTAAGGCCATCAAGGCGGACCCCCGCAGCCAGAGCCCTGGCACCGGGGGTAGACTCCAGCACACCACCCGACCCCAGCATCATGCCTTCTGCCGTTCAGCACTTACCCGTGTGTCCCCAGTTGCACTGCAGGAAGTCCACCCTCCCCAGGGACAGGATGAGCAAAGGCTAGGGGGTGATTTCACGGGGATGCAGGGTGACAGACATGGACCGGGAGGAAGGGGAGGCAGTGCACGGCAGCACATAACATTGGCAAGTGTACCGTTCAAGGTCCCCGACTCCACCAGTAAGCATTGTAGCACAACCCAGGCGTCGGGATCCCCCGAGGCAGCTGGGCCATCAATCACAGCCACACACATCTCAAAAGGGCCAGAGCGGTAACCGGGCAAAAATGGCGGCGCTACCATGGAGCAATGCACAGCTTACATGAGACACATGACCGCGGCAACTTCGGGTCATTGTAGCCAAGGAAGTGGGGTCCAGCAGCAGCCACAGCGGGTAGAAAGAGTCATATCAGCCCGAGAACATTGAGCACAAGTGAAAGTAAACTTAACAGTAAACGGAGTGAGCAGCCGCTCATCAGCGAAGGGGAGGCAGTGATTCCAGCCAGGCCGCTGCATCTCTGGGCGCCGTAAAGAACCTGACAGTCTCTCTGTCCTGGACTCTCAGTCTGGCGGGAAAGAGAACACTGTATTTGATGTTCCTCTCACGTAGCCCCACTTTAATCTGGTCAAAGGATCTGCGGGCCTTCTGGGTCTCCATAGAGTAGTCAGGGAAGAAGAGTAGGGAGCTGTTCTGGTATTTTACCTCACCCGCCTTACGAGCCGCCCGGAGGACCTCATCCCGATCCCTGAAGTTAAGCATTCGGAATATTAGGGTGCGTGGACAGCTTCCAGGCGGTCCGGGGACCGGGGGAATCCGATGGGCCCGCTCCACTGTGTAGTGTTGGCGAGAATTGAGCCGCCGGCAGCAGGGTCTTCAGCAGATCCTCTACAAACACCGTAGGGTTCTTCCCCTCCACACCTTCTGGGATGCCAATAATCCGAAGATTATTTCTTCTATTCCTGTTCGCGGCATCGTCGACTTTATACTCCAGGGCCCGGACCTTAGTCTGCAAAGTGCGGAGGGATGTAGCATGCTCCTGGACCGTGTCCTCCGTCTGACCAGTCCGCCGCTCCACCTCTGACACCCTCGAGCGGAGCTTGTCCAGATCCTGGCGGACAAGACCCACATCGAGCTGCACGGCTTCAATCTTGCTAGTCAGCGTCGCTTGGCAGGTAGCAATCGCCGCTATGACCTCCTGAAATCCAAGCTGCGACTCGGCTGACTGTTCTTCCATCTCAGTCTGTGAGGCCTTGGTGTGGACTCGTGCAGGGGGGGGGTCACCACGTGCGAGTCCTCCCGTGGTGACACAGCCTCCGTGTTCAGCGGAAAACAAAGCCTCTTACCCCTGTGCCTGGTCTGAGAGGACATCCGGAGCCAATTAACACGAGATTTAGCTAGAGAATCAATCAGGAGCAATGATTATTGCCAAAAAGCCAGCAGAGCTCTGGATCTAGCTTCCTCTCAGATCGCCATCTTGGCCACGCCCCAGCTTTTTTAACTTTAACCGTGAGCCACATAGGTTTTATTTTTAGCCTTTTAAACTTATTGCCCATGGGAATATACTTTGCAGTGAGTTCACAAACAGTCTTTTTGAAGAATACCCATTTCTGTTCTGTGTTAATCGATGCCAATATTCCCTCCCAGTCTAATGCCCCATACACACGATCGTTTTTCATGCCGTTAAAACTGCCATTTTAAAAAATGGCCCTGAAAAATGATCGTGTGTATGCTCCAGAGCATTTTTAACGACGTGAAAAACGGCCATTAAAAATTTCGGACATGCTCTCTTTTTTCACGTCGTTTTTCATGTTGTTTCTTTTAACGACGTGAAAAACGATAGTGTGTATGCTTTCACGACGTGAAAAAAAATGCGCATGCTCAGAAGCAACTATGAGACGGGAGCGCTCGTTTTGGTAAAGCTAATGTTGGAAATGGAGATGGCACATTCGTCACGGTGGAATTAATAGCATCGTTTTAATGCTGCGCATTCCGTTCTTCTTTTGATAATGCTTAAAAATTACCTTCTTTTGATAATGACATTGAGAGTTATGCCAAACTTGTTTCTAAAGTAATTCCAAATTGCTCTAATGATTGTAAAATATTATTTCTAAGCCGCACCTCCCTCCTAAATAATACTAATAATAATAAAATAATGTAAATATCCTTTTTTTTTAAATTCTATTTTACTATTGTCTTTTTAATTTTTGGGGCCTTGTTTTTTTTTTTTTGGGCTTAAATTATTCTTGTGTAAAGTTACCACACCAACCTTCGAAATGTGGCTCATTTGGCCTCAGGGAGGTTTGTGTCCCTTGATAATAACAATAATATTATTTGAGATGTCCCTGCCTGCTCCCTAGCAAGCTCTCTTTTGAAATACAAATCACATAGTCAAGTTTTTTAAGGCCAAAAAAATAAACTTTATTTCGGAACATTAACAAATTAAAAGGGGAAGGCAGCACTGGAGAGCCTGCTTGCATTTGTGCATCCCTTTGACCCCACAACAACCATCCAAGATGTGAAAACCAAAATAGAGATTAGATCCCCAAAAAAAAGGAGCCCAATCTTGTCTTGAGCTCCCAGAGGTCAGGAGCCACAGCAGATAAGTCCTATATGTCCCCAGTCTGTGGTACTACAGCAGGCATTATTTTCTACTCTTCCTTGTAGCCTTCTCTCCAGCCTTCTCTGCAGCCTTGGTTGGTTTCTTCCTTGGAGGCTGGGGATCAGGAGGAGAGGTTGTGGCAGGAGGAGTAGTAGGAGGAGGAGGAGGAGGTGGAGGAGTAGGGACAACCTCCGTTATATGGGTGTACATGGTGAGTTCACCCAGCACGCCCTTATTGATGACTTTTAAAAGCAGGGTCTCACTATATATCTTTTGCCGCAAGTCCATTTGCCCTAGTTTGTGGGCGAGGACTGCGGCAAATCCCTCATCAACAGAGGGTGCCTCTCTGAGGGCCGCTGTTGCCTCTCTGATGAAGGCCCTGGTTTCCTCCTCCACCTGCCTACCTCTCCTTGGCCCTCGTGGTTTAACTACCAGGGGAGGCATCTGGGCTCTTGTGCTGGGCCCAGCCTCCTCCTGGGTGCCACTGGGCCCAGCCTCCTCCTGGGTGCCACTGGGCCCTGCCTCCTCCTGATCCCCAACATCACCCTCTTTCTGGCTCTGCTCTGGCTGTAAAAAAAGAAAGGGACATTATTTATTTTGGCCCACCATCATTCACAGACATTGTTCACCTCTAGACATTGTTGAAATCAATGCCAAAAGTTATGTCATTTTCATTGATTCCGCATCCTGGTTTTGTTGCCTTGTCCACATAAAATTAGGCCACTACTGTATCTTGCTCTTCAAAAACTTTATTGGTAGAAGTTTACATACCTAACAATACTAACATCTATTTAAATTCTACAATTTTGTAAGATATAAATATAGATATCAATACTTTACCTGGCTCCATATATCCAAATCTGCCTCCTCAAGGACCTGATCTTGATCCTCAGAGGAAGCCAGAGCAGGGTTGCCAGGAAGGCTGGAGGACTGGCTGCAGGGAAGGCTGGAGGGTTGGCTACAAGGAAGGCTGGATTGACCTCTGGGGGGAAGGATGGAGAGAGATTCCCGCACTTCCAGCTGGTCATCCAGAAAAGAAAGCTTACTGTAGTACCACAGACTGGGTTTATAAACCTTATCTGCTGGAGCACCTGACCTCTGGGACCTCAGGACCATAGTCCTCTGGGTCCTGTATGTCCCTCTGATGGTCGCTATTTTGGTTTTCACATCTTGGAGAGTTGTTGTGGGTATCTTGGTTTGCACAAATGCAAGCAGGCTCTCCAGTGCTGCTTTCCTGGCGTCTTTATTTTTATTTGCGCCACTTTTGGTTTGCCATAGTATAGGTAGCTCTTGCCATTTGTCTATGAACTCCCCCATGAATTCCGGGTTTTTAAAAGTATTCATGATATCTGTAAAAGCGAGAAAAAAATATATATTTCAGGCAACATTCCTCAAATGTGCATTTTCGACATATTTTTAGCGCACAAATCTTCTCGTCTGATGAACCTCAAATACTTAAATTGTTAGGTACCTTCGTCAAGACGTTCGTTGCTAACTCCCTCTCCCGCCAAATGAACGTATTTTCGAGACATGGATCTTCACTTGATATACACTGCGCATGCGTGACACTCCGCACGCTTTCCCCGCCCCTGACGTTCGATATTGTACTTTCCCCACCCCTTCTCGCTCGTAGTGCTTAACAAAACATGGCGGAGACACAGGTGGCTGAGATTACCTCTACAGAGGAGGAAATTCCAGAGGAGCCCAAATCCAGATCCAGGAGATATAAGGCATCCAACATGTCATTCGAGGAAATGGTGGAGATGGTCGCCATTTTAAAGAAGGAGGATTATGATGCCAAGCATGGGCCGTATAAAAGGCCTAATCTGGTCAAGTCAAAAATTATGGGCAAAGTGGTCAAAAGTCTTCACCAAAAATTTGGGGTGTGCAGAACGAAGGAACAGCTCAGAAAACGATGGTCTGATCTGAAGTTGCGGGAGGCCGACCAATACAAAAGAATCAAGAAAGTTTTAGGAAAAAGTAAGTTATTTTTGAATATTTTCCATGGTACATATTATTTACTTGTATTCTGTCGTGTATTTTTTACTTTCATATAGTACAGTGAAAGATACCATCTTTCAGGTTCGTCCGCACAGTAAACGGACGTATTAAACCTCTTTCTCCGTACAGTTCCTCAAACGATGTTTTAGGATCATCCAGTGTGAACACCCATGTATTTTAATTTATTTGGGGGAGTAAATTTTGGCTTCATTTATTTTTTCTGTGCTAATCCAAAGGACATTTGTTTGTTTAAAAAAAGGATATGCATGGTAATGTTAAGGGAGTGAATGCTCAGCAGCTGATGAAACATCTGAACGCAGTAGTACAAGTGTGGGCCTAAAGCCAAAAAGCTTGAGGGTGTCACACACAGGTGATCCTGTGTAGATACTTTGGGGTGTTACAATGTGTCAAATTTGAGTTTTTAAAGTAGATGCTATGGTTTTGGCTATGTATCCAATCATTTGTCCCGGTTGGCACAGGGGGTACATTTTAAAATGCAGCAGGCTTCAAAAGAATGATTACAAAGTATTTTATCATGTTTAGTTTAATTGAAAAATTGAGTCGCTACTAATGAAACTATTCCTTTTATTTCAATCTCCCTAGGGATTCGAAAAGCTACCTCAGATGAGCCGATAATTGCAACACCTACAACAATACCCCCAGAACCCCAGGATGGAGAGGAACGTGATGTTGTGGAAGTGGAAAGTGGCACCACCACAGGTCAGAGAGAAACCAGACACATGCATGTTAAATAGATGTAGGCCTACATATTCTATCCGACATATTTCTTTTTACATTTAGGTGCAGTTCTGGCCGAAGACCCCAAAAAGTTGACACATCACAGTGCCCAGATCCTGATCCAATACCTCATGGTCTGCTGTCGTGACCTCGAAAAAATTAAGGGAGACTTGCTAGAGATCAGGGCAAATACCAAGCGGGTGGAGGAAAGGCTCCAAAATATCATGGCTGTGCTTGGGCGTGTCTAATGTTTTTACACCAAAGAACGTTTAAATTGCTGAGTTTTGGAAGGTTTTTTGTTGTTTTACCCTTTAATGACTAGCATATGTTTAGCTTTTTCACAATTTTTAAGAATATAGTTTGTTTATGCATGGCTGGTCATGCGTTTTAATACCCCAAAAATTAAGGGAACATCCACATTTCAAAGGAAGTTTCCCACCTAAAAAAGAAATAAAGGTATTTTTACATTCAAAATAATTGTGGCTTCATTATGTAAATGTGGTGCAGAGTGAACTAATCAATGTTTTGTGTTTACACTGACAATGAAGGCTAATTAAGAATGTTAAATACACATGGCAATACAAGTGCACTAGGTAAACCTACATAAAACATAAAACATTATACAATTAAAACACCAAACCAATCTTTACTCCATAAAATAATAGATTTTTTTTGAATAAAATTTTTAAAGATTTTCTGGCATTTCAATGGCCCCCCTACCCATAAAATATTCAACATATTGGTTACGGACCTCACGTCCGGTTGGGGGGGCCAAGCCAGGACGGCCAGGTTCCAGGGCCACTAAAGTTTCTGTATTGAGTAAAGAGGCCTCAGGCCCACTCAAAGCTATATAACTGTTGGAATGCACCCATAGGAAATTATGAAGCACACAGCAAGTCATTACCACATGGTTCCATTTGTATGGGGCAAGGTGGATGGAGGTCAGGAAGAGGCAAAATCAGCTGCCCATGATGCCAAAGGCATTTTCCACCACCTTTCTGGCTCTGGCCAGCCGATAATTGAACACCCTCCTCTGAGGGGTGAGGGTGCGTTGCGGGAATGGCCTCATCAAATGGGGTCCCAGGCCAAACGCCTCATCCGCCACAAAGACAAAAGGTAGTCCCTCAACATTCTGCTCCACTGGTGGCAAGGCCAGCAGATCCAAAAGGAGACGTTCCCCAAACTCCGTCTGGCCAAATACTCCTCCATCAGACATCCTGCCATTCTTGCCAACGTCCACATAGAGGAACTCGTAGGTGGCCGACTCCACTGCCATCATCACGATGCTGTGGAACCCCTTATAGTTGTAATAAAAGGATCCCGAATGGGGTGGTGGGACGACCCGAACATGTTTGCCGTCGATGGCTCCTCCACAGTTCGGAAAGTTCCATCGCTGGGCAAACTCGGAAGCCACATTCTGCCATTCATGTGGCGAAGAAGGGAACTGTGGAATTAAAGAAATAAAAAATTAATACTTTGAGCCAGAAACATTGAAAGCTGATTTCATACCAACATTCATGGCCAACATTGGTAGAAACTGTAATAAAAAAAAAGATTAGTAAGCAACAACAAACCTAAAAAATAAAATAAAAATTTGGGGGGGGGGGTTGAAGATGAGTTGGGAATATCACAAATGAAGGCTGTAGCACTCTGTATGAAGTTAAAAAAAATGAAACATTCCTAGGCAATCTTTAGGGTGCGTTTTGGGAAAAGCACTACGATGGGACATAGAATAAAATACATGGAAATGACTAGGCAAGGTAGGTATGGCCCCAGGATAGCATGCTGGAGAGGTTAGGTAAGCCAAATTTACAGGTAGGCCTCAAACCCAAAAATGTTAATATTAAAACATGGGGAGAAAGGGGACATTCCCTGCAGCTAAGAATCATGTGAATTAGGGACTGCTAATAAAGCAAAATAAAAAGTATCCAAAACAAAAAAACATACAATGTGAAGTTATTTTAGAAGAACACTTACCTTAATATAGTCCTCCTGCAAAACTTGAAGGATGGCAGAACAAGTCTCTGGTATAATGATCCCCAGAGCCTGGGGGGATATGCCTGTGGAGAACTTAAGGTCCTGCAGGCTTCTCCCAGTCGCCAGGTATCGCAACGTGGCGATGAGCCTCTGCTCAGCACTGATGGCTTCCCGCATAACGGTGTCCTGCCTGGTAATATAGGGGGACACCAAAGCCAACAGATGCTGAAATACGGGGTCAGACATCCTGAGAAAATTCCTGAA
The DNA here is from genome assembly GCA_029206835.1 of Rana muscosa. Taxonomy (NCBI): domain Eukaryota; kingdom Metazoa; phylum Chordata; class Amphibia; order Anura; family Ranidae; genus Rana; species Rana muscosa. The sequence continues at coordinate 72,825,951 of CM055126.1, forward strand.
ATCATCAGGATTATTCTCCCTGATCTCCCGCAACAAAGGCATGTGACAGAATTGGTGCCGCTGGAGCAACCAATTCTTGGTCCATGAACTCCTCCTGACCCTGCTCATGGCATGGAGTCGGGATACAGCATGAACCCCTGCACCAACTACAGCACGAACTCTACGACGAGTACGTAGCCGCAACATGGCTAGATAACGGTCGGCTGAACAGAACGAACTAGAAGAACGCACGGAAGAACAGCAAGGCCAATGAAGAACAAGCTGAAAAACAGGAACGAGCAGAGCAGACCGCACTGAATAAACAGATACGAACTGACTACACGCACTGCCAAACAGATAAGAACCCACAGGCACAAACTGAACTCCACAAAACGATCTTCAAAGCACGAAGACTGAAAAGCGCGAATCGTCTCTCACCAAACTTTTACTAACACGCGGTAACATGGAATTAGCAAAAGCGTCCCAAAGGGTGGCGTCATTAGAACGGAACTTCCCCTTTATAGTGCCGTCGTACGTGTTGTACGTCACTGCGCTTTGCTTCATCGTTTTTTAAAATGATCGTGTGTACGCAAGACAGGCTTGAGAGGAAACATGAAAAAAAACGACGTGAAAAACGGCAAGAAACAAAATGGCAAGAAAATCGATTGTGTGTACGCGGCATTAGTCCTGGAGAGCAGCCCTCCTTGGAAAATTTGCTTTATTGAAATTAAGTGTTTTTATCTTTCCTGCATGTATTTCTTGCTTACAGCTAACATCAAATGAAATCATGTTATGGTCACTGCTACCCAGGTGTTCCTTTATCTGAAAATTAGTATTACGCTCTGCATGGTTTGAGATTACCAGGTCCAACAGAGCATCATTCCTAGTTGGGGCCTCAATAAACTGGACCATAAAATTGTCCTGCAATAGGCTTATACATTTTTGCCCTTTAACTGTCCCAGCAGTGCCATTTCTCCAGTCAATTTCTGGGTAGTTAAAATCCCCCATTATTATCACCGTCCCAGCCCTTGCAGCCCTTTCCATCTGTGCAAGGAGCTGAGTCTCCACCTCCTCATTAACATTGGGTGGTCTATAACAAACTCCAATGATTAACTTTGAACTACGCACATCTATATGCAGTTCCACCCATAATGCTTCAGCCTCATCACACTCTCCATCCACCAGGTCCTCTTTCACCCTCGCTTTGAGATCACTTCTCACATAGAGACAGACCCTGCCACCTTTCCTTTTTACCCTGTCTCTCCGAAAGAGTGCATAGCCAGGAATATTAATAACCCAGTCATGTGAGGATTGAAGCCAAGTTTCAGCAATACCGATTACGTCATAGCTCTCCTCATGCACCAGAGCTTCCAACTCACCTATTTTGCTTGGCAGACTTCTGGCATTGGTGAACAAACACTTTAACACTTAACACTTTTTCTCTGGTGTTTTTCATATAATTTTTAGTAGTACAAATGGCACTATAGTTTCCAATGGCTGTTTGCAACATGGGAACTTTCTTGTCACCTGCCATAACCCTCCCCCCATCTATCCCCATTTCACTCTCCATTAATGTCTGACCCCTAACTGACCTGTGTGCTCGATGTAATTCTAGTTCACCCTCCCCCCTCAAACCTAGTTTAAATACTCCTCCAGTCTTCCCATAAACCTCTCCCCCAGCACAGCAGACCCCCTTCCATTCAAGTGCAAACCGTCTTTAGCATATAGGTTGCACTCCAATGAAAAGTCAGCCCAGTGCTCTAGAAACCCAAATCCCTCCTCCCTACACCAGGTCTTTAGCCATGCATTCAGCTCTCTAATCTCCCCCTGTATTTCCTGTGTTGCGCATGGCACAGGCAATATTTCAGAGAATATCACCTTGGAGGTCCTTGCCTTCATCTTGCAGCCTAGTTCTTTAAATTGATTCTTAAGGAGCCTCCACCTTCCATGTATACCATTATACCATGTATACCATTATACCATGTATACCATGTATACCATGTATTCCATTGGTTCCAACGTGGACCAAGACAGCTGGGTCATGCCCAGCCCCTCCCAGTAATTTATCCACCCGGTCCACCACATGCCGAACCCTGGCACCAGGGAGACAGCAAACCATTCGGTTGAGGCCATCCTGGCGACAAATTATTCTATCAGTCCTTCTGAATATAGAATCCCCTATAACCACCAACTGTCTAGGCCTACCTGCACTCCCCTCACCACCTCTACTAGATGGGTTGCTCTCCCGGCTGTTAGGGGTAGCAGTGACATCTTGGGATGCCACCTCTGTGTTTGCCACCTCCACATCTTCACCCAACTTGGAAAATTTGTTTTGATGCACAAATACAGGACTGGCCTTCCTTTTCTGCAAGCCCCTTCCACTCCCTCTAACTACATTAACCCATCTTCCTATCTGATAATCCTGACTTGCCCCTCCACCCTCCACATCAGCCCTACTGACCACCTGCTCAGCGAGCAGAGGACCCCTTTCAAGGTTGTCCTTTCTGCCCAGTGTTGCAACTTGCTCCTCCAGACCTCTAATGCGAGCTTGCAGAAGGGCAACCTGCTCACATCTGTCACAACGGTATCCATCCTGGAGCTGTTGCACCAATTTTGCATACATGTGGCACACTGTGCACTGAGCAAAACCTTCAACCCTGCTAGCACTCATTTCCCAGTTACAATATAATTACTTGTAGGAAGTTTAAGATGTTACTCACAGTTTAGAACACTCCTGTCTTAACTCCTGTTTTAAACTCCTGGTTTTTAACTGTCCACTTTAGTTCAAAATTCCACTTATGTTCACAAAATCCACATGCAAGCCACCATCAGCAGGGAGCCAGCCAGCGAGGCTCTGTCCCAATGAAAGTGAAGATAAAAGGGACACAGGGTTTGCATATCTGCAGACTGCAGGACTACAGAGTGTAGAATTTAAATGGAGAAAAATGCTCTGTCAGTTTTCTCCAGGTTTTCCTACTTTAGTATGGGACTCAGTAGTTTGGAGATCCCTAAGAGACTTGGGTGGGACGGGATCTCCAACCTTGTGTCCAGGTCTTGTGGACAGCCAGCATGGTGTGTTCTCAGGTGCACACAACCAATATAATGAGGGGCTGGTGAGGGCAGATAGTGGAGGATGGTGGAGAGTGAGCAGCTTGCTAACTGCTGTGTGAAGACAGACCTATGTTTGGAGAGTGGTCTGCCCTGTGGGAGACTGCAGCCCATGTAAAGGGGATTCTTTCCCCAGGGACTGGGAAAGCCTGGCCAGCCTTGAGATTCGGGGAGACTGAGGAAGCCAGTAAGTCCTGGGGGCTGGGAAGAATTGTGAAATCTGTTGAAAGCAAGCAGAGGAACTGCTGACAAGAGAGCCAGGTGGCTCGGTATGTTTTTCCTTATTTTTTGGACTGCTAAATGAAGTTAAACCCCTGCGTGGGAATCTTGAATGGACCTTTTTGATTTTGTTTTTCTGTTTTAATAAACGTGGGCTACCAGGCCCTTAACTAGAACGTCTGTCTGATATGGACTCACTGCATAAAAATGCATCTATCCACTTGAGCTAAAACACCCCAATATCACAGCCCTTTATACCCACAAGTTTTTACGGCTTCAGCTGAAACCAAACAAAGAGGAGTATTGGTGGCATTCCATCGCACAACACCTTTTTCCCTTCAAACAGAGATCAAGGACCCTGAACGGAGATTTCTGATACTAACAGGGTTTTTATCCGATTCCCCAATCACAGTGGTATCATATTATGCCCCAAACAAAACTCCAACATAATTTCTTTCCCACTTGTAGGGATGAGCTTTATGTTCGAGTCGAATATGAGTTCGACTCGAACATTGGCTGTTCACCTGTTCCGCGAACAGCGAACAATTTGGGGTGTTCGCGGAAAATTTGAAAAGACGCGGAACACCCTTTAAAAGTCTATGGGAGAAATCTAATGTGCTAATTTGAAAGGTTATTTTGCAAGTTATTGTCATAAAAAGTGTTTGGGGACCCGGGTCCTGCCCCAGGGGACATGTATCAATGCAAAAAAAAGTTTTAAAAACTGCCGTTTTTTCGGGAGCAGTGATTTTAATAATGCTTAAAGTGAAACAATAAAAGTGAAATATTCCTTTAAATGTCGTACCTGGGGGTGTGTGTATAGTATGCCTGTAAAGTAGTGCAGGTTTCCCGTGCTTAGAACTGTCTCTGCACAAAATGTAATTTCTGAAGGAAAAAAAGTAATTTAATACTCGCGGCTGTAATGAATTGTTGGTCCCGGCAATACAAATAAAATCGCATTGAAAAAAGAAATGCGTGGGGGTCCACAAAATTCCATTACCGGCCCTTCAGGTCTGGTATGGATATTAAGGGGAACTCCACGCCAAATAAAAAAAAAACTGGTGTGGGGTTCCCCCAAAAATCCATACCAGACCCTTCAGGTCTGGTATGGATATTAAGGGGAACCCCGCACCAGAATAAAAAAAATGGCGTGAGGTCCCCCCAAAAATCCATACCAGACCCTTATCCGAGCACGCACCCTGGCAGGCCGCAGGAAAAGAGGGGGGGAAGAGAGAGCGGCCCCCCTCCTGAACCATACCAGGCCACATGCCCTCAACATAAGCCCCTCGCCCGCAGACTCCCACAACCACCGGGCAAGGGTTGTGGGGATGAGGCCCTTGTCCCCATCAACATGGGAACATCTCCCCCATGTTGAGGGCATGTGGTCTGGTACGGTTCAGGAGGGGGGGCGCTCTCTCGCCCCCCCTCTTTTCCTGCGGCCTGCCAGGTTGCGTGCTCGGATAAGGGTCTGGTATGGATTTTTGGGGGGACACCGCGCCATTTTTTAAAAAATTCTGGTGTGGGATTCCCCTTAAAATCCATAGCAGACCTGAAGGGTCTGCTATGGATTTTTGGGAGAAACCCACGCCATTTTTTTTTTTTTTTTGGTGCGGAGTTCCCCTTAATATCCATACCAGACCTGAAGGGCCTGTTAATGGAATTTTGGGGGACCCACACGCATTTTTTATTTATTTTTTATTCTTCAATGACTTTTCTCTGTATTGCCGGGACCGACAATTCATTACAGCCGTGAGTAGTTTTAAATTACTTTTTTTCCTTTAGAAATTACATTTTGTGCAGGGACAGTTCTAAGCATGGGAAACCTGCGCAACTTCACAGGCATACTATACACACCCCCCAGGTACGGAATTTAAAGGAATATTTCACTTTTATTGTTTCACTTTAAGCATTATTAAAATCACTGCTCCCGAAAAAACGGACGTTTTTAAAACTTTTTTTTGCATTGATACATGTCCCCTGGGGCAGGACCCGGGTCCCCAAACACTTTTTATGACAATAACGTGCATATTAACCTTTAAAATTAGCACTTTTGATTTTTCATGTTCGTGTCCCATAGACTTTAACGGTGAACGCATTTTCGAACAAATTTTTTACCTGTTCGCATGTTCTGGTGCGAACCGAACCGGGGGGTGTTCGGCTCATCCCTACCCACTTGCTACAGGTGATTGATACCCACAAAATGGGCACACTGTTAATCTGTGGTTATTCAAAACAAGCCCTATATCCATTCTTAGACAAATCCCCAATACCCAACGCCTCTAATTCGCGAAATCATACCTTCCAACAATTACTCCAACAGTATTCTTTATTAGATTCCTGGCGTGAAACAAACGACAATTCACCTTTTATTCCCATCCTCATAAATCATTCTCCCGAATTGATCACATATTGATCACAATAGGCATGACCCCGGAGCTCCTTTCCTCTTCTCTTATACCATTTGCGTGGACAGACCATAGTGCTGTACAAACCACATTTACTTCTTTAATTCCTAAAGCACATGACCCCACATGGCTTATCAATAATTCCATCTTATCGCACCCATCTCATTCCTTAGATTTAGAAAAAGCTTTAAAGGAATATCTGGTTAATAATGCGACTCCCGACATCACTCCCATGACACTCTGGGAAGCACATAAACCTGTGATCCGAGGTGTTTGTATTCGCCAGGCCTCTTTCATCAAAAAAGAAAAATGCCTAATGCAGCAAAAACTAGAAGCAGAATTAATTAATTCTTCACATGCGCTCTTTCAATCAAATCCCTTTCCCACGACCAAATTACAATTGGATAGAGCACGTCTTGATCTTGACCTTTTCCTTTCGGACTCCGCAGATAAAATGATATGTAAATCTAGACATTTATTTTACTTTAAAGCCAATAAACCTAATATACTTCTTGCCCGGGCCCTCAATAAGATAAATCACCCTTCTAAACCAATACGCTTGAAGTTATCTCAAGATACATATACCAGTAACCCTAAAATTCCTAAATACCTTACAAAAACATCTTGCCTCCCTATATAAAAGGGAAGATCCTTTAGATCAGGCCTCAGCAGACTCCTTCTTTTCACAAATCACTCTTCCAACTATTCCTTCGGCTCCTCGCGAATGCCTTGAAAACCCAAATCCCTTACGTTAAATAAGCGCCCAGGCCCGGATGGCTTTTCAGCCTTGTATTACAAAAAATGTGCTTCTATCCTAGCTCCATTACTGACTAAAGCCCTCAATTCCCTATTAAACGGACATTCCTTTAGAACTGAAACTTTAACTGCAATTATCTCAATGATTCCCAAACCCCACTCTGATGAAACATCTTGCTCTAATTACAGACCCATCTCACTGCTTAATTTAGACATCAAACTTCTACGCAAGTATTAGCAACCCGCCTAAACAATATAGTTGGCTCTTTAATACACAGAGATCAAGTAGGCTTCATCCCTAAGCGCCAAGCGGGAGATAATATTCGTAGGGCGACACAATCGTTGCATATTGCCAAATCAAGGAAAATCCCACTTTGTTTTCAATCTCTAGATATCACAAAAGCATTTGATACAGTTTTGTGGCCCTACCTACACTATGTCTTACAACGCTGGGGATTTAGCCCTCATTTCCTCAGTTGGATCTCATCCTTATATGATAAGCCTAAGGAATATGTAAAATATGCAGGGTATAAATCGAATCCATTCAATATCTGCAGAGGTACGCGACAGGGTTGCCCATTATCCCCACTTATATTTGCCTTACTTATTGAACCCCTTGCCCAATCTATTCGCTCTGATCCTTCAATTAGAGGTCTTGAGTTAGCTGGACACCATCACAAAATCTGTCTCTTTGCAGACGATATTTTAATCTTTATGTCCTCTCCACATATTTCAGCTCCTAATCTTATTCGAAAACTTGATAATTTTGCTCATATTTCTGGTCTAGTCATTAATCCTCAAAAATCGATGGCACTAAATATTTCTCTATCCCCTTCAGCTGTACAAAAGGCGCAAGCATCTCTCCCTTTCTCATGGTCTACTACCCGTCTTCCATACTTAGGAATTAATTTTATGCCTAATCTCTCTGAACTATTTAGGGCTAATTTTCCACCTATCTTGCGTCAGATTACCAATTTGTTAACTCAGTGGTCTTCTCTCCCTATATTTTGGATAGGTAAAATCAATGTTATTAAGATGGCTATACTACCTAAAATTCTTTATCTTTTTAGGGTTTTACCCATCTCGGTCTCAACATATTTTTTAAGAATAATGCAGCGTAAATTAACAAGCTTTGTTTGGGGTTCTTCAAAAACCCTGCTTACCTAAACATACATTATATCTTCCAAAACTTAAAGGTGGTCTCGGCTTTCCTAATTTATCTACTTACTACTACGTGGCTCATTTGGCACAAATACCATGCAACCAATGAAATACCACTCTGGGTAGCTTGATAAGTTTGATAACACTTGATAAATTATCATACTTTGAAAACATGTGTAAACATCACCCCCATGCAAAAGGACTTATGTTGAACCTTTATGCCCAACTCATTTCTAAACCGGATTCTAGTCCGCCCACATATGTAGCTAAGTGGGAATCTGATCTTGGATTCTAATTGGAAACAGCAGAATGGGACAAGATTTGGACTACTACAAAATCTTCCTCTCAAAATATAGCTGCTTTAGAAAATAACTACAAAGTACTTACACGTTGGTACTTAGTCCTGTCATGGATATGCATTAATGTCTGTCTGCCATCTTACCTTCCTCCTCATGTGTTCATCTAGAGACCAGACCTCCTTCACCTGGCTTCCTTTATAATCTCCTCCCAGCCTGACTCCACCCCAGGCCCTATCACTGAACACTATATTAACCTGTGCACTGCAAGCCTGCTTTGCTGATCAACGTGTTTGTTAGGCATTGTGTGTTTGGGTTCCTGCCTGCCGTGTGCTACGTCTGTCTCTCTGTTACGTTATTGGCTTGTCCCCGACCATCCCTGTCTGCTCGTGACCCTTGACCTTCGGCTCGTTCTTCGTTATCCTTGTCTGCTTGTGGCCCCTGACCTTCGGCTTGTTATTCGGTTCTCTCTATCGTGTGCTGCTGCTTCCCCTTATCCTACGGGGCGTGAGCTAGGAAACTCCAGGGGCCGCGACCTGGTCCCAGCCTGCAGCGTAACATCCTCACCACTAGAGGCCCTGGAGAAGACCAGCTGGGTCTTAGACTCCGCGCCCTGGGGAATCTTGGCTCTCGCTTCCGTTGGGATCCCGGTTGTGCTCCTCTGGTCCCGCTTTCCACAACCACCCAGTTTCCTATCCACAGAAGCCAGCCATAGGGTTCACTACCTCGCGGTGCACTCCTGTCCCCCTACGGTGTGCATCTGTCACCTGGCCACAGGTGACCCTGACAGTTTGATCAGCCATGAACCCGGCTGACATCCCGCTTCCCGCGGATGATCCATTGCAGGGCATAGTTCGCAGACTTGAGACCCAGGAATCAAATCAGACCCAGGCGATGCGATTCCTCCAGGATCTGGCTTCTCGATTCGAGCAGCTTCAGGTCTCCTTGGGAACCCCGAATCCGCAACCCCAAGTACAACCAGCGGCTGTACCTATCGCACCAGTCGCAGCCTCACACTCACTAAGATTACCAGCTCCGTTCCGTTTCTCTGGGGACTCCAAGGCCTGCAGGGGGTTTCTCAGCCAATGCACTATTCATTTTGAGCTTCAGCCTCAAAGCTTCCTATCTGACCGGGCTAAGGTAGCCTATATCATTTCCCTCCTCTCCGGTGAAGCTTTGGCCTGGGCTGCCCCCCTGTGGGAGAGGAACGATCCGGTGGTTTCCAGTCTGTCTGAATTCTTGAAGCTCTTTCGTAATATCTTCGAAGAGCCGGCTCGGGCTTCTTCAGCGGCTAGTGCTGTCTTACGTCTTCGCCAAGAATCTAGTTCAGTGGGGCAATATGCTCTTCAGTTCCGTATCCACACAGCTGAATTGAGCTGGAATAATGAGGCCCTGGTCGCTACCTTTTTACATGGTCTCTCTGACCGAGTGAAAGACGAATTAGCGGGAAGAGCCATTCCCGTCGGTCTGGACGATGTAATTTCATTATGCAACCAGATCGACATTCGTTTTCAAGAGAGGTCCTTAGAAAAAAGATGCCAGCACTCTCTGGGTCCTAGCCAGTCTGAGCTCCCCTCCCTTCATTCCGTGGAGCATCCTCTACCTGCTGAAGAACCTATGCAGCTGGGCCGGACCAGACTAACCCCCGAAGAACGTGCTAGGCGCAGAACTCTGGGCTTGTGCCTCTATTGTGGGGGCAAGGGTCATTTTCGTGACTCCTGCTCGCTTCGTCCGGGAAACGCTCGGGTCTAATACATTTGGAAGGTGGAGTATTGGACCCAGAAACATCACCTTCTCGCCTGCTCTTGCCGGTGTCCCTTCATGTAGGCACTTCTCCTCAGTCAACCCTTGCATACCTGGATTCCGGGGCTGCCGGCAATTTCATGGATTGGAGAACTGCTTCTTCTATGAAGCTTACCCTTTCACCTCTCACTACCCCATTGGTAGTCTCGGCAATTGATGGCACTGTTCTCCCAGGGGGCCCTATTCGCTTCCAGACGCTACCCATTAGGATGTCGGTAGGGATTCTCCACCAGGAGTGGATATCCTTTCTTATTCTACCCAAGGCCTCTACCCCAGTTGTATTGGGCCTCCCTTGGCTACAGCTCCACTCTCCACATGTGGACTGGGTCTCTGGGCAGATCCTGGCCTGGGGTTCCTCATGTTTCTCGTCGTGTCTTCTCAAGGTGACCCCCAAGGAGAGTCTTCCGGTTGCTGCCACTTCTGTTTCTTCTGATCTTCCCGCCGCATACAGCGATTACCGGGATGTGTTCTGTAAAAAATCAGCTGAGGTGCTTCCTCCCCACAGGTCTTTTGACTGTGCTATTGATCTTGTCCCCGGAGCAACTCTACCCAGGGGTCGTACCTACCCTCTGTCCATCCCAGAGACCCAGGCCATGTCGGAGTATGTAGCAGAGAATCTGGAGAGAGGGTTCATCCGGAAATCCTCATCGCCTGCAGGGGCAGGGTTCTTTTTTGTTGCCAAAAAGGATGGTACCTTAAGACCCTGCATCGATTATCGGGGTTTAAATGCGGTTACTATTAAAAATCGATACCCCTTACCCTTAATATCTGAGCTATTCGATAGGTTGAAGGGTGCCTCCATTTTCACCAAGTTGGATCTCAGAGGCGCGTACAATCTCATTCGAATACGGGAGGGTGACGAATGGAAGACTGCATTTAACACTAGAGACGGGCATTACGAATATCTGGTGATGCCTTTTGGTCTGTGTAATGCTCCAGCCGTGTTTCAAAACTTTGTCAATGAAATCTTCAGAGATCTGCTGTACCAGTTTGTTGTCATCTATCTGGATGACATTCTGATCTTTTCTGAAAATCTGCTCGTCCACAGAAACCATGTCCGCACTGTACTTCAACGTCTTAGAGAGAACAATCTCTATGCCAAGCTGGAGAAATGTTCCTTTGAATGTTCTGAGGTCCTGTTTTTGGGGTGCTTTGTCTCATGTTCGGGGCTTCGTATGGACCCTGGGAAGGTCTTGGCTATCACCAACTGGCCTCTTCCTGCTAGCCTCAAGGCCACACAGCGCTTTCTTGGCTTCACTAATTATTATAGGCAGTTCATAAGGAATTACTCTTCCATTGCCGCGCCTATTATCGCTTTGACCAAGAAGGGTGTGAATGCCAGAGACTGGCCTCCCGAAGCTGTCTCTGCATTTCACAACCTGAAACAGGCCTTTGTTTCTGGCCCCCTCTTGAGGAGACCAAATCCTGGGAATGCATTTTTTATTGAAGTGGACGCTTCCTCAATGGGGGTGGGAGCTGTGCTTCTTCAAATCTTTGAGAAGAGACGCCAACCATGTGCGTTCTTCTCCAAAAAATTTTCTCAGGCAGAGAGGAATTATGCCATCGGTGATCGGGAACTTCTCGCAATTAAATTGGCGTTAGAGGAGTGGCGTCATCTCTTGGAGGGTTCCCCTCACTCCATAACGATCTTTACCGATCACAAGAATTTACAGTATCTACAGAATGCTAAACGTCTGAATCCTAGACAGGCCAGGTGGAGTCTCTTCTTTGCCCGTTTTAATTTCACGATTACCTACAAACCTGGTTCCTGCAACGGTCGGGCTGATGCGCTCTCTAGGTCATTTGACACTTTGGACGAGGAGTCCGCCCCTGAACCTGAGCCGATCATTCCCACCTCATGCATTGTTGCCCACTCTACCACCCTGAAGTCTAAAATTCCGCCTGGTAAGACCTTTGTCCCCACTGAGCTAAGAGCTAAGATCCTTCGTTGGGGACATGATTCCAAGGTGGCAGGGCATTCTGGATTCCTCCGATCCTTCCTACTCATCAGTCGTCACTACTGGTGGCCTAATCTCCGCTCAGACGTCAAAGACTACGTTAAAGCTTGTCATGTCTGTGCTCAGTCCAAATCCTCCACACAAGCTCCTGCTGGTCTCCTCATGCCCTTGCCTATTCCTAAGGAACCCTGGGCCCATATTGCCATGGATTTTATCACCGATCTCCCACTGTCTGAGAATAATACAGTCATTTGGGTGGTAATCGATCGATTCTCCAAGATGGCTCATTTTGTTCCTCTTCCTGGTCTTCCTTCTGCCCCTGCCTTGGTTCCCATTTTCATTCGAGAAATTCTCCGCCTACATGGGGTCCCTTCTCATATTGTTTCCGACAGGGGAGTCCAATTCACGTCTCGTTTTTGGAGAGCCTTTTGCAAATCCCTCAATATTGTCTTGGATTTTTCTTCTTCTTACCATCCCCAATCCAATGGACAGACTGAGAGGGTTAATCAGGAGTTAGAGGTCTTTCTTCGCACCTTTGTGTCTTCTCACCATGACGATTGGTCCTCTCTACTCCCGTGGGCAGAATTCTCCCATAACAATCATGTGAATACCAGTTCGCAGAAGACACCCTTTTTCACAGTTTATGGAAAACACCCTCAACTTCCTCTTCCTATGATCTGTTCTCCAGACATTCCAGCTTTGGCTTCGGTTCAGGAGTCTCTCAATTCCGTTTGGGGTCACGTTCATGATTCCCTCCGGGCAGCTGCTGAAAAATTCAAAGGCTTTGCCGACCGCCGCAGGCGTAAACCGCCTTCTCTTCAGCCAGGGGACAAAGTCTGGCTCTCTACCAGGAACATCAAGCTCCGAGTTCCTTCTCTGAAGTTTGCTCCACGATTCATCGGTCCATACACGGTAACTGCTAAACTGAATCCGGTTTGTTTCAAACTCCAGATTCCTAAGAGCCTTAAAATCACTAACTCCTTTCATGTTGCTCTTCTAAAGCCTTTAGTCCTCAATAAATTCTCTCGTCCTCTTCCTACCGTGGCGCCTGTCTCTGAGGATAATCAGGAGTACGAGATCAGTCAAATTCTGGACTCCCGACTCTGTAAAGGCGTTCTTCAGTACCTCGTTCATTGGAAAGGGTTTGGTCCTGAGGAGAGGTCTTGGATCACTGCATCTGAGGTCTTTGCACCTCGTCTGTTAAAGGAGTTTCATCTGAAGTTTCCCTCTAAACCTGGGCCCAGGCGGGGAAGGGGGAGGCCTCGTAAGAGGGAGGGTACTGTCATGGATATGCATTAATGTCTGTCTGCCATCTTACCTTCCTCCTCATGTGTTCATCTAGAGACCAGACCTCCTTCACCTGGCTTCCTTTATAATCTCCTCCCAGCCTGACTCCACCCCAGGCCCTATCACTGAACACTATATTAACCTGTGCACTGCAAGCCTGCTTTGCTGATCAACGTGTTTGTTAGGCATTGTGTGTTTGGGTTCCTGCCTGCCGTGTGCTACGTCTGTCTCTCTGTTACGTTATTGGCTTGTCCCCGACCATCCCTGTCTGCTCGTGACCCTTGACCTTCGGCTCGTTCTTCGTTATCCTTGTCTGCTTGTGGCCCCTGACCTTCGGCTTGTTATTCGGTTCTCTCTATCGTGTGCTGCTGCTTCCCCTTATCCTACGGGGCGTGAGCTAGGAAACTCCAGGGGCCGCGACCTGGTCCCAGCCTGCAGCGTAACATCCTCACCACTAGAGGCCCTGGAGAAGACCAGCTGGGTCTTAGACTCCGCGCCCTGGGGAATCTTGGCTCTCGCTTCCGTTGGGATCCCGGTTGTGCTCCTCTGGTCCCGCTTTCCACAACCACCCAGTTTCCTATCCACAGAAGCCAGCCATAGGGTTCACTACCTCGCGGTGCACTCCTGTCCCCCTACGGTGTGCATCTGTCACCTGGCCACAGGTGACCCTGACAAGTCCCTACCAGAATTGTGAAATTTGTCCTTTTGTTTTCGAGGCTGTACTGAACCTGGATCACATCTTCATATATGGTGGACTTGCCCAATTGTCAAAAGATTTTGGGAAGACATATTCCACATGATTTTGACATTATTTGCAGTGTCCACCCTTCCGGATCCCTTGATTGCACTTTTAAATTTAAAACCGACAACTCTCTCTAATAATCAGTTCAAACTATTTCTACAGATCACTACAGCCATGAAACAAACATTCTCTAAAGCCTGGAAAACCCCTATCCTGATATTAACTGAAACTAAACGTAGAATTCATCAAGCCATGGTTCATGCCAAAATAGAGGCTATAACCCATGACAAAATTCCTAAATTTAAGAAAATATGGCCCCCCTGGACGACACACTATTTGCCTTTTAACTTCGATGCATCCTTGTTGATGCCTGGATAAATTTTTCATACATTTAAATTTTTCCATATTTATTATATGATTGGAAACACACCTTGCCTCGGAGATCCCTTTCCTTCCATTTCCCTTCTTCTCTTCTCTTTCTTTTCTAACCCCTTCGCTACTTTACCTTTCTTTTTCTTCTCTTATACTTCTATCTCTTCATCAGGATCACATACAGTGGCGGAATTTTCAGGATCACGACAGTCGCAGTTGCGACTGGGCCCTGTAATTCCGCCAAGTTCGGGGGGCCCCGCAGCCCATCCGTGTACTCCGCTGGCGCCGCCCACCTGACTGTCACTCACTGACAATGTGTGCGGCGCACACTGCGTGCTATTCGTTTGGCCGCTGACTGAAGACAGACACTGAGATAATCCAAGAGAGCAGGGCAGCTGAGGCAGCACTCCACTCACTGACTGGGATTGTGGACCGCCTCCGCCCCGCCTCCGCCTATCCAGAGACAGAGATGTAGGGAGGCGGGGCGGACTCTGAAAAATGAGAGAAGGCGGGGAGAAGCTTTCCCCTCTATAGCAGCGTGGAGTACCTTCCCGGAGTCTACCCAGGCAGCATGAGGCAAGGCAGAGTGGCGAATTTTTCATCCTGGCGCCTGGCGGGAGAAGACACATCTGTCAGAGTGACCCACAGGATGGAATTCCCGGGGGAATCGATTGATTGATGGTAAGTCAATGAAGTGACAGTGCTCACCTCAGCAATCGATGCCAACCTCCACCACCTGTGCCTCGTCTTACTGATCCCATCCCCCCACCACTGATCTCATCATCCCTATCCCCCCCATTACTTCTACAACAGAGGCAATGGGGGGGATAGGGATGAGATCAGTGGTGGGGGGATGGGATCAGTAAGGAGGCACAGGTGGTGGTGGGAGAGGATGGCACCACCACTGCCACCCCCCTCAAGTTCCACCACTGCCACCCCCCCTCAAGTACCACCACTGCCACCCCCTCAAGTACCACCGCAGCCACCCCCTCAAGTACCACCACTACCACCCCCCCTCAAGTACCACCGCTAGTACTTAAGGGGGGGTGGTAGCGGTGGTACTTGAGGGGGGGTGGCTGTGGTGGTACTTGAAGGGGGGTGGCTGCGGTGGTACTTGAGGGGGGGTGGCTGTGGTGGTACTTGAGGGGGGGTGGCTGCGGTGGTACTTGAGGGAGGTGGCAGTGGTGGTGCCATCCTCTCCCACCACCACCACCTGTGCCTCCTTACTGATCCCATCCCCCCACCACTGATCTCATCCCTATCCCCCCCCATTACTTCTACAACAGAGGTGATGGGGGGGATAGGGATGGGATCAGTAAGAGGCACAGGTGGTGGTGGGAGAGGATGGCACCACCACTGCCACCGCAACCACCCCCCCTTAAGTACAACTGCTGCCACCCCCCCCTCAACACCAGCACTTCACTGATCCCATCTAGGGTTGCCACCTGTCCGGGATTCACCCGGACAGTATGGGTTTTGAAACATGTGCCCGGGTCTCTGCCCGCCTGAGACCGAGGAATATTATTCAGACCCGCCAGTTGCTCCCTGAGTCCCTGTGCCTGTGCTGAAGCTGTGCCACCACCGCCGTGTGCGCCTCGAGTTCGTTCCGCTTTATTCTGCAACTGCTGCCTTCCTTTCTACCCCCCCACCATCCATATATACAGTCCCCCCCCCATATATACAGTTCTCTCCCCCCCCATACACCATCCATATATACAGCCCCCCATATACATATATATAGTTCTCCCTCCCATACACCATCCATATATACAGTCCCCCCATATATAGTTCTCTCCCCCCCTATGCACCATCCATATATACAGTTCTCTCTCCCCCCATACACCATCCATATATACAGTCCCCCCCATACACCATCCATAGATACAGTCCCCCCCGTACATACAATTCTCCCCCCCATACACCATCCATATATACAGTCCCCCCCTATACACCATCCATATATACAGTCCCCCATATATACAGTTCTCTCTCCCCCCCCCATACACCATCCATATATACAGTCCCCCCATATATACAATTCTCTCCCCCCCCATACACCATCCATATATACAGTCCCCACATATATACAGTCCCCCCTATACACCATCCATATATACAGTCCCCCCATATATACAGTTCTCTCTCCCCCCCATACACCATCCATATATACAGTCCCCCCCATATATACAGTCCCCCCCATACACCATCCATAGATACAGTCCCCCCCGTACATACAATTCTCCCCTCCATACACCATCCATATATACAGTCCCCCCCTATACACCATCCATATATACAGTTCTCTCTCCCCCCCATACACCATCCATATATACAGTCCCCCCATATATACAGTTCTCTCCCCCCCCATACACCATCCATATATACAGTCCCCCCCATATATACAGTCCCCCCATATATACAGTTCCCCCCCTATACACCATCTATATATACAGTCCCCCCCTGTATATACAATTCTCCCCCCCCCACATACACCATCCATATATACAGTTCTCACCGGGTGACACCGTCCACTGCCCTACTGACACCGTCCACTGCCCTACTGACACCGTCCACTGCCCTACTGACACCGTCCACTGCTCTACTGACACCGTCCACTGCTCTACTGACACCGTCCACTGCCCTACTGACACCGTCCACTGCCCTACTGACACCCTCCACTGCCCTACTGACACCGTTCACTGCCCTACTGACACCAATCTCTGCTCTACTGACACCCTCTCCAGAGAGATTGATATCATTTTGCCCCTGTTCAAATCATTAGTAAGACCTCATCTGGAATATGCAGTTCAGTTTTGGGCCCCAGTTCTCAAAAAGGATATTGGGGAACTGGAGAAAGTGCAGAGAAGGGCAACCAAACTGATAAGAGGCATGGAGGAGCTCAGCTATGAGGAGAGATTAGAGGAACTGAATTTATTCTCTCTTGAGAAGAGGAGATTAAGGGGGGATATGATCAACATGTACAAATATATAAGGGGTCCATATAGTGAACTTGGTGTTCAGTTATTCACTTTACGGTCAACACAAAGGACAAGGGGGCACTCTTTGCGTCTAGAGCAGGGATATGCAATTAGCGGACCTCCAGCTGTTGCCAAACTACAAGTCCCATGAGGCATAGCGAGACTCTGACAGCAGCAAGCATGACACCCAGAGGCAGAGGCATGATGGGACTTGTAGTTTTGCAACAGCTGGAGGTCCGCTAATTGCATATCCCTGGTCTAGAGGAAAAGAGATTTCACCTCCAAATACGAAAAGGTTTTTTCACAGTAAGAGTTGTGAAAATGTGGAATAGACTCCCTGCAGAGGTGGTTCTGGCCAGCTCAGTAGATTGCTTTAAGAAGGGCCTGGATTCTTTCTTAAATGTACATAATATAACTGGGTACTGACATTTATAAGTAAAGTTGATCCGGGGAATATCCGATTGCCTCTCGGGGGATCAGGAAGGAATTTTTTCCCCTGCTGTAGCAAATTGGATCATGCTCTTCTGGGTTTTTTTGCCTTCCTCTGGATCAACTGTGGGTATAGAATTGGGTATATGGGATTGTACGATATATTTTTATTTTATTTTATTTTTATTTATTTTTTATGGTTGAACTGGATGGACTTGTGTCTTTTTTCAACCTGACTAACTATGTAACTATGTAACCCTCTCCTGCTCTACTGACACCATCCACTGCTCTACTGACACCATCCACTGCTCTACTGACACCGTCCACTGCTCTACTGACACCGTCCACTGCTCTACTGACACCGTCCACTGCTCTACTGACACTGTCCACTGCCCTACTGACACCCTCCACTGCCCTACTGACACCCTCCACTGCCCTACTGACACCGTCCACTGCCCTACTGACACCGTCCACTGCTCTACTGACACCATCCACTGCTCTACTGACACCATCCACTGTTCTACTGACACCCTCCCCTGTTCTACTGACACCCTCCCCTGCTCTACTGACACCATCCACTGCTCTACTGACACCATCCACTGCTCTACTGACACCATCCACTGCTCTACTGACACTGTCCTCTGCTCTACTGACACCATCCACTGCTCTACTGACACCAATCTCTGCTCTACTGACACTGTCCTCTGCTCTACTGACACCATCCACTGCTCTACTGACACCAATCTCTGCTCTACTGACACTGTCCTCTGCCCTACTGGCTGAGGTAGGCTAGTTTCATATTTTAACTGACATTTCTTTTATTATTGAATCATATTTTATGGGTACACTAATGCTTTTTTTTTTATTTAACCATGCCTCTTCAGGCCCCCCCCACTGTTAATGCAATTTGGCCACACCCACTGTTCATTGTAGCACACCTCATTACTACTCTCTTTGGGTAACCCAAAAGGTGTCCCAGGTATTTTACAATCCTATAGCGCGTAGTACAAAAAAATTGCCGCGCACCGCGAAAGTGTTCGGGTTTGGCTTGAAGAAAAGATGGCAACCCTAATCCCATCCCTCCTCCCCACCAGCACTGTTACTGATCCCATTCCCCAGGTCAGATTTAATTGATCCTATGATTGCTTCATAGGATCAGCAACTGATGTATTGCTTCATTTATGTGAAATCCCAGTTGATATGGCCAGTCCCTCTTTGTACAACAAAGTCCCTCTTTGTTGTACAGTTTAAAAAAATTAAGTATCAAAATTAGGCTTCATGATTTCTTGCACCGGGGCCCTGAAGTCTCTAGTTACGCCACTGATCACATAGTGTTACTTTTAATTGTATTTCTTGTTCTTATGATGTTACAAAACACTGAAATTTGCTCCTGCTTGAAATATGAGAGCAATATTCCCTTAACGCTTCCTTTATTAACCACTTACTTACTGGGCACTTAATCCCCCTTCGTACCCAGACCAATTTTCAGCTTTCAGCGCTGACGCACTTTGAATGACAATTGCGCGGTCATACAACGCTGTACCCAAATGATATTTTTATAATTTTTTTCCCACAAATAGAGCTTTCTTTTGGTGGTATTTGATCACCTCTGCGGTTTTTATTTTTTGCGCTATAAACAAAAAAAGACAGAAAATTTTGAAAAAAAAACACAATATTTTTTTACTTTTTGTTATAATAATATCCCAATTTAAAAAAAAAAAAAAATTTTTTCTCAGTTTAGGCCGATACGTATTCTTTTATTTATTTTTGGTAAAAAAAATTGCAATAAGCGTATAGTGATTGGTTTGCGCAAAAGTTATAGCGCCTACAAAATAGGGGATAGAATTATGACATTTTTATTATATATTTTTTTTTTTACTAGTAATGGCGGCGATCTGCGATTTTTGTCAGGCCTGCGATATTGCGGCGGACACATCGGACACTTTTGACACTATTTTGGGACCATTCACATTTATACAGCGATCGGTGCTATAAAAATGCATTGATTACTGTATAAATGTGACTGGCAGTGAAGGGGTTAACACTAGGGGGCGATCAAAGGGTTAAATATGTTCCCTATTAGTGTTTCTTACTGTGGGGGGAGGGTACTAACTGGGGAGGTGACCGATCTGTGTCCCTATGTACAAGGGACACAGCATTGGTCTCCTCTCTCCCTGACAGGACATGGATCTCTGTGTGTAACACAGAAATCCACGTCCTGCCTCTGTCACAGCCGATCGCATGTACCTGGCGGACATCGCGGCCGCCAGGCACGCGCATCGGCATCACGTGATGCGGAGCGCACAGCTGTTCCCGCCGCGCGCCGCCGAGGGCGCGCGGCGGGATGTAAACAGAGAAGGACGTCCTGGGGACGTCCACTCGGCACTTGAGAGCCGCGCTGCAGCCGTCTTTCAGCTATAGCGCGGATCTCAAGTGGTTAATATTATATATTCCTGTATCGCTTTTAAACTTGTTTCCTGACGTATAAAATTTCAATAAACAAATTTGACGAGAAGATACTTAAATTTGTACCATTCACCTGCATAAAAATAATTCATGAGAGCACTTGTATAAAGTGAACGAAGAAGATATATACAAATATTTTTTTTGGTCAGTGAATAGAACATCACCCATACATAAGGCCATCACACATCTTTAATGTATCATTACAGACTCACTGCATGATTGGTCTATGATCCATATATATATATACTAGTTGTATGCAGAATACTTTTTAGATCCCTGCAAAGTATATTACGCAGACTGTTATGAAGTATGCATTATGCAAAACAGATTTCTGAAGTCCTTTAGGTATTCAATAGTATTACCAAATGTATGGAATTAGATATTTTAACATGACATGCTGCCCTGTAAAGTCAATTGCCGCGTTTGCACATCGATCTTTAGGTCGGCAACGATCACGGGATAGCAGCGCTGGCCGACTCAGCACAACACTTTCGCCCACAGTGTGGTAATGGCACTGATCCTCGGATGCGACTGCGTGATGACGCGGGACGCAGACCGATGTGTCTGGTGACATTCAGGGGGTGGGAGCGGTGCATACTTAAGGCCGGATGTTGTTGTGTTAGGCTACGCCTCCAGACGAAGTCAGGAAGTGACGAAACATGTCAGGGCGTGACCACGCAACAAGCAACCGGAAGTGACGTGTGCGCTCCACGGGCTTGCAACCAGGAAGACGCTGGAGGAACTAGCAAACAGCGATCATCAGGGGCAAGTGCATCCAAGCGCTAACAACTATATTTTGCCTGTTTTTACTTGTATTGGGTACGAATTTCTGTAAGGGGGGTACTAAGGGGTTTTTTTTCAATACATTTTCCAAACGGTACTGCTCTATGTAGATGTGTTTGTTTCCTCACATATGATAGCGATACCTGGGAAACAAGTGAAACTTATGGTGGATGGCAGAGACGCTGAAAGTGGATGGTGATTGAATGTTCATACTTATCCTACATCTGGTGAGTGCATCCCCAAAGGGGAATTTTACACCCCACGCGGTGAACATCTTTTGGTGAAAGGAGCACTTGTCATTAGGATTTCTGGGTGTGCTTTTTTAGCTTTGTAGTTTCAATCCTAAGCGCAGAGTGGTACTGATAGGTAGGGCCACGTTGTGTTTTTAGTATCTTTTATTCAACAAAGAAGATAACCTACATATATACATTAGAGATTAGCTTTCTGTTAGGGTCAAACATGAGTTTGACTCGAAAATTGGCTGTTCGCCCGTTCGTCGAAATTCGAACATTATGGGCCGTTCGCACCAAATTCAAGCGGTGTGTCACGGCTCTTAATGCACTGCGACATCGCACTGCATTGCTGTCTGATGATTGGCCAAGCATATGCACTATGACCCGCATGCAGGGCCGTCTTAATGAGCGGACACACCTGGGCAGAGGCCAGGGGCCCAAGCTGCATGAAGGGCCCTGCACTTCCCCTGTCCCCTTGCAGCTTAGTTTGTAAGTAACATGTACTGCTTTTTCAAGTCAATCGGGTCAGCAGGAGCATCAGCAGTGCGGGGGAGGCTGCCTATAACACTCCCCCCTCATTTAATCAAGTTAGGCTGTTCCTCTGAGACCTTCAATATCTCCCAAGGCAGCTGAAGCTTGTGGGCGGAGCCAGGTGTGTGTCTGCCTCCTCCACTCCTCCTACAGACTCATTCACTCAAGCTGAGTAGGAGAGAGCTCAGAGCACAGCAGCCCGGGAGTGTTTGCATCCAGCAATGATGTAAGTGACTGACCACGTCACTGCATACAGCATTACCTTCCAATATTTCACCCTATACTGTCCAAACCTACCTCTGTACTGCCCTATACTGTCCTAACCTACCTCTGCACTGCCCTATACTGTTCTAACCTACCTCTATACTGTCCAAACATACCTCTGTACTGCCCTATACTGTCCTAACCTACCTCTGCACTGCCCTATACTGTTCTAACCTACCTCTATACTGTCCAAACATACCTCTGTACTGCCCTATACTGTCCTAACCTATCTCTGTACTGTCCTAACCTACCTCTGTACTGCCCTATACTGTCCAAACCTACCTCTGTACTGCCCTATACTGTCCTAACCTACCTCTCTACTGCTCTATACTGTCCTAACCTACCTCTGTACTGCCCTATACTGTCCTAACCTACCTCTGTACTGCCCTATACTGTCCTAACCTACCTCTGTACTGCTCTATACTGTCCTAAACCTACCTCTGTACTGCCCTATACTGTCCTAACCTACCTCTGTACTGCTCTATACTGTCCTAAACCTACCTCTGTACTGCCCTATACTGTCCTAACCTACCTCTATACTGTCCAAACCTACCTCTGTACTGCCCTATACTGTCCAAACCTACCTCTGTACTGCCCTATACTGTCCAAACCTACCTCTGTACTGCCCTATACTGTCCTAACCTACCTCTGTACTGCCCTATACTGTCCTAACCTACCTCTATACTGCCCTATGCTGTCCAAACTTACCTCTGTACTGTCCAAACCTACCTCTGTACTGCCCTATACTGTCCAAACCTACCTCTGTACTGCCCTATACTGTCCAAACCTACCTCTGTACTGCCCTATACTGTCCTAACCTACCTCTGTACTGCCCTATACTGTCCTAACCTAACTCTGTACTGCCCTATACTGTCCTAACCTACCTCTGTACTGTCCTAACCTACCTCTGTACTGCTCTATACTGTCCTAACCTACCTCTGTACTGCTCTATACTGTCCTAACCTACCTCTGTACTGCTCTATACTGTCCTAACCTACCTCTGTACTGCCCTATACTGTCCTAACCTACCTCTGTACTGTCCTAACCTACCTCTGTACTGCCCTACACTGTCCTACACTGTCCAAAACCTACCTCTGTACTGCCCTATACAGTCCTAACCTACCTCTGTACTGCCCTACACTGTCCTAACCTACCTCTGTACTGCCCTACACTGTCCTAACCTACCTCTGTGCTGCCCTATACTGTCCTAACCTACCTATGTACTCATAGGCGTGCACAGCCTATTGCATTAGGGTGTGCACCCCAAAGCTCAAACACACATGCGTATATATAAATTTACACTAAATTACCAGAAGTATTGGGATGCCTGCCTATACACATGAACTGACGTCCCAGTCTTAGTCCGTAGGGTTCAATATTGAGTTGGCCCACCCTTTGCAGCTATAACAGCTTCAACTCTTCTGGGAACGCTGTCCACAAGGTTTAAGAGTGTGTCTATGGGAATGTTTGACCATTCTTCCAGAAGTTCATTTGTGAGGTCAGGCACTGATGTTGGATGAGAAGGCCTGGCTCAGTCTCCACTTTAATGTGAAGGCCAGTTAAGTTCCTCCACCCCAAACTCGCTCATCCATGTCTTTATGGACCATGTTTTGTGCACTGGTCCAAATCATTTGGTGGAGGGGGGATTATGGTGTGGGGTTGTTTTTCAGGGGTTGGGCTTGGCGTCAGCATACCAAGACAATTTGGACAATTTCATGCTCCCAACTTTGTGGGAACAGTTTGGGGATGGTCCCTTCCTGTTCCATAACGACATGGACTTAGCAAGGGTGGTGTAAAATTAACTTCAAGTGCAAAAATTCACATTATAATAGTAACTAAAACATATAAAATTAAGTGTAACAAAAATAATAAAAATCCCAAAGTGCTATAATGGTGGGAACCTCCCATCTAAAAAGTTGTTGCACTTGAAGTTAAGCTGTATGGCAAATATCTATAGGATGGTGTTGTATTCTAAAGGTTAGGGGAGGGGAGAAAGAAGGGATTTTAACGGTGCAATCAGTGGAGTAATGATGAGAAGGAAATAGTTATTTATAAAAATATTCATAAAACATGATCCTGGATAATCAATATGAAGACACAATGGGGATACCAAAGTCAGTGTACAGGTCATTTGCAAGCCGAGAATAGAGAGTTATCGCATCAACCCGACATGTTTCGCTTGTGTAGCTTCTTCAAGGGTAGTGCAAAAACGCTCGATGCGAACAATAACAACTGTATAGACTAGGGTTGTCCCGATACCGATACTAGAATCGGTATCGGTACCGATACAGAGCATTTGCCCAAGTACTTGTACTCGGGCAAATGCTCCCGATGCTTCACCCGATACCTGGACAGTCAGCGGTGATCAGTGCGTGGGAGATCACCGCTGTATAGATTTAAAAGTCTCTCCGCCTTTCCCCCCCCCTTTAAGCTGCTGTAGTGAAATCAGCGGTGATCGGTGCTTGTAACTCACACACGATCACCGCTGACTGTCCTCGCATCCTCCTCCAGCCCCCCTCCGTTCTGCGGTCTCGTGTCCCCTCCACTCTGGTGTCTCCCTCCGTCCGTGACCCCCTCCACTCTGGTGTCTCCCTCCGTCCGTGACCCCCTCCACTCTGGTGTCTCCCTCCGTCCGTGACCCCCTCCACTCTGGTGTCTCCCTCCGTGCTGCCATCCCCTTCCGTTCTCCTCCTCCACCCCCTCTTACTGTCAGGCTGGAGAGCGGAGGTAGGAGCCGGTAAACCCGGCTCCTTACTGTTCCGAATGAACAGAGTCAGTGATCACTAGTGATGAGCCGAACACCCCCGGGTTCGGTTCGCACCAGAACCCGCGAACGGACCGAAAGTTCGAACGAACATTAGAACCCTATTAAATACAATGGATGCGAACGTTCGAATTCTAAAGTGCTAATTATAACAACTATTATGCATGTTATTGTCCTAAAAAGGGTTTGGGAACCCGGGTTCTGCACCAGGGGACATGTATCAATGCAAAAAGAAGTTTTAAAAACGGTCGTTTTTCGGGAGCAGTCATTTTAATGATGCATAAAGTGAAAAAAAAAAAGTCAAATATTCCTTTAAATATCGTACCTGGGGGGTGTCTAAAGTATGCCTGTGAAGTGCCACGTGTTTCCCGTGTTTAGAACTGTCCCTGCACAAAATGACACTTCTAAAGGAAAAAAAAGCCATTTAAAACTGCTTGCGGCTTTAATGTAATGTCTGGTCCCGGTAATATGGATGAAATTCTTTAAGAAAAATGGCATAGCTACCCCATGACCCCCCCCCCTACCCCAGCCCATTACCAGCCCCTTTGGGTCTTGTATGGATATTAAGGGGAACCCCGCACATAAAATAAAAAAGGCCCTATATACTCTGAACAGCCCTATACAGGCGGTGCATACAAGACAGGGACTGTAGGTTTGTTCTTATGTAGAGTCTGTTTGTAATTTTGAACAGGTACATTGTTGAAGTGTAGCTCCAGACCAAAAATCTATTTTTAAACTTTTTGGAAAACATAGGTAAGGGTTATCACCCCTGTAACATTTGTTTTGCTGTCTGTGCCCCTGTTCAGAACATTTCACCTCACTTTCCGTCCCAATGACAACTCTTTTTGAAATGTGGTCTTTTTCTTGAAACAAGGATTGCTGATAAAGCATCAGTACAGAGGAGACACCTTTCTCCCATATTTATTCTTACAGGAGAGAATTTTCCTTCCTAGTGGTAGATTTCCTCTCACTTCCTGTTGTCTTCTTGCGTTTGCAATTAGGAGTCGTTTGTAAGTTGGATGTTTGAAAGTAGGGACCTGCCGTATATACTCTGCAGAAATAGGCCCCTTAGTTGTTGGTGTTGGCACAACACTGTAAGCACTCACAGTTACTCTTGGTTGGTGCTGGAACGCCCTGCTGTCAACTATTATATCAGGAATTTTAATTACATATAATTGTTGAACAGTGGTAGTAAAAATTGGGCCTTTGATGGTGGTGCTGGTGCCACAACACTGTAAGCCCTGACAGTTACTCTTGGTGGGTGCAGCAATGGGCCCTGCTGTGAATTATTAGATCAAGAATTGTAATTACATGCCCCTGTTGAACAGGGGCTGAAAAATTGGGCCTTAGGCACTGGTGGCACAACACTGCAACCCCTCACAGATACTGTACTTGGAGCACAGCAATGAGCCCTGTTGCAAAGTATTGCTTCAAAAATTGTAATGACACGCCCCTGTTAAACAGGGGCTGAAAAATTGGGCCTTAGGCACTGGTGGCACAACACTGCAACTCCTCACAGATACTGTACTTGGAGCACAGCAATGAGCCCTGTTGCAAAGTATTGCTTCAAAAATTGTAATGACACGCCCCTGTTAAACAGGGGCTGAAAAATTGGGCCTTAGGCACTGGTGGCACAACACTGCAACTCCTCACAGATACTGTACTTGGAGCACAGCAATGAGCCCTGTTGCAAAGTATTGCTTCAAAAATTGTAATTACACGCCCCTGTTAAACAGGGGCTGAAAAATTGGGCGTTAGGCACTGGTGGCGGCACCCATAAACAAAAATGATCTTACAAGCTATCATCATCAATCGTATCATTGAGGACTCGGAGGAGGAGGATAGCCAGTCAACATAACAGCACAGGCACTCAGCATCAGCATCAGTCTTGAAGGGATGTGACATGTTAAAATCAATTAGTCTGTTATATCAGCATCAGGTGTGTGGTAGCTGGTGGTGATCCAAGACTGGTTCATCTTGATGAAAGTCAGTCGATCAACCGAGTCGGTGGACAGGCGCACCCTGTGATCCGTGACAAATCCTCCAGCAGCACTGAATGTGCGTTCCGAAAGAACGCTGGATGCAGGACAGGCCAGTAGCTCAATTGCATACTGTGCAAGCTCTGGCCAGTGATCCATCCTCAAGACCCAGTAAGCCAGAGGATTTTCGGTGGGGAAGGTGTCCAAGTCTGACCTTGCCCCTAGATATTCCTGCACCATGTTTATCAGACGCTGGCGATGGTTGCTGGAACCGATCATACTTTGGGGCTGCGGACTAAAGAATTGTCTGAACGCATCGGTCAGACGGCCACCTTCCCCACCGCTCCTTCTTTGACTGGCCGAAGCCTCAGCAACTCGTTGTCCAGGACCAGGAGTTTGCAACCTCCCAGTCTCTGGGAACGCGTTGCACAGACCTTTCTGCAAGGCCTCCCGGAGTTGTCTCATCCTCTGCTCCCTCTGCGACGGTAACATAAGGTCCGCAACCTTACCCTTGTACCGTGGATCAAGGAGAGTGGCCAGCCAGTAATGGTCCCTCTCCTTGATCCGAAGAATACGAGGATCCTTCCGCAGACTTTGCAGGATCAGGGAGGCCATGCAGCGTAGGTTTGCTGAGGCATTCGCTCCGGAGTCCTCTGGGTCACTAAGGACGACATGATCCGCAGCCACCTCCTCCCAGCCACGTACAAGTCCACTGGTTTCTTGGGACTGTAAATCATCCCTAAAAGACTGCTGCTGATGATGCTGAGTGCCAGCCTCCACCTCCATGCTGACACAATCCTCCTCCTCCTCCTCCTCCTCCTCCTCCTCCTCTTCCTGTGCGATGGGTGGGACAGAAGGAACACTGTCTGGGTAAAGGGGGCCTTGAGAGGCAAGGAAGTCCTCCTCTTCCTGCCTCTGTTCTGCCTCAAGTGCCCTGTCCATTATTCCACGCAGCGTGTGCTCCAACAGGTGGACAAGAGGTACAGTGTCACTGATGCATGCACTGTCACTGCTCACCATCCTCGTGGCCTCCTCAAATGGTGCCAGGACAGTGCATGCATCCCTGATCATGCCCCACTGGCGTGGAGAAAAAAAACCAAGCTCCCCTGACCCTGTCCTGGTGCCGTAGTCGCACAGGTACTCATTGATGGCCCTCTGCTGCGTGTGCAGCCGCTGCAGCATGGCCAACGTTGAGTTCCACCTGGTGGGCATGTCACATATAAGGCGGTTCTTGGGCAGGTTCAACTCCTTTTGCAGCTCAGCCAGGCGAGCACTGGCATTATAAGATCTGCGGAAATGCACACAGACTTTCCTGGCCTGCCTCAGGACATCCTGTAAGCCCGGGTACCTGCCCAAGAAGCGCTGCACCACCAGGTTAAGGACGTGAGCCACACAGGGCACATGGGTCAGTTGTCCCTGTCGGAGGACGGAGAGGAGGTTGGTGCCATTGTCGCAAACCACCATTCCTGGCTTAAGCTGGCGTGGCGTCAACCACCTCTCGGCCTGGCCCTGCAGAGCAGACAGGACCTCTGCCCCAGTGTGGCTTCTGTCCCCCAAACACACCAGCGCAAGCACGGCATGGCATCTTTTTGCCTGCGTACTTGCGTAGCCCCGTGAACGGCTACGGAGCACCGCTGGTTCATAGGACAAACCACAGGAAGAGGCCATGGAGGAAGAAGAAGAGGAGGGGGTGGAGGAGAGAGGTGTGTCACAACCAGTAGTAGCATTTTGGAGGCGTGGCGGTGGGACAACCTCCAACACTACTGCACCTTGTCCTGAATCCTTCCCAGCTGCCAAAAGAGTGACCCAATGGGCCGTGAAAGAAAGGTAACGTCCCTGTCCATGCCTGCTGGACCATGAGTCAGCGGTAATATGCACCTTACCGCTGACCGCCCTGTCCAGCGAGGCCAAGACATTGCCTTCCACATGCCGGTAGAGAGCCGGAATAGCCTTCCGTGAGAAAAAGTGGCGTTTGGGAACCTGCCACTGAGGAACCGCACATTGCACAAACTCACGGAAGGGGGCCGAGTCTACCAACTGAAAAGGCAGCAGTTGAAGCGCTAGCAATTTAGCCAAGCTAGCATTCAACCGCTGGGCATGTGGATGGCTGGGAGTGAACTTCTTTCGACGGTCCAGCAGCTGGGGCAGGGAAATTTGCCTGCTAGAATCGGACGTCGGTGTACTGCTAGCAGAGTGGGCGCAAGTACTTGGCTGTGACACACCTAATTCTACACCTTCATTCCTCTCAGTGCATGTTTCAGAGAGGACTGAAGTTATAGTGGGGTTGGAGATCCCAGCTGATGCGGTGCAAGGAGAGGTCCGCTTTGTTCTTTGGTGTGGGTCTTTGAGGTAGGCTTGCCAACGAGCTGCATGGCAGGTCAACATATGTCTGGTCAGGCATGTGGTACCCAAGCGGCTGATGTTTTGGCCACGCGATATACGCTTGAGACATATGTTGCAAACAGCAGCTGTGCGATCTGATGCACTAGCCTCAAAAAAGGCCCACACCAAAGAACTTTTTGAATGACGGGCAGAGGCAGCGCCCTGCACAGGCGGAGCTCTGCGGTGTGATTCCGTCGGTGTACTGCCCTTACGCTGGCCACCAAAGGGCATCCTGCCTCGTTGGAGATGTGCCTCCTCCTCATCCTCCTCCTCCTCCTCTCTCCTATTAGGCACCCACGTGGAGTCAGTGACCTCATCATCCCCTCCCTCCTCATCACTGGAGCCAATCTGGCAGTATGCTGCAGCTGCTGGAACATGACTGCCAGATTGGTGTCCTTCTTGAGCATCCCCTCTGTCTGCTCTCACGCTACTGCCTTCCTCTAGCTGGGTTTCATCATCAGACCCTTCGAAACGCTGGGCATCCTCCTGGAGCATGTACCCAACACTGTGCTGAAACAGTTCGGGGGACTCCTCAGGAGGAGGACATGGTGGGTCTAGGGAAGGAGTGACTGATGATTTGTCTGACATTGATACCAGGGAAGACGACGCTTTGGCAGCTGCTTTTCCAGTACCCTGAGCCTGGGTGAGAGAGGATGAGGAGGAGGAGGAGGGCTTGGTCATCCACTCTACCAAGTCTTCGGCATGATGTGGCTCAACATGTCCAGCTGCCGAAAAGAAGGACAAGCGTGTCCCATGGCCATGTGCTGATGACAATGCACCGCGTCCACGACCAGCACTGTTGCCCCCAGACACAGAGCCTGCTTGCCCTCTTTTATTGCCTCCTGACTGTCTGCCTCTCCTTGTTTGCCTTCCAGACATTCTAATAGATGGCCTGCAGGGAGATGGGAAAAAAGCAATAAGGGCTACCTTCAGGTGTCCTTCTCTGTCCCTTGAAACAAGGACTTTCACAGTGAAAGAAACTGACACTCTCCCTACCTACAGTTTTCTGTCCCTAGAAAAAATATTTTTTTTAAGCACAATATAGCACAAGGACAATTCACTCACTGTCCTTACAGGTCCCTGGAAACAAGGACTTGCAGAGTGAAAGAAAAAAAACACTCTCCCTACCTACAGTTTTCTGTCCCTAGAAAAAATGTTTTTTTTAATCACAATATAGCACAAGGACAATTCACTCACTGTCCTTACAGGTCCCTGGAAACAAGGACTTGCAGAGTGAAATAAACTGACACTCTCCCTACCTACAGTTTTCTGTCCCTAGAATAAATGTTTTTTTTAAGCACAATATAGCACAAGGAGAATTCACTCACTGTCCTTCCAGGTCCCTGGAAACAAGGACTTGCAGAGTGAAAGAAAAAAAACACTCTCCCTACCTACAGTTTTCTGTCCCTAGAAAAAATGTTTTTTTTAATCACAATATAGCACAAGGACAATTCACTCACTGTCCTTCCAGGTCCCTGGAAACAAGGACTTGCAGAGTGAAATAAACTGACACTCTCCCTACCTACAGTTTTCTGTCCCTAGAATAAATGTTTTTTTTAAGCACAATATAGCACAAGGAGAATTCACTCACTGTCCTTCCAGGTCCCTGGAAACAAGGACTTGCAGAGTGAAATAAACTGACACTCTCCCTACCTACAGTTTTCTGTCCCTAGAATAAATGTTTTTTTTAAGCACAATATAGCACAAGGACAATTCACTCACTGTCCTTACAGGTCCCTGGAAACAAGGACTTGCAGAGTGAAAGAAAAAAAACACTCTCCCTACCTACAGTTTTCTGTCCCTAGAAAAAATGTTTTTTTTAATCACAATATAGCACAAGGACAATTCACTCACTGTCCTTACAGGTCCCTGGAAACAAGGACTTGCAGAGTGAAATAAACTGACACTCTCCCTACCTACAGTTTTCTGTCCCTAGAATAAATGTTTTTTTTAAGCACAATATAGCACAAGGAGAATTCACTCACTGTCCTTCCAGGTCCCTGGAAACAAGGACTTGCAGAGTGAAATAAACTGACACTCTCCCTACCTACAGTTTTCTGTCCCTAGAATAAATGTTTTTTTTAAGCACAATATAGCACAAGGACAATTCACTCACTGTCCTTACAGGTCCCTGGAAACAAGGACTTGCAGAGTGAAAGAAAAAAAACACTCTCCCTACCTACAGTTTTCTGTCCCTAGAAAAAATGTTTTTTTTAATCACAATATAGCACAAGGACAATTCACTCACTGTCCTTACAGGTCCCTGGAAACAAGGACTTGCAGAGTGAAATAAACTGACACTCTCCCTACCTACAGTTTTCTGTCCCTAGAATAAATGTTTTTTTTAAGCACAATATAGCACAAGGAGAATTCACTCACTGTCCTTCCAGGTCCCTGGAAACAAGGACTTGCAGAGTGAAATAAACTGACACTCTCCCTACCTACAGTTTTCTGTCCCTAGAATAAATGTTTTTTTTAAGCACAATATAGCACAAGGACAATTCACTCACTGTCCTTAGAGGTCCCTGGAAACAAGGACTTGCAGAGTGAAAGAAAATAAACACTCTCCCTACCTACAGTTTTCTGTCCCTAGAAAAATTTTTTTTTTTAAGCACAATATAGCACAAGGACAATTCACTCACTGTCCTTCCAGGTCCCTGGAAACAAGGACTTGCAGAGTGAAAGAAAAAAAACACTCTCCCTACCTACAGTTTTCTGTCCCTAGAAAAAATGTTTTTTTTAATCACAATATAGCACAAGGACAATTCACTCACTGTCCTTACAGGTCCCTGGAAACAAGGACTTGCAGAGTGAAAGAAACTGACACTCTCCCTACCTACAGTTTTCTGTCCCTAGAATAAATGTTTTTTTAAGCACAATATAGCACAAGGACAATTCACTCACTGTCCTTCCAGGTCCCTGGAAACAAGGACTTGCAGAGTGAAAGAAACTGACACTGTCCCTACCTACAGTTTTCTGTCCCTAGAATAAATGTTTTTTTTAAGCACACTATAGCACAAGCACAAAACACACTGACACTCTCCCTACCTATCCTTCTCTTTCCCTAAACTAAAGGAATCCAGGTTAAGCAAGAAAGAAATAACAGTCACTGTCCCTGCCTATGCTGCTCTATCCCTGCTCCGGAACACACTACACTAGGCCGCCGTGCTGGCGGCCTTTTATAGTGTGGGGCGTGTACTAAACACCCTCAGCAATAATTGGCCACAGGCATCCTGCCTGTGGCCAATCATTGCTCTCCTCGCTGCCGGCGCTGTGATTGGCCAAGCATGCGGGGTCACAGTGCATGCTTGGCCAATCACAGCGCCTGGATGACACTGCGATGGCGTAGTGCATTGTGGGCCGTTCGCGTCACTCGAATTTGGCGCGAACGGCCCAAATCGTTCGATCTTCGTCGAACGATCGAACAGCCGATGTTCGAGTCGAACGTATGTTCGACTCGAACACGAAGCTCATCCCTAGTGATCACTGACTCTGTTCATTCACAAAACTGAAACATCGTAAACTGTGTTACAATGTTTCAGTTTATGAATGGAGAGGAGCCGCTGTCTTCTCTCCATTCATTTTCAGCGCAGCAGAGGCTGCTGAGAAAGGGACTGGGGAATCTGTCCCTAGTCCCTTTCTCTGTCTCAAAGGGGAGATGTCAGAGGTCTGTTAAGACCCCTGATATCTCACCAAAGCCCCCCAACAGGGCTGATAAAAAAATAAAAAATTTAATAAAAAAATAAATAATAAAGAAATGAATTGTAAAAAATAAATAAAATAAAATAGAAGAAAAAACACACTGACACTGTCCACCCCCCACCCCTTAAAAAAAGAAAACATTATAAAAAATCAATCAATAAATAAATAAAAAAAATAGTAAAAAAAATAAAAAAAAATAGTAAAAAAAATAAAAAATTTTTTTTTAAAAGAGATAAAAAAAAAAGTATCGGTATTCGGTATCGGCGAGTACTTGGAAAAAAGTATCGGTACTTGTACTCGGTCTTAAAAAAGTGGTATCGGGACAACCCTAGTATAGACATAAAAAACAAAAACAAAAGATCTTTTCTTTAGATATATGTGTCTTGTGTCATCTATGGACACTGTGCTTCATGGGTTATAATTCCTACCCTTCCCTCCCTTCCTTGAATTTTCCATTCATATACAGGTTG
Source organism: Rana muscosa (assembly GCA_029206835.1). Taxonomy (NCBI): domain Eukaryota; kingdom Metazoa; phylum Chordata; class Amphibia; order Anura; family Ranidae; genus Rana; species Rana muscosa. The sequence goes on from CM055126.1 coordinate 72,859,015, forward strand.
TTGTATTTTCCTTCCCCCTTCTCCCCCCCCCCTTTTCCCTTCCCCTTCCTCTTTCCTCTCACTTCCTTTTCCTTCCCCATCCTATTCCCCTTTCTTCCCTCTAACTTTTAGTATCTATTCTGGTTACCATTACTTTTGTATTAAGGACTGTATTTGTTCTATATGTTTATTTGATATATCTATACAATTATAGGTGATATGTATATTCATTAGATGTATGCTATATGTATCTTATTATATTTTTCTTTTGTAAATTTATTATTTATTTTTTCAGAATGGGTCTGCACCAGTGTCAAGTATCCATTGGGCTCTGGCTCTAGGTGGTTCACATTGCCGGTCCCCGTATGTTCATCTCCCCGTTGTCTGTTTTATGGCTTCTCCCCGCTCCTCCCTGTTCATGGGTCCCTTGGATGACTGTCTCCTTTTGGATCACATGGGCGCCCAGGGTGGAGGGTACTTTGTTACCCTTCACCCTATTGATTGTCACACTGCGTGCTCCACCTGTGTGGATCCTCGGCTGTTTCTTCATCTTGCCGTTGTATCCACCTCTTTGTCCTTCCTACTTTGCCTTCATTGTCGCGGCTGGGATATGGGGCAGTGTTTGCGGGTCCGCCCTACCATCGGCGCCCTGGATGCAGTCCCTTTCCTTTTCCGCCGCCAGGCAGTCTGGAGATTGTAGTAATTTGCCATCTTAGGCTCTTGGAGCATGCACATTCACATCTAGCCGCCCGCTTCGCGCCCGGTGACGTCAGACGCCGGGTCCGATGGAGGACATTATTTAACCGGCTCCTTTGGTGTTCCATCTGCCTGGAGCAGGGGGACCTGAGCAAATGTTTTCTTCGGTAAAAGGTAAATGCATATATGTCTCCCAGTGTTTCTTTTACTGGACTCTATTTCTGTCTCTGCTAAATATAAGGGTGTCTTGTGCTTTTTCTTGGTGTGTATATATTACACACAGACATTGTTATTTATAACCAGTATTTCTTTGAGACATAAGTCCGCTTTACTGTTTTGCATACCTTTTTGAGATCCTTTATGAGAAAACTGGTATATATTTATAATTATAAATTGTTCATCTTTCATTTTTTTAGCTTTCAGACTGTTGTTGGTCTGGAAATACCCTAGCAAGCTTCAAAATCTTTACTCTCCCCTCTCTAAACAATCTCTTTGTTGTTTTTAAGTAAGTGACACCTATATGTATACATATACATGTTATGTGTATGGGTTTTTCTGTTTAGTATAATGACAATTTTCCCCCTTTTTTTTTTTTTTTTTCTTTTTTATCACTCAGTAGTCCCATATTTTGTCCTCTGTGACCATTAGGGACAGTCTCTTACTCCTCTAGGGGACCTTTGTTCTGATCCAGGGATCATGTCGGTGGTTCTATCTGCCTCAAATTCACGGTGGGGTGAGTTACATTTTTGGATGAAGGCTTGATGTTTGACCCATTTTCAAATGTTCTGATATCAATGTTGTAATATAACAAAATTATAGAAATATAATTAATTAAAATGTAATACTCTTTTGTTTTTGCTTTTTATGTCTATACAGTTGTTATTGTTAGCAGAGCGTTTTCGCACTACCCTTGAAGAAGCTACACAAGCGAAACATGTCGGGTTGATGCGATAACTCTCTACTCTCGGCTTGCAAATGACCTGTACACTGTGACCACCTTGTAACTGTATCTTAGCCACTTTGGTATCCCCATTGTGTCTTCATATTGATTATCCAGGATCATGTTTTATGAATATTCTAAATAAATAGTATTTTTATAAATAACAATTTCCTTCTCATCATTACTCCACTGATTGCACCGTTAAAATCCCTTCTTTCTCCCCTCCCCTAACCTTTAGAATACAATATCTTTTTGGGATGTGGTGCCAACTTTACTGGGTGTTTTGCCTTTGATTGGACATAAATCTATGAAAATCTAAAGGAGTGGTTTCCACCATCCCTGCTAAGTTTCAATTTGTATGCCTTTTTTTTAGTTTGATGTGTATTATATGTGACATTACATATCACAGAGACCGGTGTTGTAACAAAAGTCTCGACCTATGCAGGGTCTCGACCGCGTCACTTCTTGTGCGGCTAAGTCACAAACACAGCTGATAGCGGGCTCCACTGCGCATGCGCGGCTTCACCGCATCTATACCGCGAATGCGCAGATGCCAATTTCGGTCCGTGAAAATTCTAGACTTGAGCGGGCGGGCGGAGGCATTGCAAATTGCTCAACATCGTCGCCAGCACCGCCTCCAGCCCCGCCCCCAACACGCCCCTAGCCTGCTCTGGAGAAGGGGGGGCAGACAAGCTAACCACTTAACACTGTGGACCGAGGTCGACATAAAATATAGTGCTGCACCGCCTGCAGCCCCTAACACGCCCCTACCCTGCTCTGCTGAAGTGGGACGGGCCCCGTGCATACTCATAGCACTGTAACTGTATATATCACAATGGCAGGTCCATGAAAAATAAAGAGCTTTGCCTGTGGGAGGGGCCAAGCCTTTGCATAGAAGACATTACTCATCAATATGAGCATCCGCAAACAAACTGAACCCCCCCCCCCACACTCAATTGCAGACTCACTGTGCCCGTCAAATGCAGCCACTGCACCCAGCAAACGCAACCGCTGTGCCCGTCAAATGCAGCCACTGTGCCCTCCAAATGCAGCCACTGCACCCAGCAAACGCAGCCGCTGTGCCCGTCAAACGCAGCCGCTGTGCCCGTCAAACGCAGCCGCTGTGCCCGTCAAACGCAGCCGCTGTGCCCGTCAAACGCAGCCGCTGTGCCCATCAAACGCAGCCACTGCACCCATCAAATGCAGCCGCTGTGCCCGTCAAACGCAGCCGCTGTGCCCGTCAAACGCAGCCGCTGTGCATCAAACGCAGCCACTGTACCCATCAATTGCTGCCAGATTGTCAAGCCGTAGCTGTGCTCCCTGGGGATAAGCTGATCGCCCATCCGTGCTGCTGGAGGGAGCCCAGACGACCATAAATGAGGGACCTGCAGACTTGGTCATGGTAAGTGAGACCATCCCATATCCCACTCCATCTTCCCTGAGGGCAGGGACCCCCATTCCCCCCTCTGAGGACAGGGACCCCCTTCTCCCCCTGAGGACAGGGAAACCTTCTCCCCCCTGAGAACAGGGACCCCTTCTCTCCTTGGGACAGGGACTCCCTTCTCTCCTTGGGACAGGGACTCCCTTCTCTCCTTGGGACAGGGACTCCCTTCTCTCCTTGGGACAGGGACTCCCTTCTCCTCTGGGGACAGGGACTCCCTTCTCTCCTGGGGACCGGGACACCTTCTCTCCTGGGGACAGGGACCCCCTTCTCTCCTGGGGACAGGGACCCCCTTCTCTCCTGGGGACAGGGACCCCCTTCTCTCCTGGGGACAGGGACCCCCATCTCTCCTGGGGACAGGGACCCCTTCTCTCCTGGGGACAGGGACCCCCTTCTCTCCTAGGGACAGGGACCCCCTTCTCACTCTGGGGCAGGGATCCTATCTCCCCTGGCAACGGGGACTTCATCTCACCTAGGGACCCCAACTCCCCTAAGAACAGGAACCTGATCACCCTGTGTGTGCCAACCTTACTGCCCTGCCTGCCATGTGTCCTGTGTGAGGGCCCTCCTGTGACAGCTCTTATCAGTACTTCATCCCACTGTGTGATCCCCCTACATGACTGATCCCTCTGTGTGCACCCCTTACACGGGGAACCCCTCTGTTTTCTCCCCCTACATGTCCGCATACGCTGACCACCACCTGTACCATTTCCACATCCTCTGTCTGCCTCCTGTATCCTGTGTGCCATCCTCTGACCACCTCCTCTATCCTGTACACATGTTCTGACTACCTCTTGTATCCTGTACACATGTTCTGACCACCTATTGTCTGCAGCCTCTAACCACCTCCTGTATCCTGTCCGCAGCCTCTAACCTGTCTGCAATCTCTGACTATCTCTTGTCTTTTATTGTGTCTGCAGTCTCTTAGGGGGAGTCTGGAGAGGAATCAAGAGTAAGAGCGTCAGCGGGATTGGGATTACGGGAGGAGTCAGACGTGTATGGACTGTGGAGAACAGACTATAGAATAAAACCAGAGCCACCAACCAGGAGCCATCTAACTGAGACCTGCACGCTGCACCAGAGAGGAGGACAGAGACAGCGCCGTCAGGTCAGTCTGAGGGGGGGTCACTGATGTAAGGGGGCACTGATATAAAGGTTTCCCCTTATCTCAGTAACACCCCCCCCCCCTCTTACCTTAGTGTATTCACTAGAGCATAATCTAAGGAGAACACAGAGGATAAATGGGTTAGATTAGAAGGGACGGATGTCCAGGGAAAACAGAGGAGGCCTCCATCCCTTCTAATCTAACCCATTTATCCTCTATGTTCTCTGGACATGTCTCCGGGCCTCCATCCCTTCTAATCTATCCCATGTATCCTCTGTGCTCTCTGGACATGTCTCCGGGCCTCCATCCCTTCTAATCGAACCCATTTATCCTCTGTGTTCTCCTTAGATTATGCTCTGCAGCTTTTTCCTTTACATCTGAGTTCCCTTGCACTGTAAGGGGGAATCCTGCCGACTCTGATGTAAAGGGGAATGCCGGGAAATGTGATGTGGGTGGGGGGGGACTCTGGTGACCAGAGACCACCTTCCGCAGAGTGAATACACTAAGGTAAGAGGGGGGGGGGGGTGTTACTGAGATAAGGGGAAACCTTTATATCAGTGCCCCCTTACATACTTGTATTCACTCCCCCCTTACATCAGTGACCCCCCCTCAGACTGACCTGACGGCGCTGTCACTGACCTCCTCTCCAGTGCAGCGTGCAGGGCTCAGTTAGATGGCTCCAGGTTGGTGGCTCTGGTTTTATTCTATAGTCTGTTCTCCACAGTCCATACACGTCTGACTCCTCCCGTAATCCCAATCCCGGCGATGCTTTTACTCTTGATTCCTCTCCAGACTCCCCCTAAGAGACTGCAGACACAATAAAAGACAAGAGAAAGTCAGAGATTGCAGACAGGTTAGAGGCTGCGGACAGGATACAGGAGGTGGTTAGAGGCTGCAGACAATAGGTGGTCAGGACATGTGTACAGGATACAAAAGGTGGTCAGAACATGTGTACAGGATAGAGGAGGTAGTCAGAGGATGGCACACAGGATACAGGAGGCAGACAGAGGATGTGGAAATGGTACAGGTGGTGGTCAGAGTATGCGGACATGTAGGGGGAGAAAACAGAGGGGTTCCCCGTGTAAGGGGTGCACACAGAGGGATCAGTCATGTAGGGGGATCACACAGTGGGATGAAGTACTGATAAGAGCTATAACAGGAGGGCCCTCACACAGGACACATGGCAGGCAGGGCAGTGAGGTTGGCACACACAGGGTGATCAGGTTCCTGTTCTTAGGGGAGGTGGGGTCCCTAGGTGAGTAGGTGAGATGAAGTCCCCGTTGCCAGGGGAGATGGGGTTCCTGCCCCCAGGTGAGATAGGATCCCTGTCCCTAGGAGAGAAGGGGGTCCCTGTCCCCAGGAGAGAAGGGGGTCCCTGTCCCCAGGAGAGAAGGGGGTCCCTGTCCCCAGGAGAGAAGGGGGTCCCTGTCCCCAGGAGAGAAGGGGGTCCCTGTCCTCAGGGGGGAGAAGGGGGTTTCTGTCTTGGGGGGGAGGGGGTCCCTGTCCCCAGGAGAGAAGGGAGTCCCTGTCCCCAGGGGAGAAGGTGTCCCCGTACCCAGAGGAGAAGGTGTCCCCGTACCCAGAGGAGAAGGTGTCCCCGTACCCAGAGGAGAAGGTGTCCCCGTACCCAGAGGAGAAGGTGTCCCCGTACCCAGAGGAGAAGGGAGTCCCTGTCCCAAGGAGAGAAGGGAGTCCCTGTCCCAAGGAGAGAAGGGAGTCCCTGTCCCAAGGAGAGAAGGGAGTCCCTGTCCCAAGGAGAGAAGGGAGTCCCTGTCCCAAGGAGAGAAGGGAGTCCCTGTTCTCAGGGGGGAGAAGGTTTCCCTGTCCTCAGGGGGAGAAGGGGGTCCCTGTCCTCAGAGGGCTGCGTTTGACGGGCACAGCGGCTGCGTTTGACGGGCACAGCGGTTGCGTTTGCTGGGTGCAGTGGCTGCATTTGACGAGCACAGCGGTTGCGTTTGCTGGGTGCAGTGGCTGCATTTGACAGGCGCAGTGGCTGCGTTTGACGGGCACAGCGGCTGCGTTTGAGGGGCACAGCGGTTGCGTTTGCTGGGTGCAGTGGCTGCGTTTGACGGGCACAGCGGCTGCGTTATGATGGGCACAGCGGCTGCGTTATGACGGGCACAGCGGCTGCGTTTGATGGGCACAGCGGTTGTGTTTGCTGGGTGCAGTGGCTGCATTTGACGGGCACAGCGGCTGCGTTTTACGGGCACAGCGGTTGCGTTTGCTGGGTGCAGTGGCTGCATTTGACGGGCGCAGTGGCTGCATTTGACGGGCGCAGTGGCTGCATTTGACGGGCACAGCGGTTGCGTTTGCTGGGTGCAGTGGCTGCATTTGACGGGCACAGTGAGTCTGCAATTGAGTGGGGGGGGGGGGGGTTCAGTTTGTTTGCGGATGCTCATATTGATGAGTAATGTCTTCTATGCAAAGGCTTGGCCCCTCCCACAGGCAAAGCTCTTTATTTTTCATGGACCTGCCATTGTGATATATACAGTTACAGTGCTATGAGTATGCACGGGGCCCGTCCCACTTCAGCAGAGCAGGCTAGGGGCGTGTTAGGGGCTGGAGGCGGTGCAGCACTATATTTTATGTCGACCTCGGTCCACAGTGTTAAGTGGCTAGCTTGTCTGCACCCCCTTCTCCAGAGCAGGCTAGGGGCGTGTTGGGGGCGGGGCTGGAGGCGGTGCTGGCGACGATGTTGAGCAATTTGCAACGCCTCCGCCCGCCCGCTCGAGTCTAGAATTTTCACGGACCGAAATTGGCATCTGCGCATGCACGGTATAGATGCGGTGAAGCCGCGCATGAGCAGTGGAGCCCGCTATCGGCTGTGTTCGTGACGTAGCCGCACAGGAAGTGACGCGGTCAAGACCCTGCATAGGTCAAGCCTTTTTTTTACAACACCTGTATTGTGGTAATATTGAAGTTTATTGAGATTTCCATACATTAGAGGGTTCCACCATTATTTGTTAAGTTATTGATTAGTAAGTTAGCGCTACATTTTATTTTTTTTGTGGTGTGGGAACACATATCAGTGCTTAGCAGCAAGCCTTTTACTGACACTTTTTTCATTTACCTCCAATAGTTTATTGTAAATAGTAGTGTGGTGATTACCTATTATACTAAAGATCGGCATGTGCCATTAATAAATAACGCATTTCAGTTGTGCCCCATCAGGCCGCCCCCCCCCTCATGGACAATGTGCCTGTCTGCGGAGTTCAAATCCCCATCCCTGCACTCAGTGCACTGATGGGCACTGACAGGCAGCACTGGTTGGCACTAATTGGCAGTACTGATTGACACTGATAGGCTGCCCTGATGGGCAGGACTGATAGGCAGCACTGATGGGCCCTGATTGACACAGATAGGTGGCACTGATTGGCAGCATTTAGTGGCACTATTTGGCAGCACTGATGGGCACTAATTGGCAGCACTGATGGGTACTAATTGGCAGCACTGGGCACTGATAGTCGGCAATGGTTGGGAGCACTGATGGGAACTGCTTGGTGGCACGGATTGGAACTAATTTGCAGCACTGATTGGCACCACTGATGGGCGGCACAAATAGGCAGCACTGATGGGCCCTGATTGGCACAGATAGGTGGCACTGATTGGTGGCATTTAGTGGCACTGATTGGCAGCACTGGGCACTAATTGGCAGCACTGATGGGCACTGATGGGCATTGATAGGCAGCACTGATGGACACTGATGGGCACGAATTGGCAGCACTGATGAGCTGCACTGATAGGCAGCACTGATTGGAAGCCCTGATGTGCAGCACTGATTGGCACTGTAGGTGGCATTTGTTGGCACTGATAGGCAGCACTGATGGGCACTGATAAATGGCATTGGTTGGCACTGATTGGCACTGATAGACAGCACTGGACACTGATAGGTGGAATTGGTGGCCACTGATTGGCAGCACTGATGGCCACTGATTGGCAGCACTGATGGCCACTGATTGGCACTGATAGGCAGCACTGATTGGCACTGTAGGTGGCATTTGTTGGCACTGATAGGCAGCACTGATGGGCACTGGTAGGTAGCACTGATGGGCACTGATTAATGGCATTGGTTGGCACTGATAGGAAACACTGATGGGCACTGAAAAGCGGTGCTGATGGGCACTGATAGGTGAAATTGGTTGTCACTGATTGGCAGCACTGATTGATACTGATAGGTGGCATTGGTTTGCACGGATTGGCACTGACAGATGGCATTGATTGGCCCTGACAGGTGGCACTGATAGGTGGCATTGGTTGGCACTGACAGGTGTCTCTGTTGGGCACTGATTGGCACTGACAGGTGGTGCTGGCACTGACAGGTGGCACTGATGGGCACTTCTTGGAAATGACAGGTAGCACAGATGGGCACTGACAGGTGGTACAGATAGGCACTATCACTGACAGGTGGCATTGGTTGGCACTGATTGGCACTGGCAGGTGGCACAGGTGGGCACTAGCACTGGCAGGTGGCACAGATGGGCACTGACAGGGGAAGCTGTAAGCTAGATAGCTGTTCAAGCTAGATAGATGGCACCAATATGCACTGAGCTAGGAGAGGGGGAGTTTCACACTGAGCAGTCAGCAAGGCATGTATGAGCCGCTCAGTGCGTGAAACTGTTATGTAATGTAAATGCTTGCAGAGAGAGAGGAGCTGTTAAAAGCGGCAGTGATTTCAGGAGTGGGCGGGACCAAACAGCTACCAAACATAAGCCAATGAAATAGGGGCTGGGCGGGCAGCTCCGCCCCCTTTCTATCAGCTATCAAACACCAGCCAATGATTGGGCCGCTTTAAAAGGGGGCAGAGACACATACACGGAACAGCCCGCCCAGCCTTTATCTCGTTGGCTGGTGTTTAATACCTGATAGAAAGGGGGCAGAGCCACATACACAGAGCAGCCCGCCCAGCCCCTATCCCGTTGGTTTGTGTTTTGGTAGCTGTTTGGTCCCTCCCACCCCCGACATCACCTCCGAGAACTGACAGATTGTCTCTGCATCTGCAAGCAGTGACATTACATTACAGTTTCACACACTGAGCTGCTGTTACAAGCCTCCATAACTCCTCAATGTAAAACGGGCAGCGTGCTATACACTCTCTTGCAGCATATTACAGCAGATCTTGGGACATACATTAGGGTGTGCCCAGGCACACCCCGTGGGCATGCCTATGTATGTACTTCCCTATACTGTCCTTACCTACCACTGTACTGCTCTATACTGTCCTAACCTACCTCTGTACTGCCCTATACTGTCCAAACCTACCTCTGTACTGCCCTATACTGTCCAAACCTACCTCTGTACTGTCCTAACCTACCTCTGTACTGTCCTAACCTACCTCTGTACTGCCCTATACTGTCCAAACCTACCTCTTTACTGTCCTAACCTACCTCTGTACTGCCCTATACTGTCCTAACCTACAATTGTACTGTCCAAACCTACCTCTGTACTGCCCTATACTGTCCAAACCTACCTCTGTACTTCCCTATACTGTCCTAACCTACCTCTGTACTGCTCTATACTGTCCTAACCTACCTCTGTACTTCCCTATACTGTCCTAACCTACAATTGCACTGTCCAAACCTACCTCTGTACTGCTCTATACTGTCCTAACCTACCTCTGTACTTCCCTATACTGTCCTAACCTACAATTGTACTGTCCAAACCTACCTCTGTACTGCCCTATACTGTCCAAACCTACCTCTGTACTGCCCTACACTGTCCTAACCTACCTCTGTACTGCCCTATTCTGTCCAAACCTACCTCTGTACTGCCCTATACTACCTCTGTACTGCTCAATACTGTCCTAATCTACCTCTGTACTGCCCTATACTGTCCTAACCTACCTCTGTACTGTCCTAAATAAAGTGTCGTGTGCCTGCGCTAAGGAAAAAATTTAAGGATGTGACTCCTCACAGTGAAAAAATTAATTAATTAGTGATAAGAGCTGCAGCCCCCCTATTGGGACCCTTAAAAAAGGTCCTGACAGTAAAGATATTGGATTTATTTGGGGTACGGCGCTGCTCACTAATCCTAATGGGATCAGTACTCCAGTGTGATAAGTGTAATCAACAAAAATATATAAGCAAAAGGTTATAGTGAATAAATGTGATCTAACCACCCTTGTAGCAGTGGTAGTGCTGCTATGTTCATAAAATATCAAAATCAAAAAACAACACCAAATGCACACCACAATTGAGCATGGGGGCAAATTGGGATTAGTGTAGGTGTCAGACTATCTCTGTGTTTCTTATAAGAAGCGATACCAGCTACACAGATAATAGGAGATTATGTATATGTAAATAGATAACTCATCTATGGCACTGCTTATTCCAACAAAACTTTAAACAGTGATAAGTCCAAAGGATGATAACAGTGCAAATAACTCCAAGGTAAGGCACCAGTCTGTAGCTACAGGTTGCCTGACTCTGCCAGACAATATGAATCTAGATAAAAGAATGTGGCAGGAAAAAAACCTGAAAAAAACTGCCAGTGTCATTTTCAACGTCGTGCAGGCGGCCTTATATAGTGTGGAGCGTGGACTTAACCCCCTGAGCCATAATTGGCCAAAGGCACCCTGCCTTTGGCCAATTATGGCTCTCTTTGCTGACGGCGCTGTGATTGGCCAAAGCATGCGGGCAGGGCCATCTTAACAACATTATGGGCTCCTGGGCAAAGTAATGCACTAGGGCCCCTACCAAGGAGAAGGTCACCTGCAGTGCGCTATGCGCGTGGTGGCAAGGACTGGGTGTGGCTAAATAATGCAACATTTTGGGCGTGGCTTTGATTACAAACAGAGAAAACCAGGGAATTATCCCAAATTAAATTCACCCCTTATACACACTGTCCTGCCCTCTATACACCCTGCCCACCCCCCCCCCCCCCATATACACTGACCCCCTGTATACACTGACTTTTTCCCTGTACAAACTGCTCCCACTCCGTTTTGAAACTATCCCCCTCTCTGTACACATTGCCCCCCTGTCATAAATGCCTCTCCCAGCCATTTAGCGGCCTGTATTTATGTATGACTGTACACAGTACGGGGGATTGGAGGACACAGTAGAGTGGAGGTAAGGAGGGTACAGAATAGGGTGTAGTAATGTATGGTGTGAGGTTTGGGTAGTATAGGGCGGTATAGTGTCAGGTTAGGGTAGTACAGGGCTGTATAGTGGTAGGTTAGGATAGTGTAGGGCAGTACAGAGGTAGGTTTGGATAGTGTAGGGCAGTAGAGAGGTAGGTTAGGACAGTGTAGGGCAGTAGAGAGGTAGGTTAGGACAGTGTAGGGCAGTACAGAGGTAGGTTAGGACAGTGTAGGGCAGTACAGAGGTAGGTTAGGACTGTATAGGGCAGTACAGAGGTAGGTTTTGGACAGTGTAGGACAGTGTAGGGCAGTACAGAGGTAGGTTAGAACAGTACAGAGGTAGGTTAGGACAGTACAGATATTGGATTTATTTGGGGTACGGCGCTGCTCACTAATCCTAATGGGATCAGTACTCCAGTGTGATAAGTGTAATCAACAAAAATAATATATAAGCGAAAGGTTATAGTGAATAAATGTGATCTAACCACCCTTGTAGCAGTGGTAGTGCCGCTATGTTTATAAAATATCAAAATCAAAAAACAACACCAAATGCACACCACAATTGAGCATGGGGGCAAATTGGGATTAGTGTAGGTGTCAGACTATCTCTGTGTTTCTTATAAGAAGCGATACCAGCTACACAGATAATAGGAGATTATGTATATGTAAATAGATAACTCATCTATGGCACAGCTTATTCCAACAAAACTTTAAACAGTGATAAGTCCAAAGGATGATGATAACAGTGCAAATAACTCCAAGGTAAGTGTCAGGGTCACCTGTGGCCAGGTGACAGATGCACACCGTAGGGGGACAGGAGTGCACCGCGAGGTAGTAAACCCTATGGCTGGCTTCTGCGGATAGGAAACTGGGTGGTTGTGGAAAGCGGGACCAGAGGAGCACAACCGGGATCCAAACGGAAGCTAGAGCCAAGATTCCCCAGGGCGCGGAGTCTAAGACCCAGCTGGTCTTCTCCAGGGCCTCTAGTGGTGAGGATGTTAGCTGCAGGCTGGGACCAGGTCGCGGCCCCTGGAGTTTCCTAGCTCACGCCCCGTAGGATAAGGGGAAAAGAGGGGAAGCAGCAGCACACGATAAGAGAGAACCGAATAACAAGCTGAAGGTCAGGGGCCACAAGCAGACAAGGATAACGAAGAACGAGCCGAAGGTCAAGGGTCACGAGCAGACAGGGATAGTCGGGGACAAGCCAATAACGTAACAGAGAGACAGACGTAGCACACGGCAGGCAGGAACCCAAACACACAATGCCTAAAAAACACGTTGATCAGCAAAGCAGGCTTGCAGTGCACAGGTTAATATAGTGTTCTGTGATAGGGCCTGGGGTGGAGTCAGGCTGGGAGGAGATTATAAAGGAAGCCAGGTGAAGGAGGTCTGGTCTCTAGATGAACACATGAGGAGGAAGGTAAGATGGCAGACAGACATTAATGCATATCCATGACAGTACCCTCCCTCTTACGAGGCCTCCCCCTTCCCCGCCTGGGCCCAGGTTTAGAGGGAAACTTCAGATGAAACTCCTTTAACAGACGAGGTGCAAAGACCTCAGATGCAGTGATCCAAGACCTCTCCTCAGGACCAAACCCTTTCCAATGAACGAGGTACTGAAGAACGCCTTTACAGAGTCGGGAGTCCAGAATTTGACTGATCTCGTACTCCTGATTATCCTCAGAGACAGGCGCCACGGTAGGGAGAGGACGAGAGAATTTATTGAGGACTAAAGGCTTTAGAAGAGCAACATGAAAGGAGTTAGTGATTTTAAGGCTCTTAGGAATCTGGAGTTTGAAACAAACCGGATTCAGTTTAGCAGTTACCGTGTATGGACTGATGAATCGTGGAGCAAACTTCAGAGAAGGAACTCGGAGCTTGATGTTCCTGGTAGAGAGCCAGACTTTGTCCCCTGGCTGAAGAGAAGGCGGTTTACGCCTGCGGCGGTCGGCAAAGCCTTTGAATTTTTCAGCAGCTGCCCGGAGGGAATCATGAACGTGACCCCAAACGGAATTGAGAGACTCCTGAACCGAAGCCAAAGCTGGAATGTCTGGAGAACAGATCATGGGAAGAGGAAGTTGAGGGTGTTTTCCATAAACTGTGAAAAAGGGTGTCTTCTGCGAACTGGTATTCACATGATTGTTATGGGAGAATTCTGCCCACGGGAGTAGAGAGGACCAATCGTCATGGTGAGAAGACACAAAGGTGCGAAGAAAGACCTCTAACTCCTGATTAACCCTCTCAGTCTGTCCATTGGATTGGGGATGGTAAGAAGAAGAAAAATCCAAGACAATATTGAGGGATTTGCAAAAGGCTCTCCAAAAACGAGACGTGAATTGGACTCCCCTGTCGGAAACAATATGAGAAGGGACCCCATGTAGGCGGAGAATTTCCCGAATGAAAATGGGAACCAAGGCAGGGGCAGAAGGAAGACCAGGAAGAGGAACAAAATGAGCCATCTTGGAGAATCGATCGATTACCACCCAAATGACAGTATTATTCTCAGACAGTGGGAGATCGGTGATAAAATCCATGGCAATATGGGCCCAGGGTTCCTTAGGAATGGGCAAGGGCATGAGGAGACCAGCAGGAGCTTGTGTGGAGGATTTGGACTGAGCACAGACATGACAAGCTTTAACGTAGTCTTTGACGTCTGAGCGGAGATTAGGCCACCAGTAGTGACGACTGATGAGTAGGAAGGATCGGAGGAATCCAGAATGCCCTGCCACCTTGGAATCATGTCCCCAACGAAGGATCTTAGCTCTTAGCTCAGTGGGGACAAAGGTCTTACCAGGCGGAATTTTTGACTTCAGGGTGGTAGAGTGGGCAACAATGCATGAGGTGGGAATGATCGGCTCAGGTTCAGGGGCGGACTCCTCATCCAAAGTGTCAAATGACCTAGAGAGCGCATCAGCCCGACCGTTGCAGGAACCAGGTTTGTAGGTAATCGTGAAATTAAAACGGGCAAAGAAGAGACTCCACCTGGCCTGTCTAGGATTCAGACGTTTAGCATTCTGTAGATACTGTAAATTCTTGTGATCGGTAAAGATCGTTATGGAGTGAGGGGAACCCTCCAAGAGATGACGCCACTCCTCTAACGCCAATTTAATTGCGAGAAGTTCCCGATCACCGATGGCATAATTCCTCTCTGCCTGAGAATTTTTTTTGGAGAAGAACGCACATGGTTGGCGTCTCTTCTCAAAGATTTGAAGAAGCACAGCTCCCACCCCCATTGAGGAAGCGTCCACTTCAATAAAAAATGCATTCCCAGGATTTGGTCTCCTCAAGAGGGGGCCAGAAACAAAGGCCTGTTTCAGGTTGTGAAATGCAGAGACAGCTTCGGGAGGCCAGTCTCTGGCATTCACACCCTTCTTGGTCAAAGCGATAATAGGCGCGGCAATGGAAGAGTAATTCCTTATGAACTGCCTATAATAATTAGTGAAGCCAAGAAAGCGCTGTGTGGCCTTGAGGCTAGCAGGAAGAGGCCAGTTGGTGATAGCCAAGACCTTCCCAGGGTCCATACGAAGACCCGAACATGAGACGAAGCACCCCAAAAACAGGACCTCAGAACATTCAAAGGAACATTTCTCCAGCTTGGCATAGAGATTGTTCTCTCTAAGACGTTGAAGTACAGTGCGGACATGGTTTCTGTGGACGAGCAGATTTTCAGAAAAGATCAGAATGTCATCCAGATAGATGACAACAAACTGGTACAGCAGATCTCTGAAGATTTCATTGACAAAGTGTTGAAACACGGCTGGAGCATTACACAGACCAAAAGGCTTCACCAGATATTCGTAATGCCCGTCTCTAGTGTTGAATGCAGTCTTCCATTCGTCACCCTCCCGTATTCGAATGAGATTGTACGCGCCTCTGAGATCCAACTTGGTGAAAATGGAGGCACCCTTCAACCTATCGAATAGCTCAGATATTAAGGGTAAGGGGTATCGATTTTTAATAGTAACCGCATTTAAACCCCGATAATCGATGCAGGGTCTTAAGGTACCATCCTTTTTGGCAACAAAAAAGAACCCTGCCCCTGCAGGCGATGAGGATTTCCGGATGAAACCTCTCTCCAGATTCTCTGCGACATACTCCGACATGGCCTGGGTCTCTGGGATGGACAGAGGGTAGGTACGACCCCTGGGTAGAGTTGCTCCGGGGACAAGATCAATAGCACAGTCAAAAGACCTGTGGGGAGGAAGCACCTCAGCTGATTTCTTACAGAACACATCCCGGTAATCGCTGTATGCAGCAGGAAGATCAGAAGAAACAGAAGTGGCAGCAACCGGAAGACTCTCCTTGGGGGTCACCTTGAGAAGACACGACGAGAAACATGAGGAACCCCAGGCCAGGATCTGCCCAGAGACCCAGTCCACATGTGGAGAGTGGAGCTGTAGCCAAGGGAGGCCCAATACAACTGGGGTAGAGGCCTTGGGTAGAATAAGAAAGGATATCCACTCCTGGTGGAGAATCCCTACCGACATCCTAATGGGTAGCGTCTGGAAGCGAATAGGGCCCCCTGGGAGAACAGTGCCATCAATTGCCGAGACTACCAATGGGGTAGTGAGAGGTGAAAGGGTAAGCTTCATAGAAGAAGCAGTTCTCCAATCCATAAAATTGCCGGCAGCCCCGGAATCCAGGTATGCAAGGGTTGACTGAGGAGAAGTGCCTACATGAAGGAACACCGGCAAGAGCAGGCGAGAAGGTGATGTTTCTGGGTCCAATACTCCACCTTCCAAATGTATTAGACCCGAGCGTTTCCCGGACGAAGCGAGCAGGAGTCACGAAAATGACCCTTGCCCCCACAATAGAGGCACAAGCCCAGAGTTCTGCGCCTAGCACGTTCTTCGGGGGTTAGTCTGGTCCGGCCCAGCTGCATAGGTTCTTCAGCAGGTAGAGGATGCTCCACGGAATGAAGGGAGGGGAGCTCAGACTGGCTAGGATCCAGAGAGTGCTGGCGTCTTTTTTCTAAGGACCTCTCTTGAAAACGAATGTCGATCTGGTTGCATAATGAAATTACATCGTCCAGACCGACGGGAATGGCTCTTCCCGCTAATTCGTCTTTCACTCGGTCAGAGAGGCCATGTAAAAAGGTAGCGACCAGGGCCTCATTATTCCAGCTCAATTCAGCTGTGTGGATACGGAACTGAAGAGCATATTGCCCCACTGAACTAGATTCTTGGCGAAGACGTAAGACAGCACTAGCCGCTGAAGAAGCCCGAGCCGGCTCTTCGAAGATGTTACGGAAGAGCTTCAAGAAATCGGACAGACTGGAAACCCCCGGATCGTTCCTCTCCCACAGGGGGGCAGCCCAGGCCAAAGCTTCACCGGAGAGGAGGGAAATGATATAGGCTACCTTAGCCCGGTCAGACAGGAAGCTTTGAGGCTGAAGCTCAAAATGAATTGTGCATTGGCTGAGAAACCCCCTGCAGGCCTTGGAGTCCCCAGAGAAACGGGACGGAGCTGGCAATCTTAGTGAGTGTGAGGCTGCGACTGGTGCGATAGGTACAGCCGCTGGTTGTACTTGGGGTTGCGGATTCGGGGTTTCCAAGGAGACCTGAAGCTGCTCGAATCGAGAAGCCAGATCCTGGAGGAATCGTATCACCTGAGTCTGATTTGATTCCTGGGTCTCAAGTCTGCGAACTATGCCCTGCAATGGATCATCCGCGGGGAGCGGGATGTCAGCCGGGTTCATGGCTGATCAAACTGTCAGGGTCACCTGTGGCCAGGTGACAGATGCACACCGTAGGGGGACAGGAGTGCACCGCGAGGTAGTGAACCCTATGGCTGGCTTCTGCGGATAGGAAACTGGGTGGTTGTGGAAAGCGGGACCAGAGGAGCACAACCGGGATCCAAACGGAAGCTAGAGCCAAGATTCCCCAGGGCGCGGAGTCTAAGACCCAGCTGGTCTTCTCCAGGGCCTCTAGTGGTGAGGATGTTAGCTGCAGGCTGGGACCAGGTCGCGGCCCCTGGAGTTTCCTAGCTCACGCCCCGTAGGATAAGGGGAAAAGAGGGGAAGCAGCAGCACACGATAAGAGAGAACCGAATAACAAGCTGAAGGTCAGGGGCCACAAGCAGACAAGGATAACGAAGAACGAGCCGAAGGTCAAGGGTCACGAGCAGACAGGGATAGTCGGGGACAAGCCAATAACGTAACAGAGAGACAGACGTAGCACACGGCAGGCAGGAACCCAAACACACAATGCCTAACAAACACGTTGATCAGCAAAGCAGGCTTGCAGTGCACAGGTTAATATAGTGTTCTGTGATAGGGCCTGGGGTGGAGTCAGGCTGGGAGGAGATTATAAAGGAAGCCAGGTGAAGGAGGTCTGGTCTCTAGATGAACACATGAGGAGGAAGGTAAGATGGCAGACAGACATTAATGCATATCCATGACAGTAAGGCACCAGTCTGTAGCTACAGGTTGCCTGACTCTGCCAGACAATATGAATCTAGATAAAAGAATGTGGCAGGAAAAAAAACTGAAAAAAACAAGAAAAAATACAGTGGCAAGAAAAAACAAGAAAAAACACACACAGTCCTCTTCATAAGGCTGGTAAGGTAACGTTCTGCTCTTCACTTAGATATGCAGTGTATCCCCCACATGTGTCCCCACTCACCAGATCCTTTCACCCCCACAGGGGTAAACAGCATAGAGAGATATCCGGGTCACACGTCCAGAGGGAGATGTCAGCTGGGCAGGTTCCTCATAAGTGATGTGGAATTCCGTGGGAGGAAGGATTCCAAATTACCTCATTAATACAAGCACAAAAAGGCTCCCATAGTGCAGGTAAAAGACTTCAGGCTTTATTAAAACATTGTGCATCCTGTCTAATGTAGACTCGTTGCACTATCAAAAATAAAACAAAAAAACAAACACAGTCCCTAGCTCATATACGAGCAACGATCAGTACAGGCTGGTATACGCTGCATGCGTTCCAACTGCGTTCCAGCTGTACTTCCGGGTTAGCGTGGTGTGCGTAAAACGTAGCTCCGCCTTACGCGTTTCATCATTGGACTTCGTCTAGAAATACAGACAGATTACATTCTGTATTCACCGCCTCTAGACGAAGTCCAATGACGAAACGCATAAGGCGGAGCTACGTTTTACGCACACCACGCTAACCCGGAAGTACAGCTGGAACGCAGTTGGAACGCATGCAGCGTATACCAGCCTGTACTGATCGTTGCTCGTATATGAGCTAGGGACTGTGTTTGTTTTTTTTTTATTTTTGATTGTGCATCCTGTCTAATGTAGACTCGTTGCACTATGTTTTAATAAAGCCTGAAGTCTTTTACCTGCACTATGGGAGCCTTTTTGTGCTTGTATTAATGAGGTAATTGGGAATCCTTCCTCCCACGGAATTCCACAACACTTATGAGGAACCTGCCCAGCTGACATCTCTCTCTGGATGTGTGACCCGGATATCTCTCTATGCTGTTTACCCCTGTGGGGGTGAAAGGATCTAGTGAGTGGGGACACATGTGGGGGATACACTGCATATCTAAGTGAAGAGCAGAACGTTACCTTACCAGCCTTATGAAGAGGACTGTGTGTGTTTTTTCTTGTTTTTTCTTGCCACTGTATTTTTTCTTGTTTTTTTCAGTTTTTTTTCCTGCCACATTCTTTTATCTAGATTCATATTGTCTGGCAGAGTCAGGCAACCTGTAGCTACAGACTGGTGCCTTACCTTGGAGTTATTTGCACTGTTATCATCATCCTTTGGACTTATCACTGTTTAAAGTTTTGTTGGAATAAGCTGTGCCATAGATGAGTTATCTATTTACATATACATAATCTCCTATTATCTGTGTAGCTGGTATCGCTTCTTATAAGAAACACAGAGATAGTCTGACACCTACACTAATCCCAATTTGCCCCCATGCTCAATTGTGGTGTGCATTTGGTGTTGTTTTTTGATTTTGATATTTTATGAACATAGCGGCACTACCACTGCTACAAGGGTGGTTAGATCACATTTATTCACTATAACCTTTTGCTTATATATTATTTTTGTTGATTACACTTATCACACTGGAGTACTGATCCCATTAGGATTAGTGAGCAGCGCCGTACCCCAAATAAATCCAATATCTGTACTGTCCTAACCTACCTCTGTACTGTTCTAACCTACCTCTGTACTGCCCTACACTGTCCTACACTGTCCAAAACCTACCTCTGTACTGCCCTATACAGTCCTAACCTACCTCTGTACTGCCCTACACTGTCCTAACCTACCTCTGTACTGCCCTACACTGTCCTAACCTACCTCTGTACTGCCCTACACTGTCCAAACCTACCTCTGTACTGCCCTACACTGTCCAAACCTACATCTGTACTGCCCTACACTATCCAAACCTACCTCTGTACTGCCCTACACTATCCAAACCTACCACTATACAGCCCCGTACTACCCTAACCTGACACTATACCGCCCTATACTACCCAAACCTCACACCATACATTACTACACCCTATTCTGTACCCTCCTGACCTCCACTCTAATGTGTCCTCCAATCCCCCGTACTGTGTACAGTCATACATAAATACAGGCCGCTAAATGGCTGGGAGAGGCATTTATGACAGGGGGGCAATGTGTACAGAGAGGGGGATAGTTTCAAAACGGAGTGGGAGCAGTTTGTACAGGGAAAAAGAGTCAGTGTATACAGGGGGTCAGTGTATATGGGGGGGTGGTGGGCAGGGTGTATAGAGGGCAGGACAGTGTGTATAAGGGGTGAATTTAATTTGGGATAATTCCCTGGTTTTCTCTGTTTGTAATCAAAGCCACGCCCAAAATGTTGCATTATTTAGCCACACCCACTCCTTGCCACCACGCGCATAGCGCACTGCAGGTGACCTTCTCCTTGGTAGGGGCCCTAGTGCATTACTTTGCCCAGGAGCCCATAATGTTGTTAAGATGGCCCTGCCCGCATGCTTTGGCCAATCACAGCGCCGTCAGCAAAGAGAGCCATAATTGGCCAAAGGCAGGGTGCCTTTGGCCAATTATGGCTCAGGGGGTTAAGTCCACGCTCCACACTATATAAGGCCGCCTGCACGACGTTGAAAATGACACTGGCAGTGAAGGGGTTAACCTGTAGGGGGCGCTGAAGGGGTTAAGTGTGACCTAATGTGTGATTCTTACTGTGTGGGGGCGTGGCTTGGCGTTAGGGTGACCACATTTCCAAACTACCATTCAGGGACACCCTCCCTTCCCAAAAATCAGCTTGTGCTGTAACGAATTATAATTTCTTCAATCACAAGCAGGGGGCGGGGATTGTGCTCCTCCAGGCATTCCGGGCCAGGACAAGTACTGTCAGTGAGTAAAACGGTGATGTGGAGGCATTTTTGGGGGCATCAGATTGGCCCAGGTGGTGGCTGTGTCAGTTTCAATCAGGGACACTGTATTGTCCTGGAATGAAGGTGCCCGGGACAGACCTGCAAAATGCAGGACTGTCCCGGGCAATCCGGGACACGTGGTCACCCTACTTGGTGTGTGATGTCACTGATCGTCGTTCCCTAAGACAGGGAACAAATGATCAGTGACAGTCTCACTAGGAAGCACGGGGAGAGGTTTGTTTACACTTGCCTCTCCCCGTTCTTCAGCTCTGTGACCCGACCGTGGCTGGGCATCTTAAAGAGGACGTACCTGTACGTGCTTGTGCCCAGCCGTGCCATTCTGCCGACGTATATGTACAGGCGGCGGTCCTTAAGTGGTTAAGCATTATTAAAATCACTGCTCCCGAAAAAACGACAGTTTTTAAAACTTTCTTTTGCATTGATACATGTCCCCTGGGGCAGGACCCGGGTCCCCAAATACTTTTTAGGACAATAACTTGCATATTAGCCTTTAAAATTCAGACTTTTGATTTTTGATGTTCGGGTCCCATAGACTTTAACAGTGTTCGAATATTCGCGCAAACTTTCGGTCCGTTCGCATGTTCTGATGCGAACCGAACCTGGGGGTGTTTGGCTCATCCCTAATATACATGAATCATTAAGTCTCAACCAGCAAGTCACACAACTTGTAATATGATTGGATTAGGACTAGGGTGACCACGTGTCCCGGATTGCCCGGGACAGTCCCGCATTTTGCAGGTCTGTCCTGGGCACATTCATTCCAGGACAATACAGTGTCCTGGAATGAAACTGACACAGCCACCCCTCCGGGCCAATCTGATGCCCACAAAAAAGGCCGCCACATCACCGCTTTACTCACTGACAGTACTTGTCCTGGCCGGGAATGCCTGGAGGAGCACAATCCTAGCCCCCTGCTTGTGATTGGAGAAATCATAAATCCCACCTCTTGTGTCCAATCACTGTGCTGTGATTCGTTACAACACAAGCTGATTTTTGGGAAGGGGGGTGTCCCTGAATGGTAGTTTGGAAATGTGGTCACCCTAATTAGGACTGGAGAGTAGGAGTAGAAATTTTTTACAGTATGCTTCTAAAAATGCAGACAGATTACATCCCGTATTTAGCTCTTTGGGTAATAGAGTACCCAATCTAAATATCCACATTCTCTCCTTTTGAACTAAAATTGTGTCAAAATCTACCCTTCTCAGGGGGAGTTTCAAGAAGTAGATGCCCTTAACTTGCAGGACTTTTGGATTGCCCTCATGGAACTGGGCAAAATGGACTGCAAGTGGACGCTCATCGTCCTTGTTCTTTATACTTTTATTGTGCTCACCAACTCAGACTTTCAACTGAAGTTTTGTCTTACCCACATACGCTTTGCCACAGGAGCATGTACAGTTAGTCATATAGACCACACAGGTACAGTTAACAAATTGTCGGATTTTAAAGCACTTGTTTCTATCCGAGTTGGTAAACACATTCGTTTTGTCCAGGTATTTGCATATTTGACACTGTCCACATGGGTACATGCCGCACAGAGTTGGAAGATCAGTGAGCCAGTTTGTATTAGGTGTTCTACGGAACTCTGAATGAACCAGGTTATCAATTAAATTCCAGGCTCGCCGAACCACCATAAGTGGCAGTGGACCCAAGATTTCACTCAATAGGGGGGATTTTGTGAGTATATATCAATGTTAATTTAAAATCGATCTAATCAGGTTCCATTGGGATCCATACCTAGTGATAATTCTCACTGGAGTATTAGTATTCTGCTCAGGTATTGTATGTTTTTTGGGGCTTAATAAGTCTTGTCGATTACACTTGCCCACTTTTTGGCTTTTCTAATACATTGGTGGGAATATCTTCTCTCTGTGAATCATCCATACATGTCAGTGGCCTCTACCCAAAAATCTTCCATTCCTTCTGATACAGAGGAACTGCCCTACAGGTATTCCATGAATCAGAGAGTCGGGATGGTGGCTTCTGGGCTGTAGTAAGGTGTTTGCAACTGTTTCCTTACGGAAGGTCTTTGTAATGAGTCTATTCTCATTAACCTTAATCTGTAAGTCCAGGAAAGATAGTGTTTTTTCATGATAAGAGTACGTCAGTTTGATGTTTCTGTTAGTATTGAGTTTCTCTACCAAACTGGACAACTGTAACTGGTCACCCCCCCCCCCCCCCAGATCATTAGGGCAATATCTATGTACCTCGACCACATACCTCAACCACAAAAATTCCTCCTCCCAGAGACCCAAATGCAAACATGCATAAGCTGGGACCCACAGGGCACCCATGGAGGTGCCTCTGAGTTGTTGGTAACTAGTTTCTAAGAACTGAAAGAAGTTGTGGTTTAACATGAACTCCAAGGTTTCAGTGATGAATTCATTATGAGCACCTAGTTGGGGGAATTTTAGTTCCAAAAAAAAGGACAAAATGTGGATTTTTAGAATGTGTACTCTATTACCTAAAGGGCTAAATACAGAATGTAATCTGTCTGCATTTTTAGACGCATAAAAGTGTTCTACTTCTTCCACCATCTTGTCCTCATCCAATCATATTACAAGTTGTGTGACTTGCTGGTTGAGACTTAATGATTCATGTAGGTTAGCAGCTCCTTATTATCTCCTTTGTTCACTTTATACAAGTGCTCTCATTAATTAATTTTATGCTGGTGATTGGTAAAATTTTAAGTATCTTGTCTTCCGTAGCTATGAATGGCTTTTGTAATTAATACGCTCAGTGTTTTTCTATTGAAGTGATTAATGTCAAATGAGAAGTGTGTGCTGAGGACATCTTGTGGCAAAAAGCTAGTACTACACTGAGACTGAGTATATATTTTTTGTTTTATCCAGAAAAAAAGTTTATTAAAGAACATGTAAAAGACATACATCAAGGTTACACACAACAATCCAGTACATCAAAGTCAATGTAAATCACCCGTCTGCATGGTCTACATGGTTATCCTACATATTCCCCATCCATTCAAACCGAGCCTCCCTCCCAAACTGTGTTGCACAGCCAGTACCCTCAAAGGAGGCCCGGCCCCTTAGCATAAACCCTGTCAAGTACCCATGGCCAGCAGCCGTCCCGTGACCAGGTCCACCGGGGCCAAGCCCGGTATATCCAGCCACGGTCCCCACAGTTTCTCGAACCTCTGCGTGCTACCCCTATGTTGGTATATAATCTTTTCCTTCCGAAGCATATCACCCATTACAGCAATCCATTCCTTAAGAGTAGGGGGGTCCTCCGATATCCAGGGGGACATTATAAGCTTACGTGCCATAAACAGAGATCTAATGACACCCACCCTAGTACATTCATCCCATTCCAGTTCATCCAATATATGCAGTAGACAGTGTTTAGGGTCTGTAGGCAATGTGACCTGAAATACCCTGTCTATAGTGTCCACAACCCCCCTCCAATATAGGTGAAGTTTTGGGCACCTCCACAATAGGTGGATCAAGTCTCCATGATCCCTTTTACACCTGGTGCATAACGGAGTGGACCGTAGGCCCATAGCGAACAACCTGTGGGGGGTATAATACACCCTCAGCAACAAATACAGTTGCGACACTCTGTAGGAAACATTTAGGGAGCAAGTGGGTACCGCCTGTAGGGCTTCCTCCCACTGATCACCATCTATCGGTCCCACCTCCCCCTCCCACCTGTCCAGCATTCGCAGAGGGTGTTTAGTCAGAAACTTCTGTAAAAGCATATTGTAACATTGAGATATAAACCCCTTAGTATTATCCGCTCTAGCTATCAGGTTAAACAACAGGGTTGGGGAAGGGATCCAATCCGAGGATTTGGCCTGTGCAGTAATAGCATGTTGTAATTGCATATAGTAAAACCTCATAGATTGCGGCAAACCAAAAAGACCCTGTAATACTTCAAATGAGTGTAGTTTCCCATTGCAAATAATCTGACTAAGGTATATCACCCCATTTCTCCTCCAAAGCGCACCATGCTGCAATTTAGCCAATTCAGGATATGAATCATTTGCCCATATAGGGCTATAGTGCATGTACCCGACCACTCCCTGTAGATACCTAGTTTTGTTCCAGATTTTTTGAATAAGGTTATAGGTCGGGTATTGTTCGGTTTCCCAAACGCCAGTGACTCCAGGGCTGTCGGTATCATAGCTCTCCGTACAGTATGTAGCATCACTAGTTCGGAGGAGCCACCATTCCCTCCCTCTCTGTCCACACCTGTGCGTATTGTACCTATCAGTTGCTGCAATTGCGCAGCAATGTAATACAGCCAAGGATTAGGGAGGGCAAGTCCCCCCTCATCCTTCGGGCATTGGAGGTGTTCAAGTTTAATTCTGGGAGTGCGGTCCTTCCATATGAGCGTACGGAACAGGGAATTGATCATTCTAAATACCTTCAGGGTCACTACCGTCGGGGCGTTATGGAGCACATATAGCAATTGGGGCATAAGAATCATTTTGATCAGGTTCACTCTACCTGCTACAGACAGGCAGAGCGAATTCCACGTCTTGATCCGGTCTCGAAATTTTTGTAGCAGCGGGGACACATTTAATCTACCATAGTCGCAGATCTTGGGCGTCACCTGGATACCCAAGTATTTGAATGAGCCAGTCAGGGGCACCGTAATGGAGGCTGGGGGAGGCCCTCCCCCGTCAATGAGCATCAGGGAGGATTTAGTCCAGTTTATCCGGAGCCCAGAGAATCTACCAAATTCCCCCACGGTGGCCATAGCTTCTGAAAGGGAGCCCTCTACGTCCCCAAGCAGCATCATAGTGTCATCAGCGTAAAGCATTATTTTCTCCTGCTTGTCCCCGTACTTAAATCCCACAATCCCCGGGTTGGCTCTAACTTTAATCGCCAGGGGTTCTATGGCCAATGCAAAAAGCAGGGGTGACAAAGGGCACCCCTGTCGCGTCCCCCTCCCCAAGTTGAAAGTGTGTGACATAGCCCCAGAAGATCTAATGGCCGCCCTCGGGTTATGGTATAGCAGACGAACCCAGGAAATATACAAGTCCCCGAAGCCGAATCTCTTAAGAATTTCCCACAAATACTCCCACTCAACGCTATCAAAGGCCTTCATAGCGTCCAATGAGAGCAAGGCCCTCTGTCCCATATTATCCACCGGGGATTGCATATTAAGATATAGCCTCCGCAAATTGACAGCCGTCGATTTATTAGGCATGAAGCCAGCTTGATCAGGGTGAATGACGCTAGTAATGGCACCATTCAGCCTAATCGCCAGCATTTTGGCCAGTAGTTTTATGTCACTCTGTAGCAAAGATATTGGCCTGTAAGAGCCTGGGTCCTTAGGGTCCTTTCCGGGTTTCAATATTAGAACAATATTAGCCGTGGCCATGGAAGAGGGCAGAACCTGTTGTTCCCTGGCCACGTTAAACACAGTCAGTAGCTTCGGGAGGAGGATACCAGCATATTGCCTGTACGCCTCCACAGGAAGCCCATCCGCTCCTGGGGCCTTACCGTTGGGGAATGCAGCTAACGCCGTCTGCAACTCCTCCAAGGTAAAGGGAGCATCCAATGCCCTTCTCTGGTCTGCCGTAAGTTGTGGGAAGACAATGCCCTGTAAGTAGGTCAGAAGTTCCTGCTGGGTGAACTGCTCCGTCGGGAGATAGAGGGTCTCATAAAATCTGGCCAATTCTGCCAATATTAGGTCAGGAGAATTCACGATCTTACCCTCTGGCGCCTTGATAGCCCCAATAGTGGGGGCACGTTGTTGAGAGTTAGCTATCCTGGCCAATAGACGCCCCGTGCTCTCCCCCTCCTCAAAGAAAGCCAACTTAGAAAAAAACAGGTTTTTTTCTGCCGTGGAGGACACCAGACGCTCATAAGCTGATTGAGCTGAGTGCCATGCCTCCCTGGCAGAATCTGTGGGGGTTTGAACAAATGCCTCCTCTAGGGCCGCTACCTGTTTTTCAAGGTCCTCTCTGAGCCCAGAAGAGATATTTTTTTACCTTATTAATTTCAGAGTTAAGTAGCCCCCTCAGATATGCCTTAAAGGCATCCCACTGTGACACCGGAGAGTCAGCAAAGTCCCTGCCATCCAGAAAGTCCCCCATGCTCTGCTCCACCCCCTCATGAGTCAAAAATAGTTTAAGCCAAAAGGCATTGAACTTCCACGGAGCCCTCAGAAGGGTGGAAGGGGGGGAGACAATCAAAGTGATCACTAGATGTGAGTGATCCGACACACTACGGGGCTTTTACAGAACATCAGAGACAGATGGGAGCACAGCAGGGTTACCAACAGCCAGGTCAATTCTGGATAGCGTCCCATGGGTTTTGGAGAAGCAGGAGAACTGTCTATCCAAAGGGTACCTGTACCTCCATATATCAATCCAGCCCAGCTCATTGAGTAGTCTAAGCAATGGAGACTCCCTCGATGCGGCAGAGACCCCAGTACAGGGGTGTCTGTCCATAGAGGGACTCAACCAGCAATTAAAGTCCCCAACAATCAGTAGCGGGAGATCCGGCCGGCCCTCCAAGTAGGCCAGCAGTCGCCGGAGCACCGCCACCGTAAACGGCGGGGGTATATACACACAGGCCAATATACAGTACATCTTACCCTCCCGGCAATGTAAAAATATAAACCGACCCTCCAGCATCTATACATACATCAATTTCCTGGAAATCAACAGAGGCATGTATCATAACACTCACACCCCTAGAGTACGAGGTGTGCGTGGAATGGTAGGCCTTACCCACCCATGCATATTTAAGACAGCATTGCGTTTCAGTAGTCAGATGCGTTTCTTGCATACATAAAATCATAGGGTGATATTTCTTAAGACAGGAGGATACCATCATGCGCTTAAGTGGGGAGCCTAAGCCCCTCACGTTCCAAGAAACAATCGGTAATTCAGCCATTAGGGCAGAGTAAACATAATCTTAATGGGGGGTGGGACACCCTCACAGCATCCAAAGAGAAGTACAGGAAAACCGGGGGGACGCGGGTAGGCAGACCCAGGGGTCCCCCGCCGCAGAAGTGCACAGGACACCATAATAGCAAGAGCATGCCCCCCTCAAGGGGTGTAAATTTAGGGCGGACAGCAGAAGTTCCGGTGTAGTCCAGGAATGCAGAATTACAGTTCCAAAATGTAACAGTAAGTAACCATAGATCTCGGTACAGGAATATTAAGTGCAAAAAAATAAAGAGCCAGACCGTCAACAGGACGATCCCACATATGTCATCTGGAAGCAAAAAACAATAAACTGGTCTTGAAATAACATAGATCCAGGCCGCTAACAGAGCAGGCCCTATAACTCCAACAAGGAGCAAAAACCAACAAGGCACTTTTGTTCTACGGCTTGCGCAGGGAAATCGCATTTTTCTCGCAACTTTACAAGATAGCTCAAGTTCACATACAAAAATAACGTCTCCCAGCAGAACAAAATAGAGAAGGGGGGTAGAAAATGAACACGGTGAGCTTTCCATAAAAGATCATTCAGGTAATGCAATAGAAAAAACGGTGCTGCGCCTTGCAGTATCTGCCATGAGATCAGACACCTTCCTCCTCCCTGTCTCGGTGTCGTAAGGCCTGTTCATTACGATCCAGCCATAGTGCGGCATCTTGTGCTGATTCGAAAAAGTGAGTTTGCTGATTGGCGGTAACTCTCAATTTAGCGGGGTACAACATGGCGTACGGCAATTGTATTGCACGTAGGCGCCTCTTAACATCAGAGAACTTGGCCCGGCGTCTCTGTACCTCCGCAGAGAAGTCCGGGTAAAAGGACACCCGAACTCCATTCACCTGGACATTGGCTTTCTCCCTGGCCTGGCGGAGCACCGCCTCCCTGTCCCTATAGTGCAGGAGACGAGCAAGGATGGGCCTAGGGGGGGCTCTGGGTTGTGGTGGGCGTCCCGGTGTGCGGTGCGCTCTCTCAACTGTAAAAAATGGGGAAAAAGTCTCCTTTCCGAAAATTTCTATCAGCCACCCTTCAACAAATGAGGTAGGGTCTCGGCCCTCAGTTTTCTCCGGCAGATCCACTATGCGTACGTTGTTCCTCCTTAGGCGGTTCTCCATATCATCAGCTCTGTTATTAACCTCTCTGGCTAGCTGATGTGCAACATGGGCCTCCCGAGCAACCGGGGGCAGCCTATCTTCAATCTCACTCATCCGGCTCTCCACTGCCGTGGTGCGTTCACAGATCTTTTGTAGATCCTGCCTCAGTAGGGATACATCCTCTCTCACTGAGGCAGTGCAGACATGCACCGCCCTGAGTATCTCCGCCAGGGTCGGCTGCTCAGTGTCCTCTGGTTCCGTGTCTGTGTACAGAGGGACAGACTTCTCCACTGTACTGATCTGACCTCCATGGCTCCCCGCCCCTCCAGCCGGCTGCTCCTGTGAGGTCTGTGCTACTGTGTGGGGGTGCTCAGCGGTCCCTCCCTCAGCCTGATCCTGGGGACCCCATCGTTTTTGGGTATAGTAAGTCATGTCCCTCGGGTAGTCCTTACCCTGAGCCTTCGGTGCCTTTTTGCTGGGCTTGTCTGGGCCGTGCGGTGTGCGCTGAGTCAGGGCCGCGGCGGCGCCATCTTGGATTTCGGGCCCTGGGAAATCATCCTTTTTCTTTGCCATTCCGCGTGTGCAGAGAGCCGGCGGTTGGACCGGGAGGGTGAGCGGGTTGGTATCCAGCTGGAAAGCCGTTCGGTGCCGTCGGATCGCTGCCGGGAGAGGATCGGTAAGCTGTGCTGTGGAGGAGCTGTGATACACACGTCTTCTCACATGCCGGTCTTGGCCACGCCCTCGAGACTGAGTATATTTAAAGTGGTTGTTAACCCACTTTCACAAAAGCACATGTAGCGGGGTCTCCTTTAAGGCCCCTGGACTACGTTACCCAGAACCCCGTTCGGCACCCAGGGTGCATTTGGCCACCGCAGAGACTCATGGGTGGGGCTATAAAAGAAGGGGCGAGGCTAAGCTCGGCCTCTTTGGACACCGCGCTGCAAGCAATAGGACTCCCTGTGCGGATCCGCTGCTGTGAAAGGCCTGAAGCCGGGGCCTTGCGTACCTTCCAAAGAGTCTTCCACCCCACCGCGGAGCCTGGGTGGCACCTGTTCCTGTTCAAGTTGCTGACATCAGTTGGACCGGAGACCCGGCCGTTGGAGAACACTGTGTGCGGATACACAGAAGGTGGAAGCCCGGACTGGGATCGCGTCCGGAGGGGTGAGCGAGCACTTGCTCACTACATTAGCTGTACTCTGTTGGGTCTAGTGACTGCCTTGGCCCTTTCCCTTTTACATTTACTATCCCACCGGAGACTAGCGGGGGAACTGAGTTGCATAGTCTCCGGTGAAGTGTTCTCATTTGTGAATTACCCTTGGTTTACAAATATTGTTTCCTGAAAGTGCACCACCGTTCAAGTTGCATGCGAAGAAATTGTTTTCATAAGGGACTGAGGTTTATCTGCGTCAGGCCTGACCAAGGGGGGTTAAAACTTTATTAGGTGCGCCATACTGCGCATAAGGAAATAAGGATAGTTGCACGTGGCGGGTGATCACTCTGCACTATCACTTATGAACCTGTTTATTGCTGCAGGGCTCTGCATGTATGTTATGTGATGTGTTTAATCCTGACCTTTATACTAAAGTAAATCTAGTTATACTTTAACACCCTTGCATCAGTGTTATACTTGCAGATAGTAGTTACCTATCAATACTGCCAGATTGTGTATAATCAGTGTACAGGACGCCAAGGTTGGGTCCTGGACGGGTGCTATGTAGCACCAATATTTGGGTTATGGTCCCTTTAACGAGTGGTAATAGTGTTCAGGAGGTCACCCAATGGGTGAGGAATTCCTGGCAAAATAAATAGTCCAGAGAGGACTGGCTCGCAGTCCTCTTTGTCTTAACCACTTGACAACTGGGCACATAACCCCCTTCCTGCCCAGGCGAAATTTCAGGTTTCAGCGCCGTCACGCTTTGAATGACAATTGCGCGGTCGTGCCACGTGGCTCCCAAACAAAATTGACGTCCTTTTTTTCCCACAAATAGAGCTTTCTTTTGGTGGTCTTTGATCATTTCTGCGGTTTTTATTTTTTGCGCTATAAACAGAAATAGAGCGACAATTTTGAAAAAAACACAATATTTTTTAATTTTTCCTATAATTAATATCCCATTTTTAAAAAAAAAAAACTATTTTTTTCCTCAGTTTAGGCCGATACGTATTCTACATATTTTAGGTAAAAAAAAAAATCGCAATAGGCGTATAGTGATTGGTTTGCGCAAAAGTTTTAGCGCCTACAAAATAGGGAATAGAATTATGATTTTTTTAAAATTATTTTTTAATTTATTTTTTTACTAGTAATGGCGTCGATCTGCGATTTTTTTTTTTTGTGACTGTGACATTACGGCGGACACATCGGACACTTTTGACACATTTTTTGGACCATTCACATTTATACAGCGAACAGTGCTAAAAATATGCACTGATTACTGTATAAATGTGACTGGCAGGGAAGGGGTTAACCACTAGGGGGCGATCAAGGGGTTAATATGTTCCCTGCTAGATGTTCTTACTGTGGGGGGGAGGGGACTGACTGGGGGAGGTGACTGATGGTTGTCCCTATGTACAAGGGACACACCATCCGTCTCCTCTCCCCGACAGGACGTGGATCTCTGTGTTTACACACAGAGATCCACGTCCCTGGCTCTGTGACAGCCGATCGCTCGTACCTGGCGGACATCGCGGCCGCCAGGCACGCGCATCGGCACTCGCCTGACACGGCGGGCACAGTTTTTCCCCGACGCGCGCCCGCGGTGGCGATCATCGCGGAAGTAAATAAGAGGACGTCCATAGACGTCCTATCAGCAATTGACGACCGCTTTGCGGACGTCTTTTGCTTATAGCCCGGGCGCGAAGTGGTTAATAGAGAGGTATTTGGGGCCCGGAATTTCGGAGGCTCTAAAGTGACATTCGGGTGGGATAGAGCCTCCACTCCTGACCACTGGGAGTCAGCACACAGGGGGTTAAGGGCTTCCAGGAAGACAGCTCATAAAACAGGAAGTGATGCTAGAGGTGTGTGAAAGGAGTATGAGGATTGCACCTGTGGAGAGGAGCTGTCTGTTTGCTGGGAGCTTGGAAAGATTCAGCAAGGGCTCTGGAAGTTCCCCTACAAAACTGTATGTGTCTTTCCTTTGGTTTATTTTTGTGCTGAAGACAAGCAGGACTTTTGATTTATGCTGGAAGATAAGTGGACTTTAGTTTATACTTTTCTGTGTGCTGAATTAAGCGTTATTTTTGCTTTATTCACAAATAAAAGCCTTTCTGTTTTAAAAGTCAACGGTTTATGCATTTAGTCCCGTGGAGCTATAATCCCCAAAAGTTCACATCAGGTATAGACCGTTACATGGTAATATTCCCTACACTAACTGTGCCAGCAGGGGTTGAGTAGATTGTCGGGGGTTGGTGGTGCTGTATACAGGGCCCGAAACAAAAATCCAGCGGCTCTCTTAACTGGGGGTAGCGCTACATACATAATCCATTCTGTATCTTAAAGTGGTTGTAAACCCACTTTTTCAACTTGCACCTACAGGTAAGCCTAGATTAAGGCTTACATGTAGGTGCAAGAAATATCTCCTAAACCTACACGGTTTAGGAGATATTTACTAAAATGTCAAGCGCCGCTATCTACGGCGCATTTATGGGGTTAATCCCATTCACATACTCGGCTACTTCCCAGCAATCGCTGGGCGTAGCCGAGTGGGACGCCTCCCGCGTGCATGCGCAGAGTGACGTCTCTGCCGCTCCGGCCAATCACAGCGCCGGAGCGGCGCTGTGATTGGCTGGTGCGGCGATACCCGGAAGTAACATTCCGGCTATCGCCGCAGTGATGTCTGCGGCTGGACAGAGGGACGAGGATGGCTTCGGGGGCCCCGATCTAAGGTAAGTGGAACATAATGAGCTATTATGCTAGTCATAATAGCTCATTATGCCTTTCTCTTGCAGGTGGGCCAAAAAAAAAAAAAGCGGGTTTACAACCACTTTAATACAGTGCCCCGCTGTCTCTGTGTTTTATTGAAAAAAATCCTCCTTTAACATATCTCATGGCGGATCAGGGCGCTCATGTAACCAGCCGTGTATCCTCTCTGCCCATCTGAAAGAAGCAGTGAGTGGGGCCGAGGTTTCCCCGCTGACATCAGCGAGATGTGAGGAGGAGAGAGGAGACACAGCCAGTTACGTGACCGCCGGGAGCTACCGTGAGATACAGTATAGGAGGAATTTTCTAAATAAAAAGCAGAGACAGCGTGGCACTGCATTAAGATACAGAACACATAGTATACAGAAATATGTGTTATTCCTGCAGCAGGAGGGGGATGGGGCGGCACACTAACTAGGTGATGCACAGAGATGGGAGGGGGGGCGGGGGAGGACAGAGGAGACACAGAAGAGCAGGGCTGCGGATGAAGGAGGCACGTAAACTGACCACGGTGTCAGGGCTTAGCAGCCATGATTACCATGGTCAGTTTACAGAGGGGAGGGAAGAAACTGGCAGGATCAACCAGGTTTTTTAGGTGTTAGTGGTCCAAATTACACATTATTAATAATGGTTTTGCTGGGTTAATAATGTGTTTGCTGACACCAGTGCTGGGGGTTAATAATGTGTTTGCTGACACCAGTGCTGGGGGTTAATAATGTGTTTGTTGACACCAGTGCTGGGGGTTAATAATGTGTTTGCTGACACCAGTGCTGGGGGTTAATAATGTGTTTGCTGACACCAGTGCTGGGGGTTAATAATGTGTTTGCTGACACCAGTGCTGGGGGTTAATAATGTGTTTGCTGACACCAGTGCTGGGGGTTAATAATGTGTTTGCTGACACCAGTGCTGGGGGTTAATAATGTGTTTGCTGACACCAGTGCTGGGGGTTAATAATGTGTTTGCTGACACCAGTGCTGGGGGTTAATAATGTGTTTGCTGACACCAGTGCTGGGGGTTAATAATGTGTTTGCTGACACCAGTGCTGGGGGTTAATAATGTGTTTGCTGACACCAGTGCTGGGGGTTAATAATGTGTTTGCTGACACCAGTGCTGGGGGTTAATAATGCGTTTGCTGACACCAGTGCTGGGTATAGTATATTATTGCTGGTATAGTTTATTGTTTTTGAAGTTTTAAAAGTTTGCATGCGGCCCCCATGGGATATGAAAACTTGTCATGTGGCCCTCAGGCAATTTGAGTTTGAGACCCCTGCTTTAAAGGAGCAGGATCAATTTTTTTGGGGTTAACAAATGCTTTAAGGCACTATATTGAAGCCTCTCCTCACTCTGAAGAAGCTTGATCCTATTGGTGCGCAAAATGCATCAGCATGATGTCATCAGGTCCGTTGCGTCATCACGCAGGTTGGCTGCTGTGAGCATGCACACCTTCAGCCAGGGGAGGGCTGGCAGCCTTAGGCCTGGGGGGCAAGTCCAGTCCAGTGGCCCAATAAACCACTGAATCAGTTCACCATCACCAGTGTGTGTCTATCATAGGAGCTGGTCCATGAAGCAGGACTTCGTATGACGGCGGCCGCCGGGTAAGCGTGAGATCCCTGCTGTGTAATTGGGTGGCGCTTGCCCCTCTAAGGCAACCCAATGGGCCCAGTGGGGCTCATGGTAGGGCCGGCCCTGGGCTCTCTCCCTCTGCCCCAGCTTACGTTGCACCCACCCAGGATTGGCCCTGAAAAGTGGGGACAAAATCGGGCACAGACTTGGTCCGAAAACAGTGTCCTCAGTCCGGGGACTGTCCCCGGGGACGTGTGGTCACTCTAAGCTAGTGGCCAGCAGGACCCACAGGCCAGTGACCAGCAGGACCCACAGCCTGTGGGTCCTGCTGACCTGAGGGTCCTGCTGGCCGCTGACCTGAGGGTCCTGCTGGGAGCATAGCCAGCTCCCAGCAGGACCTACAGGCCAGCGACCAGCAGGACCCATAGGCGATGGCCAGCCCCCAGCAGGACCCAAAGTGATGAAAGCTATTTTGAAATTACTGGGTGGACACTGGGGCAGGGTAAATAGTGTATGGGGGGAGTAGATAGATGGGATGTGGGGTTCAGCTCAGAGTGTCAGGGTCTCTCACCTCAGCAGGTCCTTGCACAGCCTCCTCCAGTCCTGGGGGGGGGGGTAATGTTGCTCTCCTGGGGTCAAGTAAAGTTGCAGCCCGAGCCAGTCACAGACGTGGGTCCCGACTCCCTGACACGCCCTGCTGCCTCTGCTTGCCTCCAAGATCTTGGAGTGGTAGTTTTTCCTGACTGCGCTGTTCTCAGTTCTCCACTCACTGGGAGCTGGAGCACTACAACTCCAAGAATTTCACAGCCGCTGTGCCCATAAAATGCAGCCGCTGTGCCCATAAAATGCAGCCGCTGTGCCCATAAAATGCAGCCGCTGTGCCCATAAAATGCAGCCGCTGTGCCCATAAAATGCAGCCGCTGTGCCCATAAAATGCAGCCGCTGTGCCCATAAAATGCAGCCGCTGTGCCCATAAAAAAGCAGCCTCTTTGCCCTTCATATTCAGCCTCTCTGCCCATCATATGCAGCCGATGTGACCCCCCCGCCCGCTGTCTGACCAGCACTTACCCAATCCTGGTGGCGGGTCAGGCAGCGGGTAAGGCCAGCTAGCTGTGGGACATGCAGCGGGTCAGGCGACGGCTCCTGCGTCCTCCATGGTTCCCATGTGTCTCTTCTGTTCCGCTAGGCATCCAATAGAGATGCCTGTGCCTTCAGCCAATCAGGTGATGGGTATTAGATCCGCACTTCCTGATTGGTGGAGAGGAGGTTCAGTGTTAGAAAAGCAAATATATTATTTTGCTTTTCTAACACACTTGGGTGGGCTCCGAGCGCAATGCTCTGTGCTCCAAGTCCAGCTTTTTTCAAGCCTATTAGAGCCTCTGGCTCTAATCGGGTGCTTCAAAAATACCCCCGCAGCTGTAATTCAGGCGCCCGGAGTCCGAAAAGGGTCCGGACGCCTGAATAGGGGGTGGTTACCGCAGCCATGGATAGATTCATGCAATGCATGAATCTATCCATTCTACACAGAGGGGTGTGGCTGGAGAGAGGGGGAGGGGCGCCCGTGCACCCTTAATGGACGCACTGCCACTGGGTTTAGGCATGAAAGGGTTAGGGGTTAATATCAACTCCCAGCATGAAACAATGAGGAAGACAAACAAGAAGGAAGAGGGAAATCCTTATAGCGTAAGACCTTTCTTTTCAATAATAAAAAAAAAAAACACATTCACTAAAAAACTTACATTATCTCTGCCCTGTCCTCTCGCCTTAATGGAGTGACAGTCCGCTCCCTCTGCTGCCTCTTGTCCATCCTCCTCCTGTGGGCTGGGGAGTTTCTGCCCCCGGGTATTGCTAATGGGACTGCTGGTGTTAGTGACTATATGTCCCACGATGCTTTGCAGCTACTGGAGGCCTGGCTGATGGGCTTCTCCCCCCACCAGTGGCATCACTAGGGTTGGTGTCATCCGGTGCGAAAAAAATGGTGTCACCCCCCCACCAACTATAGTTCCCCCCCCCCCCCCTCAGTTACAGACGGCCCCCCCCCCCTCAGTTACAGACGGCCCCCCCTCAGTTACAGATGGCCCCCCCCCTCAGTTAGACGGCCCCCACCTTGGTGCAAACCCCAGCAGTACAGACACCCCCCAGCATTAGACACCCCCTCCCCATCAATATAGACGCCCCCCTTACCTTACAGACCTCAGAACAGAGCAGCAGATACACACAGCGGTGTGTCCCTCGAGCGCGGGCTCCTCCTCCTCTGTGGATGTAAACAGAGAGGAGGCGGAGGGGGCGACGGCTTCCTTCCGCTCAACAGCCACGACACGAGCCGCGAGGCACAGGGCAGCGGGCGGGTGGTGTTAGTGTGGTGCCGGTACCCACGGTTGTCACCCCTCTGGTGGGTGCCACCCGGGTGCGGCCAGCCCCCCCACACCTGGCTAGCAACGCTGCTGTGTGAGCGTGACCAGCGGAGGGTGCGGGGCCGCGAGTGACGGAGCGGCCCTCGCTACATAAGTGATTGGCACTGGAGCCTCACCTCTGCCCTGACATGACTTCCGGGGGGAAAAAAAAGTGAGCGGACGGCTGCCGGCCCTTATGCATATAGGTTAGAGCAGCCTGGGGGGAAATCTCCACCCTGCCCCCTGGCCCAGTCCGCCCCTGCCTTCAGTAGATAGTAACTGGAGGATATGATCTGTATAGCGGGCGGTTTGTTTAGGAGACCATCGTGACTGGATATTATAGACGGACTGCAGTCTACTACATGGGTCAGTTCAGTGCAGCCAGGGAGTGGTGAGCAGTATTACAGTAATTTACTTATCCAATTTACAGTGCCTTGCAAAAGTATTCACCCCCCTTGGCATTTTTCGTGTTTTTTTTGCCTCACAACCTGGAATTAACATGGATTGTTTGATTTGCATAATTTATTTAAAGAACATGCCCACAACTTTGAAGATGTTTTTTTTTTTTATTGTGAAACAAATAGGACAAAATAACAGAAAAAGTCAATGTGCATAACTATTCACCCCCCTAAAGTCAATACTTTGTAGAGCCAACTTTTGCAGCTATCACAGCTCCAAGTCACTTTGGATAAGTCTCTATGAGCTTACCACATCTTACCACTGGGATTTTTGCCCATTCCTCCTTGCAAAACTGCTCCAGCTCCTTCAAGTTGGATGGTTTGTGCTTGTGAACAGCAATCTTTAAGTCTGACCACAGATTTTCTATTGGATTGAGGTCTGGGCTTTGACTAGGCCATTCCAACACATTTACATGTTTGCCCTTAAACCACTCAAGTGTTGCTTTAGCAGTGTGTTTGTGGTCATTGTCCTGCTGGAAGGTGAACCTCTGTCCTAGCATCAAATCACACACCGAGTGGTACAGGTTTTGCTCAAGAATATCCCTGTATTTAGCACCATCCATCGTTCCCTCAACTCTGACCAGTTTCCCAGTCCCGACTGCTGAAAAACATCCCCACAGCATGATACTGCCACCATCATGTGGGGATGGTGTTCTTTGGATGATGTGATGTGTTGGGTTTGCGCCAGACATAGCGTTTTCTTTGTCCAAAAAGTAAAATTGTAGTCTCATCAGACCAGGGCACCTTCCTCCATACATTTTGGGAGTCTCCCACATGCCTTTTCGCAAACTCAAAACGTGCCATTTTGTTTTTTGCTGAAAGTAATGGCTTTCTTCTGGCCACTTTGCCATAAAGCCCAACTCTATGGAGCGTACGGCTTATTGTCGTCCTATGTAGAGTTACTCCAGTCTCTGCTGTGGAACTCTGCAGCTCCTCCAGGGTTACCTTAGGTCTCTGTGCTGCCTCTCTGATTAATGCCCTCCTTGCCCGGTCTGTGAGTTTTGGTGTGTGGTCATCTCTTGGCAGGTTTGCTGCTGTGCCATGTTCTTTCCATTTGATTATGATAGATTTGATGGTGTTTCTAGGGATCATTAAAGATTTGGATATTTTTTTATAGCCTAACCCTGATTTCTACTTTTTAACAACATTGTCTCTTACTTGTTTGGAGAATTCCTTTGGTCTTCATGGCAGTGTTTGGTTAGTGGTGCCTCTTAGGTGTTGCAGCCTCAGGAGGCCTTTCAAAAAGGTGTGTATATGTAATGACAGATCATGTGACACTTAGATTGCACACAGGTGGACATCATTTCACTAATTATGTGACGTCTAAAGGTAATTGGTTGAACCAGAGCTTTTTATGGGCTTCATAACAAAGGGGGTGAATACCGTACATACACACATTCCAATAATCATTTTTTTTTATTTCTGAAAAATAGTTTTATGTATATGTTTTTCTAATTTTACTTCACCAACTTGGACTATTGTGTTCTGATCCATCACATATAATTCAGATTAAAAAAACATTGAACTAAAGGCTGTAATGTAACAAAATAGGTAAAAAGCCAAGGGGGTGAATACTTTTGCAAGGCACTGTACTTGGTTTATCATACATCTGCTTTTCCACATGCAGCGTGGCCCGTGTCACTTGGACTTACACTCAACCTACCTACCCACATACATCCGTCTACATGCCTAGTATTGTGAGCGAAGCTTACTGGCTCAAGCTATAATACGTCTGGACTGTACATGCCTATCTGCATACAAACAATTTGATCTAACCCAATAACACCATTGAGCTCACTTATACTAGTATCTAGTTACATCCACATGTCCGGGACTTCCAACACACTGCACATCATTTGGTAACTTAGGATTTGTACATGAAGAACGAGCTACACAGGTTCTGCTAGCTGTGCCTGAGACACGTCCATGGTTCTGTAAGTAAATTAATTAGATCTGCCTGTACCTACAGTTTATTATCCATGGAATGAAGATGTAGCGCTAAGTGAAGACATGAAGCCCAATAATTTGGGCCTCCAATCAAACCAAAGTGATAAATAATATCAATATAATGAGTCCATACAGTGTCCATAGAAAATTTTTGTGTTAGAAAGAACATGTAGCACTGAAGGGTCATCACATCTCTCTTGTAGAAAAAGAGAGATGAGATAGAATACTCTTACCGGAACGTTAGACCTGTGGTTTAGGCAGGTCAAATAGGCATACGAAATCCCAGTGGCACTCCTCATCAGTTAAGCCTCGTAAACACGACAGAGTTTCTCGTCGTTAAAAACACGTAGTTTTTCTCGAGATTCTTGTCAACCTTGACGAGTTTCTCGTCAAGCTTTCCATGCGTACACACTGACAATTGCAAATCTCGTCGTTCTGCGCGGTCACGTCCAGCACGTACGACGGCAGTATAAAGGGGAAGATCGATTTCCCTGGCGCCACCCCTTGGGCTGCTTTTGCTGATCTCGTGTTACTGTGTGTGAAGTAAAAGTTTGGGAAGAGACGATTCGCGCTTTTCAGTCTTCGTGCTTTCAGTTTGTTTTCTGCAGTTCAGTTTGTGCTTGTGGGTTCGTATCTTGTCTTTCAGGGCGTGTAGGCAGGTCGTATCTGTTTTGCAGTGCGTTCTTGCCCGTTCGTTTCTGAATTTCAGTTTGTTCTTCATAGGCCTTGCTGTTCTAAAGTGCGTTCTGTTTAGTATGTTCTGATAAGACGACCGTTTCCTAGCCATGTCGCGGGTACGTTCTCGTCGTCGAGTTCGTGCTGTGCGGGCGCTTGGTGTTGGTCTGCTTGTTTTGGACCAAGACGAGTCCATGAACAGGGTGAGGAGGTGTTCATGGACTAAGAATTGGTTGCTCCAGTGGGACCAATTCTGCCATATGCCTCTGCTGCGGGAGATCGTGGAGAATAATCCTGAGGACTACAGGAATTTTCTGCGGATGTCTGACTCCGTTTTTCAGCATCTTTTGGCTTTGGTGTCCCCCTATATTACCAGGCAGGACACCGTTATGCGTGAAGCCATCAGTGCTGAGCAGAGGCTCATTGCCACCTTACGTTACCTGGCGACAGGGAGAAGTCTGCAGGACTTGAAGTTCACAACAGGCATCTACTCCAAGTCTCTTGGCCTCATAATCCCAGACACCTGTTCTGCCATTATCCTGCAGGAGGACTATATTAGGGTAAGTTTTCTCCTTTTACATCACATTTTATGTATTTCATGTATGCTAATGTATTGTATTTCTTTTCTCCTTCCCTAATTACCATGATTGTAATATGCTGAGAATGTCCCCTTTGTCCTCATGCATGCTGGAAGCTTTTAAATGCCCCTTTTTTCTCCTCCATGCATATTTCCCTTCACTAACCTCTCCATCAGTGGCGGCTGTTGCTCAAAATGTTTGGGGGGCCACCCCAAAATTTTATATATAAACTTCCTCCATTTTTGCGACTGTGCCTATTAAATGCAGCCAGTTTGCCCCCTCCAATGCAGCCAGTTTGCCCCCTCCAATGCAGCCAGTTCCCCTTCAGCCCTGCACTTACCTTCTTCTGGTCAGCGCCATCCTTCTTCTCTCCTTGATGTCTTCTCCTGCCCTCGATGTTGCATCAGCCAATCAGGTTACCGGTAAACAGACTTGGTGAACATGATTGGCAGAGGAGCCTGTCAGTGTTTACCCAAGGAATGCCCCCCCTGCATCCCCTGGTTAACTTTTATGAAGCCAATTACATCCCTCAGGCTGTAATCGCCATGGCTATTTGACCCCCTGGCTCTGATTGGCAATTTTCAACCAAAAACTGCCCCTGTTATTCATATGGCCGTCGCTCAACAGGGGGCCATCCACCTGAATAGTGGGCGGCATTGACAATACCTAGGTTAATGCAAGGCATGAACCTATGTATTGTTCTGAGTGACGGGCGCAGGAGAGAGGGGGCAGCGCTCCAGCGCCCACTCTGGACGCACCGCCACTGCAATGCTATCCTGTGGCCAAACACATCTAGCCCCCCCCCCCCCAAATTTGATTATAATGGACCATCA
Organism: Rana muscosa; assembly: GCA_029206835.1. Lineage (NCBI taxonomy): Eukaryota > Metazoa > Chordata > Amphibia > Anura > Ranidae > Rana > Rana muscosa. Next base: position 72,899,977 of record CM055126.1, read on the forward strand.
GAGGGGGTGATGAATATGATACTTGAGCCTTCCATTATACTTTTTAAAAACACATTAAACGGAAACTTAGATTGATGTTGGGCTAGAATGTATTTTAATATAATCTGCTTGCAATGTTATGTGCAAAAGTACTAATTTTTTTATCTTGTTTGACTCCACAGCTTCCTTCCACGCCACAGGAATGGCAGACTGTGGCATCGGAGTTTGCCACGCGGTGGGACTTCCCCAACTGCGGTGGAGCCATTGACGGGAAGCATGTCCACATCGTGCCACCACCCCGTTCTGGGTCCTAGTACTACAACTACAAGGGGTTTCATAGCATTGTGCTGATGGCGGTGGTGTCAGCACGGTATGAATTCCTCTATGTGGATGTGGGGAAGAATGGCCGGATGTCCGATGGGGGATCCTTCATCCAGACAAAGTTTGCCCTCCGTCTCCAGAGTGACGACCTTGCATTGCCACCGGATGCAGGGAATGTTGAAGGACTCCCCTTTGTTTTTTTGGCTGATGAAGCCTTTGGACTCGGACCGCACCTCATGAGGCCATTTCCCCAGAGGACCCTGACCCCAGAGAAGAGGGTGTTCAACTACCGGCTGGCCAGGGCCCAAAGAGTCGTAGAAAATGCCTTTGGGATAATGGCCAGCCGTTTCCGCCTTTTTATGACTCCAATTCACTTGGCGGAGTACAAGATTAACTATGTTTTCTGCTGCTGTGTGCTCCATAACTTTCTGATCCGAAAATCACCAAATTATATGGCCTCAATATTGCCTGAGGCAGGACTTTCATCTGGCAATACCCTGCCGGGCCTAGAATCTGGCCGTCCTGGCTTGCCCCCCCCCCCAAAATGCCCGTGAGGTTTGTCAGAAATATCTTGAATATTTCACGGGTAGGGGGGCAATTCCTATGCCAGGCCATGTCTAAATCTGCTTGGAGAAAGAACTAACTAAAAAGCTGATTAAATCTTTTAACTTGTTTTTTCCTGTCTCCTAGTTTGTCTTATTGCATTTGTAGTGCCAAGTGTATTTTCCTTTAGTAAATACCAACCATTTCACTAGGAACCACCAAAATAAACACAAATAAGGTTATAGCGTATTTAAAAAAGAAGCTACACTTTGTTGTTCCAAAATTTTACTCTGTGCACATTCACACACATTGTAAATAGAACAGTATGTATATATTTTTTTGGGCTGGCCACAAACCGTCGTTTTGTATTTTCCTCAAAAAAAAAAAAAAAATCAGTAGCATTCAACAAACTACAACATTGGATACCTCTCGGCTATATGACATTCACTTACACAAAATATGTCTCTATCTGGCCGTCCTAATATGGGGTATTGGCACCCCTGGCCAAGCCAAAATTTGAATATGCACACAATTTGAAGTCATTTCCAATAGGGATTTTAGACTCCTGATCCCTATTGTCAACATGTGCTATCTGCCATCAGGGGTGATCAATGGACGTGTTTTGGGGGTGCAACCCCTTCAGTTCACCTACTTGAGATACGAGGAAGGGGTTGCACCCCCATAAGACGTACATGGATATCCCCTGATGGCAGATGGCACATGTTGACACACTGTGTGCATATTCAAATTTTGGCTTGATTGATTGGCTAAAAGCTTCAAAAAAAGGGGGAAGAACAATCTAAAACAAAAAATGGGGGTTTTGTTGCCTTATTCAATTCTCCCCAAAACATCTAGGATGTCTTTAAAGGTTTGATCCATCACATTAATTCTTTGCTTAATTCTGTCCAGTTCTGTGCTACATTCCATCACTTGCTGTATGATTTGTAGGGCACTGTCAGCAGAGAAACGCGTACTTTCATTCACCCCAACATTTTCATCCCCTATAAAAAAAAAATACAAAAGGTATATTATAACTCTGCAGGCCTACATCTCTTACCTGAAGCTGTGGTGACAGATACTGACCTGTTGTGGTGACCAGTTCCACCACGTCATCCACTTCTCCTTCCTGCACTTCTCCTTCCTGCACTTCTCCTTCCTGCACTTCTCCTTCCTGCACTTCTCCTTCCTGCACTTCTCCTTCCTGCACTTCTCCTTCCTGCACTTCTCCTTCCTGCACTTCTCCTTCCTGCACCTCTTCAACTTCCTCAACACCCTCAGGTTGTGGGTCTTGGTGAGGTTGGGGTTGTTTAGAAGCTGTGGGTTTCTTGTGCTCCCCGGAGTGTTCTCCTCCCAGTCTTCTCTCCCCTATGAGAATCAAACAAAAGGTATAGTTATCACGCAGAAATTTTGTATAAAAAATAAAAACATGATACATTGGTTGGAAGTAGGGTACAAGTGTCTGTTTGGGCGGGATTTCAAGATGAAGACATTATTTTGAAAAACTATTTTCTTTACTATTCACCTTTTTGGCTGTCAATTTTTACACATGGAGGCACCACAAAAATTCACTGATGCACCTGTGTGGGGCACCCAAAAAATGTGGTTCTGGTGGCCCACACTATAGTGCTCAAAAGTACAGATGTGGAACCAGCTGCTGAGTGTCCTCTCCATTACACTGATTAAAGTTTGCATTTCATTCTCTTTACAAACACATAATCTAGGCAACAATGTAATAACTATTGAATAAAAACAGGCAGCTGTGTAAAATATTTTAACCCTGTAAAATCTAAAAAAATCGTGCATAGTGGCCGAACGATGTGTCTGTAACGAACGATTACTGTGCCAAACCAAGTTCAAACGATGACATTTTGTAAGGTACAATAGAAAAATGCAATAACATGGAGCAACATGCAAGTTGTGAAATACAATAGGAAAAAAGGGGAAAAAGTACTTTTTTTTTCAAGCATTCTCTTAATGCTCAACTGCTCCGGCTCCCTCAGTTTGAGGTCAGACCACCTCTTTCTGAGCTGCTCATTTGAGCGTTTCACCCTGAAATTCTTCTTAAGACTCTTGACGACTTTCTTCATGATTTTGGCCTTCCTTCGATTAGGTTTGCTATACGGCCCATGCTTTGCGTCATAATCTGACTTTAGCAATATGTCCACCATCTCCGCGTAAGACAAATTAGATGCCTTGAATCTCCTCCTTGAGCGTGACGTTTCCTCAGTCTCCGGGCTTGTCTCCTCGTTGTTTGAGGAATTAGCAGACACCTGCTGTGAATCCGCCATATCTGTCTGCGCGCCGAAAGAGAAGGGGCGGAGAAAAGATGTTAGTTAGAATGTCATGGGCGGGCGACGTGTGCGTAGTTTTACATGTGTGTGAGTGATGTATGTCTCTAATCTCTAATGTAAAAGTGACGGACGTGCGAACGAAGGTATGTGATTTTGAGACTTTATGAAATTGGTGGCCTATACTGTCTAGAGAATGTTGGAGGATATATATGGTGAATAAGATTTACAGGAGGTTAGACTGTGTGACTGACATTATTTTTTGGTGATTATTTTTGGCTTGCAGACCCAAAATTAATGTCTTTATCAGTGATAAGGAATTCCTTGCGGAATTTATAGACCGGGTAAGGGAGCTGCCCGCTCTGTGGGAAACCAAAAACCCCAGACATCGTAAAAAAGGTGTAAGGAAAGCAGCGCTGGAGACCCTGCTCCCATTTGTGCAGACCAAGGTGCCCACAGCAACAGCAAAACAGGTGGACACTAAAATTGGGAGCTTGAGAGGCACATACAGGAATGAACGCTCTAAGGTCCTGGCTTCTCAGAGGTCAGGAGCAGCAGCAGATGATGTGTATGTCCCGAATTTGTGGTACTACAGCAGGATGTCCTTTCTGGATGACCACATTGGGGCAGGGCCATCAGTGTCCAGTCTTCCCCCCCAGACTTCCCTGCAGCCAACCTGAGCCTTCTCTGGAGCAAGAGGAGGCAGCCATCCTGGAAGAAGCTGATTTGGACATCTGGAGCCAGGTATAGTAATTAATGAAAATGTATTCTGAGAAAATTAAAGCAGGAAAAATAAGCCAATATGAAAATCCTAAAATAATTTGGGATACAAAAGTGAAATCAAGATCTATAGACATTAGTCGGCCATAAATTGGGGGCAAAAAATTAAATCTGATGTGGTCCTAAAAATATTTGTCTTTTCTCTTGATTTACATTCATAATCTCAAATTTGTGTGAAAATAATAAACCAAAAAATAAAACTATGTCCCTTTTTCATACACAGGATGAAATCAGCTAGGAGGAGGGTCTGGAAACTGTCAGGCGGGAGGTGGCAGGGCCCACTGTCAGGCGGGAGGTGGCAGGGCCCACTGTCAGGCGGGAGGTGGCAGGGCCCACTGTCAGGCGGGAGGTGGCAGGGCCCACTGTCAGGCGGGAGGTGGCAGGGCCCACTGTCAGCCGGGAGGTGGCCGGCCCAAGTAGCAGCACAAGATCGCAGGTGCCTCCCATCCACCTTCCTAAAAGAAGCAGGAGGGACAGGACCACAAGTGAGGCAGCAATGGCCCTTATTAGAGAGGCACATGCCACCCTCCAGGAGCCCACATCCCCTGAAGAGGCCATTGCCGGCCTAGTTGAGGCCAAGTTCAAGGTGATGAGCATGGAGCAACGCCTCCTATGCGAGCCCCTGCTCATCACCTTGCTGAACAAGGGGGTGATGGAGAGAATTACCCCCAATACGGCCATATGTGAGGTCGCCCAGCTATCCCAACCTCAACCTCCTCCTCCTCCCACCTTCTTCTTCTCCGCCACCCCCTTCTCCTCCTGACAGGAGTACCCCTCCAGTGGCCCAGCCTCCAGCCACACGCAGAAGGAAGGCTGCAGAGAAGGCTTCAGGGAAGGCTGCCCAGAAGACCAGGAAGTGATGGCCTTACTTCATTGTGGTCGGACAGAAGGCAGCCTGTTGTAGTACCACAGACTTGGGACATGTATATCACCTGCTGCTGTTCCTGACCTCTGGGAGTCCAGCATCAGATTGTGCTCACAACTGTTGTGCTTCTCAAGCTCCCAATTTTAGTGTCCACACAGGGTTGATGTGTGCTCTGGGGTCCCATGGATGCACAAATGGCAGCAGGTTCTCCAGCGCTGCCTTCTATTTATTTTGTTCTATACATGAATAAATGTTTTTTTGGTTTAAGTTCATACTTGACTATGTTTTTTATAATAATTATTTATTTCCCTTTGGAGTAAGCAGATACATTTGAACCCAAAAAATAAAAGGGACACATAACACAAAATATCATTAAAGGTGTTCTTTAAAAAAAAACAGGGTGTAAACTTGACACAACAACATTTTAAATAAAAATTTGGAGATCACTATCAAAACATAGACAAATTAAAATTAACATCTGTCTAAAAAATTATAAACATTAAAATATTCAGATCTTGCACGATATAATACAGCTAAATCTTCTTAAGAGCAGCATGAAAAAGGTTTAAAATAGATAGTCAGAACTCTGTGTGAATATCAGCAGCAAAACAAGTTCATTTAGTTTTCATTATTGTAACATTCTAAAGAAGATTTAAATGCACAACATTTAAACGATGCAATTTACAGCGGGACGAATGTGCTATCTCCATTACGAAGGTTTGTTTTACCAGAAGATGCGCTCCCGTCTCATACTTGATTCTGAGCATGCGTGCTTTTTGAAGAGTCGTAAAAGCATACACACAAACCATTTTCTCGTCGCAAAACAGGCCGACGAGAAACACGACGAGAAAATCTAGAATCCGGACAAGAAAAAAGAGCAGGTTCTCTCTTTCTCGTCGAGATTCACGGCAGTTTTCTCGTCGTAAAACCATACACACAAACGGCTTTCTCGACAATAAAGCTCTCTCGGCTCTTTTCTTGTCGGTTTTGGACGAGAAACTCGGTCGTGTGTATGAGGCTTGAGTCTGGAAACTGTATCAGATGGGTCCCCAATGTAGACTGTCCGGTAGGCTCCCCGACTTGACAGCAGACTCTGGGTTTCAAACCGATCCAGGTGGTCCTCCGATGGAACTGGTACCGCCACTCAGCAAGGAGACTCTTTACCACGGTGAATATTAGTAACCAGTGGCCAAAGGAAGCTATTTTCTTATCCATACTTGTAATATTCCGCACAGATTGGACATTTTTATTCTCCCCCCCCCCCCCCAGTATGTATGCGAGTGTGTGAATGGAGGTGTGGTCTGAGCAGCTGCTAGGATGGCAATGACAACGTTGTCCGTTTGTAATCTTTTGAAGTGCTGGAAGTGAGTCCTCGCATAAGATTTTCTTGCAGATCTTTAGGCCTCATGCCCACGGACGTTTTTTACAGCCGCGTTTTTGAGCGCTTTTTACAGCTTAAAAACGCCTGTCCATGTTATTGTATACATTTCTCTTATCATCCATGGACTGACACGGTGTCTCTTTACACTTTACACGTGGGTTATGTCCCTGCTTGCAGGAGAAGACCTAGGCAGAATGTGAGATGTTATACATACATTCTAAAAGCCAGAGCTGAACAGCCCCACCCAGGGGGCGGTCCCTCCGGGCATAACCCTCCCACTACAGTCAGCAGACTTCAGTTTTTTTCTGCCTAGCAGAAGGAGAAGACGTGGCTCCCACAGGAGCCAGTCTCCTGACCTATTTTATTCCTTTTTGGAATTCTTTTTTATTTTTGAGAATCTTCTATCAACTGTCGGCTGGGCAACAGGTTGGGTACAAGATATCCTCGTAGTCTTCCCTGTCCGACCATCGAGCGTGCTGATCCTCGCCTTCGGTGTGTGAGACTCAGTTCACGACAGGCCCCATGACTCCAGGGGTGGCCGGGTTTGCTTTCATGCTCCCACGGTCCTCTCAAGACTGAACAGCTCCTGACTGACTGTATCTTTCGCGGTGGACCGGGCCGACAGCTACTCAGTACTGCACTGTGATAGTCCTGTCAGAAACACCAGTGTGTCCCTCAGGGGACGGGTAAGTAGTCTCTCCTGCCTGCAGGTGAGTACAAAGGGCTGTGTGTTTCTCTGTGGGGGATTTTCCCTGTCTCCCCCTGTATTTTATTGTCACTCTCTGTCACCATTACTGGCGCTGGCTGTGTGGGGTGCGTGGGGGTCACACTGTTCTTGGGGGGCTCATGCTGGTCTGCAATGTATGCCTTGGGGCTTTTTTGTGTGGGTTTTTTTTTTTGGGGCCTGAGCGCCGAGTGGCGCTGTGCGTGTGTGCTGTTTCATTTTAACTGCGTCATGGCGGCCATCTTGCCGCGGATCACCTCAGTGAAGTGCGGCGGCCATTTTCTGGTAGCCCGCGCGCTTTTCAGCACTAGTTTGGCCTCTAGCGCTGCTGTAGCAGCGCAAATCTCCTCAGTCAGCTCACCAGCGCTGACACAGCGCTGTACAGACAGCGGAACTAAGCAGTCCCTGGTCCGGTTTGGTGAGTCCCCTGGGCGCCCCCTCCTCAGTCAGCACAGCCTGTGGGTGGACTTTTTATCTGAGAGAGTCTCAGAGAGGGACAATATGGAGTCTGTGTCACCAGCTTCCCCTAAAAATGTCAGTGGCAACAGGCAGTGCTTCAGCACTGCGGTCCCTATGGACCTGTTGTGGGCAGCCCTGGAATCAATTTCTGACCAGGATGGGAGCTGTGTGCAAGCGCAAGGTGCAAAAAAGGCGCCCTCTCCCCACTTTATCTACTCGAGGGCAGTGCGCTGATTCAGATATGGGCCTAGCCACTATCGCTCAGGACCCTAGTTCTGAATGTATGGATGGTTTTGAACAGGACATTCCTTATGAGGGAAACTCCAGTTCTGAGTCAGTAAATGACAGGGCGCTTGTTAGTGTGCTCATGACTGCGGTGAGGGACACTCTCAAGCTCAAATGCTGCGGATGCAGAACCTCTGGCGGATACTGTCTCCTTTGGTTCTTTTAAGGCCAGGCCTTCTAAAAGGGGTTTTTTCCATTGTACTTTCTTTGACCAGCTCATTGATGAGGTCTGGGAAAAGCCGCAGAAGAATTTTTTTATGGCCCCGCGGCGTTTGTCTATCAGATAACCCTGGAAGATGCCCTACTTAAAAAGTGGGCTTCTCCCCCAGTGGTCGACCCTCCAGTCGCCCGGTTGAACAAGGCCATCACTCTCCCGATGGAGGGGACTCCTGCATTTGAGGACCCCACTGACAGGAGGTCAGACATGGTGAGCAGAACCATGTTTGCCTTGTTGGGATCCGCCCTACGACCTGTGGTAGCGGCGACCCTTGTGTCTAAAACACTTACAGGTTGGGCAAAAATGTTGCACCTAGCTGTACAGGAGCATATTCTTCCTCCAGACACAGTTGCTCTGGCCCACCAAGTGGTTCAGGGCCTGGTTTCTGTGTGCGACGCCACGCTGAACGCGGCCCCTTTAATATCCAGGGCCTCTGTCTCGGCGGTGGTATTGCGGCGTCTTATCTGGTTGAAATGCTGGTCTGCTGACCTAGCCTTAGGAAGCTCCTGACGGATCTACTATTTAAAGGCGGTAGACCTTTCGGTGCTGCTCTGGATGACATCATCATGGATGTCACGGGAGGTAAACGCACTCTTCTTCCTTAGACTAGCAAGGGTGAGGAGGCCCGCCGCAAACAGGGGCCTTCCTTTCCAACAAAACGGTTTTTTTTTCGTCAGTCAGAGTCCCAGAGTCCACAGGTAGGCCCTCTCAGACTGACGGCAGTGCGGCTGGTGGGCACAAGTGCCCCTGGGTGCGTAAGCCAAACAAGCGGCTCCCAAGCCTGCCTCCGCGTGTAGTCTTGCCTCCGCCCGACTCTGGGGTGGGGGGGGGACTTCGCAGGTTCATGGATCGGTGGACCTCCCGAATCTCTGACTGGTGGGTGTGCGAGGTGGTCACCTCCAGGATATAGGATAGTATTCCGATCCTGGCCCCCACACAGATGCTTTCCCTTGAATCTTCCTCTCCTTCCTACCTGTCGGGCAGCCCTCTTGGGGGCTGTACAGGATTTGATCAGGTCCGGAGTGACTGTGCCGGTTCCGTCACAGGAGAGTTTTCAGGGATTCTGCTCGAATCTGTTTGTCGTCCCAAAAATAGGACGTGGTTCGACCTATCCTGGACCTCAAGGCCCTGAATGCCTTCGAGAAGGTGCAGAAATTCCGCATGGGATCCATTCGCACGGTGATCACTACACTCCACCAAAGGGATTTTCTTCTGGCGTCCTTGGACTTCAAGGACGCCTACTTGCATGTTCCGATCTGCGCAAGTCACCAGAAGTTTCTGCGCCTTGCGATCAGCGAAGTCCACTATCGATTGTGGCTCTTCCTTTCGGCCTTGCCTCGGCACCAAGGGTGTTCACCAAGGTGCTTGCTCCGGTTCTAGCCTTCTGTTACAGCGAGGTATTGCTGTCGTGGGCTATCTGGACGGTCTTCTGCTATGAGCAGAAAGTGGCTCAGACTTAGAGGAAAGGTGACTATCGTCAATTAGACCCTCAGGGACTTCGGGTGGTTCCTGAACATTCAGAAGTCAGTCCTGGTCCCGACTCAGTGTCTGGAGTATCTAGTTCTGGTTCTGGACTCCTTGGAGGCAAAGGTATCCTACCTCTGGAGAAGTTGCTGACACTTCAGTCTGCGGTGCGGGTGCTGACATCCCGAACATGGTTGTCAATCCGTTGTTTGCATGAGAGTCCCGGGACTCCTGGTGGCCTCCTTCGCGGCCATTCCGTATGCCCAATCACACACCAGGGCATTGCAGAAGGAGATCTTGTCCACCTGGGACAAATCCCCGTTGTCCTTGGATCTTCGGATCCAGGTGATTCACCTGGTCAGGGCGTCCCTGACATGGTGGTTGGGACCCTCGGCTTTTCGGTCCGGAAAGTCGTTCCCCTCCCATCCAATGGATGGTACTCACGACGGACACCAGCCTGAGGGGCTGGGGTGGAGTCTGGGGAGTCCTGTCGGCTCAAGGCCTTGGACTCCGGACGAGCCCGTTTACCAATCACTGTTCTGGAAATACGGGCCATCAGACTGTGTGTCTCTCCTCAGGTCGGAGAGAGTACGGGGTCGCTCCATCAGGAGCCAGTCGGACAACGCCACGGCGGTGGCGTATGTAAACCATCACGGGGGGACTCGGAGCTCAGCTGCGGCTTCCGAGGTAATCCGTATCCTGAAGTGGGCCGGAAGAAACGTGCCGGCTCTGTAGGGGCGGACTGAGTCGCCAATCGCCGGACCAGGAAGAGTGGTCCTTGCATATTTCAACTCCTTTGCCGACGGTGGGGCACGTCGGATGTGGACCTGATGGCCTCTCGACTCAGTCGCAAGGGTCGAGGTTGTGGCCAGATCCAGGGATCCTTGGGCGATGACTCGGATGCGTTTGTGGCCCCACAGGGTCCTTATCGCCTGATATAAACTCCGGTGATCCTAATTGTTCCGGATTGGCCTCAGCGTCACTGGTACGTCTCGTTGCGGACGTTCCCTGGCGGTTGCCGATGAGGGAGGACCTTCAGTCTCAAGGTCCTATGTTTCATCCGGCTTACAGTCTCTGGCTTTAACGGCAGAGCTGTTAAAAGCCAGGTGTTGAGGGACCGAGGTCTCTCGGACTCTGTCATTTTGACCATGTTAAGGACACGGCAGTCTTCCTCCAGGCAGATCTATCACCGTGCCTGGAAAGCTTATATCGCCATATGCAAAGCGCTGGACTGGCGTCCTCGAACGTATTCCGTCCCCAGAATCCTGCGTCCTCTACAGTGTGGAGTGACCCAAAAGCTTGCTTTGAGTACCATCAAGGATCAGATTTCGGCCTTGGCCGTCTTCTTTCAGCGACCTCTAGCGGGTCATTTCTTGGTTAGCACCTTGTGTTGGGGGTTCGCCATGTGCTCCCTCCTGTCAAGCCTTCTCTCCCACCGTGGGATCTGAATTTGGTGCTCTCGGTCCTCCAGGAACCTCCTTTTTGGGAATATCCGGGATATTCCTCTCTTATCTTGTCTCAGGAGGTGGCCTTTTAGTGGCAATCACTTCTGTTTGACGAGTGTCTGAGTTGGCGGCTTTGTCCTGCAAGTCGCCATATTTAGTCATCCATAAGGATAAGGCGTTGTTGCATCCGCGACCTTCCCTTTTGCCAAAGGTGGTGTCTACCTTTCACCTACATGAGGACATTGTCCTCCCGTCCTTGTGTCCTCACCCATCGCATCCCAGAGAGTTTGCGCTGCACATATTGGATGTGGTACGAGCCTTACGGGTGTACCTGTCTGCTACTGCTTCTATTCGGAAGTCCGACTCACTGTTTGTCACTGCCCCTGGTCCATAACAGGGCCAAGCGGTTTCGTCTGCCATCATTTTTAGGGGAAACAGACAAACCGTCATTCAAGCCTATGCTCTCAAAGGGCGGGCGCCTCCCGTTACGGCGCATTCCACCAGGGCAATTGGTGCTTCCTGGGTTTTCCGACATCAAGCGTCGGTTGCACAAGTGTGCAAGGCGGCGACCTGGTCGTCTGTTCATACCTTTTAAGTTTTTTTATAAGGTTGATGTGGCTGCATCTTCGGATGCTTCCTTCGGCCGCAGGGTGCTGCAGGCCGCTGTTTAAAGTTGCGACTCCTCCGTTGAGGAGATCTGTCTTCTTGGAGTGAAAGTTTGGTTTTTCCATTTATACTGCTCCCCATCCCTCTTGACACTGCTTTGGGACATCCCACGTGTAAAGTGTAAAGAGACACCGTGTCGGTCCATGGATGATAAGAGAAAATAGGATTTTTTGTACTCACCGTAAAATCCTTTTCTCTGACATCCATGGACTGACACGGCACCCACCCTTTCTTTTTAAGTTTGTACTGCTTTGTTACGAACTGAAGTCTGCTGACTGTAGTGGGAGGGTTATGCCCGGAGGGACCGCCCCCTGGGTGGGGCTGTTCAGCTCTGGCTTTTAGAATGTATGTATAACATCTCACATTCTGCCTAGGTCTTCTCCTGCAAGCAGGAACATAACCCACGTGTAAAGTGTAAAGAGACACCGTGTCAGTCCATGGATGTCAGAGAAAAGGATTTTACGGTGAGTACAAAAAATCCTATTTTTTCGACCGTATTTTTTTCGAAAAAAGAAAAAACGGCGGAGCTCAAAAATGCAATTGCGGCGTTTTTGCATGTTTTTTTAACGCTTCGCGTTTTTTATGCCTGACGCCGCGGAACGTACTGGTCCTGGGTTTTTTTTTTTTACAGCTTAAAAACGCCTATGCTATTTGCAGCTCAAAAACACCTAGGTGGGCATGAAGCTATAGACTAACATGGACAGGCGTTTTTAAGCTGTAAAAAACGCGGCTGTAAAAACGTCCGTGGGCATGAGGCCTTAATCTTCTTTTTTATAGCCTCATAAGACAGACTGAGGAGAATGAAAATTCCTTTTACAAGCTTTAACCAAACACTGATTGAAGTCACAAGACTGCTATATACTGCTGATGAGAAAATATATTTAGTAGTTTATATTTACTAAAACTATTGCATTTCCATGTTCTAAGTACTGTGGGAAACCATATATAGTGAATGCAGGGTCCTGGGTTTAGTAATATAAACAATGCCATGGATAAATCCAAGAGAAAATAAACAAGCTTACTTACTGGGCAAGCTCGCAGACAACTAATAAAACCTGTCTAACAGTATGCGTTAAAAACAGGGGTTTAGTCCGCACGCATTTGCAAATGCATGCGTGAGCCACAGAGCCTCGCCACGGCACCCTGGTATCTGTGGTACCCAACACTAACTTATGAGTGTTCCCACAGTGGAGGCACATGCATTCTGATGGATAGGTGAGGGCAGGTGGACTGAAGGGGAGCCCACCCGTTCTTAAAGGTACAGGAGCACACTGAGCACCCAGCTCTATGGCTGCGAAGGTGTCAGTGTGTTGCCTGACCAATACACACGACAGTGATACAAGAAAGAAGCCACTGCCCCCATCTATAGCTGCCCATCGCAGTAAGTAGCATTGGAAAGCTACATGAGATATAAACAAGGCCATGGATAAATCCAAGGGGAAAAAAAAACAAGCTTACCGACCAGCTAGCAGACAAACAATTAAACCTGTCTAACAGTTTGCGTTAAAAACAGGGATTTAGTCCGCACGCATTTGCAAAAAGATATTTAGCAGTTTATATTTACTAAATCTATTACATTTCCATGTTCTGTGTACTGTGGGAAACCAGATATAGTGAATGCAGGGTCCTAGGTTTAGTAACACTTTAACTAACAAGGACCCTGGAAAACAGGGGAGGTGGAGGCAGGGCCGGTGCTACCACTAGGCGGAGTAGGCAGCCGCCTAGGGCGCACTACCCCCTAGGGCGCAGCCACGGCCTCTGTCCCGATGAATCTCAAGGCGTGTGAGCTCGCCCCTGTTCAGTGCTGTCCCGGGAACATATCTGTATGCCTGCAATCCCCCAATGTGTCCCGCTGAGCGCCCCGCTGTCCCCTCTCCTCAAAGAGTAAAATCTCACAGCGTCTGTGTGTCTGTGTGTGTGCAGTGGAGGGGCGGAGCTCAGCTAAGATGAGAGCAACGAGAGGTGCAGCGTCTGTAAGCTGACCTCCCGGCCGGCGGGGACACCATAGTGCGGCTGGATGGTGGCGCTGGCGGGGACACCAAAGCAATACCGCCTGCCCAGCGCTGAGGAGCGCCTGGATGTGATGGTCAAAGAAGCAGAGGTAAAGAGGAGGATTGATCCTCCCTATCTACATCTACATGTGTGTGGGGGGGGGGGTGAGTAGTGCAGGAAATAGGAGTCAGGTGGGTCTGTGTGTGTGTGTGTGTGTGTGTGTGTGTGTGATGGTCAGGTAGGTGCGTCAGTGTGTGTGTGTGTACATAGTCAGGTAGGTCAGTGTGTGTGTCAGGTAGGTGGGCCAGTGTGTGTGTAATGGTCAGGTAGGTGGGTCAGTGTGTGTGTGTGTGTGTGTGTGTCATGGTCAGGTAGGTGGGTCAGTGTGTGTGTGTGTTGGTAAGGTAGGTCAAATGTTACAAGGGGAGGGCAAAGGGGGTGGAGTCAGGGGTGGAGCCAATGGGGGCGGCAAAATGAGGTTTCGCCTAGGGTGTCAAAAATTCTTACACCAGCCCTGGGTGGAACACAGATTTTGACAATAAGGAGGTCTGGGGGAACTCTAAAACACAATGGAACCCTTATTCGGTTAAAATTCACCGGTCTGTGACACAATTAGGTTGAAATCTTTTGTCTGTATGGTCAACGGAGAATTGACACATTCCATACTCCCACCAGGCAAAATACAAATAGGAATGCATCTCCAAGGCTTATGCAAAATACATTTTTTTTTTTTTTTTTTTTTTTTTTAGATCGGCTGTGAGTGCTGATCATATACTGGTTATCCAGCAGGCTCGTTCGTCAGAAGCTGACCGCGAGACCAGCTTCTGTCAGAAGAATGAGTTGTACATATAGGCTAAAAGTCAGCTGGTTCCTGTCGAATGGATCATTTTCAGATGATTCTGGGCCTGTGTGTACCCAGCTTTATATTAAAGTTTTATTTACTGTAAAGTACAAGGTCCCCAAGATCTATCAGCTTCTGTATTCACAAAGCCCAAGGACAGCTGGTAGCCTCCATCCAACTTCCCAAGTAAAACCTTCCAGTGATATCAGACAGATCTTTAGCAGACAGCTCCCCTCAGTCAGCTCCCTTTAGCTCCTGGGTCTCAGCATTCAAGCCCCTCAGGTCACCCACCAGAGGTAGCACCAACAGCAGCTTCTGCCTGGGAGGGCAGTGTGTCCCCCAGACTGCACTAATCCATTTTGGGGAAAAAGATCCAGAGTGCAGGGTGCCCACTGAATATATACAGTTACCCGGCATGCCATCAGAGCCTACACCTATCACCAAGAAAATTCTCCAGTTTCCTGGATACAGAGGAAGCTATAGACCAGACTGGCAGAAGCTGTAAACACTGAGCCAACCTTACTAGCGGATTACAGTTTCACTGGATACAGTGAGCTGAATATGCTTTCGCCTACCACACTGCTTTTTCCGACAGAATGTTGGCTCAAACTTGTGTTTCATAGACACTGTCACACAAATCTTGTTGGAAATTCCGAACGTCAAGAACACAGTGACGTACAAGACGTACGACGAGCCGAGATCAATGAAGTTCAATAGGCAGTTCGGCTCTTATGCTTGATTCTGAGCATGCGTGTTTTTTTTTGTGCATCGGAATTGCATACAGATGATCGGAATTTCCGACAAGAACCTCCTAATATTTCTACATCTTAACTGGCAGAACAAATACCCTTTTATCTAAGTCTAACACAAATCCCATTAATAGGACCTAATAGAGGTCATGACTACTTTAGTCAACAATTAAAGGAATAAGCACTCCAAGTTTTGTGTTTTATTAGCATAACTGGCTCTTGTGAAACAATTAAACGGTTCTACTTTAAAGCAGAATCAACCTAGGAATTACCCTATTGATACAATTCAACTCGCCACATTTGCACATAATTCATAACTCCTCTGATTTGCACATTACATCAGTATGGAGCATCCACTCGCATATAGCAATTAATTACCAGTATTTTTCTGTACATTTTAATACCAAA
The DNA here is from genome assembly GCA_029206835.1 of Rana muscosa. Taxonomy (NCBI): domain Eukaryota; kingdom Metazoa; phylum Chordata; class Amphibia; order Anura; family Ranidae; genus Rana; species Rana muscosa. Next base: position 72,915,384 of record CM055126.1, read on the forward strand.
TATCTACATTATGAGGTTCAGGAGGCAGATTAGGCCTATTTAATTACCTAGGTTATATACGTATCTAATATATATCACATACCTTCCAACTTTAGAACAAGGGATAAGTCAGGGAGAAAACTAGCTGCAGCATACATTCCATGCTACAGCAAAAAGTGGGTGTGGTTAATTTACAGGGACTGGGGTGTTACTGGGATTTAAAAAAAACGTAGGTGTCCTTGGGCACCCCAGGTAGAGTGGTATTGGGCATGTGAACAGCAGGTGTGGCCAAGCTGTTAACAGTGTGAGGGGCTTAAAGGAAATGGTTAAACAAAACTTGGGCTTCTTTATGCCTTTAAATTTGCTTTGATTGCTGTGCCAAAAGTAAGAGTCTCACAGACACACATAAACCCCAGCACAATTATTAACAAAATGATTCCATTACATATGTTTTTCTGAAAAATGGACAGAGGCTTACTCTTTGAGCCTACTTTAAAGAAGGACTTCATTAAAATAGTAAAAATAGTCATGGACTTCTTAGCAACCAGCAACTGTTGAGACAACAAATACTTTGGTCAGAATTATGCATTGTACAATACAGTGTATTTAGTGCAGGAATCAGGGGTCAGGAGTATGTAATGCACAATTCTGCAGTCAGTGTGGAGTTTATAAATACGTAAGGCAGAATCTAGAGGTCCAGGGTGTCTAATCCACAGAGTGCAGGGGTCAGGTGGTGTTTAATGCAAAGTGTTCAAGGGTTAGACGTGCGTAATGCACAGTGTGCTGCAGTTAATACCGAGTTTAGGAGTACACGACACAGAGCAGGGGTCAAGAGTACGTAATGCACAGAATGCAGGGAAGATGAGTGTGTAATGTATAGTTACACTACATAGTTGGTAAGGTTGAATAAGGACACCAGTCCATCCAGTTCAACCTGTGGTGTGTGCGCACATGTGTTTATGTCATTAGTAAATCGTATATCCCTGTATGTTGTGATCATTAAGATGCCCATCTAATCGTTTTTTGACACTCCCTTGTAATACCACTGCTTGTGGAAGAGAAATCCACATCCTTACCACTTTGACAGTGTTTAATTTGTCAGGCCAGGTTTCCTGCAGTATTTCAGTGCGTTACTGCACGTTTAACACAGTATACTGTGTGTGTGTATATATGTGTGTGTGTGTGTGTGTGTGTGTGTGTGTGTGTGTATGTATGTATGTATGTGTATATATATATATATATATATATATATATATATTGTGAGGGGGTTAGCTCGGTAGCGGGTGTGTGTGACCCCCTGGATGGGCTCCCCACACAAAAACAGGCCCAGCAGACGGAGGTTGTGGTTTTCAAGATCAAAAGGTGCGGTTTATTTCTCTATTTACAGTGACAAAAACACAGCAAAGCAAAAAGAAACATAAACAAAATAAATCCTGGTCAGCTTGACCTCTGACTAAACATGCAGGTTTCCCTAACTAACAACTGGGATCAGCCTGGTGCTGTCCTAGTCCAAGTCCCTGGTTTAGTAAATGTCCAAACAAATAGCCACACAGGCTTTGTCTCACCGCACAGGGGTTCACTCTCCCTAGACAGTCCACACAGGTCTGGGTCCAGGCATGAGCAAACACCTAATGAAGCTGGGAGTTTTTATAGAGGCCTTAAACGAGCTGACAAGCTTCAGCTGGTCTCATCAACTCCCTGCCTGCACGACGCCCAGCACTCTCCCTAGAGGTATGAATCATCCATGAGCCCACTAGCCTCAGCTGGGCTTCATCAACTCTCTCCCTAGTTGTATAAGTCGGCATAAAGCCTGAATCTGGGAGAAATATACCTACCCCCCTGGATGCAACCAGGTGACTTTACCTTCCTGCTGTCACAATATATATATATATATATATATATATATATATATATATATATAATATATATATTTTTTTTTTTTTTTTTTTTTTTTCAGTGCATTACTGCATGATTAACACAGTACCTTCTGCTGGGTCCCACGAGGAAGGGATCATCCTAGGGGGCCCCGGGAGAGGGGCACCCGAATCCAGTGGCGTAAGGGACCGGAGGAGAGACTCATCAGAAGACCTGGTGCAGCAGATTGAAAGTGACGGATGAACCTCTGGAGACCGCCCGGAGGGATATCTTCCCAAACAGGGGCCAAGTTCAGAGAGGAAGGTGGTTCATGTTCTATGACCGGTGGCAGCAGTCCAGCTATTCAACTCAGGTCAGTGGCAGAGGCCTGCTATTAGGCCTGTGGCAGGGGCCTTAACGGTTCATCCGGTCGGTGGCAGCGGCCACAATGGAGCTGGAGTTGTTGGAATTTGAAAGTGTCTGCCCGAAAGTCTTCCGAGTAGGTCGGCCATGTTGGCCACTGCGCCATGAGGCACACCCTCCCTGCTCAGTTCATGGGCGTGACCCAGGGAAGGAGAGCCTGCGAACTGGAGTGCAAGAGGGGAGGAGTCCAATCGTGTGAAGGACTACACGTGGGGACTTTGGTGCCAACAAGGCAGTGCGCAATGGATCAGCAGAGAGTCGCCATGTTCACCAATGCATCGTGGATTCCCATTCATCCTACTACCACGAGTTTGACTACTGCTGCTCCGATAACGGATACGGGGATTCGGCTAAAGCCCCGGGGACGATTCGCCCTGTACTCATGCATGGACGTTGAGGCCCTGGGTTTGATTTGTCCTGGCTGTTCGGGACTGGTGTGTCAGCTGAAGCCGTTCGGGCGCTGCAAGGCCTGCGGAGAGTTCCTATTTGAGGTGGAGCCACCCATTGAGAAACCCAGAACCATCCACCTCAACCGCGCAACAGGCCACACCACTCAAGAAGGAGGAATCGCTGCTTTTACAGCCATCCCTGTGTGCACTGCAGTGACCGCAGGGGAGGTCGCAATCACAGAGTTACGGGAGAAATGCGAGGATGCTGACTCGGTCACCACTGTTTCCCAGCGTCCACCGCCAAAGAGGAAGACCGGTTTGATTGCCCCGTCCAGCGGTCGCGGTGGATCACCCTGCTCGCCTACGACCGCCCCGGATGGATCCGGTCGGAAGAGTCCCGGACATCCTTTCTCTACTTTGGGCCGAGGTAAGCCGGGCAAAGGGACTTGGTGTTGGGGCGGAGGTGTCGGGGAGTCACGGCCCTGTATGCCCGCGGGGGTAGCAATTCAGCCTCTACTACAGGCTACCTGCCCGCGGAGGAGTGCGACACCTCCGACCTGGAGTCGCTCTCCGATCCGGGAGACAATGTCATCATAGATGAACTTTTTGCTAAGAAGGGCTGGGACAAGATGCCTCTCTCTCCTCGTCCCGCAAAGTCAAGGATCCACCCATGTCTACAGGGGATAGTACACCCCGGGTGGAGACACCAGCACCTGAGGAGGGATCCCGTCCCCAGTCTGCCCTTCTACCTCCGGTGCCTCCTGCATCTGGCACCGGGGAAAAGAGACTGTTGCTGCGGGTGCCTATGCCCAGAATGGAGGTGATCAAGGCACCTCGTCACCCGGACGCCGGGTGAGGGGGACCGGGCCACTATGCCTCCGCTGGCGAGATTACAGTGCCTCTTTAGCCAAAAAGTTGCTAACGAGTACGGGTGGAGGTACCCGTACTTACCAAAGGAGCTTCTATATGAAGTGGAAGTCTGCCGGGAACGCTGGTACAACGATTTTGTGTGGACGCACCTTCAGGTCCCACATGCCCACAGGTACCTCGCGTGTTCCCCTAAAGCCTCTCAACGGTTCAAGGACTGCAAGTCAGAATGGATGCTGGGTCGGCATATCCACGCAGACAAGGTGTTAATTCGACGCAAAGAAGGGGAGGATGTCGAATACCATGTAGAGACAATGGACCAGCACTTGAAACCCCCTTGTCTTTCCGCACCCAAAGTTCTATTTGTAGGAGGAAAAAAACGACTCCGTTCTTGCTTTGCCTTGTTGCTGCTGAACTTTCCGGAGTTGTTTCCCGGGAAAACCCTGTGACTGTACCCATGTCTATGGGTGTTTGTGCTCTCCGGAGGAATTGAAGGACTGTTGCAGTTGTTTGTTCTTCATTCTTCCATCCCACAAAGTGTTAATGGACTTTGGGGTAGTTAGAGCCGCAAAGGAAAAAAAGAAAAAAGATCTTCAGTGAAGTTACCGCGGCACTGTCACCAGGTGGCAGTGTTGCGCACCGATTTTCACTGTTCACTCACACACTTATAGAAGGAAAGGGTTTCTCTGCGGAGAGGTTCTTTCGTTCTCACACGAACATATGTGTCAGGGATATGTGTGTTTTTAACGTTTCTTTTTTCCCCTCTGCAGGAGAACATCTCATCAAGACCACTGAGAATGGGGTGGGTCTTAGTCAGGATGGGTGGGAAGGAATGTTGATGTGAACATGTGTTTCAAAAGTGTTGATAAGTGTTTGTCTTCCTTCCCTCCCCTTTCATGTCAGGTTCAGGCACAACTGTTTGGTTAGTTTTCAAAACTTGTATATTTTTGAAATTGTTGGTCGGTTTCTGGATCAGGCTATGATGGCCCCTTTGGGCATAGGTTGCTCCAGACACTGGGGACCAGCGTCCAATAACCGGCGGAAGAGTGTAGAGGGTATATACTTTTAAATTCTGGTGAAGACACCAGTGGTGTATAGCTCCCTGCGGCCCAGCAGGTGGCGCTGTCACTTTGGGCCGGGGTTGAACCATCGCTGCAGTGCCGTACCCTTTGTGGCCTCTCGCAGCGGTTGTATGGCGGGGTGGGGAACCCACCGTGCATCCTGGGAGAGGGTATAAAGGGGGCGGACATCTTCGCCACGAGGTTAGAGTCCCAGGCACCTTCAGCCTGAGGGCTGCTGTTCGCGGTCGGGGTCCAGGCGGCCTAGGCCTGGACACCGGGAATTCGTGTTCCATCCCAGACACCTTCAGTCTGGGGTGAGGTACTCAGCCGGAGGCCTGGGGCCCAGTACCTTCCGCTGGGTCCCACGAGGGAGGGATTGTCCTAGGGGGCCCCGGGAGTGGGGCACCCGAATCCAGTGGCGTAAGGGACCGGAGGAGGGACTCATCCGAAGACCTGGTGAAGCAGATTGCCAGTGCCGTATGAACCTCTGGAGACCGCCCGGAGGGATATCTTCCCAAACAGGGGCCAAGTTCAGAGAGGAAGGTGGTTCATGTTCTATGACCGGTGGCAGCGGTCCAGCTATTCAACTCAGGTCAGTGGCAGAGGCCTGCTATTAGGCCTGCGGCAGGGGCCTCAACGGTTCATCTGGTCGGTGGCAGCGACCAAAATTCAGTCGGTGGCAGAGACCGTGCGCCAGGCCTATTCGCTAACAAAGGAATAGGAGAGTTCAGTTGTGCCTGGGCCTACTCGTATCCACACCCCTGTTTGTTCATTACTGAAAGTTCAACTGATTGTGTTCACCCTGCAAGAAAAGAAATAAAGGAGTGTTGGACTTTCGATTGGTGTGGGGCTCTATGTTATTGGCAGACACATCTCCACAGAACAACTAAGGCTTCATATGCAGTGAACAGACCCAGAGGTAATTCAAGTGACTCTGCTCAACCGTCATACACATACGAGGGGAGAGCTTGGCGTAGTGTTGCTGCACTCTCCTCTCTGATACCCCTAGACACAAGCCATTCACAATAGGCGAGAGGGGGAGTGAGGCTCCACTACAAATGATACAAAAAACGTGTAAATGCAAAAGAGTTGATGGTGCAAAAGAATTCCTTTTTTCCTTATAAGGAAAAATTAATATAATGACGGTGCTGCAACTACGGTATAGCCAGAATAAGCAACTAAAGTAAATTGTTAAAAATAAAGTAAGATACGCAATAAAATAGTGATGCAAGCAAGGTGCAAAAAAAGGGGATGAATATGATTAACCATAAACTAAAGTTCAGTACAACCCAATGCAATGATGATACAAGCAAGCTGCAAAGCGAGTAAAATGTTATATAACCAAGAGTACAGTTCAATGCAACTCAATGAAAAGCAATGTCCATATAAAATATCTGTGGGAAAACTTGCTTAATCAAGGAAAAAGGAGCAAATCTTCATCCTATGTTTCCAAACCAAACAGATGATAAAAAGTATACAGAGGGGCCTCTTACCGAATCTGTTGGATCTCTATCACGGAGATCATACGAGCTCAGCACACCAGGAATCACTCAGGAAACAATAGTAGCCGGTAGCCGCCTGCAAACAGATCTTCTCCTCCACCAAAGCATCTGGAAACTGCAGCCAATATCCCTCCAGATCTTAGCATGTGCAGGATTCGCTCACAATGTGGACAAGGATGTTTTTTAGAAGAAGAAAATAAAAAGATTCACGGTGCAGTACGTTCTTTTCAATGAAAAAAACTGTTTTTATCCCTGTTGATGCCTCGTATGAAGAAACGCAGCGTTGGGCGGAGCGAGAGAACCTGACGTCACCACGCCCCAGCTGACCGGCTTGAGCCGCGGCTGAAGGATTGCATGTTTTTGTTTTTTTAAACTGTTCTGTGGAAAGTTAAGGATGTCAGTCACCCAGCATTCGGAATAAAGGGTTTTATGACCAGAAAGGACGGTAACCCACAGAGTTGGTCTCCAGAGTCCATTAAGGCTTTTGAGAGTCTTAAGGCTGCCTTTGTCTCTGCTCCTGTGTTGGCACATCCTGATCCTACGTTGCCTTTTATCCTTGAAGTTGATGCTTCTGAGACTGGAGTTGGCGCCCTTCTGTCTCAACGTCCTAGTGCTGACAGAGCTATGCATCCGTGTGGCTACTTTAAGAAGAAATTGTCACCTGCGGAGTGCAATTACGAGATTGGTGACAGAGCTGTTGGCGATAATTCTAGCCCTGAAAGAATGGAGACATCTTCTCAAAGGTACCACTGTGCCGGTTCTCATTCTTACTGACCATAAAAATCTCACATTCTTGTCTGAGGCTAAGCGCCTCTCTCCCAGAAGGGCACCATGGGCTCCTTTCTTGTCGAGTTTTAATTACATTGTCTCATTCTTACCCGGTACTAAGAATGTAAGGGCTGACGCCTTGTCATGATAATTTTCCTCCACTTCCAAGATGGAGTCGGTTCCGGTTTCTGTGATTCCTTCCGATCGTATTCTGGCTACTGTTCTCACCAGTCTCGCTTCTCCTTTGGGAGACAAAATTCTTGCTGCTCAGGTCGATGCCCCTCCTGAGAAACCTTGTGATCAGGGGCTTGACCAGAGAAGAGAAGTTACGAATAAACTTCCGATAATAGTTGGAAAAGCCAAGAAATCACTGCATAGGACATAAACCCACGGGTCGAGGCCACTGTAGGGCAGCAGAAAGTTTCTCTGGGTCCATCGAAAAATCAGCCGTGGAAATTACATAACCCAGGAATTTGACCTGTTCCCGATGGAATTCACACTTCTCCAGCTTACAATAGAGATTGTTCTCTCTTAGTTTTAGTAGCACTCGACAGACAACTGTGTGGCTCTCCAGGGACTTGGAAAATATGAGGATATCATCGAGATAGACCACCACACATAACTGCAACAAATCTCGGAGGACATCGTTAATAAACTCCTGGAAAACTGCCAGAGCATTATAGAGGCCAAAAGGCATTACGAGATACTCATAGTGACCTGTTCTGGTATTAAAGGCAGTTTTCCACTCATCGCCCTCTTTAATCCTCACAAGATTGTATGCCCCTCTCAAATCAAGCTTTGTAAAAACCATTGCACCCTTGAGGCGGTCAAATAATTCCGTAATCAACGGAATCGGATAGGCATTCTTAATGGTAAGACGATTGAGACCCCTATAGTCAATGCAAGGTCTCAGTTCATCACTCTTCTTCACAAAAAAGAAACCAGCAGGAGACGAGGATTTGCGGATGAAACCTCGAGAGTGCGTCTGCAACATACTCCTCCATGGCCTTATCCTCTAAGACTGGCAAAGGGGAAACACAGCCACGAGGGGGTATGGCACCAGGTTGAAGGTCAATTGCGCAATCATATGACCGGTGTGGAGGCAAAGTACCGGCTTGACCTTTGTCAAAGACACAACTAAAATCGTTGTACTCCTCCGGCAGGGAGGAGAGTGAAGAGGTGCACAAGACCTTGGCTACCTTCTGGAAGAATCTCTTACTGCATTGTGGAGACCAGGACAGAACCTCAGCATGGAGCCAATCAAAAGAGGGGTTGTGCCTCTGTAACCAAGGATAACCAATAACCAGCAGAAACTTAGGTGAGGAAATAACTTTGAATTGGATTATCTCATGGTGAAGAGCCCCTATGGCCATGGACAATGGAACAGTCTCATGAGACACATGGGCAGGCTGTAGAGGTCTCCCGTCAAGAGCCTCAATGGCAAGTGGAGTGTCACGCAACTGCAGCAGAATCGAGTGCTTTGATAGAAAGGCAGCATCAATGAACAGGCCTGCAGCCCCTGAGTCGATTAGAGCCTGTATCTCAACGGACGACTCAGCCCACGACAGGGTAACCGAAACCAGGGGCTTATCCTTCTGGGAAAGTGGAGACGAAACAACGCCACCTAAGGTCTGTCCATGACAGGACCTCAATGTTCGGGCGTTCACAGGACGGGTAGGGCAAGACTTCAAAAAGTGACCAGCCTGGCCACAAAGGCACAATCTCTCCCTCCTCCTAAGGGCTCTCTCGTTAGTAGAGAGACGCATGAAGCCCAAGTGCAGGGGTTCACCTTCACAGACCGGCTCGGTACCAGGAGGCATGGGAGGTGAGGGAGGCAAGGGTGGGACTGCAAAGCTCGGAGACAAATGTACAAGAGGCTTCCGAAAGCGCTCCTTAAGAGAGTCTCTCTCCGAGTCTGGAGTCAATGAGGATGGCAAATGTGATCAACTTCTCCAGCTCAGTGGGTATACCTCGGGCTGCTATCTCATCCTTGATGTTATCCGAGAGACCATGAGAAAAAGCAGCCACGGGGGCCTCATTGTTCCAAGCAACCCCTGCCGCCAGAGTACGGAATTCAATAGCGTAATCTGCAACCGTCCTCGTACTCTGTTTGATGGACATGAGGCACTTGGCAGCAGAAGCGGAGCGTGCGGGAACGTCAAATACCCTTTTGAAGGAACCCACAAATTCTGGGTAACTCGGGACTACAGGTTTTTGTGTCTCCCATAGAGGGTTTGCCCAGGCCAAGGCTCTGTCAGAAAGCAAAGATATCACGAAACCCACTTTGCTTCTGTCCGTGGGAAACGCCTTGGGCAGAATCTCAAAGTATATCTCAACCTGGTTGAGAAACCCTCTGCACTGAACTGGATCACCCCCAAATCGCTGGGGAAGCAGAGCGGAACCAGACATACCCCTTTTAAAGAGGAAATACTTGAGGCGGGAGCCTGCACAGAGACTACCGAAGTGGGAGACTCTAGACGAGCCGTGCGACTCGGGTGCGTCTGTATCGCCGTGGAAAACTGATCCATGCGGTGGTCCAGGTCATCCAATCTGGAAAAAATATTAAGTGGATTGGCTGCATCTTCCGAATTCATGGCCTTCGCCTACTGTCAGGAACCATGAATCAGATCGAGACAGAAGTACAGTTAAATCACACTTGTTTAACCACTTCTCTACTGTGCACGAAAACCCCCTTCCTGCCCAAGCCATTTTTCAGCTTTCAGCGCTGTCACACTTTGAATGACCATTGCGCGGTCGTGCGATGTGGCTCCCAAACGAAATTTGTGTCTTTTTTTTTTTCCCAACAAATAGAGCTTTCTTTTGGTGGTATTTGATCACCTCTGCGGTTTTTATTTTTTGCGCTATAAACAAAAGAGCGTCCAGTTTGGAAAAAAAACACACTATTTTTTTACTTTTTGCTATAATAAATACCCATTTTTTTTTTTTATTTTTTTTTTAATTTTTTTTTTAAATAAAATTTTCCTCAGTTTAGGCCGATACGTATTCTTCTACATATTTTTGGTAAAAAAAAAAAAATCGCAATAAGCGCGTATTGATTGGTTTGCGCAAAAGTTATAGCGTGTACAAAATGGGGGATAGATTTATAGGTTTTAGAATTTTTTATTAGTAATGGCGATCTGCGAATATTTTTTTTTTTTTTTTATTGTGACTGCGATATTGCGGCGGACAGATCGGACACTTTTGACACATTTTTGGGACCATTCACGTTTTATACAGCGATCCCTGCTATAAAAATGCATTGATTACTGTATAAATGTGATTGGCAGGGAAGGGGTTAACCACTAGGGGGCGGGAAGGGGTTAAATATGTTCCCTCAATGTGTTCTTACTGTGGGGGGAGGGGACTGACTGGGGGAGGTGACCGATGGTTGTCCCTATGTACAAGGGACACACCATCAGCCTCCTCTCCCTCACAGGACGTGGATCTCTGTGTTTACACACAGAGATCCACTTTCCTGCTAGTTTCCCGGGCAATCGCGGGTGCCCGGCGGCAATCGCGGCCGCCGGGCACGCGCACCGGGGCCTTGTGAACGCGGCGCGAGCGCGCGCCTCCTAGCTCGTTTTAAAGGGAGGACGTCCTCCCAGAACGAGAGTATCCTCCGCCCGCCGTCAATTGACAGTGGGCGGGGGACAAGTGGTTAATAATAAAAATAAAAAGGTAAACAGAGTAAGCATAGTCAAAACATAGCCAGAGTTCAGTAACCGGATCAGGTAGACAGCCAAGCCAATGTCCAAGAGCCAGTGATCAAGGTAGTAGTTCAACAAGCAGGATCTGTAGCCAGAGGGAACGTCAGACAAGCAGGTTTTCAACTGGAACGCAGGAGAAAGTCTCTAGTGATGTTAACACAGGCGAAGGCAAAGAGCAAATGAACTGGAAGTCTTTAAGTAGGCAGAGCTGACAAGCAGGATCATCAACAGGTGGATCACTGTGGAGAGATGGGAGCTGGCAATTAGCTGACAGCTGAGCTGCCAGCACAGAAGGAAGGGCTGAGCCCAGCCCTGACAATTACATTGGAGTTTTCCTGGCTTGCAGGATCTGCAGGGCAGGGTGATGCAGCTTCCGACATGGTTAGTCCACTGAGCCTCCTGCCAGGTGCTTTTTTTTAGCTTCCTGTCCCTGCTCTGGACCCGCCCCCAGCTGCCCTGATAGAAGTATAGGTGGACACATACCTCTGCATGAGATTCCATCCAGTGTGTCCTGATTTCCAATCTGCGTCCAGAAGTGCCATTTTTGCTGCTAGGTGTCCTGGTTTTTCTGTCCCCCTCCATGTGCATGTATCCACCAAAAAGATGGCGCTGACGGCACCGGAAGTGCATCACTGGGAGCCGGAAGCCCCGCCCTGAAAGTGATACACTCAGCGTCCAAGATCCACTCGCCGCTATCTTGTTACACCCCTCTGACTGATAAGTAAGGATGAGGCGCTCGGATGGCGGCCAGCAGGTGCCCCATTGACGTCTGCTGTGACGAAACGCGTATGGGAGCGACGTGCTGACGTCACCACGCTTAGCAGAGGCAAGGGTTTCTGTTTCTGGCCGGCCGGCTCACTTTTTTATGAATTTTATACGTCTTTGATGTAAGTGTTTTATCTTTTTTTATTTATCACGCTATGGTCTGTGCCTTTTCCTCCCATTGGTCCAAAGCATTGGCTGTATGTACGTGGTGATCGGGTGGAACATCATCCTATTGGTTCCTGGTCCCTGGGGTCATCGCTGTTCCTGCTGGAGTCCTGCTGTTCATATGCAAGTAAAGGCCGCGGCTGGGTCACAGCCGACCGATTCCGTGGGCTTGCCTCTGGTAAGCGGATCCCTTATATGGTGGTGGGCACCTTCTCATGTTTTGATCTCACCGGGTTTTGTGCATTTATGTACTGATCCATCTCTGTAACTCAGCCTTTATACTTTTGGATAGGACTACCAGTTCTAGCTGTATAGACCAATGTTTTTGGTATAATCGCTTACCTGCAGTTTTGGAGTATACATCAGGACTCATACTATCTATACGGACATTGTTGATCAAATTGGGCTAGACTTTGGTTAGCTGGTGTGTGACAGGGGTTACTTTGGGCACAGGGTGAGCAAGAAAATAATGGACATTAAGAATATGTCTTGGATTGCTTTAAAATGGGACAGTGATATTTTTCCACAATATTCCCCAGGATATCTGTAAAGAATTATTTACTGTTTGATTATGAACTCAACAGGTTAACTGAAAAGTGACTCCTTCATGATGTAAGGACACATACTGTTAGATGCTAATGTCACCACATCCAGCCCCCACCTGTGTCTGCTAAGATGTCAGATGTGTATTGGGAGACAGTGAGGCTAGCCTAAAGGTCATGTGTCTGAGTCATCACTGTAGTTAATTAGCTCATGTAAATTAGGTCTGGTCAAAGGTGTATTGTCTGAGGAGAATGTAAGAACCTCCTCTCTGTGGGTATAAAACTGGGAGTTTGTCATTAAAGATTGTCAGTCCAGTTGGAAACTTCATACAGAGTGTTTGTCTCGTATGTTTGGAAGGATTAATCCTATGGGAAGCTGTCGCCTGACTGTGGAGGATCGGCAGTGGATGCGTGTCCAGAGAGGGAATATCCTAAACGGCGTTAACCCCTTTCATACTTGGGGTGCCGTTACATGGTGCATTTGTCAATGTGTACCGTTTTTTGCATACCAGCCCCTGGATGCTAAACTTCATTTATACTGGCGCAGTTTTTTCTGTTTAATTTCTGTTTAAAAGGCGCCCCAGACTGAATGCTGCTGCATCACAGTGCTGGAGGGAGGCTGCAGGGAGGTATTCTATGATACCTTTTGTCAGCTGGGGGGATGGTTGCGTACCCCGCTGTGGGGGCAAAACCTCAGGCTTGTTGTGGACCCTGGGGGGGTCCTGGAGGCCCTGGCCTGAGCCGCCTGACCCCCTCAGAGGCGGAGTCCCCTGCAACTTAGCACAGGGACTGGGAGAAAATAATAAAACTGAGTTGATCCTGTTGGTCGGGAGGAAACACAAGAACTGGGGCATGCAGGTATGTGCAATCTTTTTATAATGGTGGACATTGTGTTTCCTGTGGGAGGAGCCCTATCTCTCAGATGCTACCCTGAAAGACGACTTCAGAAAATCCCTTAACCCCTTTGCAACCATGTAACACATTTATGTGCCATCCAGGAAGTGGGCTTTAATCCTGGGCACTGCATATATGTGTTCCTGTTTTTTGTGCTGGAAGCGCTCAATTGTGAGCTCCCAGCACTGAGACTGGGCTGTCGGCGACAGATCCCAGTCTTGTACTAATGAACAGGAGTTGATGAAACTGGATCCCAAGCATGTAATCACTGTTATTAGCCAATCACTAATGTGATCGACAGCGTAATGACCTGCCACAGTGCTGTTACATTGTATCTTCTCCTAAGGCCTCATGCACACCGGACGTTATAATAAAGTTATAAAAACGCCAGTAGCTTTGCAGTGAGTTTACCAACGGTTTTTAGCATTTTTAAGCTTTTTTTTTTTTTTTTTTTTTTTTTTTTTTTAAATCAATGGGATCAAAAAACTTTAAAGTCGGTGAGCTGCGTTTATCTGTTTCTTGACGTTAAAACGTTTTAACAGCTGTAAAACTCTTCGCAGAACGCACTTGTTTTTTTGTTTTTATTTCAGCCCAAAAATGCCCCTGCCAAAAACTGTTGATAACAGCCTATGATTGCATGGACACAGAATATAACCTGATGGGGAGTTTGACTGTAGAAAAAAACATCTGACACCAAAAGCAGCAGCTGTAAACACGTCCAGTGTGCATTGAAGTGTTTGTTAACCTAAAAAATAAAAATAAAATCCTATTCCCCTAACCACTTCTGGACCGCCCGCCGTTGTTATACGTCGGTACTTTGACGTTGAATAGCATTGTTATGGCAGCAGATAGCTGCCATAACCCCGATATTTTTAAAAACGGCCTGCGGTACGCTTTCAGATAAAAGTGGTCTCCACAGAGGATTCGCTGCGAGATCACTTTAATCGGCGGTGGGGAAGGTGCCCACCCCACTCTCACCACGTTCCAGTCGTCTCCAGCGCTTACCAGGGCCACCGGTAGTGGCAAAGACAATCCCGTCCTTTCCCCTCAGGCTGGAAGTTGAGTGAGGGAATGATGGCCCCCACTCGACTCCATACCATTGGATGACGGAAGCAACGTCAAACGTCACTTCCGCCCAATGGTCTTAAAGGGGATTTTTTTTTATTGCATTTAAGTGTAAAATGTGAGATCTGAGCTCTTTTTGACCCCAGATCTCACATTAAAGAGGTCCTGACATGCTTTTTTTCTATTACAAGGGATGTTTTTTTTGGCATTAGAACAAAACGACATGCTTCTTTAACTACTGTGATTGCTAGAATATTGTAGGTATCAGCTGCTCAAGGGTAGTTTTAAGCCACATGTAATAAGATAGAAGTCACAATTATTAGACGTGGGTTCAACTACATACAGTATACATGTCCACCTGGTCGTTTATAAGGTAATCAACAAATTAGGAGATTCAGGGCCAGTATTGGTAGACAGGTCCCCTACCCAAAATCCTAGCAGCGTCCTGGAGGCCTGAAGATGAGCCAAGGTGTCCACCAAACCCAAACAAACCTCCACTGTCCGGGGCACATGAATAGTGGTCACAGAATGTATGACCGAGACCACCGCTTTCCAGAAAATGTTTTAATATTCGGGCATTGCCAAAATACATGGATAAAGTCTGAGTCCGCCGCACACCGCCAACACTCTGCAGGAACAGAGGGATATATTCGGTGTAAACGCGTAGGTGTGAGGTAGATCCTATGTAGGAGTTTGTACTAAATCAACCTGTCCCTTGCGGAAACCAGCTGTAAAAATGCACGTTCCCATGTTTCTTCCCAGCCTTCATCATCCAGGTCAGGGATGTCCAGCGTCCATTTTGATTTAAGAGCTTACAACCCCGAGTGGACAGAGGGAGACATGGTCTTATAAATAGTTTAGCCCGGTTTAGTGAGGGTGTCATCTCTAAGTACTTCCTCTACGGTCGAAGCATAAAAAGCTACTGGTTGTTGTTTAAATTGTATTTGAAAGGCGTGTCTCAACTGTATGTAGCGGAACCCACCCCACTCTCTCTCTTTTGTTGGTTATATGGCTGTTGTCTAGGGGTACCTGGGAGAGAGGGATAAAACACACCACGGCCCATGTCCTCCGTAACTAAGAGGTGAAGGCCAGAAGACTGGGCTTTTGTGTAGGTGTCCTAGAGTCAAGTCCAGTCCTTCGTCCCTGACTCCTTTTGCTTTAGTAACCCAAGTTCCACACAGTGAATAGGTACAACTCTGTTTTATTGTTTGGCAAGAAGAATAAAACAATCTCTTTTCTTTGGAAAATAGGGGACAGATCGAGGCACAGTCCTTTCCCTTCTTGCTGCTGCCCTCTGTGCTGTCACCAGTGGTGAATAGTCACTGCCACTGACTAGGTAATATAGAACGTGAATTACCTTCGCTCACTTTGCCCCTGTCAGGGGAAGAAATCCATCCAAGGGAGAAATGGAGGCCTCTCCGTCACCAGCGATGCTGCGCCGGACTCTCCGGAGAAGTTACTTCGCACCAGTCCTCACAAACTCAGACACGGGCACCCAAGGAGTTAGGGCCCCCTCGGATTCCTCCACCCTCGCGGAACTCAGTCGAAGGTACTGAGCTCCAGGCATCCGCCATAGCCCCTCACCCCAGGCTAAAGGTGCCTGAGATGGACTCCATCTCCGCTCCACCTAGGCCAAGGGCGCCTAGGCCTGGAACACCGGAACGCCAGCACCCAAGCTGAAGGTGCCTGGGTGCGGCCGCGTCCTCCAACTCTGCCCCAAGTTCAGGGCGTCCGCCCCTTTGATGACCTCTACCTTTGCGTCACAGCGGGTTCCCCGCCCCACCGTACCAGCTCCAAGGGAGGACAAAAAGGCACAGTCTTGCGGTGCGAACCCAACCCCGGTCCAAGGCAACAACGCCACCTTTAGGCCAGCGAGAACTTCACACCACCAGAGTCCTCCAAGACTCACAAAGGGAACCTTGAATTTCCTAACAATCAAAGCACCTGGGTTACACTACCACCCAGATGCTCCCCCTAAATTCAAGTACCCGCTACATGTAAATATCTAAAAAGGTATACATTAGGCAGGTCAAAGTGCAATTTTAAGGTGTCAAAAGGTTTCAGTTTCTTCAGCAATACATATCTGCTCTAAAAACGTTATGCCCTTCACTGCCCAAACCTGCGGATCAGGTATAGAGGCAAATTCTGGTAATAATGGATTGAGCCATAGGGGGGGTATGTTGTGAGATATGATTGGGGGTGCTAGGGCGTAGAGCTTGGGCCAGCAACCAGGCTTTTAATATGGCTTTCATGGCTGCAGTCAAAAGAAGGGAAGCAGAGGCCCCTCTGTATAAGAGGTTTTTGAGAGCCTCAAAGGAGCCTACACAGGAAGCCTCTAATACTACTGCCGCATTGGTCTCATTCTGTATGAGCCAGTTATGGGCATGTGTGAGCATGGCAGTCAGGAAATATTTGTAGAGATCCGGGTACGCCAAACCTCCCTGTAGCCACAGCTGTTGCAAAATTGTCAACTTAAATCTCGGTTGTTGGGGGGGCGTGAGCAGTCGCATCTTCACAGAGCTCCCGCTTTGATCCTACACTGATCCGGTATCCGGCACCGCAGAACACCTGGATTTTCGCCATCCGAACCTGGGAGAGTCCCCTCATCACCCGGCGGCCACTTAGGAACTTCACAGAGGCATGATGACCCGAGGACAGAGAGAAGGATCCAAGCAGGATTCCCAAAATGGCGCCGCCCCGCCATCAGCACAGAGGGGACGCGCTGCAGAGAAGACAAACGAGGGGGGGAGTAAGCAGTTGAAACCACCCAAGGATCCTCTCGGAGAACCCCCTAAAGATATGAGGTACTATGCACAAAAAATGACAGGGAACCTGAACTTGGCAGGAGCGCTGCCCCTGGAAGAGGGAGCCGCATGCAGTGACACTGACATGGAGGAGGGGGGGGCGAGTGCTGGGAGCGGGCGCCATGATAGCTCACTTGCAGGAGGACAGTGAAGAACCTGAGGAGGGGGGTGAACAGCCTACTATGGCTGACTTGCTAAGAGCTGTTAATAAATGCACAGCCTCTGTGAATGGCCTGCAAGTCCGCTTTGGGAACCTGGAGGAAGGGGTATGTCTGATTAGACAAGACATTCAAAAAATTAGGGAAAGAACCACGGCAGCTGAGAGCAGGATAAGTGATATAGAGGACAGACTCCCCGAACTGACCAGAGATGCCCAATCCACTGCACGCCTAGCCAGGGCTATAGATATGAGGGCAGAAGATTTTGAGAACCGCCTCAGGCGCAATAATGTTCGCATAGTGGGGCTGCCGGAGAAAGTGGAGGGCCGGGACCCCACACAATTTGTGGAACAGTGGATAGCAGATCTATTTGGCAAGGAGGCGTTCACTCATTTGTATGCGGTTGAGAGGGCCCACGAGTGCCTACCAGACCTCTCCCACCGGGTAACCATCCTCGCCCGATGCTGGCCAGACTGTTAAACTACAGAGACAGAGAAATTATATTGCGGCTGGCCAGGGAGAAGAAGAACATTCAATTCAATGGCACAAGGGTCTCCTTCTACCCTGACTTTTCCCCTGCAGTTCAGAAGAGCCGGGCGCACTTTGCTGACATCAAGAAACGCTTGCAGAAGCTGCAGGCACCCTATGCCATGCTTTACCCTGCGAGGCTCAGTCATCCTGAGGGGCCAAGCACACTTTTTTGAAAACCCTGCAGATGCCTCGGACTGGCTGGATGCCAACGCGGGAGCATTTCACCAAAGACCCCCCGAGGATGATGACTGATGGGCCTGACAAGTTCTTGCTGATACCGCCCTACCTTTTCCTCGGCTGAGGCTAGTGCCGGATACGAACATTGATTATTTTCACTTAATGCGAGTTCGGAAAAGTGTTTATTAATGGCAATGCTTAATTCACGGATTGCCTGTAAATGGACGGCCATGTTGGCTGTGTCCATGGACTGTTCACGGGACCCGTTGTCCCAAGCAAATCGGGAGTGCCCGTTGGCACCCCAGAACCTGTATTTCCTAGAGGGCCACGCGAAGAAGGCTCTTATATCTGAAAGGCCTGTTGGCCTACTATGGACAGGGTCTGTAAGGTGGTTCACCGCACCGTTGTGCGCACTGGGTTGCTACGGCAACACGAGAATTTGTTTCAGAGCAGACAGTTTCTATTTTCAGACTTGCAGAGTTCCAGTTCTATCTACTAACCGGCAGTCTATGCCGCCCCGGATGTCTTCCCAACCTGACATTTGGGGTCTTCCCCCTGATGGTTACATGCTTGATTTCCCCTGATGGAGACTGTCAGTGTTGTCCTGGAACATTAGGGGGTTACAGGATCCTCTGAAACGTACTATGGTGTCCTCCCTGATGAGGAAACGCCTGCCTGCCATCTGTGCCTTGCAGGAGACGCATCTTACTGCTGATTCTAAGTCGTGCCTGAACTATCGGTGGGTGGGCAGAGCGTATCACTCCACTCACACTTCCTATTCCAGGGGTGTGAGTGTTTTGATACACAGCTCCATAAATTTTGAAGAGCTCAGCTCTATGGTTGATGATGAGGGCAGATATGTTTTTCTCATGTGCAGGCTGTTTACCTTTAAATGTATTCTTGCTTTTGTGTATATACCTCCTCCGTACAATAACCAGGTGTTGAGAGCCTTAATGGAGTTTCAGTTGCGGTTCCCGGAGGTGCCTTTGTATGCCTTCGGGGATTTCAACTGCTTTATGGACCCTTTGCTAGACAAACATCCCCCGGGGGGAGGAGGGAGGGGGAAGTATTGCACGGCCCTAAGGAAATTTATAGAGGAGGTGGGGTGGACGGACCCATGGAGGGCAAGGAACCCGGGAGTGAAGCAATTTTCATGCTTCTCAAAGGGCAATTCGTCTTTGTCCAGGATTGATTTATGTATATGCTCTTATGCGGCTGGGCGTTACGTTTCGGGGATGAAGTATGCTCCCAGAAGCGTGTCGGATCACTCGCCACTGATTGTGTCTTTGGAGGTGCGTCCCCCTTCCGCAGTGGCCAAGGCCCCGTGGAAGATGAACGCCTTTTGGATGAATCTCTTTTCGTCTCATGAACAGAGTCCCAAATTTTTGGACTTTTGGCGTATTCATGAGGCCCCTGAGACTGTGTCCAGGGATTGGGAGGCCTTTAAAGCTGTTTTGAGGGGTATATTTATTACAGAAATACAGGCTATTAAGAGGAGGACTCATGCTCGGAGGGAGGGAATGGAACTGTTGGCCAAGGAACTAGAGGGCACCTATGTCACGGACCCGTCTGAACTGAATAGAAAGGCGTGGCTGTCGGCGCAGGATGCCCTGTACCGGGTCACGTCTTCAGGCGCAGAGAGGAAGCGCTTTTTTCAGAAGGCGGCTTTCTATGAGGAGGGGGAGCACACAGGCCGCATGTTGGCGACCATTGCCCATTCCCAGCAGCTGTCCCCTTCAATTGGAGCACTACGTGCTCCCTCGGGAGTGGTGACTAACTCCCCAGACCAAATCTTGACAGAGCTTGGTCATTTTTACTCTTCCCTTTATGAATCCAAGCGTACGTATTCGTTAGAGTCTTTAGATGACTACTTGGACCATGTCCCTCTACCTACCTTGACGGACTCCGCTAGAGAGGAGCTTGATGCCCCTTTGACCCTGGGTGAGCTGCAGATGGCGACTAACATGTTTCCCAACTCGAAGGCACCGGGAGATGATGGGCTTCCTGCCGAAGTGTACAAACAGTATGGAGAGCAGGTGCTACCGCACCTGCTGAAAGTCTTTAATGCAGCAAAGGTGACCGGTACCCTCCCCCAGTCCATGACTAGAGCTAACATTGTTTTAATTCTGAAACCAGGCAAGGACCCCTTAGACCCGGGATCGTACAGGCCCATTTTGCTCTTACAAAACGATGTTAAGATCCTGGCCAAGGCACTGGCAGTGAGACTGAATAAGGTTATATCTACTATAATTCACTCGGATCAGTCAGGGTTTATGCCCCAAAAATCGACAGCGATAAATCTGCGTAGACTTTATCTGAACATTCAATCGCGGGCGGACAATGTAGGTGACCGGGCATTGCTATCCCTAGATGCCCATAAGGCGTTTGATAACGTCGAATGGGACTATCTGTGGGCGGTAATGAGGAAGTTTGGGTTTGGGACTGAGTTCATTCAGTGGGTGCAGCTGCTGTACTCTTCACCGGTAGTGGCTATACGGGAGGGGGGAAGGATTTCGCATACGTTTAAATTACATAGAGGCACACGACAGGGCTGCCCCCTCTCCCCACTCCTGTTTGCCCTGGCCATTGAGCCGTTAGCTGCCTTGATTAGGGACTGTCCCTCAGTGCAGGGATTTCGATATGGGGATCTTCAGGAGAAGATCTTGTTATATGCAGATGACACTATGCATCTCCTTGGGGATACCTCCACTTCACTGACTGTGGCCATGACTATAGTGCGGCAATTCGGTACATACTCCGGGTTAGTTATTAATTGGACTAAGTCCTCCCTCCTGTTGTTGGATCGGGATCCTTCGGCATTCTCTCCGACCTTGCAGGACATCCCTGTTGCTAAGTCCTTTAAATATTTGGGCATCCAGGTCACAGCTTGCTTGCTCGAATATGTTAACCTTAATCTCACTCCTCTGATCAACCGCTGTCGCGATCGGGTAAAGGTGTGGAGCAAGTTGAGGCTGTCACTGGTGGGGAGGGTGAACCTGATAAAAATGATCCTTATGCCGCAGCTGCTGTACGTGCTACACAATTCCCCCATGGTTATCCCTCTGAAAAAGTTTAGAATTATTAATTCGATCTTTCGATCACTTATATGGCTCTCCAAACCCCCTAGGGTCAAACTTGAACAATTGCAGCGCTCCAAAGACAACGGGGGATTGGCATTGCCCAATCCCTGGCTGTACTATTTAGCTTCACAAATGCAGCATATTGCACGAGTTATATCCCCTCGCCAGGACCTGGTACTGAATTTGCTGGACCCCTCGGTCCAACTGCTTAGTTACACGACGGGGGGAGGGGGGGGGAGTGGCGGATGGTCTGGAGGCCCTGAGGTACAGTAAATCTAACAAGCTCTTCCCCACGTATGCACTCATGCAAAAAACTTGGAATAAGGTCCGGATGCTTCAGGGAGTGACTGGCTTTACCGTCTACAGTCCTATATGGGAAAACCAATACTATAGGGAAATTGCCGTATGGACAGAGGTGGGCGCAGTATGGGGTGTCACATATGACTCATATATTTAGAGATGGCAGGTTAAAGACTTTTCAGGAGCTAAGGATGGAGTTCCGACTGCCGGTCTCCATGCAGTTTTACTATCTCCAGCTTAAGCACGCAGTTGAAGCGCAGAGGGAGACGGACGTTTGGTCCTTGGACTCGGCGTCGGTCTTCAACTACTTGTTTGAGGTGATGACATATAAGGGGTTCATCTCTTGTTGCTACGCCAGGTTGCTTAACCTCTTTCTACAGGGCGCCCCTTTGAGGGCAGTGTCCCTGTGGGAACAGGACGTGGGCGCGTTCGAGGAAGAGCAGTGGGAGGAGGCTTTACAAGCGGTCCCCTCGTGCTCCCTGAACGTGGCTCATAGGTTGTCTCAGCTCTATATTCTTCTGAGGGTTCACTACACACCGGCTAGATTGGCCCGCATGGGGTTTGACCTCCGATCCGTCCTGCACCAGGTGCTACAGGGATCACGGGGATCTCATTTACTTGCTGTGGAGATGCCCGAAGCTTCACTTGTACTGGACACGGGTCGTTGACACTATCAATGGCGCTTTCCACTCTCAGATACCACTGGACCCTCGGGTCTGCCTGCTGGGGATACTAGATCACCTCCAGTTGGGGGGTATCCCCAGGCAGGCTATTAGTAGGGCCTTATTCCAGGCCCGTCTGATTTTGAGACATTGGAAAGATACTGCGGCGCCCACGGTACAGGAGTGGATCACACAGATGGGGGTTACGCTTAGGATGGAACAACTTGTCTACCAACGCAGAGGGACTTGTACAAAATATGACAAACTATGGGACCCATGGCTGAGTGTTCCAGGTCTGGCACCTTTGGATTTGATATATGATCGATTGTTCTGACCTGGTTCAGGACCAGTATACAGGAGATGACTGTGATCTGGGGGAGGGCAGGTGGGGAAGGTTGAATAAAGTGTATTTGGGTGTGCTGAGTCACACTGATTGGTCATACTGTTGGTTATCTGGAACTGTGCGAGGATGTATTCTGTCTTTTGTTTTTACAACTGCTCAATAAAGAACTTGTTTGAGACAAAAAAAAAAAAATCTCGGTTGTTGTGAGCCCCAAATTAAAGCAGTTAGACTAGAATTAATTATTTTAAAATATTTTTTGGGGAATCCACACTGGCGCATGCTGGAGCACATAGAGAAAACCAGGTGACAACTTAATTTTAAACAGATTTGTGCCCTATTAAAGACAGAGAGAGAGATTGGCCCATGCCCTCAATTTAGATTTCATATTGTCAAGAAGTGGAACTAAATTAAGACACAATGGAAGAGGTAAGTGGTTGGTGTGTCCTCTGAGAGATACGGCACCTCATCCCTTTTTAAATTAGTGAAAAAGGAAGTAGGGAATGTGGGATTATGACGGTGCCAGAAAAGACATCAAATAGTGTATTGTTTAAAAAAAGAGTAATTTTATTAATACATCCAAATATTGATTGTGTGTGTGTACACACACACACACACACACACAGTTGAACATGTCACACTGTACACATAATGCACTAGATCACAAGGCTAACCCAACATGTTTTGCCAATTCATTGGCTTCATTGGGGGTGAAGAGAGGTACAGTACGGTTACAAACAAATCTATAAACAAAACAAGAATTCATATTAATAGATTGCACATCATTGCCCAGAGGGGGGGGGGGGGGGGGGAAATTATGTGGCCAAAAGTGGAAAACGTGACCAGCAGGCAAAAGGAAGAGGAACAAACGTGGGCCACCAACCTGACAATTCCTATAGGAAGGCGCATCAAAATGCCACCGGGGTGCCTAGTGGGAATCCACCAATCATAGGTGCCTGTAGGTGGTTATTTAAGATAAAATAAAAAACACAAAATTAAACTAAAATATATTAACAATGGGTGACTATTGCAACACTTAACAGTGCCGCAAATAATAGACAACCCATTGGGGGACTAACTAACATAGTCTCCTATACCTACCAGAAATTATATTGGTAAAAACACCACGAGAAAATATATATAGTAGGGCGCTGTTTGAAGAGGTATGTGTGAAAACCCAATCACAGTAAGGGACTTGCGTGATCATCTACAACAAAATAGAGATACTTTGTTGACTGATGTAATAAAATAAATAAATAAATATTTATGTCATCCAACTGAAGAGATGAACCAAATGGCCAGATCTAAAAAGTGAATTATATGATATATAGGCTTACCTAGAAAAAAACTTTTGTTCATCGTTAAAGTTGATTCATCAGAAATGGACACCTGAATGGTATCTAGTAATTATCTCTAACCAGAGACAGAGAATGGCCCTGTATGGAGCCAAAGATCCCGTGGATGAGTTAATTAAACTGGAAATCAGTGATGCTGACAAGAGGCAAAGAAGCCTAAATAAAAAATAAGAATGTATCAGACAGTTGATCTGAAATAGATCAAATAAAACTCAAGTGGCCAGTAAACGCAAATACAAAATAGCAATACAAGTGTAAATTACCTAAAGTGATCACGTATCCCGCAGCAGCGCCCCACAGCCATGGACAACATAAGCTGTCCTAGGCTGGTTTAAATAGACCACCCAGCCACCTGACGTAAACGTCGCCCGGCGGCAGCGGACGTAAGATAGCCAATGCGTCGCAACGCCAGAGGCCTACATTGCCCATAGTGCTTAGCACTAGAACGTCGAGGACGTGGTTGCGTCATGCGCACCAGGCCGGGACGGACGAGATGGAATGACGGGGATGTGGGGATACTAAGGCGGCGCAAAGGACGAGCGTGGCTAACAAGCGGGCAAGGTGTGAATACACCAGCCCTTGGGTGTCCATACAGACACTAAGCAGAGGCTCCAAGGGACACCCGATGACGATGAGAACCATCCAAGAGGAAAATGCCAAAGAGCGGCCCACATCCTCAACCATTACCTCCACAGATAGTAAAGGGGCAACGTATTCCACAAAAGGTCACATAGCCATCCATGCAACGATGTGCACACCTAAAAAGGAAAGGGAAAATTCTATAAATGGTGATAATAATAATAATGCAATAATGAAAAAAAGGAAAATATTCAAGACAAAAATAATCTATATACCTAACAAAATAAAATACAAACTAAATAAAGAAAGAGTTCCACTATTCAATAATGAAATAATTACTCAAAAACAATGATAGATAAGTAATGAATAATAGATAAACAAATAAAATAACTCGGTGGTTCCCTAGTTATTAAAGGGGACATTTTCAATGGTCAAAATAGGGAAAAGGTGGCACAGGGTGAGAAATGGGAAAATCGTAGACAAAAAAAAAAAAAAGAAGAATTTCTATAAAAAGGATTTGTAACTAATGTATTCATTGAGTCCCGGGAATTTGACTGCATCAAGAGTGTGGATCCAACGGGTTTCCAATTGTTGAAGTGCTATGTCTATGTTCCCTCCACGCACATGCGGAGGCACATGTTCCAAAGCATAAAAGGTAACAACATGAGCGTCGTAGTCATGCTGATATCCAATGTGACGATTGAGTGCCGTAGTTGTGAGTTTCTTGTAGGTCGGCAAGACATGGTCCCTTATTCGCTTGAAAAAGGGCCGTTTGGTCTTGCCGACATAGAAGCAACCACAACGGCATAGAGCAAGATAAACCACTCTGATGGTCTTACAGTTTTTATTCGATGCTTTAAAATATGAGTACGACCATTAGGTAGTGGTACAACATGAGAATTAGGCAGAAAACAGCAAACATTACACCTGCCACAGGAAAATGTTCCACCCTGATCTGGTTTGGGAGAGCACAAGGGATCAAAATGACTAGAGACCAGATGGTCTTTGAGTGAAGGAGTTTGTATTTTATTTTGTTAGGTATATAGATTATTTTTGTCTTGAATCTTTTCCTTTTTTTCATTATTGGATTATTATTACTATTTATAGAATTTTCCCTTTCCTTTTTAGGTGTGCACATCGTTGCATGGATGGCTATGTGACCTTTTGTGGAATACGTTGCCCCTTTACTATCTGTGGAGGTAATGGTTGAGGATGTAGGCCGCTCTTTGGCATTTTCCTCTTGGATGGTTCTCATCGTCATCGGGTGTCCCTTGGAGCCTCTGATTAGTGTCTGTATGGACACCCAAGGGCTGGTGTATTCACACCTTGCCCGCTTGTTAGCCACGCTTGTCCTTTGCGCCGCCTTAGTATCCCCACATCCCCGTCATTCCATCTCGTCCGTCCCGGCCTGGTGCGCATGACGCAACCACGTCCTCGACGTTCTAGTGCTAAGCACTATGGGCAATGTAGGCCTCTGGCGTTGCGACGCATGCGCGTTGGCTATCTTACGTCCGCTGCCGCCGGGCAACGTTTACGTCAGGCGGCTGGGTGGTCTATTTAAACCAGCCTAGGACAGCTTATGTTGTCCATGGCTGTGGGGTGCTGCTGCGGGATACGTGATCACTTTAGGTAATTATTTACACTTGTATTGCTATTTTGTATTTGCGTTTACTGGCCACTTGAGTTTTATTTGATCTATTTCAGATTAACTGTCTGATACATTCTTATTTTTTGTTTAGGCTTCTTTGCCTCTTGTCAGCATCACTGATTTCCAGTTTAACTCATCCACGGGATCTTTGGCTCCATACAGGGCCATTCTCTGTCTCTGGTTAGAGATAATTACTAGATACCATTTCAGGTGTCCATTTCTGATGAATCAACTTTTTTAACGATGAACAAAAATTTTTTTCTAGGTAAGCCTATATATCATATAATTCACTTTTTAGATCTGGCCATTTGGTTCATCTCTTCAGTTGGATGACATAAATATTTATTTATTTATTTTATTACATCAGTCAACAAAGTATCTCTATTTTGTTGTAGATGATCACGCAAGTCCCTTACTGTGATTGGGTTTTCACACATACCTCTTCAAACAGCGCCCTACTATATATATTTTCTCGTGGTGTTTTTACCAATATAATTTCTGGTAGGTATAGGAGACTATGTTAGTCCTCCAATGGGTTGTCTATTATTTGCGGCACTGTTAAGTGTTGCAATAGTCACCCATTGTTAATATATTTTAGTTTAATTTTGTGTTTTTTATTTTATCTTAAATAACCACCTATAGGCACCTATGATCGGTGGATTCCCACTAGGCACCCCGGTGGCATTTTGATGCGCCTTCCTATAGGAATTGTCAGGTTGGTGGCCCACGTTTGTTCCTCTTCCTTTTGCCTGCTGGTCACGTTTTCCACTTTTGGCCACATAATTTCCCCTCCCCCCCCCCTCCGGGCAATGATGTGCAATCTATTAATATGAATTCTTTTGTTTTGTTTATAGATTTGTTTGTAACTGTACCTCTCTTCACCCCCGATGAAGCCAATGAATTGGCGAAACATGTTGGGTTAGCCTTGTGATCTAGTGCATTATGTGTACAGTATGACATGTTCAACTCTGTGTGTGTATATATGTGTGTGTGTGTGTGTGTATATATGTGTGTGTGTGTATATGTGTGTGTATATATATATATATATATATATATATATATATATTTGTGTCAATATTTGGATGTATTAATAAAATTACTCCTTTTTTTTTTAAACCATACACTATTTGATGTCTTTTCTGGCACCGTCATAATCCCACATTCCCTACTTCCTTTTTCACTAAATTAAGACACAATAGTCCTAAGTATCCGGGGAAATCTCAATGCCTAGGTATCTGATACTGGATGACCATAAGAGAGGCAGCGTAGGGTCAGCTCCATTTCGGGCCTCTCTGTCAATAGGTAAAATTTGTGATTTTCCCCAATGAAATTGTAGTACTGATTGAATGGAAAATTCAGACAGCATACGTAAAGCTTCCTTAAGAGATGGCCCTGGGTCATTCAGAAACAATATGAGATCATCCGCATATATCGCTATCTTTTCCACCAAAGGTTCCCACACAGATGCCAACAACGGCAGAGGCCCTCTTTATGGCCACTGCCACTGGCTCCATCACAATAGTGAACAGAGCCGGAGACAATGGGCAACCCTGTCGTGTACCCCTCCTAACTGGAAAGAGTTCTGAGAGCTCACCCCCTAGCTTAACCTGGGCTGAAGGGCAGGAATAAAGCAACTGCACCCATTTCAAAAAAATCAGTCGCGAACCCCATAGCCTCCAGCACTGAAAGCATATTAGGCCAGGCCACAGTCAAAGGCTTTCTCAATGTCGAGCGCTGCCAAGACTCTACAGGTGGATACAGTTGGGGGTAGCTGTAAATGTGTGAAAACCCGGCGGATGTTTCCATCTAACTAATTTCCCCGGTATAAACCCTGTTTGATCTATGCTGAGTAAATCAGGAATAATTTTCATCAATCTAGTGGCCAAAATTTTTGTTAAAATCTTTAGATCGTAATTTAACAAAGAAATTGGCCTGTAGAAGGCACATTTGGAGTGATCCTTTCCTGGTTTGGGAATTAAGACTATATGGGCTTGATACATAGAGGGGGGTAGCGTCATTTTTCCCTAAAGATTCAGAATGCAAGCTGTGTAGTTTGGGTGCCAGGGTAGAAGTGTACATCCTATATCGCTCCCCGGGGATACCATCTGGACCGGGAGTTTTTCTTACCAGGAAATGAGTGTATAGCTGCTTCAATTTCCTCTAATAAAATGGGTTTGTCAAGAAGCACTACTTCTGGTGAAAGTATGGGGAGGTCTAGGGTACTGGGTAATTCTTGGATAGTGTTTTGGACAGACCTGGGACTGCAGAATACAACTGACAAAAACAGTATGTGAATTCATGAAGAATGATAGCGGGATCAGATGTTGCAGTATCATCTGCACAACGTATGTTCGAAATTACTGTTTGAAATCTATGTTCTGCCACCAGATTAGTAAGCATTTTCCCATTCATGTCCCCGGACTCAAACACCCTGCCAGCCACAAAGCACAGATCCAAATGCTTGGCCGAAGCCATATGTAAAGAAAATTCACGTCTCACCTGTGCAAGTAGCTCAAAGTTGTCCACAGTCGGTGAGCCAGAAAAGGTTTCAGGCGCTTTCACCTCACCTTCTTCCAGGTGTTGTATTTGTGATGACAAATCTGCTTTCACTGCTTTCTTGGCAGATATATATTCACCCCAAATATGTGCCTTAAAGGCATCCCATACCATAGCTTGTGAGGTAGATCCCTCATTAATTACCCAATATTGGTTAAGTTTGGGTGAGACCAGATCTCCCACCTTCGGGTCCTGTATACATTTGGGCGCTAGACGTCAGCAAGTGGAACTCCTTGCGTCCTTCAAAGCAATACACAGCTCTAGGGGGACATGATCAGAGAGACCAGAGGGAAGATAGGATACACTTTTAATCGCAGTTAATGCTGGTGCATTGCCAAAGGCTAGGTCAATCCGGGAACCCGATTTATGGGTAGTAGAGAAACAGGAGTAGGTTTTGATTTCTGGATGTTTCCATCGTCAAATTTTGGTATAGTCTAAAGCTTGAGCCCAGTTACATAAATCAGAAGTGTGAGCTCTGGAAGGATTGGAGGAGTCAAGCTTTACATCCATAACGGAATTAAAGTCCCCAGCTATGTACAGCCGGGAGAAAGTTAGAGATGCCAATTTATCGTATATGGTGTACAGGACCTGCTGGTTAAAGGGAGGAGGTATATACTGTAAATATAGACAAAGGCAAATACCATAGCATTAATTTCCAATAACAGGATAACATATCTTTCCAGTGGATCAGTAATGAAATGTAACGCCTTATATGCCAGGGATTTGTTCAGAAGGACTGCCACACCCCTAGCATAACCTGAATAGGTAGTGTGGAAAGCCTGCTGAACCCATGACCTGTGTAATGCCAAAATCTTGTTGCCTATCAAGTGGGTTTCTTGTAAAAAAAAAAAAAAAAAAGTGGTCTGTGGTAATTAAGATATTCAAACATTAGTGCCCTCTGAAAATCATTAAGCCCCCTAACATTCCATGCTAACAATTTCAAATCCATGAATAAAATAATGAAACAACACATAATCTGAGCAGGAGAGACCCAAAGACATATACATATAGTACATATCATAGGAGGTAGGAAGAGTTGATTTCTTGGAGAACCCTGAAAAAAAAAAAGGTGCTGCAATAATACATAGCTTGGCGAGCTGAACCAAAAAGAATCTGGAGCCAGTGGCGTCTCCAGCTTTCATATTTAGGGGGGCACATGGGGGGACAGGGACAAAAGTAGGGGAGCCAGCTATAAAATTAAATTATTACTGTAGCGACCTCACCCCTCTCTCCCCTTCTCATTCATGGCTGGTTTGTCTTGTCTAGGGGTTAGTACTGGGGGGAGAGATGAGATGCACCACGGCCCATGTCCTCCAATGTGTAAAGGTGAAGGCCAGAACTATTGGGTTTTGTGTGTGTGTCCCAGAGTCAAATCCTTTCCTCGAAGTGACTCCCCTTGCTCCTAGTAACCAGAGTTCCACACACTGAAAAGGTCCAACTCGTATTTATTCTCCTCAATAAATAGTCATACAGCACAAACAGATTGAGACCCATGTAACACTTCAGTATTTGTGGGGAGTAGGCCAAGGCACAATCATTTAAGATAGAGCTAACCACTGTGGTGTCACCAGTGGCGGATAGTCACTGCCACTGACTATATTGAACAGAGCATGGATTACCTTCGCTTACGTAGCCCCTATCAGGGGAAAGGCATCCATCCAAGACAGTTACCGGAGGCCTCTCCGTCACCAGCAATGCTGCGCTGGACTCTCCGGAGAAGTTCTGCTCACCGGCCTCCTCGTCTCAGACACGGGCACCCAAGGAGTTGGGGGGGCCCCCTCGGATTCCTCCACCCTCGCGGAACTCAGTCTAAGGTACTGAGCTCCAGGCTTCCGCCATAGTACCTCACCCCAGGCTAAAGGTGCCTGAGATGGACGCCATCTCCCGCTCCGGCCAGGTCGAGGGCACCTGGGCCCGGAACTCCGGAACGCCAGCACCCAGACTGAGGGTGCCTGGGTGCGGCCACGTCCTCAGACTCCGAACTCTGAACCCTGTGGTAAGGGCGTCCGCCCCTTTTTATCTCCTCTCCCTTTGAGTCACAGCGGGTTCCCCGCCCCGCTGTACCAGCGCCAGTTAAGGACAAAAAGGCACAGTTTTGCGGTGTGGGTTCAGCGCCGGCCCAGGGCGACAACGCCACCTGTAGGCCACAGGGAACCTCACACCACCAGAGTCCTCCAGACCAAAAATAGTTCCCAATTCTCTAGCAATCAGGGTGCATTGGATCATACTACCACCTATGCACTTCCTAATATATTTTAGAACCACGCTACATTACTACGATCCCACAATGGGCCCTTTCACATGTTCTGCAGTAAGCTCGCTTCCTACTATGCTGGGGCCCCCCAGGGTGGCAGAAAACAAAAGATATATGTCACCAGCACACCAAGAAAATATAAGGGTCCAAATCAGTGGGAGAACTATCAGGGTTGCAAAGGTTGTCTTGCCACCGGGCCCTGGTGTTCTGCCACTGTGGGGTTCCACAACTGTCCTGTCCCTGCTATTGACAGCACTGGTCTGGCATATGTCTCCTTGGCAGTGGTGGCAGTCTATTAGGACCTAGTGCTGGTGACATTATGGGTGCATGCAAGGGAAGGCTGGCACTATTGGTTATAGAGAGCCGAGCCCCCAGCTGGTCACCTAGCAGCAGTAATGCTGTATAACCTTCTCTGTTGACATGCTGATCGAGATGTGATCCAGGTGATGCTCCCAGTCAGATCTAATAAACAGAGTATTTATTAGCATCAAGAGTAAAACCACATATATATATAAACTGTATGTTCAGCAGCCATGTGGGCTCTATGCCTGTAAAGTGTGGGCTTTGATCAATAAAATCACTGATATTTAACACTAGGATTTGACTAGGAGCATCACCTGGATTGCATCCCGATCAGCATGTCAGAGAAGGCTCCACTGCTGCTAAGCAACCTGCAGGGAGCTCAACTGTCTACAACCACTAGAGATGGACTCGGGTGTGTTTAAAATCCCACATGCCCGATCCCGCCAGGAAGCCGACACTCCACAGTAGTAATCACAGCCAGTGAGACATTTCCTGATCTGTGCAGATGCGGATCGGGAAATTTCTCACTGCCTGTGATTAGCGCTGTGCAGTGTGGGCTTCCTGGAAGGCTCTGGCATGTGGAATTTTGAACATGCCCAGCCCATCTCTAACAACAAATTGTGCTGGCCTTCCTGTACATCAGCCCCATAAAGTAACCAGCACTGGGTTCCAATGTGCTGCCGCCGCTGTCATGGAGATAGAGACCAGCGCTGTGAATAGCCGGGACAGGACAGTGACTCTGGTTGTTGAGTAATATGTTTTTTTCCCGCGCTACCATGTGGAATAATATAGTAAGAAAGTGGAGCTACTGCAGGCACCGAAAAGGGTCAAACCAACCCGTTAATGTGAGATTGAGCAGAGGGGGGGAGGGGGTGGTGCTGCGCTGTTACTAGTGATAGAATCAAATAGTAAAATTAGATAACTGATATCACCAGAATGGGAGTGCAACAGATTGCTAAACGCATAAACATAAATCCAAAAAACAATAATAACAAAGTGCAACGTGCATGTGAAACTCAGAATCTGGAATATACATAAATATCCATAGGGGCTGTACAAAATAGCAAAATATATGTGCAAAGTCCAATATGTAATGCTGTGCAAAGTGCAAAACAAACACTAGGTGCAACTGTGCAAAGCAAAATATAAAAATGTCCAATCTGAAATAACTAGTGCAAAGTCCAAAAACTATGTGCAAAATCGCAATCAAATTGTGAGCATAGCAATCTAATATTCTTTCTTCAGTGTGCAAACAGATTCCATGTGCAAAAGTGTAAGTCTCCTCTTTGTGCAAAGGACACACCAGTGAAAGTGGCCTCTTACCTTGCGTTTAAAAGGACAACCGCATATATGTGTGTATATATATCACATGGGTGGCTGCTCCTCCCTTTTGATCCTGGACCAGATGTGGGTCTTGGGCTTTAGTCTTTGTCTTTACACGAAGAGGAGACTGTTACACCTCTCCAGCACTTTTGCACATGGAATCTGCACACTGAAGAAAGAATATCAGATTGCTATGCTCACAATTTGATTGCGATTTTGCACATAGTTTTTGGACTTTGCACTATTTATTACAGATTGGACATTTTTATATTTTGCTTTGCAGTTGCACCTAGTGTTTGTTTGGCACTTTGCACAGGATTACATATTGGACTTTGCACATTTATTTTGCACAGCCCCTATGGATATTTATGTATATTCCAGATTCTGAGTTTCACATGCATGCTGCACTTTGTTATTATTGTTTTTTGGATTTATGTTTATGCGTTTAGCATTCATGCGTTTAGCAATCTGTTGCACTCCCATTCTGGTGATATCAGTTATCTAATTTTACTATTTGATTCTATCACTAGTAACTGCGCAACTCTGGTTGTTCCAGCACTGGTCCACACTGGGAGGATTCCCCCATCCACCTATAATGTGTAGATGGGGGAATTGGATCATTTCTTTTTTTTTTTTTATTCAACCTAAGGCTCCATGTACACAGAAGCTGATAAACTGCAGTTTATTGGAGTTTTGGCGTTTTTTTTTTTAAAAAGCCCATTAACTGCACTCTATGTTAGCCTATGTGTTCATGTACACATAATTTTTTTTAGCTTTAATGAGCAGTGGAGTTAAATGGGCTTTTTTCTGAACGCAAGAAATTCGCGTTCAAAGTGCCGTTTTTCGGCAGAAAAAAATGCAAAAAACGCTCCAACGCTGGCCGCGAGCGTTTTTTTAGCGTTTTTTTTTAGCGTTTTTTGGTCCATTGATAAAAAAATTTTCTTTTTTTTTTTTTTTTTTTAAACGAAAAAACGCTACACTGAAACGCTAATAAAAGCTAGTAAAAAAACGCTGATAAAAGCTAGCTTTTTCTGCTGCTTTAAAAACGACCGTTTTTTGAGCTTCTGTGTACATGGAGCCTAATAGTTGAATGAAAAAAAGTCATCAATGTATGGGCTGCCTAAGAGCTAAGTCCAGCCATAGACAGTTTAAATCTCAGCTGGTTCAGCAGGAACTGGCTGAGATTTGAACCATTAATGAGCAGATTCTCTTATGATTATCACTAGTGGTTGCTATAGCCACTAGTGATAATCACTGTTTGTCGGGAGAATTCAATTGCTGGGCAGGAGGGATATTCTCCTATCAGCACTGTCTGTGTTGATGGGGGAATTATGCAAGTTTCTTTCCTGCAATCTGTGGATGCAGGAAAGAAATTTGTACCGTATATTACCTGCCTAACTGAAAGTGAAAGTAAATTGTGAATGTCTTGAAATAACAGGAGAGGAGGAGGGAGACAGATGGGGGAGAGAAGGGATGGAGATAATGCAGTTCAGTGATTAGTGTACTGCAGTCTGCAGTGCACACACTTACCCACGGTCCAGGCTAGAATCTCAGGCATCATTCACACACAGCCAGGAATGCTGCTGATTTTCATATTTCCCACCCACACATCCCCTCTCTTCAGATACAGCACGCCGGTATAGTGTGGGTGGGACTGGAAGGAGGAGGAGGAGCTGTATTCCTCCCTGCTCGTATGTGAAGAGGGGGGGTGGCTGGACGCGCTGGGCTGTGATAGAGTGTCAGACTGACACTCGGCTCAGCTTGCAGTCACCACTCTTCCTCTTGGAATTTACAGGCTGGTTCTCCTGTCCTAAGGACGGGAGAAATCAGTCTGTTTTTTCACTAACTGAGATGAAGGCTTGGGCCCCCCCCCACAGTGCTCGTGGAGTCCTTCCTGCAACTTGCTCTTCTCCGTGCCAATGAGGATGCAGGGGAAGGAGCAGATCAGGCGGCTGTGGTTGTGTGAGCGCTTGCATTATGCAGTGTCAGCGAGCAGAGGGAGGGGGAGGAATTCCCTGCAGTAGCTGACTGGGGACGCTCCCCCTCTCCCCCTCAGGAGAGACTGTGTTACTCCAGCGGCGGTCCGAGCAAAAAAAATGCACATGGTGGGGCACAGCATAATTTTGGGGGGCCAGGGCCCCCTCTGACCCCCATCTAGGGACGCCATTGTCTGGAGCATAGTTAGTGAAACAAAAAAACGTAGTCAAAAAATATACAACTGTAAGCGCCCTACTGACCATTAGTCCCCAACAAATAACTAGGTCAGTTTCAATCCCAGAGCAGTCCTTAGTTGAGTGTACTCTAAGAAACTATGAGCACCCTATTAACCATATTATACTGACAAACAACTAGGTCAGTTTAATATCCCAAATAAAGTTCCAATAGCTTCAACAGTGTATTGCCGAGCAGTGGCGTACTAACGCTGGGGCGGGGGGGGGGGGCGCGTTCTACACCGGGTGCCACACCTTTGATCCATTCACATGTAGCACTGCAGTGACTTGCTTGTGGGCGCACACACCCCGCAGCTTGTGCAGGGTGTTTGCTGTCCCACGCGATCTCAGCCCAGCTCTTTATGGCAGCCGACATCGCTTCCCGCCGGCTTCCTCTCTCTCACTGGCAATGCACACAGTGCAATGCCGATGAACCAGCCCCTACCACGCCTCCTCCGCTCTGACATTGTCTGTGTACACAGACAGGAGGAGGAGCCAGGGAGGAGGCGAGACGCTGCTGTGCCGCTCATCTAAAGGTCTGTTTCTATCAGTCACACACACACTATAGATGACACTTGTGCGGGGGAAGCAGATATACATTTATACTTGCAATGATTTGTGTGGGGGGGAGAGGGAACTGCATGTGCTAGGGGGCGTTTTAGGAAAATCTGCCCCCCACCCCCCAGCACATGTCCTCTCTCCTCCCAAAGTGCCCCCAAGCACTTGCAGTACCCTCTCCCCTACCCTTGATTCAAAGAGATGCTGGCTGCTACGCAGGGGACAATCAGGGCACCCCAATAGACATGCAGGACAATCACCCCAGCCAGGTGACAACACTATTGCACCCCTGCCAGGTAAGTCAGTGGAGCCAGGTGGCGGGACTTTTTCCATCACTTGGCTCCAGGACTCATAGCCGGTTCACACGATGAATCACACAGGATCACACTGCGTTCCTGTGCGATTCACATGTTTTCCAGGTACAGTACAATTTCAGCCCATTCTTTCAAATAGGCTGAAATTGTGCTGGACCACACCAAGAGTTATAAGATGCACAGGAACTGAATTGCATGGTACTACTGTACCGTACAATCCAATGCAGGTATACACATTACATTTAGGACCTGCATTTATGGTGTCATTAAGTTAACATTGACACCAACTGCAGATCAAAACTGGAGTGCATTTTGAATGCAGTGCGAGAAACGTCAGAGGTAATGGAGCTGTGTAATGTAAAGGGGTTCAAAGGTATGGGGGCTGTGTAATGTAAAGGGGTCCAGAGGTATGGGAGCTGTGTAATGTAAAGGGGTTCAGAGGTATGGGGGCTGTGTAATGTAAAGCGGTTCAGAGGTATGGGGGCTGTGTAATGTAAAGGGGCTCAGAGGTATGGGGGCTGTGTAATGTAAAGGGGTTCAGAGGTATGGGGGATGTGTAATGTAAAGGGGTTCAGAGGTATGGGGGCTGTGTAACGTAAAGGTTCAGAGGTATGGGTGCTGTGTAAAGAAAACGTTCAGAAAACAGGAAAATATTTTTTGGGGGGAGGGTAACACCATGTTTTACTTCACCGTAGGTGACACCAACCCTAGTGACACCACTGGCAGTAGCACATGGTAAGTGTGCTGATGCCAGTTACATGTATTCCTGTCTGGCACCAGCCACCCGATGACAATCCTCAGGTCAGTCAGCACTGTTTTTGCAGAGGAGGGGCCTGGCCGCCCCGGGGAGCAGAGGGTGGAGGATTCTTCAGGGTCCTGGGCCGCAGTGCACGGAGGGGCTACATGTGACGTCACTTGACGCAGACGCCAGCACACCAACGTGCACCGCCTGGGGGCGGGGGTGCCAGCTATAGGATCCGCCCCGGGTGCCAAATGCTGTGGGTACGCCCCTGTTGCTGAGTTACATCCCAGGCACAAACTTCAGTTATCCCGAGATAAGCCAATAGAAGGGAGCAGCTTGCTTAACGTAGGATCTCCTAGACATGAGAGGATGGTAGCCCAGCACTTGGGAAGGGAGTAACATGGGAGTCTTTTCAGAGACGGAGACCCAAGATGAAATTATGGTTAAAAGGACATAATCCTCTCTATGTATTAATGTAATGTGCCCTGTGTCTATGCCTTATAAAAATAATGCTGAAAAATACCTGTTTCAGAGTGCTGATTGGCGGTCACATGATTCGCCGTCTCTTTCCTCTCTCGCATGACAGCTGCAGCAGGCGGGACCACCTCTCCCCTCCTGGCTGATGTCAGTGGGGGATCCTCGTGCTCGCCCAATTCAGCTATCAGGCCAAGAGAAGAGAGCAGTGGTGGCTGGTGCTCAACATTTTTTTGGGGGGGGGGGCGCAAACTAACTGAAAAATTCTGAAAAATACTAATGCAAAAACATCAATTGCAGCCACTGTGCCATCAATTGCAGCCACTGTGCCCATCATATGCAGCCAACTGTGCCCATCATATGCAGCCAACTGTGCCCATCATATGCAGCCAACTGTGCCCATCATATGCAGCCTCTGTGCCCAGCAAATGCAGCCAACTGTGCCCCATCAATTGCAGCCTCGGTGCCCATAATATGCAATCACTATGCCAAGCAAATGAAGCAAACTGTGCCCCGTAAATTGCAGCCTCAGTGCCCATAATATGCAGTCACTATGCCCAGCAAATGCAGCCAACTGTGCCCCATCAATTGCAACCTCTGTGCCAATAATATGCAGCCACTGTGCCCGCTCGCCTGCCCGGCACTTACCCCATCATGGTGGCGGGTCAGGCAGCAGGACAGGCGGTGAGCTGTGGGACTGGTAGCACGGCGATGGCTCCTGTCTCTTCTTCCTGTTCTGCTAGGTGGCCAATGGGATCGCCTCTGTTTTCAGCCAATCGTGTGACCGGTATTACATAGTTACTTAGTTAGTCGGGTTGAAAAAAGACACAAAGTCCATCCAGTTCAACCATAAAAATAAAATAAAAAATATCGTACAATCCCATATACCCACAGTTGATCCAGAGGAAGGCAAAAAACCCCAGCAGAGCACGATCCAATTTGCTACAGCAGGGGAAAAAATGCCTTCCTGATCCCCCGAGAGGCAATCAGATTTACCCTGGATCAACTTTACCTATAAATGTTAGTACTCAGTTATATTATGTACATTTAGGAAAGTATCCAGGCCTTTCTCAAAGCAATCTACCAAGCTGGCCAGAACCACCTCTGGAGGGAGTCTGTTCCACATTTTCACAGCTCTTACTGTGAAGAAACCTTTCCGTATTTGGAGATTAAATCTTATTTCCCCTTCTTTTTTTTTTTTTTTTTTTTTTTTTTTGTCAAAATAGAAATCTTTTTTCCTCTAGACGTAAAGAGTGCCCCCTTGTATTTTGTGTTGACAGTAAAGTGAATAACTCAACACCAAGTTCCATTATAGATTTGTACATGTTAATCATATCCCCCCTTATTCTCCTCTTCTCAAGAGTGAATAAATTCAGTTCCTCTAATCTTTCCTCATAGCTGAGCTCCTCCATGCCTCTTATCAGTTTGGTTGCCCTTCTCTGCACTTTCTCCAGTTCCCCGATATCCTTTTTGAGAACTGGTGCCCAAAACTGAACTGCATATTCCAGATGAGGTCTTACTAATGATTTGAACAGGGGCAAAATTATATCCCTCTCTCTGGAGTCCATACCTCTCCTAATACAAGAAAGGACTTTGCTCGCTTTGGAAACCGCAGCTTGGCATTGCATGCCATTATTGAGCTTATGATCTACCAAAACCCCCGGATCCTTCTCCACTACGGATCCCCCCCCCTAGTTGTACTCCCACTAGTATGTATGATGCATTCATATTCTTAGCCCCCAAGAGTATAACTTTACATTTATCAACAATAAACCTCATCTGCCACATAGTCGCCCAATTAGACAGAGCATTGAGGTCGGTTTGTAAATTGGCGACATCCTGTAAGGACGTTATTCCACTGCATAGCTTGGTGTCCTCTGCAAAGACAGAAATGTTACCTTTGATCCCAGACCCAATATCATTTAGAAAGATATTAAAAAGTAAGGGTCCCAGCACTGAACCTTGGGGTACACCACTGATAACCTTAGACCATTAGTAAGAATCATTAACCACTACTCTCTGAATTCTGTCTTTTAGACAGTTTTCTATCCATTTACAAACTGATATTTCCAAGCCTGTAGACTTTACCTTACACATGAGCCGTGTGTGCGGAACTGTATCGAACGTTTTTGCAAAATCCAAGTATACCACGTCCACCGCCACCCCTCTGTACATCCGTGCCTCCTGATAGGCTGAGAGGCGGTTCTAAGTTAGCAAACCAAATATTAATTTGGTTTGCTAACACACCTGGGTGGACTGCGAGCACAATGTATTGTGCTCGCAGTTCACCTTTTTTGAAGCCTATTAGAGCTTCAACCCCTATTCAGGCTCTAATCAGGTTCTTCAAAAACACCCCCCCCCCCCGCCCCCACCACTGTAATTCAGGCGCCCGGCATCCGAACGGGGCCGGATGCCTGAATAGGGGGTGGCTACAGCGCCCATCCATAGATTCATGCAATGCATGAATCTATCCACACTACACAGAGGGGGTGGCTGGAGAAAGTGGGCACTCTTATTGGGCATAGACACAGAGCACATTACATAAATAGAGAGGATTATGTAATTTTATCCTAGTGGGTTAACAAACCCTTTAAGTAAATATCTGCACAAAAAAAAAGATCTAGTTTAGTGAGGGTTATGCCGCGTACACACTATCATTTTTCCCGTTGAGAAAAATGACATTTACTCTTTCGTCCATGGACCGACACAGCTTCTCTATTGACAAAGTGGGTATTATCCGTTAATTAGGAGTGACTAGGCAGAAAAACTTGTAAAAAGTGTTGCATCACACCTTCTACAGTACCGCCCAGGGGGCGGACCCTCTGGGTATACCCTCTCAGTCTGCATCTTCGCAGATCAGTTTTTTTCTGTCTAGCAAGGAGTAGGACATGGCTCCCTTCGGGCCCATTGGTCCGGGGAAAAAAGATATATATATTTTTATTTTTTTTGCTACATTTGTTGTTTCCTGCGATCTTCGATCAACTGCCGACTGGGTGACAGGCTGGATCCTCGATCCTTGTAGTCTCCCCAGTTTCGGCCATCGAGCGTGTGCCGACCCTAGCTACGCGCTGGGTTTTCCACGACATGCCCGTCGCTCCACGGGTGGCCGGTGAGCTTACGCTCCAGGGCCTGCATCGGACCGCTCAGCTTCGGCTGACCTTACGGCCGAGTCGCAGCAGCCTGGCCGGTGAGCTTACGCTCCAAGGCTTGCATCGGACCGCTCAGCTTCGGCTGACCTTACGGCCGAGTCGCAGCAGCCTGTCCGGTGAGCGTCATGCTCCAGGGCATACATATGATCGTCCCTTCTGGGTCCAATCACAGCATGCCTGGCCAACAGTCACTTTCCGTGCGCGGACGATGATCTGTTTGGAATGTCTTCCAGCAGAATACATGCAGGATAGGTAAGTAAAACTCCCCTGCCTCGGCTGGGTGATTTAGCTGGACATTCCTGGAGAGATCAAGTAAGTGGTTGTGGCCCCTTTCTTCCCTCTCTCCCTGCCTTTCCCTCCTCCCTGGGCTTCTAGCTAAAGGTTGCTGGGTGCTGGGGGTCACCTAGGGGGTCCCACTGGAGCGGGGCTGGCTGTAACTAACATTTAAAAGAAATGTCATTTTTTCTTACCTGTGTTTGTGTCCTTCCTCCTCCATGCTGTCGGCGGCCATTTTGAGGTGGTCCATGCCAAGTTTGGCCTCTTGTGACTGCCCGGCGGCCATCTTCCTGTGGTTCGGCCACACCCACTGGCCCCTATCAGCTGATCGGCGGCCATGTTTGTCCACCCTGTATGCAGATATTGCCGTTCGGCGGCCATCTTTTTGTGGGCTATGGCTGCTTGACCTCTATCTTCTGTCGGCGGCCATTTTCTTAGAGCCCACATTATCTTCCATACAGACGTTTTTGGCAACCATTTTTCGAGAGCCTCCGGCCTCTAGGGTGCATTACACTGGCGCGAAAATTCACACAGGAAGTGCTGATAAAAGAAGCAGACTGACACAGCAGCAGGGGGACAGCATCACAGGCGCAGCATAGCAGTACCTATCCAGGGTGGTGAGTCCTCTGGGTGACCCG
This sequence comes from Rana muscosa, assembly GCA_029206835.1. Taxonomy (NCBI): domain Eukaryota; kingdom Metazoa; phylum Chordata; class Amphibia; order Anura; family Ranidae; genus Rana; species Rana muscosa. The sequence continues at coordinate 72,955,796 of CM055126.1, forward strand.
GCCTCTCTGCAGCACAGGAGGGTGGCCTATTGATATCTTGCCTGGAGCCCTGTGAATGTCAGCGTGTGGTCAGCATGGCATCTGAGCCAGATGTCTTCTCCCCTGAAACACCAGATTTAGCAGCTGGTGCCCCTGAGGTGTCTATGAACGCTATGACTGCAATCCTAGAGGCGTTTGCTGCCAGGGTGGAAGCAGCACACGGGAATACAGGGGGTAGTAAACGCCCCATCCCCTGCAAGCTTCTGGGGATAATTCTGGTGCAGAACCAGGTCCAGCTACGGCTCGGGCCCAGATTCTGACGCATCAGAGACTGCAGACCGTGACCGGACAGTGAGGATGACTCAAAGTCCAGGTCAGTACGCGAGACGGCTTTGGTATCTGACCTTATTACTGCAGTGCGGGATATGCTAAAATTGGAAAATACTGCAGAAGCAGCAGAGACTCCGGTCCACTTGGGTTTCATAGACCTGCCCGCACTGCTAAGGTGTTCCCTTGTGTGTCTTTTGATAAACTCTTATACAAGGAATGGGAGAACCCACTGAGGGTCTTTACAGCCCCAAAGAGGTTTGCGGTACGGTACCCCTTTTGAGGAGAGTTTTCTGAAGAAATGGACCTCTCCCCCCTATAGTGGACCCTCCGGTGTCCAGACTTGATAGAGCCACCACAATTCCTGTAGAAGGGGCTCCTGTTTTCAAGGACCCTGTGGATAAGAAGGCTGAAGCACTCGCTTGCTACCTATACTCAGTGGTAGGCTCGGCAGTACGCCCGGCATTGGCGGGGGCCCTAGTGTCTCACACACTTACTGAATGGGCAAGATTGCTACTCCAGGGGTTAAGGAGCGAGATGCTCCTCCTGATGAGATAACATTGGCCGACCTGTTGGTCCAGGGCCTTAGGTTTGTCTGCGAGTCAGACATGAATACTATTCCCCTGCTGTCTAAAACTTCGGTTTATGCAGTAGCAATACGCCGCCTGATCTGGCTAAAAGGCTGGTCTGCGGACCAGACTTCCAAGAAAGCCCTGTTGGATCTGCCTTTTAAGGGCGACAGACTTTTTGGGGCTTCTCTGGATGACATCATCAAGGATGCCACAGGAAGTAAAAGCACTTTGCTTCCCCAAATTAGCAAGGGTAAGGGGCCACGCCAAGGGCAAGGGCCCTCCTTTACTGCACGCAAGTGGTTTTTTCGTCCCCCTAGGGCGACAGGGAAAAGACCCCAGGCCGATAAAGCGCCTGCCCAAGGACAAAAGCGTCCCTGGTCCCGCATACCCAATAAGCCTGCGGACAAATTTGCGTCCGCATGAAGGTCCACCCCCACGCAGCTCTCGGGTGGGGAGACGTCTTCGCAAATTCGCGACTCAGTGGACAGCACTAATCTCCGACAGGTGGGTTTGCAAAGTAATCTCCTCAGGCTACAAGATAGAGTTTCTCTCTTGTCCACCGGACAGATTCAACACCTCCAATCTCCAGCTACTACCGACCCGCCGGGAGGCCCTGTATGGGGCGGTCCAGGGTCTACTGGAACGCGGGGTAGTTATTCCAGTTCCAGAACTGGAACGGGGTTTTTACTCAAATCTGTTCATTGTGCCGAAGAAGGAGGGGGTTCGTCCAAGCTTGGATCTCAGAGCCCTCAATTGCTTTGTGAAGGTACAAAGTTTTCGGATGGAGTCGGTTCGATCTGTAGTCACGGCTCTCCATCCGGGGGACTTTCTGGCCTCCTTGGACATCAAGGACGCATACCTGCATGTCCCCATATACTCCAGACACCAGAGGTTTCTGCGATTTGCTATCGGGAAGGACCACTACCAGTTTGTGGCCCTCCCGTTGGGCCTTGCCTCAGCACCCAGGACGTTCACCAAGGTGCTCGCTCCGATTCTGGCACTTCTAAGACAGCGGGGTATCGCTATCACAGGCTACTTAGACGACCTTCTGCTGAAGGCCCCTTCAAGCTCAGAATTAGAGGTAAGCGTGTCCTTAACCTGTCAGACTCTTCGAGACTGTGGTTGGATACTAAACACGCAAAAGTCAGTATTGGTGCCCACTCAACGCCTAGGGTACCTGGGGTTGATTCTGGATTCTTCAGAGGCAAAGGTATTCCTCCCTGTGGAGAAGTTGCAGACCCTCCGGGCTGCAGTACGGCAGCTGACTTCCAGGAATTGGTCGTCACTCCGTTTTTTGCATGCGAGTGTTGGGCCTCAGGGTAGCCTCCTTCGAGGCGGTTCCATATGCTCAATACCACACTCGAGTGTTACAGAAGGAAGTTCTGTCCAGATGGAACAGATGTCCATCATCTCTGGATTATCAAATCCGAGTGAGCCACATAGTCAGGAGATCCCTGGTATGGTGGCTGACAGCACCGGCTCTAATGGCCGGGAAGTCATTTCTTCCGGTTTACTGGATAGTGATCACGACGGACGCCAGCCTTACAGGTTGGGGGGGAGTCTGGGGTGTTCAGTCGGCGCAAGGTCGCTGGACCCCAGAGGAAGCCCTCCTGCCGATCAATGTCCTGGTAATCCGGGCGATCAGGCTGTGCCTCTTCAAATGGTCTCGGAGGCTGCAAGGGCGTCCAGTCAGGATCCAGTCAGACAACACCACAGCAGTGGCATATGTCAATCATCAAGGAGGAACAAGAAGCTCAGCTGCAACATCGGAGATCGCTCGCATCCTGAAGTGGGCAGAGAGGAGCGTACCGGCACTGTCGGCCGTGTACATTCCGGGTGTGGAAAACTGGCAGGCGGACTACCTGAGCCGCCAGATGCTGGACCAGGGAGAAGGGTCCTTACACCCGGAGGTGTTCCAACTCCTCTGCCAAAGATGGGGCACACCAGACGTAGATCTTCTGGCTTCCCGACTCAATCGGAAGGTATTGAGATTTGTGGCCCGGTCAAGAGACCCATGGGCAGACGCAACGGACGCGTTGGTAGCATCGTGGGGTCAGTATCGGCTAATCTATGCCTTCCCTCCCTTAAGGCTTCTTCCTCTTCTGCTCCGCAGAGTGGAGGCAGAGGGAATTCCAATGATCCTAATCGCTCCAGATTGGCCTCAGCGTCCTTGGTACGCCGATCTAGTACGTCTGGTAGCAGACGTCCCCTGGCGCCTACCACTACGGAAGGACCTGCTATTGCAAGGTCCCATATTCCATCCTGCTTTACAGTCATTGGCTTTAACGGCATGGCTGTTGAGAACCAGGTACTGAGAGACCGGGGCCTGTCAGACTCAGTAATCTCTACTATGAGAAGTGCTCGAAAACCGTCCTCTAGGAAGGTCTATCACCGCACTTGGAGGGCCTACATCTCCATGTGTGAGGAAATGAAATGGCATCCGCGTACCTATTTGGTTTCCAGAATCCTGCTGTTTTTTACAGCATAGGGTGGACCAAGGGCTTGCCCTAAGTACGATTTAAGGGACAGATATCTGCCCTGGCTGTCTTTTTTCAGCGACCCCTGGCGACTCACTCTCTCGTGAGTACATTTGTGCAGGGGGTCCGACATGTGGCCCCTCTGGTCCGTCCCCCGTTACCTCCGTGGGACTTGAACCTGGTCCTCTCGGTGCTTCAGAAGGCACCGTTTGCGAATATTAGAGATATTCCCCTGTTGACACTTTCTCAGAAAGTGGTCTTTTTGGTGGCTGTTTTGTCAGTTAGACGAGTCTCTGAGCTGGCAGCCTTGTCCTGCAAGGCTCCCTATTTGATTTTCCACAAGGATAGGGTGGTGCTGCGGCCGCAGCCTTCCTTTCTTCCGAAAGTCGTTTCGGCTTTTCATCTCAATGAAGACATTGTACTTCCATCCTTGTGTCCTCAGCCGTCGAATCCTAAGGAGTCGGCGTTGCATTCCTTGGACGTTGTCCGAGCTTTGAGAGTATACCTATCTGCTACTTCCCTGTTCCGGAAGTCAGACTCACTGTTTGTTTCGGTGGCTGGTCCCAAGAAGGGCCAAGCAGTCTCATCGGCCACCATCTCTAGGTGGATCCGACAGATAGTAATCCAGGCTTACGCCTTAAAGGGTCAGGCGCCCCTCTTTCCTGTCACGGCGCATTCGACCAGGGCAATAGGTGCCTCTTGGGCTTTCCGACATCAAGCGTCTGTTTCCCAATTATGTAAAGCGGCGACTTGGTCGTCCGCACACACTTTCACAAAATTCTACAAAATTGATGTAGGTGCATCTTCGGATGCCTCTTTTGGCCGCAAGGTTTTACAAGCGGCTGTTTAGAGTTGCAACTCCTCCGTTGGAGGAGTGCTGTTTTGTGTTTGGGGTGAAGTTTATTTTTATGCTGTTACCACCCCTCGTTTTTTCTCTGACACTGCTTTGGGACGTCCCACTTTGTCAATAGAGAAGCTGTGTCGGTCCATGGACGAAAGAGTAAATAGGATTTTTTACTCACCGTAAAATCCTTTTCTCTGAGTCCATGGACCGACACAGCACCCACCCCTCCTTTTAAGTTTGTACTGCTTTTTGACGAACTGATCTGCGAAGATGCAGACTGAGAGGGTATACCCAGAGGGTCCGCCCCCTGGGCGGTACTGTAGGTGTGATGCAACACTTTTTACAAGTTTTTCTGCCTAGTCACTCCTAATTAACGGATAATACCCACTTTGTCAATAGAGAAGCTGTGTCGGTCCATGGACTCAGAGAAAAGGATTTTACGGTGAGTAAAAAATCCTATTTTTTCCTTTGGACGAGTAAAACGATCGTCTGTGGGCTTTTTGTAGTTTTTCTCGACGGGAAAAACAGCATTAATCACGACGAGAAAAATTAGAACATGCTCTAATTTTTCTCGTCGTGATTCCCGTCGTTTTTTTCCACGGCAGTTTTCCCATAGGGAAACACTGCCGGGGAGCCCACACACGGTCGTTTTTTTTCGGCCAAAAAAAAATGTCATTTAAAACGGCCGTGTGTGGGGGGAACAAGCTGTTCCTCGTTTTTCACGTCGATTTTCTCGACTGTGTTTTCACCGTCGAAAAAATTGATCGTGTGTATGCGGCATTAGTGTCAGTTAGTGACAGCGTATCACTTAGTGCTAGTATCAAGTGTGTGTTAGACAAACAAAAAAAAAGGTTTTAAATTTAGTGTAGTGTGTTTAGGTAAGACAAAAAATGTGTACTATTATTTCTTGGCCCTACTATAGGTACAAAGAATAAATGTACTGTATGGGGATCAGACTCAATGCAGGGACAAACTCTGTTTCTTTAGAAAAAACATCTTGTTTAATCCACAGGATATTCACAAACAGAAGAAAAAAGCTTCTTGCCATCAAACAAAAGTAAGTGTCTGCTCTACTGAGCCTAAAATCTTGTACGCATGACCAGATTTTCAGTCAATCGTTCGTCCGTTTCTTGTTGCATGCTAGTCTCGTGTCGAAAATGAACAGGCTACTCACCATACGAAAATTCTCGTACGACAGAATACAACTTCAGAAGTGATGTAATGTGTTGAATAGTTTCTTTATCGTACATCACGGGACACAAAGCAACCATAGTAATTACTATGTGGGTTATACGTCACCTATAGGTGAATGGACACTGGTACACTCAAAAGACAGGAAGTCCCCTCTATATAACTCCTCCCATACAGGGAGTACCTCAGTTATTTTGCCTGTGTCTAAGGTGTTGGTCACGGTTAATGAAGTGCTAAGAATAAGCTCCGCAGAGAGATCCCTGACAGGATCAAGGGGCTATGTAGTCGGATACATTCAAAGTGCCGAAAAGGGCCAAAAGGGATGGTACCCAAGCCTCGAGTAAGAACGAGGTTTCCTGCCTGTAATGCTCCTCTCTTGAGGGCTGGACCCTGGGATCAAGCACCTTGGTCACATATACTAAACCAAAAGTTGTTCTGGTAGGGTACTGTACAGGTCCAAGGGAGTGGACCCCATATACAAGGGGGACCCGGTCCTTGAAGGTCCATCATGACATGGCCCGCCGTGATGGGTGAAGATTGGGTCTGTCTGTGAATTCCAGCGGGAATGGTAAGTTAAGAAGATCCTAAGGAACGTATATGGTTCACTTATGGACTTCTTTTTTTGAGTAGACAATGTCTTGCTCCTCGCTCCACTCTGTCACAGCCACCAGAAGGGGTGTGGGGGATCACCTGCCTCCGGGCGCTCTGCATCCTCTTGGTAGGAGCCCCTCTACCCCCCCCCCCGAGTTGTCCCAATCACAGGACTGTTGTCTACGTGTGCGCGGGAATTAGCCCTTTTAAAAGAAAAGGTGTTCCTATGACGCGGGGGCATGGCTTTGCGCAGCCGGCGTGCACGAGGATCCGACGTGCTCGTAATGCATGGTGCACGTGCAAGGCTTACTGCCTTTTAAAGTGTTTTACTCTGGAAAGAGTCCGGTGGCTGGCGGAAGGGACACACTAGGGCATGTAAGCTGTATGGGTGTTGTATACAGGCATTCTTAAGGCACGTCTACATCAGGCTGAGCAATTATAGCGGCATAATATTCATTGCTGGACTAGAGCTCGGCAGTAGATGCCTTGTGTTAGTATCTCTGCTTTTTTGTGCTTAGGACTATGTCTTCCCGAAAGAGAGGTGGGAATACAGCGGGGGGGGGGGGGGTCGCAAGGGCACCACGGTCAGGGTCTGAGGATCCTAGTACCATCCTCCCCTGAAAGACCTGAAGCAACTGGCCAATCTGAGCCATCTAGACTCTCAGGCATTATAGCTACTTCCAACATTTCAGCCTCTGCATACGTCACTAGGACGATTTGGCTGGTTTGGAAGGGAAGATAGCTGATATGCTCGCATCTTCCTCCCAGGCTTGGAGAAAACGCCACAGGTCCCTTTCTCCTGCCCCTGACCTTCCAGTATTGGAACATGAGTGGTCAGTGGATGTTGAATTACCTTTGGGGGATCGGGAAGAAGGGCATGCAGATGTCTCCTCCTCTGAGGATTCAGTCTTGGAGGAACTTTTCTCAGCCTTGCAATCCCAAAGATTGCTAGTTCAATCCCTTACGGAATTGGTCCGTTCTGGATTTAAGATGCCCCCAGCAGAGGCGGCTGAAGCCCCCTTTTCCTCTTTGGGTTCTCTAAGGCCTCCACAGGGTTCACATGCTTTCCCTGTACACCCTTTTCTGGAGCAGCTAATATATGCTGACTGGCATCACCCAGATAAGCATTTTCTTCCTCCTAAAAGATTTTCTCTTTTTTACCCTATGGAAGAAAAGTTCACTAGAAAGTGGAGTTTACCAGCAGTAGACGCTGCTATCTACTCTGTGAATAGGAGCTTAACTTGTCCAGTGGACAATGTCCAGGTGTTTAAAGATCCAGCCGATAAAAAAACTGGAATCTTTGCTTAGGGCCTCATTTGCTGTAGCCAATGCAGTAGCACAACCTGCAGTAGCAGCAATAGGCATTTGTCAACACCTAAAGGACCAAGTTAAGCAGGTTAGCAGTGGTGTACCTGCTTGAGGAGAAGAGGCCCGGGATTTAGCTGAGCTACCAATGGCCTTATGTTTTGCGGTTGACGCTATCAAAAGATTCTATTCATCAGGCGTCACGCCTTGTTCTCCTGTTAGTGCATATGCATAGAATTCTGTGGCTAAAGCATCGGTCACCTGAGTTGCCATGCAAAAAGCTATTGGCTGGGTTTCCCTTTCATGGGGAACGGTTGTTCGGGAAGATTTGGATAAATACATTCAAAAAATTTCAAGTGGTACCCTTCTACCGGTTAAGAGGACTAGATCTCCTTCAGTCAAACATGCTTCCTCTCCAGTACCAGGGGCGACAGCCTCCAGGCAGTCGCGACGGCCTCCACCATCAGGGTCAAAGGGTAGGCCTTCGGGGCCAATCACAAGGCCAGAAGAAGCCCTTGGGGCAGAAGCCTGCAAAGCAGAATCCCAAGGCTTCCTTATGAAGGGGCACCCCTGCTCGATCGAGTGGCGGGAAGACTTCTGTGGTTTTTGGGGGCTTGGCGAGAAGAGTTCCAAGACAAATGGCTCATCTCTGCGGTATCTCTAGGGTACAAACTAGAGTTTCGAGAGCTTCCTGCGTTTCGGTTTCTAAGATCGAACGTTCCCAAAGACCTAGTGAAAAAAAGGTCTTTAATTCTGGCGCTAGACTGTTTTTGTTAAGGGTCTAATTATAGAGACCCCCCTCAAAAGAGCAGGTCATGGGGTTTTGTTCAAATCTCATCACGGTGCCAAAACCAAATGGAGATGTCAGACCCATTCTAGATCTGAAAGATCTGAATCGATTCCTAAGCATCTGCTCTTTTCACATGGAATCAATCCAGTCAGTCGTATCCACCCTGCGGGGAGGAGAATTTCTAGCGTCAATAGACATCAAAGATGCATATCTGCATGTGCCAATTTTTCCCGCTCACCAGAAGTTTCTGCTTTTTGCGGCAGAACAGCACCACTCTCAGTTCGTGCACTTGCGCCCCGGGTGTTTACAAAGGTTCTGGCCCCGCTTTTGGCGAGACTAAGGGCCCAGGGTATAGCAGGAATGGCATACCTAGACGACCTGCTGCTGGTAGATTAGTCGGTGGCACGGTTAGACCAGTGTGTGTCCAGCACGGTCAAATATCTGGAACACCTGGGTTGGATTCTCAACCTAGAGAAATCATCCTTGCGACCATTCAGGAGGCTGGAATATTTAGGTCTGGTTATAGACACAGCCCAAAAAAGAGTCCTTCCATTCGCCTTTGCATGAGGTTGTTAGGGAAGATGGTGGCTTCATTCGAAGCAATTCCCTATGCCCAGTTTCATTCAAGACTGTTGCAAAACAGTATTCTGTCTGCTTGGAACAAGAAGACCCAAGCCTTGGATTATGCAATGAATCTGGCCCTAAGGGTGCGCCAGAGTCTCAGTTGGTGGTTGATAACCAAAAATTTGCAGAAGGGAAAATTCTTCATACCGGTTACCTGGAGGGTAGTAACAATGGATGGCAGCCTATTGGGCTGGGGAGCAGTCCTGGAAGAGATCACTGTCCAAGGGAAGTGGTCAGAGTCTGAGAAGACCTTGCCCATCTACATCCTAGAGATTCGGGCGGCACGTCTGGCGTAATGGCTTGGACGTTCAGGTTGCGGGATTGTTCCGTCAGGATACAATCCGACAATGCCACAGCAGTGGCCTATATTAATCACCAAGGGGGCACCAGAAGTCACGCAGCCCAGAGGGAGGTGAACTATGTTCTTGCTTGGGCAGAGGAGCATGCACCTTGCCTATCTGCAGTCTTCATTCTGGGCGTGGAGAATTGGCAGGCGGATTTCTTGAGCCCATAACAATTATTCTTGGGAGAATGGTCTCTACATCCCGACATTTTTCTGGCCATATGCCAAAAATGGGGTACCCCGGACATGGATCTATTGGTGTCCAGGTTCAACAAGAAGTTGGACAGCTTTGTGTTAAGATCAAGGGATCCACTCGCATACAGGACAGATGCGTTAGTGACCCTGTGGGATCAGTTTTCACTGATTTATGTGTTCCCCCCCCCCCCCCCCAGTTCAGCTGCTACCGCGGCTTCTTCGCAGGATCAAGGAGGAAGGGAAGCCAGTAATTCTAGTAGCCCCAGCGTGGCACAGAAGATCCTGGTATGCAGAGATCGTAAGGATGGCAGTAGGGGATCCGTGGACTCTTAGATTTCGTACAGACCTGCTGTTGCAAGGGCCGGTATTCCATCCTGCCTTACAATCGCTAAATTTAGTGGTTTGGCTATTGAAGCCCACATTCTAAAGTGTCTGGGGCTTTCAGGTTCAGTGGTAACTACCCTGATTAATGCAAGGAAGCCGGCCTCTAGGGCTATTTATTATAGGGTCTGGAAGGCCTACCTTTCCTGGTGTGAGACCAAAAGATGGCATCCTCTGAAGTAAGTCATAGATAGAATTCTTGCCTTTCTACAGTTGGGGGTAGAAATTAAGCTGGCCTTAAGTACGATCAAGGGTCAGATCTCGGCCTTGTCAGTGTTTTTTCAAAGGCTGCTTGCTTTGCATTCTTTGATCCGGGCCTTTTATACAAGGGGTAACACGTATAACTCCGCCAGTAAGGACACCCTTGTGCCCATGGGATTTGAATCTAGTTTTGTCGATTTTACAAAGACAGCCCTTTGAACCGATGCGCAATATTCCCTTGGTTCTTTTGACAAGGAAATTCTCGTTCTTAGTTGCGGTAACTTCCGCAAGAAGGGTATCTGAATTCCCAGCTTTTTCTTGTAAAGAGCCATACTTAATTATTCATAAGGATAAGGTGGTGTTGCGTCCTCACCCAACCTTTCTGCCTAAGGTAGTGTCAGGTTTTCATCTGAATCATGATGTTGCCCTGCCTTCCTTTTTTCCAGAACCTCGTTCTGCGGAAGAAAAATTGTTAGGACTGCTCTCACTACATCGAGAGAGTATATCTGAAAGTGACCGCTCAGATACGGAAAACTAATGTTTTGTTTGTGCTGCCAGAAGGCCCCAGGAAAGGTCAGGCAGCATCAAAATTAACTATTTCAAAATTGATCTGTCAGGTTATTTATTCAGGCTTATGGTTTGAAAAGAAGGGTTCCGCCCTTTCACGTTAAAGCGCACTCTACCAGGGGAGTCAGTGCTTCATGGGTGGTGCAACACCAAGCCTCTGACTCAGATTTGCAAGGCCGCAACTTGGTCGTCAGTGCATACATTCACAAAATTCTATCAGGTGGATGTAAGATGGCAAGAGGATGCTGCTTTTGGGCGCAATGTACTGCAGGCAGCAATATAGGTCCTCACGTCTGTTGGCGGTTTGCTTTGATTTGCGTCTCCCTCCCCTCAGAAGGCATTGCTTTGGGACATCCCACATAGTAATTACTATGGTTGCTCTGTGTCCCGTGATGTACGATAAAGAAAATAGGATTTTTATAACAGCTTACCTGTAAAATCCTTTTCTTGGAGTACATCACGGGACACAGAGGTCCCTCCCCTCTTATTGGGATATATATATATATATATATATATATATATATATATATATATATATATATATATATATATATATATATATATATATATATATATATATATATATATTGCTTTGCTACAAAAACTGAGGTACTCCCTGTATGGGAGGGGTTATATAGAGGGGGACTTCCTGTCTTTTGAGTGTACTAGTGTCCATTCACCTATAGGTGGCGTATAACCCACATAGTAATTACTATGGTTGCTCTGTGTCCCGTGATGTACTCCAAGAAAAGGATTTTACAAGTAAGCTGTTTAAAGAATACATACAAAAATAGTATTTTTATGTTTCTGGGCATGCGTAGTCTTGCTCTTACGATTTTTTTCGGACGATAACCATACTAATTAACAGAAAATCGGGCTTTGAGTTCATGTACGACAAAAATTTTATAGTCTGCACAGCCAACTTTTGTCGGATGAAAAACCGAAATCGGCTGTCGAAAGCACCATACTAATGTCGTGGGGTCCCCCTAAAATCCATACCAGGCCGAGAAATGGCATGGGAGTCCCCCAAAAATCCATACCAGACTCTTATCGGAGCACACAACCTGGCAGGTTGCTGGAAAAGGGGGGCCCCCCTCCTGAATCGTACCAGGCCACATGCTCTCAACATGAGGTGGATGCTTTGGGGACAAGGGCCTCATCCCCACAACCCTTGCCCAGTGGTTGTGGGGGTCTGCGGGCGGGGAGCTTATGGGAATCTGGAAGCCCCCTTTAACCACTTGCCGACCATTGCACACCGATATACAACGGCACAATGGCAGCGGTGGGCAAATGGGCGTACAGGTACGTCCCCTTTAATTTGCCGTGTGGCGTGACTGTGTCCACAGGCCCCACGAACTCGATGTTTGCCGGCGGCCCGTGATCGTGTCACGAAGCTGCAAAACGGGGAGATGCCTATGTAAACAAGGCATTTCCCTGTTTTGCCTAGTGACATGACAGGGATCTACTGCTCCCTGTCATCGGGACCAGTGATCGCTGTCATGTCAGTGGCAGCCCATCCCCACCACAGTTAGAATCACTCCCTAGGACACACTTAACCCCTTGATCACACCCTAGTGTTTAACCCCTTCCCTGCCAGTGTCATTTACACAGTAATCAGTGCATTTTTATAGCACTGATCGCTATATAAATGACAATGGTCGCAAAATAGTGTCAAAAGTGTCCGATGTGTCCGCCCCAATGTCGCAGTCATGATAAAAATCGCAGATCGCCGCCATTACTAGTAAAAAAAAAAAATACGGTTATTTACCGATAACTGTGTTTCTACGAAACCTTCCAGGACGGCAACACATTAGAGATGATAGGCTCCACTCAAAAGGAAACGCAATCAGTTCACAAATGTTTATAAGGCCCCACCTTATTCCTTGTCCCTCAGTAGTTGTAAAGTAATACTCCCACTAGACCACAAGGGCTATCCACATCTTAATACTTACCACATAGTGTGAACATACTCCTCCACCCACAACAGGGCGGGACTTGGTTTGCAACCACCACCCCAGGGAGGATATTACCTGATGGGGAATGACAACCTCTTCGTCTAGGGAATCGTTCCTTTTGTCCCAAGAGGAAAGGTGGAAGGACTGAAGGTCTCTTGAATGCAGTTGTGCCCAAACAACTGCCGGAATGCTTGCTGCCATGAAGCCTAGAACTCTGAGGATTTCTCTCCTGGAACATACAGGAACATCTATCAGTCTTTTAACGACTAAGACAATCTTTTCCACCTTTTCTCTTGGGAGGAACAGACTCTGAACCCGAGAGTCTATCTGAACGCCTAGGTATGTACAAACCTGGGCTGGTTCTAGAGAGGACTTTTCCAGGTTTATCAGCCACCCTAGCCTTTCTAGGGTAGAGATCACCTTCAGGGTGTCTGTACTGACCTGAGAAGCTGAAGGACCTGAAATGAGCAGGTCGTCCATATATGGTATTAAGGCTATGCCCTGCAGATGGAGATGGGCCACCGCTTCTGCAAGAATCTTTGTAAAGATTCTTGGACTTGCCGCAAGACCAAAGGGAAGTGCCCTGAACTGCCAATGGGAAGTTCCCTCCTGTGTTACAACCGCAAACCTTAGGAAGGCCTGATGTCCCGGAAAAATCGGGACATGCAGATAAGCATCCCTGAGATCCAGGGTGGTCATAAAGACATCTTTTAGTAGATTTTTTCTGATCGAGTACACGCTCTCCATGGAAAATCTCTTGTACTCTAAGAACTTGTTTAGGTTCTTGAGATTTATGATCAGGCGTAACTTTCCAGAGGGCTTTGGCACCACAAATATGTGGGAATAAAAGCCCTGGAAAAGCTAGTCCTTTGGAAACGGAATTAACACCTCCTGATCTATAAGTTCCCGAATGCCCTCTAGAAGGGCTTTCTTTCCTACAACATCTTTGGGAAGTTGAGTTAAAGTGACCGTAGGAGGGGGAATTCCAGGCGGTAGCCTTCCCTGATCAGTCTTAGGACTAAGGGACTGTTTGAAATTTTCTCCCACTGGGGAAGGAAATGTGAGTCTGCCCCCGACCTTGATACTGGCTTCACTTGGAATCCTTGATATTCTTTCCTGGAGAGGGAAAGAGCAGACTGCCCTTTTCCCCCCTCTACCAAGAGGCCACCTCCTGTGACCACCACCCCCAGGTGGGTTCTTTTCTGGACCTCTGCTGGTCTTGTCGGGCGGGGCCTCGAAAAAATTTCCTATACCTCTCCCGTTTGGGTTTTATAGGAATTTTTTTTCCCCTTCTCAGATGACCTGGATAAGGCATCATCTAGGCCTGAGCCAATAAATAAGGAACCTTCAAAGGGCAAGCCACATAGTTTTGCCTTTTGAAGTAAGGTCACCCTCCCAGGCTTTGACCCAAATGGCTCTTCTGGCCGAGTTAATCAATGCGGCTGTCTTAGCTGAAGCTCTAACCGAGTCGACAGCTGCATCAGCTAAAAAGGAAACAGCCTTCCCTATCACCGAAAGGTAATCAATGACGTCCTGTGATTTTTTTTTTTTCCCTTGGGATAGATGTCTGGTAAGTTTTTTTTTTCTATCCAGCAGTCTGCGTTTCTAGCGACGCAGGTTGGCCTCCCAAGCCTTTTTTAGGAGAGACTCGGACCTTCTGTCCATAGTGTCCCTAATGTTCCCTGCGTCCTCAAAGGAAAGGTCTGACTTCTTTGTCACCTGGGAGAGAGCGGCGTCCAACCGAGGGGCTTTAAAAAGGACCTTGGCTTCTTCCTCTTTAAAAGGGAATTTTCTTTTCCATGTTTTAGGAGTAGAAAACCCTTTTTCAGGCATCCTCCATTCCTGCAGGACCATCTTCTTAAGAGATTGGTGTAAAGGGAATACTCTCTCCTGGCTTTTTATCAAACCTCTGTACATTTTATCTTGTACTGAAGTCTCCTTAGCTGTTTGCGGAATCTCCTCCGTGGCATAAATCACCTGGAGAAGTCCCAAGTCTTCCAGGCCAAAAAGATGTTTACTAAATTTGACCTTCTGTATCACTGCTAGGACAAAAGCCAATCTCTTCAATAGAGGAAAGTTCTGACCCTGCCTGGCTTTCTGCCTCTTCTAACTCCTCTTCTTCCCTAGGTTGAACTTGTGAACAACTTTGAGAGAGGGAAAAGGAGGAACTTGGTCCTGGTTTGGACATTGAACTCTCCTGGGAAGAGGGACCCTCTGGGGGGGGGGGGGGTCTGCTGAGTATCTGAGATTAAGGATGCCTTTACTGAGGAGCGGAAGGTTTGTAAAGAGGCCAGCATTTCCTCTTGTATTGATTTGAAAAAATCCTTCATAAGACCTCAGGCCTCTTTCCCGGCCAGTTTGTTAATGCATCTGTAACAAAAGGGCTTGGAGTGGGATTTAGGCAATCGTTCGCCACAGTTACCGCACTTTTTACTGGCACTTGTGTTAGCGGATGAGGAAGGTGGCTTGTCAGAGACCTCCTGCGTTCCACTGGGGGAGTCTGCAAGAAAAGAGGTAACAACCTAAAATCACTCTTTCTATCCCCCAATAACGTGGCTGCAGGCCCTTCTTTTCCAGAGAAGGCAGACATGGTGGGGAATAATAGAAGCCCTTCTATGCAAGAAACAACAAATCCCCAATTTTGTAAGAAAAAATGGCACTTACCCAGTCCCTGTTTGCATTTGCCTGCAACCACCTGTGTCGTCTTTCCATCCTCCTTGTCCATCGAGGAGGTTCTAGACAGACTGTCTGCTCCTTGCAGCTCACTGAGTAATGTTTGCACAGAAGTCTCAGTTCTCCGCAGCCACGCAGGTCCGGCGTCTCCTCCATGCTTTCCTTACTTCCAGCATATAGTGGGCGGCTCCACTACTTCCTGCTGTGACAGGAAGTTCAGCCTGAGAATGAGGCTTGGAGCGCGCCGAGTCCTGCCCTTCCTCAGTTGGCCGAATGGCGTCACTGTATCCGGGGAAGACCAGGGAGGAGACCCGAGCTGCTTGAGCGGCGTGCAACGGCGGGGAATTTGAAACACAAATGCCGTTTTTTAGGGGCGACCTATGAGAATCTTGGATTTTTTTGATGTGTACGCCATGAAATATAGTCTCAACCGGCTTTGCTCTGTTCTGTTCTAGCTTTGTGTATGTATTTTTTGTTTGTGTTTTGTGTTTTTTTTTATTTTTTGCTTGGATTCTGTTCCTCTTTTAGCTGAGTATTATCACAGTATAGATATGTAGTATGAACTTTGCTCGTAAAATAACATTCAATGTTTAGTTCTCTTATTAGGAATCGGAGGTGCTTCTCACCTGTATCTAACAAAGATGCACCTTGGAATTTGCATGCATACAAGTAAATTTGTTTGCGTGTGCCTGCCCTTATCAATTTGTATTTTTTGATTTTTCATGTACTATATGTTTTGTGTGTCTTTTTTTTTTTGTTTGTTTTTTCCTTCACATTTCACAGCTGCGCATCAATTTCCATCATTGGTTGGATGTAATGTGTTACCATTGGTTCCTATCGGATACATCTTATATTATGATGTGGAACTTGTAATAAGTTCCTATAGGCCTATTGACAGCGGCGGTGGTTTGTGGGTCCTTTTGTGCACATTCCCGTGTCCGGAATCGATCCCGGAACGCGTGGGCCTTTTCGGCGGGTTGGCCGGTCTCTTATGGATGTTCGCATCTGTGTGGGCCGGCTTCCTCGTCGGATCGGCCTACACTTGCGGCGATCCTGGTTGCCTAGGAAGCACTCACATCTGACGTTAGACGGTTCGCCCCCTCTGTCCGTGTCTAGTGTTCCATGGGCGACTCTGTCGCGCCGCACCTACGTGTCGGTGGGGGCGTGGCGCATGACGTAGTTCTCCCCGAATGGCCAATCTGGCTTTGGGTGAGGATTGCATGGTGCGCCGCGCGCTCGGGGGACCGCAGCGTTTGATTTGCTTGGCTCACGTGATACTTGCTACTCACGTGGGTCGGGAGGAAGTCAATCACCGCACCTTGGTTCCTATTTAAGGGCGATGAATTGACCACATTAGTAATGCTGTGGCTGGCGGGGAGAGACTACGTGGGGCAGGATACAATTCAGGTAAGATATGCCTTCTCTTCTCTATTCCATTCTGGCAATCCCTCTCTGGCAATGGTTGCAGAAGACTACTATCCCTGATCTGGGGTCCATGTGGGACCATCAATGCAGGGTCAGACAATTTGTGCATCAATTGATGCAATCTATCTGCTCTTTTTATACAGATTCCTGAAGTGATTTTGTTTCACTGTTGGATTTGCAATATAAGGCTGGGATTTGTTCCCGTTTCCTTTTTCCTTTTGAGCCCTGCTATGTTGGATCGGTGCGGGCTCTTTTCGCATCTATAGAACCTCGTGTGGGCTGCAGGACAATAGTGCCCTACGTCCTCTACCTGCTCTCCTCGTTCTTCCCCCCCCCCAAGCTACACAGCACCTTATGTGAGGTAAGAAAATCCACTGAGCATATATATGACCTTTTTTTCATTGTAGATGCTAATATATGCTTACAATGTATATATACACATATACTCCTCAACCCTAGCAGTCTTCCCCCTCGAAACGGGGTAAAAACTTTTGGAGTTCAACTATATATTTGATGCATTAATATGTGCCATATTATAATGATTTGAACCCCCTTTTTTGGCTCTTTGGTACATATCTCTATGCTTTCCTCTATAGACGCATGCGGTCCCGGTTCGCTTTCTGGACATCGTGTGTGTGCAACTCTCACCCATCCCCCTCCAAAAAGGGTGTTCTTTTATCACTTTTCTGCCAAACCACAATTCTCCACTTTTGGGATTGAGGTTTCCATGGTAACTATGTTCTGAGCTTGATGCGTGGCTGTCAATGTGAGTATTTTGCCGACTATATGTCTATAATGATTATTGTTACTGGCATGGTTCTACTGTTTTGTCCAATGAATGCCATCATGTGAGAAAACTGTTCTAGATTTCAATTTTGAATTATATATCGAATTATCCCTGAAGAAGGAGTTCTCTGTAACGCGTAGGATCTGATATATTCATGCATTAAGTAATTTTGTATCTTCCACATGTTCATGTATTAGCATTGCAGTCCAGAGAAAAACAACAATTCCTTCTGGGCATGCTATGCATTATATATGATCCATTGTCAACCTTGTGATTCATTGACTGTACAAATCGCATTCATCTAGTCTCATTGTATTTGCATACAATTTTTACTAATTTTATGTTTTCTACTTTTGTAATAAAATATTTATAACTTTACCTTCAGTGGTTGTGTAAATCTATGCCTACAAAGTCCCGCCTTTGAGGGGAAACTCTCGTATTTGTGCTAGTTAGGGATGTTGGCTACATCACATCAGATTTGTTATGTACAAACCTCCTATTTTTTTATATTCCTGCTGTGACAGGAAGTTCAGCCTGAGAATGAGGCTTGGAGCGCGCCGAGTCCTGCCCTTCCTCAGTCGGCCGGATGGCGTCACTGTATCCGGGGAAGACCAGGGAGGAGACCCGAGCTGCTTGAGCGGCGTGCAATGGCGGGGAATTTGAAACACAAATGCCGTTTTTTAGGGGCGACCTATGAGAAGCTCTGAGGCGGCAGGTAAGTGCAGCCTTGTCGGCATTCCTACACCTGGCTCACAATCAGACCAACTATAGTCTTTTAGGTTTAGAAAAAAACAAATGTTTCGCTGTGGGAAACACAATCAATACTGAGGGACAAGGGATAAGGTGGGGCCTTATAAACATTTGTGAACTGATTGTGTTTCCTGTTGGGTGGAGCCTATCATCTCTCGTGTGTGTGTGTGTGTGTGTGTGTGTGTATGTGTGTGTGTGTATATATATATATATATATATATGTATATGTATATGTATATATATATATATATGTGTGTGTGTGTGTGTGTGTATATATATATATATATATATATGCTCTTTTTTTTTGTTTATAGCGGTGATCACATTACCAGAAAGCTCCATTTGTGGTGAAAAAAGGACGTCAATTTTGTTTGGGTGCAACGTTGCGCAATCGTCAGTTAAAGCGTCACAGTGCCGTATCGCAAAAAGTGCTCTGGTCAGGAAGGGGGTAAATTCTTCCGGGGGTAATGTGGTTAACAAAAGTAAAAATGACAGGAGACAGTTACAGACAATTCCTTTTATTAAAAAAAAAAAGTGTCCCGCGACGTCCACCATCTTCAATCACGGCGTCCGACATATTACGTCAGAGGGGGTGGGGTCATCCATTTACATCACTGGGTGGCCCCGCCCCTGAACTATATAAGAGCTGTCACAGCAAAAAGACATCAGTCGGTGGGACGCCTCCCATGAAAGGGGAGTTTTTCTTTTTTTTTTTTTCAGGACCATCGGCGACGTGATTGAAGATGGATGGACATCGCAGGCCACTTTTTTTTTTATTAAATAAAGGAATGGTCCAAAACTGTCTCCTGTCATTTTAACTTTTTTACACTTTTTTGGGTGAATGGGTAGGGATACAATGTACTCCCTACCCATTCACCTAGGGGGGGGGGGGTGGTATCTGTGGGCCCCCTTGTTAAAGTTCAGCTTTAAGCCCCCATTCACACCAGTGCAACTTGTCATGCGATTTGACAGTTTAAAATTGCACGCACACTATTTGTGCCTATGGAACCGTCCAAATGGGTGCAAGTCCAACTTGCACTGATTTGAAAAAGAGTAATGCACTATTTTTGGCAATATAATTTGCGACTTGCATAGTCATCTGTGCATGAAGTCCCACAGATTTTGGCAAGCTGCACTTGAAATCGAACTGACTGGCAGCTTTAAAATCTAGCTCAAGTAGCGTGATTTCAAAGCCTCATTCAGTATGAACGGGGCTTAGTGTACAATTGTCAAGGAAAGGAGTCCACCCCCCACTAGGGGGCAGACTGTCTAACCAGGATTTGGTATTGGGTTGATTGACTATGAGATACTGCATTAATTTTTGCTTTAAAATAACTCATGCTGTATCGTTCCCAGGAGCAGGCAATTGACAAAAAAATATGCATTAAATATAATTAATAGTTTTTTTAAAATTTTGCAGCAGCATGTAACACATTTTTTACACCTTGTTTTACCAGACTGGATCTCCAGCTGCAGCAACTAGTTAATTAATTAGCAGTGGTAGCCCTACTACTGTTAAATTTGACAATTCCAGCTCAGAAATGCTGGTTTTCAGGGTCCAGCACATCCTAACAACCAGTGACTCATCCCTGCCCATTCATCTGTCAGCAAAGAATTCCTGGCTGACAGGTGAACGTAAACAAAAATGAGTGTGGACAGTGTTTAAAATAAAAATTATGTGGTGGTTCCTCCACAATCCATATCAGGTCCTTTGGGCTCCCCCCTCCCAAATTCCATACCATTTTAGACTTGTTTCCGAACATGCAACCTGGCAGGCCAGTAAAGAGTAGTAGGGTAAATTTGAACGCACCCCC
This sequence comes from Rana muscosa, assembly GCA_029206835.1. NCBI lineage: Eukaryota > Metazoa > Chordata > Amphibia > Anura > Ranidae > Rana > Rana muscosa. Next base: position 72,975,587 of record CM055126.1, read on the forward strand.
CCCTTTCCCAAATTATATCAGACTCTATGCCCTCAACATGAGGGGTACCTTGCAAGGGGGAAAACCCCTAACAAATGTATTTTATGGAATTTGAAGGAAAATGATAAATGGTTTTCAATTTTTTTTTACAAATAAATATGTGAAAAGGGTGGCGTGCATTTTTATTCAGTCCCCCGAAGTTAAAACTTTGTAGAACCACCTTTCGCTGCAATTACAGCTTCAAGTCTTTTTGGGATGTTCTCTGCCCCAGTTGCAAATCTTTTGCAGACTCTAACAGGTTTTCTTCTAAGATTGCCCTGTATTTGGCTCTAACCATCGTCCCATCAACTCTGACCAGCTTCCCTGTCCAAAAAAATAGGATTTTTATAACAGCTTACCTGTAAAATCCTTTTCTTGGAGTACATCACGGGACACAGAGCGACATAGTCATTACTAATGGGTTATATAGTTACCGTCAGGTGCTGGCACTGGCAACTTCCAAAACCGGAAGTACCCTCCCCTATATAAGCCCCTCCCATCCGGGAGCACCTCAGTTTTGTAGCAAAGCAATAAGTGTCCCCAAAGAGGGGCGGGAGCTCTGTGTCCCGTGATGTACTCCAAGAAAAGGATTTTACAGGTAAGCTGTTATAAAAATCCTATTTTCTTTCTCGTACATCACGGGACACAGAGCGACATAGTCATTACTAATGGGATGTCCTAAAGCAATGCCAAATGAGGGGGGGGATACACCATATATAAGCTGAGCGCTATCAGACATGAGGATCTTTTGCGGCCTGCAACACACTGCGCCCAAAGGCGACATCCTCCTGACTTCTAACGTCCACCTGGTAGAACCTAGTAAACGTGTGTACCGAAGACCATGTTGCGGCCTTACAGATTTGAGCCAGGGAGGCCTGGTGATGCACTGCCCATGAAGTTCCAACTGCTCTCGTGGAGTGCGCCCTAACTTTGAACGGAGGCGGTCTACTTCTCAAGCTATAGGCTTGTATTATGACCTGTCGAATCCACTTGGCTAAAGTAGATTTTGACGCTGCCTGACCCTTTCTGGGGCCTTCCGGCAGAATAAACAAAGTATCCGTTCTGCGAATCTGAGCAGTGGCTTTTAGATAAGCTTTAACTGCTCTTACTACATCCAAAGAATGCAATAACTTTTCCTCTACCGAAGTAGGCTTGGGGAAAAAAGAAGGAAGAACCACATCTTGGTTCAAATGAAAACTCGATACCACCTTAGGAAGAAAGGCTGGATGAGGACGTAACACTACTCTGTCCTTATGGATAACCAGATATGGCTCCTTACAGGACATAGCTGCTAATTCCGATACTCTTTTAGCCGAACAAATGGCTACTAGAAAAATCAATTTCCTGGTGAGAAGCACCAAGGAAATATGCTGTAATGGTTCAAATGGTTGTTTCTGTAGAACCGACAGAACCAAGTTTAGATCCCATGGACATATGGGAATATTAACCGGAGGACTAATACGCATCACTCCTTGTATAAAGGCTTTGACTAGTGAATGCGAAGCCAAGGGCCTTTGAAAAAATATTGACAAGGCCGAAATCTGACCTTTGATAGTACTCAAGGCAAGCTTCCTATCTACAGCCCATTGTAGGAAGTCCAGAATCCTACCTATTACGTATTTACGTGGATGCCATTTCTTGGCCTCACACCAGGCGATGTACGCCTTCCAGATTCTATAGTAGATCTGCCTGGATACCGGCTTCCTGGCATTGATCATGGTAGATACCACAGCATTAGAGAGCCCTCTCTTTTTTAGAATGTGGGCTTCAATAGCCAGGCCGTCAAACCTAGGGCTGGTAAGGAAGGGTGGTATATCGGTCCCTGCGAAAGCAGGTCCGGACGATGTGGGAGGGTCCAAGGACTCCCCACAGACATTTTTACAATCTCCGCGTACCATGCTCTTCGGGGCCACGCTGGAGCCACCAGAATCACTGGTTTCTTTTCTACCCTGATTCTGCGGAGTAATCGAGGTAACAATTGTGGCGGTGGGAATGCATATATCAGCTTGAACTGATCCCAAGGGAACACTAGGGCATCCGAGCCGCACGCTAGGGGATCCCTTGCCCAAGAGACAAACCTGTCCACTTTTGTGTTGAATCTGGATGCTAGCAGATCTACATCCGGTGTTCCCCACCGCTGACATATTGTCCGGAAAACCTCGGGATGAAGGGACCATTCCCCTGGGCATAATTGTTGGCGACTTAGAAAGTCCGCCTTCCAATTCTCCACCCCTGGAATGAATACCGCAGATATGGCTGGGACATATCTTTCTGCCCATCTCAGGATGTAATTTACTTCCCTTTGGGCTGCACGACTCCTGGTGCCCCCCTGACGATTGATATATGCCACTGCTGTGGCATTGTCTGACTGAACTCTGACAGGGGACCCTTGGAGTTTGGATGTCCATGCTACTAGGGCATACCGGGCTGCTCGTATCTCTAAGAGATTGATGGGCAGGGCCTTTTCCGCATCCGACCATCTGCCCTGGAGAGACCATTGCTCCAGTACTGCTCCCCAGCCTATAAGGCTGGCATCTGTAGTGACCACCTTCCAGGAAATCGGACTGAAGGATTTCCCTCTTTCCAGATTCTGGGGAACCAACCACCAGCGGAGGCTCCTGCGAACGGAAGGGGACAAGGACATTGGTAAGTCCAGAGCCTGAACTTTTTTGTTCCAGGCTGACAGTATGGCCCTTTGCAACTTCCTTGAATGGAATTGACCGTAGGGTACTGCTTCGAATGATGACACCATTTTTCCCAGCAGCCTCATGCACAGGCGTATGGATGGCTGTCTTTTTGAACCCACTAAGTGGATCAAATCTCTCAAAGACGACCCCTTTTCTTGAGGCAAGAAAATCTTTTTCTGGTCTGAATCCAGCCTTAGCCCCAAGTATTCCAGACTTTTGACTGGTTTTAGGGCTGACTTGTCTCGGTTGATAATCCAACCGTGATATTCCAGATACTTGATTGTCTCGTGAACAACCACTTCTAGTTTTTCCACTGAGTGGTCTATCAGCAACAAGTCGTCTAGATATGCCATTATCGTTACACCTCGTGTTCTTAGATTGGCCAATAATGGGGCCAGAATTTTTGTGAACACTCTTGGTGCTGTGGCCAGACCGAAGGGTAAGGCTCTGAACTGAAAATGGCGCCCTTCTACCGCAAAGCGTAGAAATTTTTGGTGGGCTGGAAAGATGGGGATGTGCAAATAAGCATCTTTGATGTCGATCGAGGCTAACCATTCCTCCCCTTGTAGGGCAGTGGCTACCGATCGGATCGACTCCATCCGGAAAGTCCTGATATGTAGGAATTTGTTTAGCCCTTTTAGATTTAATATGGGCCTCACGTCCCCGTTTGGCTTCGGAACTGTAAAGAGGTTTGAGTAAAACCCGAACCCCCATTCTTCCAGGGGAACCTCTATAATTACTGCTTGAAGCAATAATTGTTCCAGTGCCAACAGGAGGGATCCTCTCTTCTGGGGATCCCTTGGCACGTTTGACCTTATAAAGCGGGAAGGAGGGGAGTTTTTTAACTCCAATTTGTATCCCAGATTTACTGCGGAGAGCACCCATCTGTCTCGGATCGTGTCCCGCCAGGTTTCTGTGAACAACTGAAGTCTTCCCCCCACCCGATTGGGTGGGGGCAACCCTTCATGCATTTGACTTTGGGGGAGGTTTTGTACCTCTCCTGCTCCAGGGCTTCTTGTTACCCTGTAACTGTCCCTGATTTTTACCTCCCGGGATTTGACCGGGGAGGCCGTCGGAACTGTTTCACAGCCGATGTCCTAGGGACTGGAGAAGCCGGCCTCTTAAAGGAGGGACCTCTAACTCTATTTTTAACCGGCAAAAGTGTACTTTTACCGCTGGAAATTCTCTGGATATACTTGTCCAGGTCTTCCCCGAATAAGCGCTCCCCATGAAATGGGAAGCTGACCAGCAATTTTTTACAGGGAGCTTCAGCAGACCAGTTTTTGAGCCATAGAAGCCTGCGCATATGTACTACAGACAGCGTAAGGCGGGAGGCCTGATGGATTGAATCCTTTATAGCGTCCACCGCAAAGCATAAGGCTCTAGGTAGATCAGCTAGGGCAAGAGCCTGCTGATCCGGCAAGTCTCTTAAGACCTGTTTCAACTGATCCTTCACTGCTTGGCATACCCCTATAGCTGCCACTGCTGGTTGTGTCACCAATCCTGCTGTAGAAAAAGCAGATTTCAATAATGACTCCAATTTTTTATCTATTGGGTCCTTGAACATTTGGACATTTTCCACCGGACATGTCAGTGATTTATTCACACAAGAGATGGCTGCGTCCACTGTAGGGACCTTCCATTTTCTGATGAACTTATCCTCCATGGGATAGACCACCGGAAATCTCTTGGGGGGAGTAAATATTTTGTCAGGATGCTCCCAATCCTGGTAAATGAGCCCCTCCAGTAAAGGATGGATCGGAAAGGAACAAACAGTCTGGGGAGCTTTTAGCGACCCCAATGAGGAGACAGAAGTGGAGGATGGCTCCGCAAGTGGCATTTTAAATGCTGATCGGACCATATTAGTCAGGGACTGAACCCATAACCTCTCAGCATGTGATGCTGAGAACGGCTCTTCCACTGTTGATTCCTCTACAACCGAATCAACCTCATCCTGATCCCCCTCAGGTAGGTCGACCTCTGTATGGGACTGTTGCTCTGTTAACAGGCACTCTGAGGGAGGAGACGGAGATCGAGCGCTTTTCTCCTGTGACAGGGAAGCAGCGATTAATGCTGACAATCTCTCTTCCAGTCCTCCCAGAGCTGAGGAAAAAACCTCCTCTGTTACATACACAGGAGCAGGTGAACTGAGGACAGCCACAGTACCAGGTACTCCTGGGGGTGCCCTACGGTCACTAACCTCTGATTCTTCAGGGGAGACTGGTGCAGCCAAAGCATGCCCAAGATCCTCAGAGCCCGATGGAGACCCCCTATTCCTCCTGGAATTTCTAGTCCCGGAGTTTTTAGACGGCATATTCCTAAGCCACAAAGCTGAGGTATTCCAGCCGAAATACACCAGTTACTGATAATAGTCTAGCATAAATGCTGCTATAATAAACAGTTGGTGTCTACTAATGTGCCTTTCTAGGGGATGCCTGTATCAACCGCTTGCTGTATGCCTTTAAATGTTGCCAGCTCTGTCTCTGTACTTCATAGCCAGCTTACTACAATATTGTGGCTTTTTAAAACCTGCTGGGACGCCCGCACATGCGCAGAAGCGCTGCGGCGCGCACAGAGCGTCATCCCCCAGGCTCCGCCCCCTTTTCCGGCTCACCTCTATATATAGAGGCGCGTGCACGCGCACGCGCGCGGCCACGTGCGCCCTCGGCGCTAATTTCAAACATGGAAACCAGGGACAGGAGCCAGGGCCCCTCTTTGCCGCAGGCCGGGGGATGGACGAGCACTGCAACATGGCAGAGGAAGCAGTTTCCTATAGGAGAACTCGCCAACTGCCTGGACTTTGCTCTCTGAGAAGAAACTAGTCCACATGACAAGAAAACATTCCACAGCGGCCTCTAGTGGACAAACACAGGTACCGCAGTCTAATATACTAAATATATATAAAAAAACATTTTTTTTTTTTTTTTTTCTTGACCACCATTTAAAAATTATTACATTTTTTTAGTAGTTACAGGCATGCACAGAATCTTGCGGGAATACCATTAGGTAACAGACAGAAAGACAAATTAGGCTTGGGGGTCCCCCAATAGAACCAAGTTCCTGGAGGCCCCCACTTACCTGTTCCTCGCCGCAGGACTTTGTTTGGTCCACAAAAGCCCAAACTTCACCTATCACGGCAGGCATTGTAATCAAACCTTCAGGGACCGGGTTCCCAAGGATTCCACTCCCCTGGACCTGTATAGCACCCTGCACAGAAAACATCTTGGTCGTGGGTATGACCAGAGCTCTGGATCCCAGGGTCCAGCTCTCCTAAGAGAAGCATTACAGGCAAAACCTTGCTCTTCTCTTTGCAAGGCCCGGGTACCGACCGTTTAGCTATGAAGCTTTTTTGGTCGGATCCGGAATAGCTTACTGAGGCCCAAAAGAACCTGTACGCAAGCTCAGTGAAAAACACATGTTTCTTCTTGGCCAACACCTTAGACACTGGCAAAAAACTGAGGTGCTCCCGGATGGGAGGGGCTTATATAGGGGAGGGTACTTCCGGTTTTGGAAGTTGCCAGTGCCAGCACCTGACGGTAACTATATAACCCATTAGTAATGACTATGTCGCTCTGTGTCCCGTGATGTACGAGAAAGAAAAGTATTCCCACAACATGATGCTGCCACTACTACAGTATGTTTCATGGTGGGGATGGTGTGTTCAGGGTCATGTGCAGTATGTCTTTTTTAGCCCAAAAAGTAAAATTTTGTCTCATCTGACCAGAGCACCTTCTTCCACATGTTTGCTGTGTCCCCCACATGGCTTCTCGCAAACTGACTTCTTATGGCTTTCTTTTAACAATGGCTTTCTTCTTGCCACTCTTCCTAAAAGGTCAGATTTGTTAGCTTTAGTTTAGATTAGTTGTCCTGTGGACAGATTCTCCCACATGAGCTTTGGGTCTCTGCAGCTCCTCCCAGAGTTACCATGGGCCTCTTGGCTGCTTCTCCGATTAATGCTCTCCTTGCCCGGCCTGTCAGTTTAGGTGGATGGCCGCCATGTCTTGGTAGGTTTTCAGTTGTGCCATACTCTTTCCATTTTTGGATGATGGATTGAACAGTGTTACGTGAGATGTTCAAAGCTTGGGATATTTTTTTTATAACCTATCCTTGCTTTAAACTTCTTCACAACTTTATCCCTGACATGTCTGGTGTGTTCCTTGGCCTTCATGATGCTGTTTGTTCACTAAGGTTCTCTAACAAACCTCTGAGGGCTTCACAGAACAGTTGTATTTATACTGAGATTAAATTACACATAGATGGACTCTATTTACTTATTAGGTCACTTCTGAAGGCAATTGGTTCCACTAGATTAGTTCGAGGTATCAGAGTAAAGGGAGTTAATTAACCACTTCTCTACTGTGCACGAAAACCCCCTTCCTGCCCAAGCCATTTTTCAGCTTTCAGCGCTGTCACACTTTGAATGACAATTGCGCGGTCGTGCGACTTGGCTCCCAGACAAAATTTGTGTCCTTTTTTTTCCCAGAAATAGAGCTTTCTTTTGGTGGTATTTGATCACCTCTGCGGTTTTTATTTTTTGTGCTATAAACAAAAGAAGAGCGTCCAGTTTGGAAAAAAAACACTATTTTTTACTTTTTGCTATAATAAATACCCATTTTTTTTTTTTAAATAAAATTTTCCTCAGTTTAGGCCGATACGTATTCTTCTACATATTTTTGGTAAAAAAAAAAAATCGCAATAAGCGCGTATTGATTGGTTTGCGCAAAAGTTATAGCGTGTACAAAATAGGGGATAGATTTATACCTTTTTTATTAGTAATGGCGGCGATCTGCGATTTTTTTTTTTTTTTTTTTTTTTTTTTTTTTTTTTATTGCGGCGGACACATCGGACACTTTTGACACATTTTTGGGACCATTCACGTTTATACAGCGATCCCTGCTATAAAAATGCATTGATTACTGTATAAATGTGATTGGCAGGGAAGGGGTTAACCACTAGGGGGCGGGAAGGGGTTAAATATGTTCCCTCAATGTGTTCTTACTGTGGGGGGAGGTGACTGATGGTTGTCCCTATGTACAAGGGACACACCATCGGTCCCCTCTCCCTCACAGGACGTGGATCTCTGTGTTTACACACAGAGATCCACTTTCCTGCTCGTTTCCCGGGCAATCGTGGGTGCCCGGCGGCAATCGCGGCCGCCGGGCACGCGCACCGGGGCCTTGTGAACGTGGCGCGCGCCTCCGGCGGCGAGTGCGCGCCTCCTAGCTCGTTTTAAAGGGAGGACGTCATATGACGTCCTCCCAGAATGAGAGTATCCTCCGCCCGCCGTCAATTGACAGTGGGCGGGGGACAAGTGGTTAAATACAAATGCATACTTCACTTTTCACATATTTATTTGTAAAAAAAATCTGAAAACCATTTATTCTTTTCCTTCCACTTCACAATTATGTGTCACTTTGTGTTGGTCTATCACATAAAATCCCAATCAAATACATTTACCTTTTTGGTTGTAACATTACAAAATCTCAAAGGGTATGAATACTTTTTCAAGGCACTGTAAATAGCAAATGGCTAGACCACAAGATAATTAAGGATTTATTCTTTAGTGAATTTACTTTAATAGAACAATGCTTTTTTTGCTACAGTATATTTACGCAAATAATTGCTGCAAATGTGGTATTTACCAGTAGTGAGTTGACACTTTAGATATTGCATGGGTTATTTTGTACAAAACACAAATATCTCATGCAATAAGTGAATTGATCCCATAGAGAGCACAGCATTGCTGCTCATTCAGCAAAGGTGAGAGGTCTTAAAAAGGAGCGCATGATGGTGGAGATGGACTTTGTTGCTGTTAGCTCCCAGGTTGAGGCCATCTGACTTACTGTAGCCGGCATTTATTTAGGACAGGTTAGGTATGCAGAAGTCTCAAAGTGCTGAGATGCTGGAATCACAGGTCAATAGAGAGTACAATCCAAGTGGATCGGGATGCACAGAATCACACAAAGACACTGGGAGCTGGTAGGTGTGCATATGGTCACAAGGGATTACTGTGACCAGGCTAAAGCGCACAGGTAGACAGAGCATGAAGCTGGCTGGTTATGCACTAGGAAACACTGGGCTGCAGACTTGGAGTGTCCAGGTGCTGGTAACAAGTTGCTGGCTGGAAGACAAAGGGAAACACACAGTTGCTTGGATGCAGATTGCAGGCTGGAATACAAAGGGAGTCACTGAGGTACATGAGGAAGTCACAGGTACAGGTAAGCTGGAGTGCTCAGAAGATAACATGGGTGCTGGAATTCGGGCTGCAGGCAGGAACACACAGTCACTGGGATAGCTGAGAGCGGAACATTGGAGATCACATGAACAGGATGAACACACTTTATATGCACTTTAGGTACCAGAGCAGATTTTTTTTTTGTTTCACAGATGCATCACATTCTAACCTTTTAACTCTTGTATCTTAACATAACAAATTACACATCTTAATTTTCAGTACACGCAAGGTTTCAAATTTGTAGCAGATTTGGATATAATTTTGTTTTACATGCTTTAGCTAGTAAGAAATACAAATTTTAGAGTCCATTTTTTAAGATTTTTGTAACTGTTATGCCACTTGCCTTCCAAGGGAGTTGTTTGGATTGTAAAAGACCTGGGGCACCCCAAGAAAAGCAGTAATATGGCAAACAGAAGGTGTGACCAAATTAAAAAAGCAGGGGGAAGGACTTGACTACCTCCATACTGGGCACTTTCACCCCCTTCCTTCCCAGACCAATTTTCAGCTTTCCGTGCTCTCGCATTTGAATGAAATTTACTCAATTACTCAGTCATGCTACACTGTACCCAAATTAATTTTTTATAATTTTGTTCACACAAATAGAGCTTTCTTTTGGTGTTATTTATAGACCGCCAAGTTTTTTATTTTTTGCGATATAAGCGGAAAAAGAGCGAACATTTTGGTAAAAAAAACAATATTTTCTGTTTTAAAAGAAATCCAATAAAATCTAATTTCATCATAAATTTAGGCCAGCATGTATTCTGCTACATGTCTTTGGTAAAAAAAATCTGATAAGTGTATGATAATTAGTTTGTGTGAAAGTTATAGTGTCTGTGATGGGAGGGCCCGTGGAACCCAGAATCCCTTGGAAAGTATGGGATACCCTTGTTTCAGCTCCCCATGCACCTCTCATGTCTAAATCACCCTGTGTCTATTGGGGCACAGGGTGAGCAAGAAAATAATGGACATTAAGAATATGATTGGATTACTTCAAATGACACAGTAATATTCATTAACAATATCTCTCAAGCCATATTAGAAAGACTGACTCATACTGTTAGGAGGTGCTGCTGTCAACTCCAGCCACCTGTCTGTCTGTTATAACGTAAATGAGCCTAGTGTGGCTTCTCTTTGACCCATTGTCGTCTGTGCTAATTGACCCTGCAATTGTATGAAGGAGTTTGGTGTTGATATGTATGATAATGTGTATTTTAGTGAGGGACTCACTTCGGCTGCTGTAAGGGATTAGTTAATTAGCTCATGTTAATTTTATGCTTCTGTGTATTGCTAGAGTAATATGAGCAGGATGTAGGACCCTCCTCTTTTACTGTGTATAAGACTCGCTTTCCTTTCAATAAAGATTCATTCCTGCTTGACCCTCAAGACAGAGCTTCGTCTCGTATTTGGGGGAGAATTATTCGTATGGGTTTCTTGTTCGGCTGATTGGAGTGTCTGGTAGCTGCCTTGTGTTCGGGAATGGAATGTCCTAATCTACTTAAACCCCTTTCATACTCGGGGTGTCGTTACATTGGTGGCAAGCAGCAGGATGATTCCCACAGCCAGAAGGACAGCTACAAGGGGACACAGGCCAATGGAAGCACAGTATGGACGGCTAAAGCACTCTTCCCTCAAGGACTTACTGGAGAACCGGGGCAGACCGGCCAACAACCGTAAGAAGAGGGACATTATCGCAGAACTAGTCAAATTGGATAGAGCAGAAAGACCCAACATAACCGAAAGGCCCAGCGTAACAGACAGGACACCCGAAGAGGCACGTTTTGATCGGGCTGTTAACATAAGACTGGCACATTATGGTCCTAACCCTACAGCGGAGATCATAGACCTAGTTATAGCGGCTGTGGACGCAAATTCGCTACAGCAAAGAGGTGCTGCAGCAGCAGAAGTCACAGCAGCACCAACTGAAAGGAGAAGAGAGGTACAGATACCAGCCGCCATGGAAGAGGAATTCAGAAGGAGGTTGTGAGAGATGCAGATACAGCATAGAGGACAAGTATCAGAGCATGTCCTGCTGGGATGTTCTGATTCTATCCGCTGCGAACTCTGGAAGAAAGCGCTAGCTCTCGAGCAGCAACACCAGGGAAAAGTTCTCCCCTCCATCTATGTAAGGTACTGGTCGCAGTATGATGTACGAATATTGTTAATGGGGGAACAACCAAAGCAGGAGTGGACAGCTGAGTTAAACAGAGTGATCCGGGCAGAGATGCGGTTGGATGAGAGATACAGAGCCCTCCGGTGGTATGTAGCCCAAGAGTGCCCATGGTCAGTGGATGACAGCCCCACGGAAGGCTTTGACTATGATGGCCTGGGATTGTTGTATTGGAGGCTGCCCAGGGACCCTGACTTTGGGAGTGGCGTTTGGAGGAAATAATGGAGCACAGAGAGCAAAGACTGAATGTCTCGGAAGGGCACTGGGCACAAGAAGATTTGGAGTTTCTGGCCGTTCAGGAATGGGAGCTGGAGATCGCCTACAGACACCTGCTAGACTCTGCTTAGCAGCAGGGTGGGGCTTCCCTTTGCCTGGGACTATCAGGAAATACCAGTTGACAACTCTGAAATCCTGGCTGAAGAATCGGCAGTGGAAAATCTGGAGATTGTCATCCCCAAAGCTGAAGTGCTGACAACAGGGCAGAGTGCTGCTAACCTCTGCCCAGCACTGATAGCATCTTCTGGGTTCCATGGACAGGAGATGGTGAACCTCTATCCCCAGATACCAGTTGCAGGGACAGGGGATTTGATACTGTTCTGCTGAGGAATAACAACCTGATGAGCCTCCAGCAGAAGAGCTGGTATCAGGGCCAAACTTCAGTGTGCTCTGCCCAGCACCAACAGCAGTATCTGTGGAGTTACAAGGAACTTCCCCATCTGAAGCGCTGGTCACCGGACAGAGGGTCCAAGACCTCTGCCCCACACTTGTGGCAGTTCCGGAGGCTCAAGGTGAGAAGGTGACAATCACTTCCCAGTAGCCAGATGAGGGAATGGAAAAGGAAGCAGCCAGATCACCTCCCCAATGGCAGCTGCACAGTTTGGGAGGGGAGGAAGCCAGCCTCCTGCCCCAGCGGTTAGCCGAAGCGGATGGTGTGGGGTTTCCAGCAGAAGGGCTGGCAACAGGGCAGAGTGCTGCTGGCCTCTGCCCTCAACTAACAGAGGATGAATTTCCTGTAAAGGTGGATGGGGCTTCAAAGCCCAACTGTATACCCCAGGGATGCTGGGCAGTCGGCCCAGATCCCCAACAGCATGACGGAGTGAGCCCAGTCACCCTTTCTCTCCAGTGGCTGAAAGGACTCAAGGGAGAAGGGCCAGTCCCAGGCCTCTCCCCAGCGGCAGATATGCTCTCTGAGAGAGGCAGGAGGTTGGCTGGGTGAGTAATGCTCTGTTTGGAACAATTTGTTTGGGGTACTGTGTGGATACCAGCATTAGAGGACTGGAACTATGGACTAACTTCGGAGTCAACCCATCTGGGGTCTCCTCCTGTGTTAGTCTCCTGCCGAAAGGGGAGAGATGTGACGGGAGGGCCCATGGAACCCAGAATCCCTTGGAAAGTATGGGATACCCTTGGTTCAGCTCCCCATGCACCTCTTATGTCTAAATCACCCTGTGTCTATTGGGGCACAGGGTGAGCAAGAAAATAATGGACATTAAGAATATGATTGGATTACTTCAAATGGGACAGTAGTATTCATAATAGGGATGAGCCGAACACCCCCCGGTCCGGTTCGCACCAGAACTTGTGAACGGACCGAAAGTTTGCGCGAACTTTAGAACCCTATTAAATACAATGGATGCGAATGTTCGAAATCAAAAGTGCTAAATATAACGGCTAATATGCAAGTCATTGTCCTAAAAAGGGTTTGGGGACCCGGGTTCTGCCCCAGGGGACATGTATCAATGCAAAAAGAAGTTTTAAAAATGGGATTTTTGTACTCACCGTAAAATCCATTTCTCTGACATCCATGGACCGACACGGTGTCTCTTACACTTTACACGTGGGTATATGTCCCTGCTTGCAGGAGAAGACCTAGGCAGAATGTTAAATGTTAAAACATTCCAGAACAAACCAGAGCTGAACAGCCCCGCCCAGGGGGGCGGTCCCTCCGGACATTACCCTCACACCTGCAGCTAGCAGGCCTCAGTTCGTAACAAAGCAGCACAAACTAAAAGGAAGGGTGGGTGCCGTGTCGGTCCATGGATGTCAGAGAAATTGATTTTACGGTGAGTACAAAAATCCCATTTTCTCTTATCATCCATGGACCGACACGGCGTCTCTTACACTTTACACGTGGGATGTCCCAAAGCAGTGTCAAGAGGGATGGGAGCAGTATAAATGGAAAAACCAAAAAAACTTTACTCCAAAACAAGGCAGAGCTCCCCAATGGAGGAGTTGCCACTTTAAACAGCGGCCTGCAACACCTTGCGGCCGAAGGAAGCATCCGGAGATGCAGCCTCATCAACCCTATAAAACATAGAAAAGGTATGAACAGACGACCAGGTCGCCGCCTTGCACACTTGTGCAACCGACGCTTGATGTCGGAAAACCCAGGAAGCACCAATTGCCCTGGTGGAATGCGCCGTAACCGGGAAGGAAGGCGCCCGCCCTAAGAGTATAGGCTTGAAAGCCAGTTTGTCCGATCCACCTAGAAAAAGGTGGCAGACGAAGCCGCTTGACCCTGTATCTGACCAGAGACAGTCAAACAGAGAGTAGACTTCCGAATAGAAGCAGCAGACAGGCACACCTGCAAGGCACGTACCACATTCAAAGTGTGCCGCGCGCACTCTGGGATGCGACGGGCTAGGACGGGAGGACAAATGTCCTCATTTTAGGTGAAAGGTGAAGATCACCCTTGACAAAAGAGAAAGTTGCGGATGCAACACCGCCTTATCCTTATGGATGACTAAATATGGCAACTTGCAGTACAAGGTCGCCAATTTAGAAACTCGTCTAACAGAAGTGATTGCCACTAAAAAGAGCCACCCACTGAGACAAAGCGAAGAGGGGAATATCCCTGATATTCTCAAAAGGAGGTTCCTGGAGAACCGAGTGTACCAATTCCGATCCCACGGGGGGAAAGGAGACACGACAGGAGGGAGCCCATGGCGAACCCCCTGTACAAGGGTGCCAACCAAGGAATGACCCGCTAGTGGTCACCGAAAGAAGACGGCCAAGGCCGAAACTGACCCTAAATGATACTCTAAGCGAGCCTTTGGGCCACGCCATGCTGTAGGAAATGCAGGATTCTAAGGACGGAATACGTCCGAGGATGTCAGTCCAGCTCTTCGCACATGGCGATGTAAGCTATTCCAGGTACAGAGATAGTTCTGGAGGAAGACTTCCGTGTCCTTCATATGGACGAAATGACCGAGTCCGAGAGCCTCTGTCTCTCAACACCTGGCTTATAACAGCCATGCCGTTAAGGCCCGAGACTGTAAAGGCAGGATGAAATATATGACTTTGAGACAGAAAGTCCTCCCTATTGGCAACCATCAGGGAACGGCCTCGACGAGACGTACCAGATCGGCGTACCAGTGAAGCCGAGGTCGATCCGGAGCAATGAGGATCACCGTAATTCCCTCGGTCGCCACCCTGCGCAGCAGGCGAGGAAGCAACTGCTGCGGAGGATAAACGTGTATCAGGTGATCATGACCCCATGGGCCACTGACGCCTCTGATGCATCCGCCCAAGGATACCTGGATCTGGCCACAAATCGACAACTTACAATTGAGTCGAGAAGCCATCGGGTCCACCTCCGGCGTGCCCCACCGTTTGTGTGGCAAAGGAGTTGAAATACCTCCGGGTGCAAGGACCACTCTCCCCGGTCCAACGTCTGGCAACTCAATAGTCCGCCAGTTCTATGCCCGGAATGTAAACGGCTGACAGAGCCGGCACGCTTCCTTTAGCCCACTTCAGGGTACGGGGGACCTCGGAAGCCTCAGCTGAGCTTTGAGGTGGTCGACATACGCCACCACCGTGACTTGTCCGACAGGATCCCAATGGAACGATCCTGCAATCTCTCAGACCACGAGGAGAGGCACAGTCTGATGGCCCGTAATTCCAGAACATTAATCGGCAAACGGGCTTCGTCCGGAGTCCAAGCCCTTGGGCCAACAGGACTCCCCAGATTACACCCCAGCCCTTCAGGCTGGCGTCTGTAGTGAACACCGTCCATTGGACGGGGAGGAACGACTTCCCGGACCGAAGAGCCGGGGACCCAAACTCCATGTCAGGGACGCCCTGGACAGGTGGCTCACCTGGATCGGAAAATCCAAAGACAACGGGGATTTGTCCCAAGGGAACAAGATCTCCTTCTGCAATGCCCTGGTGTGTGATTGGGCATACGGAATGGCCTCGAAAGAGGTCACCATGAGTCCCAGTATTCCCATGCAAAAACGGATTGACGACCATTTTTTGGGATGTCAGCATCCGTACTGCAAACTGAAGTGTCAGTAGCTTCCCCGGAGGTAGGAATACCTTTTGCCTCCAAGGAGTCCAGAATCAGACCGAGATACTCCAAATCTCGAGTCGGGACCCGGACTGACTCCTGAATGTTTAGGAGCCACCCGAAGTCCCTGAGGGTCTAACTGACGATAGTCACACTGTCTTCTAATACTGAGCCATTTCCTGCTCTGAGAAGAAGATCGTCCAGATAGCCCACGACAGCAATGCCTTGCTGTCTCAGCAAGCTAGAACCGGCACAAGCACCTTTGTGAACACCCTCGGCGTCGGGGCTAGGCCGAAAGGAAGAGCCACAAATTGATAGTGGACTTCGTCGATCGCAAGCGCAGATCGGAACATACAAGTAGGCGTCCTTGAATTCCAAGTTCGCCAGAAAATCCCCTTGCCGGAGTGCACTGACCACCGTGCGAATGGATTCCATGCGGAACTTTTGCACCTTCACGAAGGCATTCAGGACCTGGAGGTCCAAGATAGGCCAGTAGAATCCCTGAAACCTCTCCTGTGACGGAACCGGCACAATCACTCCGGACCTGAAACCTGAATAGGGCCACCCGACGGGCAGGAAGGAGAGGAAGATTCGAGGGAAGAATCTGTCTGGTATTAGGAACAGAACCTATCCTGTAACCTGAGGGGATCACCTTGCACACCCACCAGTAGGAGATCCGGGAGGTCCATTGATCCGTGGACCTGCAAAGTCGTCCCCCCTACCCCAGAGTTGGGAGGGGGCAAGACTTCACGCGGAGGCGGGCTAGGGAGCCGGCTTGTTCGGCATACGCACCCAGGGGCGCTCGTGTCCACCAGCCGTACCGCTGTCAGTCTGGGGGGCCTCCCCGTTGACTGATGAAAATATCCCCTTTTTTCTGGAAAGGAAGGACCCTGCTTATAGCGGCCTCCTTGCCAGCCTGAGGAAGAACAGTGCTTTTACCTCCCGTGACATCCTTGATGATGTCATCCAGCGCAGCACTGAAAAAACCTACCACCTTTTTAATGGTAAACCCTTCCGAGGCTTTTTAGAAGCTAGGTCAGCAGACCAGCATTTCAACCAGATCAGACCACGCAATACCCTGAGTTATAAGGGGCCGCGTCAAACGTGGTGTCGCCACATAAACCAGGCCCTGCACCATTTGTGGGCCAGAGCAATAGTGTCTGGAGGAAGAACATGCTCCTGTACAGTTGCCCATCCCGCAAGTGTTGGAGACACAAGGTCGCCGCTACCACAAGCCGTAGGGCGGACCCCAACAAGGCAAACATGGCTCTACTCATCACTTCTGACCTCCTGTGAGTGGGGTCCTTAAATGCAGGAGTCCCCTCCACCGGGAGAATGGTGGCCTTGTTCAACCGGGCGACTGGAGGGTCGACCACTGGGGGAGAAGCCCACATTTTTAGTAGGGCATCCTTAAAAGGGGTATCTGATAGACAAAACGCCGCGGGACCATAAAAGACTTCTGCGGCTTTTTCCCCAGACCTTGTCAGTGAGCTGGTCAAAGAAAGGTACATATTGAAAAAAACACTTTTTAGAAGGCCCGGCCCCAAGGAACCAGAGGAGACCGTCCGCCTGAGGTTCTGCATCCGCAGCATTTAGCTTGCGAGTGTCCCTCACTGCATCAATGAGTTCACAAAACAAGCACCCTGTCATTTACTGACACAGAACTGGAGTTTTCCTTGCAAGGAATGTCCTGTTCAAAACCATCAAATATATATTCAGAGCTAGGGTCCTGAGCGGTAGTGGCTAGGCCCATATCTGAATCAGCGCATTACCCCCCTTCTTTTTTTTTTTTTTTTTTTTTTTTTTTGTGGAAAAAAGGTGGGGATAGGGGCTTTTTTTTTTTTTTTTTTTTTTTTTTGCTCCCTTGCGCTCACACACGGCATTCCTGGAATCATTAATCTGACCAGGAGAAAGCAAACAACTGGTCCCTAAGGACCGCAGGTGCAGAAGCACTGTCAGTTGTCTCTAACAATGTGAAGAAAACAGGTGAACCAGACTCCAATATTGCCACCCTCTGAGACCTTATTCACCATTATAGTGAATAATACAGCCCACCCACAGGCCGTGCTGGGGCTGAGGAGGGGATACCTGGAGTACTCACCACCCCTAGGGACCGCTGTATGAGCCGCGCTGTATGAGCCGCGCTGTAGCGCTGTATGAGCCGCGCTGTAGCGCTGTATGAGCCGCGCTGTAGCGCTGTATGAGTCGTGCTGTAGCGCTGTATGAGTCGCGCTGGTGCAGCCTGAGGTGAAGAATCTGTGGGGATGTGTGTATTCCGCGCCGTACAGCAGCGCTGCTAGAGGCCGAAAACGAAAGTGCAAGTGCCGCGGCTGCAAGAAAATGGCCGCCGGGCACCAGTTTAACTATGCATTAAGCCTCAGCCAAAATGGCCGCTAATGGCGCATTTTAAAAAAAATAAAACACCGCGCCAATGGCGCACAGAAAACACCACAGCCAGTCCCCCAGAACACTTCCCAATAAAAATAACAGTCATGAAGCGGCCCCCCAAGGCAGAGTGACCCCCCAAGTATCCCCACACAGCACAACAGGGTGCAGAGAGCAGCATACAGGGGGGAGACAGGGAGAACCCCCCACACACAAACACAGCCAGCATGTACTCACCTTGCAGCAGGAGAGACTACTTACCCGTCCCGCAAGCACCTTGGAGAACACCCCCAGTGCCAATAGAGGGACTCACTGGCTTGTTTCAGACAGGCCTATCACAGAGTCGTACTGCGTAGCTGTCGCCCCGGTCCACCGCGAAAGATACAGTAGGTACTGTTCGATCTTGAGAGGACCGCGGGAGCATGAAAGCAACCCGGCCACCCCTGGAGCCATGGGGTATGTCGTGAACTGAGTCTCACGCACACAAGGCGAGGATCAGCACGCTCGATGGTCGGACAGGGAAGACTACGAGGATACTAGTGTACCCAACCTGTTGCCCAGCCGACAGTTGATTGAAGGTCTCAAAAATAAAATAATAAAATTCCCAAAGGAATAAAAATTAAAAGTAAAATCTTCCAGGAGACTGGCTCCTGAGAGAGCCACGTCTTCTCCTTCTGCTAGGCAGAAAAAAACTGAGGCCTGCTAGCTGCAGGTGTGAGGGTAATGTCCGGAGGGACCGCCCCCCTGGGCGGGGCTGTTCAGCTCTGGTTTGTTCTGGAATGTTTTAACATTCTGCCTAGGTCTTCTCCTGCAAGCAGGGACATATACCCACGTGTAAAGTGTAAGAGACGCCGTGTCGGTCCATGGATGATAAGAGAAAACGGACGTTTTTTCGGGAGCAGTCATTTTAATGATGCATAAAGTGAAAAAAAAAAAAAAGGTGAAATATTCCTTTTGAATATCGTACCTGGGGGGTGTCTAAAGTATGCCTGTGAAGTGCCACGTGTTTCCTGTGTTTAGAACTGTCCCTGCACAAAATGACATTTCTAAAGGGAAAAAAAAGGTCATTTAAAACTGCTTGCGGCTTTAATGTAATGTCTGGTCCTGGCAATATGGATGAAAATCATTGAGAAAAATGGCATGGCTACCCAATCACCCCCCCCCCCAGCCCATTACCTGCCCCTTTGGGTCTTGTATTGATATTAAGGGGAACCCCATACCCAAAATAAAAGGCCCTATATACTCTGAACAGCAGTATACAGGCGGTGCAAACAAGACAGGGACTGTAGGTTTGTTCTTAAGTAGAATCTTTTTCTAATTTGGAACAGGTACATTTTTTAAGTGTAGCTCTAGCCAAAAAATCTATTTTTAAGCCTTTTGGAGAACATAGGGAAGGGTCATCACCCCTGTAACATTTGTTTTGCTGTCTGTGCACCTGTTCAGAACATTTCACCTCACTTTCCGTCCCAATGACAAATGTTTTTGGAAAAGTGGGGTTTTTATTGAAACAAGGATTGGTGATAAAGCATCAGTAGAGAGGAGACACCTTTTTTCCCATATTAAATTTTACAGGAGAGAATTTCCCTTCCTAGGGGTAGATTTCCTCTCACTTCCTGTTGTCTCCTTCCGTTTGCAAGAAGGAGTCGTTTGTAAGTTGGATGTTTGAAAGGAGGAGCCTGCCGTATATACTCTGCAGAAATTTTCCCCTTAGGTGTTGGTACAACACTGTAAGCCCTCACAGTTACTCTTGGTGGGCGCTGGAACGCCCTGCTGTGAACTATCATATCAGGAATTGTAATTTCATGCCATTGTTGAACAGTGGTAGGAAAAATTGGGCCTTTGGTGGTGGTGCTGGTGCCACAACACTGTAAGCCCTCAGTTACTCTTGTTGGGCGAATACTACAAATAAACATTTTAAAGTTCATATGTGTCTGTGAAAATATGATATCTTCTCCTCTATTAAAAGATGATAAAGAGTTCTACAGAGTGCAGGTATCCGATGAAAATCATGGGGATAATGCTCCAAACACTTAGTAAAGATCCCGCCACCAAGGTGAAGAATGAAGGCTTACCAGACAGCCTGCGACCGCCCTTCTCAGGGGGGTCAAAACAGGCTCAGTAGAGTGATGTTTACTCAGTAGAAAGCAGAATGATTCAGCAGGAATGCTTCATCCACGGTGGGAGAGTCTCCAGAGACGTTGATTGGACACCTGGCCGGAACCGGAAGTAGACACACTCTTGGCAGATCAGAGTGGATGTTCCTCAGTAAATAGGATAAAATCCAAAAGAGAAAGAAAGAAAAAAACTTCCCATAGTGTAGCGTTCATCCATAAAAAAAAATTATTTTCACAAAGATGTGCGATACAGAACCTCAAAGAACCAAGTCCTGAGATATTAAAATACTGATAAAAAACTCCTTGCAAGGAATAAAAAAGCTCTGTGTTCTATCAGTCAAAAACGACCGTTCTTGTGCGTGCAAGTGTCGCCCTACATCGTTTCGTCAAGTCTGACGTCATCAGGGGCACGCCCACGCAAGCGCGCACACGCTATTTATAGCCAAAGGGCCCGCAAAGGGTTCTCTCATTGGTTGGGTCTCAGATTGAAAGACGGAGCTGATAGGGTAGACCTATGCATTGAATTCTCACTGCAGAGGTCTATACATAGACAACATTCACATCCTGACACCCGGTGGAACCTCCGGATATTGCACCCATTTAAATCTATTCCACACAGCGCCATCTTGTGGGTCATGATGTGACTGTTTACAATCGAGAGATTTGTGAAATCCCAATAAAAACAAAATAATATACATTACATATGTAGCGGGGTCTCCTTTAAGGCCCCTGGACTACGTTACCCAGAACCCCATTCAACACCCAGGGTGCATTTAGCCACCGCAGAGACTCATGGGAGGGGCTATATAAGAAGAGGGAGAGGCTGAGCTCGGCCTCTTTGGACACCGCGCTGCAATCAACAGGGCTTCCTGTGTAGATCTGCTGCAGTGCAGGGCCGGAAGCCTGGGCCTTGCAGAACTTCCAGAGAGCCTTCCACCCCACTGCGGAGCTTGGGTGGCACCTGACTTTGTCGAGGTTGGACATCAGTTGGACCGGAGACCCGGTCGTTGCGGATACTGTGTGTGGAGACACAGTAGGTGGAAGTCCCGGACTGGGATCGCGTCCGGAGTGGTGAGCGAGCACCTGCTCATTCGTATAGACTCTACTTTGATTCGGCCTAGAGACTGCCTTGGCCCTCCGGGTTCTATTTTACTGTCCCACAGGAGACTAGTGGCGGAACTGAGTTGAGTAGTCTCCTGTGAGGGGTTCATTCTTCTTCTCATTTTCCTACCCTTTGGATTACAAATTACCATTCCTGTTGTGCACCACCAGTCAAGTTGCATGCAAAGAAATTGTTTCTTCTAGAGACTGAGTTTAGATCTGGGTCAGGCCTGATCTGTAGTTAGAACTTTGGGTTGCTGCGCCATAAGGGCGCATAGTTAGAGATAGTTGTACTTGGCGGGTAACCGCCTGCGTTTATATGTCTGCAGAGCCCTGCAGCAGGAAATATATGTGTTGTGTTAACCTTATGCCTTTTATCCAAAGTAAAGAAACGTTATAATTTATCTGTTGCTATCAGTGTGTTGTCTTTATGCAAAGAGGTTACCCTTGCAATACAAATAGATTATGTGCATAGACTGTTAGATTGTGATAAGAGAACAATCCCTAGACTAGCTGTGCCAGAGTGGGTCGAGTAGATAGCCGGGGGTTGGCAGAGCTGTACACAGGGCCCAAAACAAATCCAGCGGCTCTTAACTGGGGGTAGCGCTACGCGTGGGGGCTCTCGAGTCCGGGATCCTGTTGCAGCAAGTAACGTGCCAAAAGTACCAGCATGGACCCACTGGAAGTAGAACAGTGGTGCAAGGCGGCCTACACAGATTCAGCCGCGGCAGTAGTTATAGAACTCCCAGGGACCTGGCAAGAAGAAACGGTGAAGCGGCTAGTAACGTCACTGTCCCCGAACCAGAAGGTATGGATGATGGATGTCAAAATGGATTCCACACTGACCCACGCACTGATAGCATGGATGAATGAAATCCCAGAACATTTCAAGAGTCCAAGTATAAGAGCGATGGATGATCAGACCTATAGCTTAATACATGCGCTGCCACTCATACCAGGAGGATGGGGTCAGACACCCAAACCATCATTTCCACAGGTATCCCCACCGCAGTCCCCAAAAGCAGAAAACCGGAAGGCTAAAGAGAGCTCCGGGTCACCGCCTGCCACCCTCAGCGCAGAATTATGCGCAGTCCTGGGGGAGATTGTAGCCCAGTGTAAGAAGGATCCTACAGACTATAAAATGTCAGGATACAGAAAACTCAGAATATTCTCTGATAGGAAACCTGTACCTTCGGGTGAAGAGGGGTTTGAGGAGTGGTTGGACGGTGCCACTCAGGCCTTAGAAGAATGGGAAGTCCCAGACCACAGAAAGAAACAGAGAATTGCTGAGAGTTTAAAGGGGCCTGCTCTAGAGGCCATATGCAACCTCAAGATGAGCAAGACAGACTGTGATTATCTGGAAATTCTGCAGAATGTGTTCGGTGGGACAGAGAAAATCACTGAGCTCCATTACCAGCTGGAGCACCGCTACCAAAAGACAGGAGAGAAACTGTCAGAGTTCATGAGGTGCTTGGATAGGATCCTGCATAAGATGATACTGAAGAAGGGGATCGACCCACGGAAGGTGGATGAGGCCCGTGTTCAGCAGGTGATGAGAGGATCTCAGCCCCTGGACCCCATCGCCTTGGCGCTACGCACAAGACAGGACGGGAAGAGCCTGGAGTACCCTGACTTAATCCGAGTGGTCAGAGAGGAAGAAGCTATGCTGGAGAAGAAGAGGAACCAACCAGTGGAGCCAGTTAACCCTCCTCCGGTGATGGTCAGGACGGCCATGACCCTGGAAAGAGACTCAGAGGTAGATACCTTAAAGTCCCAGGTATTGGAGATGCTGACCTCTCTGATGAAAAAGGATCCAGGGATACCAGAGAGGGAAGGACCAAGGAAGGAACTGTTCCCAAACACCTCAGCGCCCGCATCTTTACAAGATTGGGGGGACATGACTTGTTTCAATTGTGGAGGGGTTGGCCATGCTGCCAAAGTGTGTTCCAGTCCCAAGAAAAAAAAAACGGAATAACTGCAAGCCGGCGGAAAACTTCAGAGGGCCCCGGTGAAGGAGTCAACCGGGTGCCCATCATCTCCAGTGAGCTCCAAACTGAATGAGAAGCACAGGAAAAGAGTGGACAAGACCCCTCAGAAGAAGCACAAGATTCCTCAGTGGGAACACACAAAAAGAAAAAAAGAGAATAATGTCCCTCAGCGGGTAGTTACACCCATTAAAAGGGGGGAGATCAATGCATACCAGGCCCAAGAGGGACTTGGGTCCAAAGAGAAAAGAAAGAAAGTCAAAAAGGGAAACTCAAAGATCCAAGGAAAGAGACCCCTTCGAAGCGATATCCAGAGAAGCTGATAGGTCCCTCCCCGATAGTACCTGTCCAAGTAGAGGGAGTCTACACAAGAGCCATATTGGATACTGGGGCACAAGTGACCCTGTTGTACCGGGACTTTTATGACAAGCATCTAAGTCACCTACCCATCCAGAAGATTGAAGAGCTGGAGATATGGGGGATTGGGACAGAGAGTTTCCCTTATGATGGCTATCTGCCTATAAAACTGACTTTTGACCCGTCCATAGCCGGGGAGGCCGAAGTGTTCGATACTTTAGCTGTGGTATGCCCCCGCCCGCCTGGAGCTAACAAGAGTTCCCTAATAATAGGGACCAATACGGATTTGGTCCGAAGACTCTTGGCCCCACTAACAAAAGGAAAAGACTACACAGCCACTGGGATCCACCCAATGTTGAAGACAGCCTACCAGCGACTGATCTTGGAACAGAAGGCCCCAGGAGAGGGGGTAGGGAAGGTCTGGAGGCTGGGAAGAAGAGGGATAGTGCTGCAGCCCGCCTGTTTAAAAGCCACGGTGAAACTCACTTGGGAGCAGCCTGGGCCCTTTGTTATGCTGGAACCTGACCCAAGGGGAGAACCTTCTGGCTTAGAAGTAGTCCCAGAAGTGGTCACATTGAGGGCCCTGAAGAAGGCCCACTGTAAAGCACCTGTGAGTGTCAGGAATACTACGGATGGCATCATAGAAATCCCAGCCAGGATGAGCCCTGCTACCCCAGTTGCTTTGTCGGATGTGGAGAAGACAGATGGAGAAGGGACTAAGTGGGAGAAACTTTCCATGGAGAACCCAAACCTGCCCAGGGCTTGGAAAGAGAGAGCCAAGGCCCAGTTGACCAGGTGGGAAAAGATCTTCTCCCAAGATGAGTTCGATGTGGGGTGTGCAAGGAGTGCCACCCATCGAATCCGCCTCCAGGAAGACAAGCCCTTCAGGGAGAGAGTCAGGCGAGTTCCGTTAGCAGACCTCGAGAACTTGAGCGAACAGCTCGCCGAGCTCAAGCGAACCGGTGTGTTTCGAGAGTCTAGAAGTCCCTATGCCTCCCCGATAGTGGTGGTAAGAAAGAAGAATGGATCAATGAGGCTGTGCATAGACTACAGGACCCTCAACAGGAGAACCATACCCGACCAATACACCACTCCGAGGATAGAGGATGCCCTACAGAGCTTGTCTGGAGCTAAGTGGTTCAGTGTTATGGACCTCAAGAGCGGGTACTATCAAATCCCTATGCATCCAGAAGACAAAGAGAACACAGCTTTCATAACCCCAGTGGGGTTCTTTGAATTCGACCGGATGCCTCAAGGTCTGTCTGGAGCCCCAGCCACCTTCCAACGTCTTATGGAGAAGACTGTAGGAGATATGAACCTCATCTTAGTCCTTGTATACTTAGATGACATCATTGTCTTTGGGAGAACCTTGGAAGAGCATGAAGAAAGGCTGGAGAAAGTTTTGAGAAGACTCAGTGAAGAGGGACTCAAGCTCTCACCCGAAAAATGCCAGTTCCATCAGTCAACTATCTGGGACACATAGTGTCCGAGGATGGGGTAGCCACAGACCCCGAGAAGTTGGAGGCAGTCACCTCCTGGCCAAGGTCCACCACCATGACAGAACTCGGATCCTTCTTGGGGTTCTGCTCTTTATATAGGAGGTTCGTGGAAGGGTTTGCTCGGATAGCCAGGCCTCTGAATGAGCTGCTCAAGACGGAGGGGGAAGAGGATGACTCGGGCCCCAGAAAGCCAGGGGAGTCAGTCAAGGACAAGTGGAACGAGAAGTGCGAAGATGCCTTCCAGATGTTGAAGAGAAACCTAACCACTGCCCCTGTCCTGGCCTACGCAGACCCAAAGAAGCCTTTTGAACTTCACGTAGATGCCAGTCATGATGGTCTGGGAGGAGTGCTCTACCAGGAGCATGAAGGGCAACTGAGACCCGTTGCATATGTGAGCAGGAGTCTGACTCCCTCTGAAAAGAACTACCCCACCCATAAGTTGGAATTCCTGGCCCTTAAGTGGGCGGTAGTTGACAAACTCAGAGACTATCTGTATGGGGCAGAATTCACAGTGAAAACCGATAACAACCCCCTCACCTATCTTTTCACCACAGCAAAGCTGGATGCCACTGGACATAGATGGCTGGCGGCACTGTCTGCCTTTAATTTCAGTCTAAAATACAGGCCTGGAGCTGGAAATCGAGATGCAGACGCCTTGTCTAGAAGATCTCATATCCCCACCAGCAGTGCAGAAGATTGGACCCAAGTGGAACCCGACGGGGTGCGGGCCCTCTGTCTGGGGGCTGAACTCCAAGCCAGTGGCGGCTCAAGAGCAGAAGAAATAGGGGTTACCATAGTAGGAGTTCCCAAGCAATACTGTGGGGTAACCCAGCTGGGGGAAGATAACTTGCCAAGACTGTCAAAGAAGGAGTTGAGGTGTGACCAACTGGAAGACCCCATGGGGAGATTGGTTCTAGAGGCCCTGGAGAATCAGGATCCAAATAGACTCCTGCGTCACCCTTCAAAGGAAGCTCACCTGTTGAGGAAGGAGTGGGACAGGTTGCAGGTGCATCAGGGAGTGGTCTACCAAAGGTGCCCCTCTGATGACCTGGAAGACAAATGGCAGTTATTCCTGCCCGAGAAACACAGAGAGACTGTCTTGGTTGCTCTGCACGACAACCATGGCCACCTAGGGGCGGAAAGGACCTTCCAACTCATTAGGAATCGTTTCTATTGGCCTTGCATGAGGGCCGAAGTTGAGGAATACGGAATCAGGTGAGTACTTACCGAGGCCGAGAGTGGTCTACCCTTGCACCCAAGCGCACTCTGCCCACTGGAGGTGAGACAGGGAGAAGACAGCACAAGGGAGCACTGGCCACCAGCAGGTATAGGTGTCTTGCTGACAGGTCCGGCAGGGGTGAGCTGACTGGAGAACAGGCTGAGGGTCAAGCACCACGGGAGGACAGGGTCGGACAGCAGCCGGCAGCGGAGGTACTAGTCCAGGCAGCGGTTAACAGCAGGTGCCCGTTCGGGGAGAAGCAACAAGCACAGGTTCGGGTAGAGCAAGCTCAGGTAGGTTCAACAAGAAGTCCCGGGTACAGGCAGAGAGTCAAGGGTTGGAGATAGGCAGAGGATCCGGGTCACAGGCCGAGGGTCAAACACTGGAGAAGGGTGGAAGTCCGTTAATCAAGCCAAGAGGTCTGGTGCAGGAGAGCAGAGGGGTGGTCAAGCTGGTCCGGGTCAAAAACAGGAGATCAGTACTAAATTCGAACACTAGGAACACAGGAACGCTGACAAACCAGCAACCAGACAGAGTCACTGAGTCTGTTTAAATAGGCCCGCCTGTAATCCCATTGGTGCGCCATTGCGCATGCGCGCGCGCCGATTCGCCGGTGCGCACACCCGAGAACGTCGGAGCGCCGTCCCGCTGCGCACGCGCTGATGAGCCGATTCGCCGTGCAATCGCACTGACCGCGGATTGGTGACCACAAACGAGGAATTTCCCTGACAGTGCCCCCCCCCCGAGGGGCGGACTCCGGACGCCCTGACTGGCCATCAGTTCTGGATGTTCCTGGTGGAAGGCTCGGATTAGGCGGGGAGCATGCAAGTTCCTGGATGGCTCCCAGGTGTTGTCTTCCGGGAGGTACCCTTTCCACTGGACCAGGTATTGCAACTGCCTGCCTCTCTTCCTACAGCCCAGGATGGATTCCACCTCAAATTCCTTTTCCCCGTCTACTTCGAATGGTGGAGGAGGAGGTTCGTCTCTTCCAAGAAAAGAGCTGGGGGTAACGGGTTTCAACAAGGATGAATGGAACACTGGGTGGATCCTATAGGAACTAGGTAGTGCCAGTTCAAAGGCCACGGAATTGATAGCCCGCTTGATCTTAAAGGGCCCGATGAACTTAGGGCCGAGCTTCCGAGAGGGAATAGGCAACCGGAGATTGGTGGTGGAAAGCCAAACTTCCTCCCCAACTTTGAACGCTGGGTTTTCCTTCCTTCCCCTGTCATAGAATCTTTTGTAGGATTCTTGTGCATTGCTCATCATTTCTTTAAGTCTTAGAAAGTTCTCTTGAACAGAGGCCACCCGGTGCTGGACCGCGGGAACCGGACTTTCCGGGACGTTTTCAGGGAGGAAGGAGGGATGGAAGCCAAAATTGGCCCAGAAGGGGGTCTGATTGGTAGCAGAGTGTACTGAGTTATTGTAGGCGAATTCCGCATAGGGGAGTAGGGACGCCCAGTCATCCTGGGAGGTAGAGCAGAAACAACGGAGGTATTGTTCCAGGGTTTGATTGGTTCTTTCCGTCTGGCCGTTGCTCTGGGGGTGATATGCTGACGAGAGGCATGTGTTGATATCCAGTGATTTACAGAGTTCCTTCCAGAATTTAGAAGTGAACTGGGCACCTCTGTCGGAGGTGATGCTCTTGGGTATTCCGTGAAGCCTGGTTAGATCCTTAAAAAAGATTTGGGTGGTATCCGAGGCTGAAGGTGTGCCAATCATGGGTAGAAAGTGAGCCATCTTTGAAAGGCGGTCTACAACGACCAGAATTGTGGTAAACCCTCCAGAGGGAGGCAGGTCAACAATAAAATCCATGGACACGTCTGCCCAAGGACGTTCAGGGATGGGTAAGGGTTTGAGCAGGCCCCAGCTTTTGGTGTTCAACCCTTTATTACGTTTGCATTGAATGCAGGAAGCGACATAGGCTTTACAATCCTTCCTCCAGCCTGACCACCAGAAGGAGCGGGAGACAAGTTCCGATGATTTACGCACTCCAAAGTGACTGGCCAATTTAATATCGTGGAAAGTCTTCAGAACCAGTGGTCTTGTTTCTGAAGGGACGAAGATCTTGTCCCGAGACCAGAATAGATCATCACGTTTTTCCAGGGAAGACGTGACAGGATCAGAACAGAGCCTGGAGGCGGCTTGAATGGAGGTGAGCAGGTCGGCCTGGGGAATCAACAGGAAATTCTGAGCTGACAGAATGGTACCTGGTTGTGCAGACTGGGGTGTTTCCGGGAACATCCTGGATAAAGCGTCCGCCTTCCCATTTTTGGAACCGGGTCGATAGGAAATATGAAACTTGAACCGGGTAAAAAAAAAGAGCCCAACGGGCCTGCCTGGGGCGTAAGCGCTTAGCTGTTCTTAAATATTCTAAGTTCTTATGATCTGTGAAGATCATGATGGGATGTGCGGCCCCCTCTAGGAGGTACCGCCATTCCTCCAGCGCAAATTTTATGGCCAGTAATTCCCGGTCCCCTACGTCATAGTTTCGCTCCGGAGGAGTCAATTTCTGGGAGGCAAAGGCTACCGGATACAGAAGAGCCTTGGGACCTCGTCTCTGGGACAGGATGGCTCCAATGGCTGTCTCCGAGGCGTCCACTTCCAAGGTAAATGGTAGTAATGGATCTGGGTGTTGAAGTACTGGTGCGGAGGTGAAGGCGTCCTTTAGACGGGAGAAGGCCTCTTGTGCTTCCAGGGACCAGTGGAAGCGGTTGTTTTGCCGGGTAAGTTGGGTTATTGGGGCCACGATGGAGGAGAAGCCCACGATGAATCTCCTATAAAAATTGGCGAAGCCTATAAACCGCTGTACCCCCCGTTTGTCAGTCGGGGCTGGCCAGTCCTGGATGGCCTTCACCTTCTGTGGGTCCATTGCGACCCCGTTGACGGAAATGATGAAGCCGAGAAACTGTACGGAGGTTTTTTCGAAATCACATTTCTCGGCCTTGAGGTAGAGCTTGTGCTTTCTAAGGATGGTGAGAACCTTTATGACATGGATCCGGTGAAGTTCGATGGATGTGGAAAAGAGAAGGATGTCATCCAGGTACACTACTAGGAAATCGTCAAGGTATTGTCTGAAGATATCATTGACTAGGTGTTGAAAGGTGGCCGGAGCATTACAAAGTCCGAAAGGCATAACCAATTACTCGTAATGTCCAAAGCGAGATCTAAAAGTGGTCTTCCACTCGTCACCGGCCCTGATATGGATGAGGTTGTAGGCCCCCCACAGATCCAGTTTGGAGAAGATCCGAGCAGATCGGAGGCGTTGCAATAATTCCGGGATAAGAGTACCTGTTTTTGATGGTAATTTTGTTTAGGTCCCGGTAATCGATGCAGGGTCTTAAGGAGCTGTCCTTCTTTTCCACAAAGAAAATCCCAGCTCCGGCTGGGGATGAAGAGGGGCGAATGAACTTTTTCTGAAGGTTCTCATCGATGTAAGCCTTGAGGGCTCTCAACTCAGTTTCGGACAGTGGGAAAATACGTCCGAACGGGACTTCAGAGCCCAGCAGAAGGTCAATGGGACAATCGTAGGGCCGATGGGGTGGTAAGTGGTCGGCTTGCTGCTTGTCGAATACGTCCTGGAATTCCAGATAGACTGAAGGGACATGCTGGAGGTTGTCTGGCTTTGCGATCATAGAAGCGCAGGTAGTAGAGGTGGAGGCAAGGCAGTGCTGAGAACAGTAGGGGGAGATGAAACTGACCTCTTTCTCTGCCCAATTTATGAGGGGCTCATGTGCCTGAAGCCAGGGGATTCCCAGAATGATAGGGAACAATGGAGCGGGTATAAGGTCTAACTGAAGGAGCTCTTGATGGCCTGAGTCAGAGGTGGCGAGGATGGGTTTGGTTTCTTGTGTGATAAGCCCCGAACGGGGCAGGGACCCATCTGCTAGGTGGATCCGGAGGCAGTGGTCCTTAGACTGGATAGGGACATGGAATCTTGTAACCAGAGCAGAGTCCAGGAAGCAGCTGCAGGCCCCAGAATCAATAATTACCGGGAGGCGGATATCCCCTTCCGGCAGCTGTAGAGACATAAAGAGAACAACGTAAGATTGGGGGTTGTCAGAGATTTGATAGTTCAAGGTGTTTTTAGCAATGGACTTACTAGGTCTTACAGGGCAGCTACGGAGGAAGTGGCCGGTACCCCCGCAATAGAGGCACAGGTTGGCCTGGCGCCTACGCAGTCTTTCCTCGGGAGTCAGAGGAGGCCGAACCAACCCGAGCTGCATGGGTTCTGGTTCAGGAAGGGGTGTTGTCCCAGGAGGAGAGGTTGGTGGGTAGTGAGGCATAGTCCTGAATGGAGGCCAGTTGGGACGGGGAGACTGGAAACGCTCCGTGCGTCGTTCACGCAGACGCCTGTCAAGTTGTGTCTCTGATAGAATCAGGTTTTCCAAGGTAGTGGGGGTTTCTATCCTGGCCAGCTCATCCTTAAGAACCTCGGATAGACCTTGGCGGTACTGGTATCGGAGAGCCGCCTCGTTCCAAACGGTGTCAGCTGACCATTTCCTGAACTCCGCTGTATAGTCTTCTACCGGCCTTCTTCCCTGGGTCAGACTGTGAAGGACGGATTCAGCTGTGGCTGATCGCTGGGGATCGTCATACAATTGAGCCATGTTTTCAAAGAACGTGTCTACTGAATCCAATATTGGGCTCCGCTGCTCCATCAATCCATGTGCCCAGGCTTGGGAGTCATCCGACAAGAGGGATATGATAAACCCTACTTTCACCGCTTCTGAAGAGAAGGTCCTTGGTTGGAGAGCAAGGTAGAGGGTACAGGCATTCTTAAAGGCCCGGTACTTTTTGCGGACACCTGAAAATCTTTCCGGGATAGGGACCCTGGGTTCAGGGGTAGCCATCACCACTGTGGAACTTGTAGGTACTTGGGAGGTGGAGGCAGGACTGGCAGAGGTAGTAGCTGAAGGGGTTGGTCCTAGGAGACCGGTGAGTTGTTGCAGACGGCCATCAATCTGGGTATACCCCTCTTGGAGTCTTTGTACTGCGTCCGTTAAGGTGGATACCTGCTGGCAGAGGGTGTCAAATGGGGAGCGCACTCTGTCGGCCTCAGACATCTGGCTGGTTTGTACTATCAGGTGAGTACTTACCGAGGCCGAGATGCCGAGAGTGGTCTACCCTTGCACGCAAGCGCACTCTGCCCCCTGGAGGTGAGACAGGGAGAAGACAGCACAAGGGAGCACTGGCCACCAGCAGGTATAGGTGTCTTGCTGACAGGTCCGGCAGGGGTGAGCTGACTGGAGAACAGGCTTAGGGTCAAGCACCACGGGAGGACAGAGTCGGACAGCAGCCGGCAGCGGAGGTACTAGTCCAGGCAGCGGTTAACAGCAGGTGCCCGTTCGGGGAGAAGCAACAAGCACAGGTTCGGGTAGAGCAAGCTCAGGTAGGTTCAACAAGAAGTCCCGGGTACAGACAGAGAGTCAAGGGTTGGAGATAGGCAGAGGATCCGGGTCACAGGCCGAGGGTCAAACACTGGAGAAGGGTGGAAGTCCGTTAATCAAGCCAAGAGGTCTGGTGCAGGAGAGCAGAGGGGTGGTCAAGCCGATCCGGGTCAAAAACAGGAGATCAGTACTAAATTCGAACACTAGGAACACAGGAACGCTGACAAACCAGCAACCAGACAGTCACTGAGTCTGTTTAAATAGGCCCGCCTGTAATCCCATTGGTGCGCCATTGCGCATGTGCGCGCGCCGATTCGCCGGTGCGTGCACCCGAGAACGTTGGAGCGCCGTCCCGCTGCGCACGCGCTGATTCGCTGCGCAATCGCACTGACCGTGGATTGGTGACCACAAACGGGGAATTTCCCTGACATACTGCCACTCATGTGCACGATGCATCCAGAGAAAGACTTTACCCCATCAAGCTGCCCCAATGGGCCACCTGCAAAGTCAAAGCCCACTGGATCTGGTATGCATTGATTTTCTCTGCCTCGAACCCGATTTGAATGGACTAGGGAATGTTCTGGTAGTAACCGACCATTTCACCCGGTATGCCCAGGCCTTCCAACCAAAGACCAGAAGGCTTCCACTGTAGCCAAAGTACTTATGGAGAAATACTTCGTACATTATGGGCTACCACAACGGCTTCACTCAGATCAGGGAAGGGATTTTGAAAGTCGGCTGATCCGGAAACTCCTGGATTCCTTGGGGATCAAGAAGACACGAACTACCCCCTATCATCCACAAGGTGATGCTCAGCCGGAGAGGTTCAACCGAACCCTGTTCAACATGCTGGGGACCTTAAGCAGTGAAAAGAAGCAGTATTGGAGTAACCACATAGCGGCAGTTGTGCATGCATACAACAGCACCACCAGTGACGCTACAGGGTATTCACCCTATCGACTTATGTTCGGAAGAGAAGCAAGACTACCGGTAGATCTGGCCTTTGGCACCTCCATAGACCATTGTTCTGCCACTTCCCACAAAGGATATGTTGATAGACTCAGACACAATTTGAAGTTGGCCTATGAACAGGCCCAGGCGGCCTCAGAACAAAGGGGGGCCCGCAACAAGAAAAGCTTTGATCAGAAAGTTCGGATTCAAGATTTACAACCTGGAGATAGAGTGTTGCTACGGAACTTGGGGGTCCCTGGAAAACACAAGCTTGCAGACAGATGGAGACCTGAACCCTATGTTATTTGCAAGAGATTACCGGGCCTACCCGTTTACAGACTTAAGCCAGAAGGGAAGGTGGGGCCCTTAAAGACCTGGCATCGGAACCACCTACTCCCACTAGCTGAAGCAGTTAGGATACCCCCTGCGAGGGATTTCCCTGAGCCAACTTCCATCCTGGATACTACCAGACCAAACACTCGGTCCCAGACCCC
This sequence comes from Rana muscosa, assembly GCA_029206835.1. Lineage (NCBI taxonomy): Eukaryota > Metazoa > Chordata > Amphibia > Anura > Ranidae > Rana > Rana muscosa. The sequence continues at coordinate 73,008,474 of CM055126.1, forward strand.
TCGGATGGGGGAGACAGAGACCTCGGAGCTAAGTGAAGATGAGGGAGAAGAACTTGATTGGCTTTGGCCTTCCCAGGCCCCAGAAACTTCTGCTATTGATCTTCCACCTGAAGAAGACACCATAGACAGTGTCACGTACCTAGTGGATGAGCCCGGATTGCAGGGGATGGCCTCTCTTGCGGCTCCGACTCGTGGCCCCTGGTAGGGTGAACAGGAAGCACAGGAGTCAGGAGTGGCACGAGTGCCTGGCAGGATCAACAGCAGGAGGTTGGTTGGAAGTCCAGGTGGAGCTGTACAGAGGAATCGCAGGTGCGACTGAGCAGAGGCAGGAACCAGGGACAAGCTGGAACGGCAGGCAGATGCAGCAGACTGGAACTAGATAGCTGACTGGACGGACCGTAGACAGGAACCTGGAACAGGCTGGATCGGCAGGCAGATGCAGCAGACTGTAACTGGATGGGCCAAACGAGGTCGGATATCAGGCGGACAGCAGCAGGACCAGAGGAGCAGGCAGAAGGATGGTCAGGCAGGCAGGCAGGCAGAAGTCAGATGCAGGCAGATAGCTGGGTTAGTCAGAAGCAAGCCGGGTCAGATACTGGAGTGAGCTGGAACAGGTTTCAGAGGTCAGGACACACGTAACGCTGTAGATCAGACAGAAAGATCCCAGTGTGTCAGTCTGGTTTAAATAGCCCGCCTGGTGCCAATGGAGGTGTGCGCGCATTCCCGCGTGTGCACGTGCATGCGCAATGGCACCTGCGGTCACGCACCAGGAAGTTCAGAGTGCCTGTTACTGGCAGGATCTTCCTGACAGACGGAACACTGAATGCAGAAGCTACTGAGTTCATCCCGTCCAGCCCTTTGTCGGATTCTTGGGAAAATGCCTATGACATACTCCCCGAAGAGGATTCAAGAGATTCCATGTACCTCCCTGCTCCGGAGTCAAGTGTTCCTGAACCAATGGAAACTCCAGAGTCGGTTCCAGAAGAGGAACCTGTTCCAGCTGAACCAGAAAACCCAAGAGGACAAAGGATACGAAGGGCCATAAAGCCTCCCAGAAGATTAACTTATCCACAGATGGGGAGGAGCTCGGAAGACACTGTGGTTAATGCCAGGAGGAGTATGGAAGACCCTAATCCCTCCACTGTTCATTTGGTGGGGGGCAACCCCAACTCACTCTCTGACACAGTTAGGCAGGACACTAATGATAGTGTGACCTGTGGGCAGGGGAGTTCACCTCCTTATTTTTGGTGAGAATTTCCTCTGCCAACATCATACGCAACTTTGGTTGATGTTGTGCGTACTATAATTTGATGTTATCTTTGGGGACCAAATAGTTTAAGTGGGGGGAGTGTGTAGCGGGGTCTCCTTTAAGGCCCCTGGACTACGTTACCCAGAACCCCGTTCAACACCCAGGGTGCATTTAGCCACCGCAGAGCCTCATGGGAGGGGCTATATAAGAAGAGGGCGAGGCTGAGCTTGGCCTCTTTGGACACCGCGCTGCAATCAACAGGGCTTCCTGTGTGGATCTGCTGCAGTGCAGGGCCGGAAGCCTGGGCCTTGCACAACTTCCAGAGAGCCTTACACCCCACTGCAGAGATTGGGTGGCACCTGACTGTCGAGGTTGGACATCAGTTGGACCGGAGACCCGGTCGTTGCGGATACTGTGTGTGGAGACACAGTAGGTGGAAGTCCCGGACTGGGATCGTGTCCGGAGTGGTGAGCGAGCACCTGCTCATTCATATAGACTCTACTTTGCTTCGGCCTAGAGACTGCCTAGGCCCTCCGGGTTCTATTTTACTGTCCCACAGGAGACTAGTGGCGGAACTGAGTTGAGTAGTCTCCTGTGAGGGGTTCATTCTTCTTCTCATTTTCCTACTATTTGGATTACAAATTACCATTCCTGTTGTGCACCACCAGTCAAGTTGCAAGCAAAGAAATTGTTTCTTCTAGAGACTTAGTTTAGATCTGGGTCAGGCCTGATCTGTAGTTAGAACTTTGGGTTGCTGCGCCATAAGGGCGCATAGTTAGAGATAGTTGTACTTGGCGGGTAACCGCCTGCGTTATATGTCTGCAGAGCCCTGCAACAGGAAATATATGTGTTATGTGTTAACCTTATGCCTTTTATCCAAAGTAAAGAAATGTTATAATTTATCTGTTGCTATCAGTGTGTTGTCTTTATGCAAAGAGGTAGACTGTTAGATTGTGATAAGAGAACAATCCCTAGACTAGCTGTGCCAGAGTGGGTCGAGTAGATTGCCGGGGGTTGGCGGAGCTGTACACAGGGCCCGAAACAAAGCCAGCGGCTCTCTTAACTGGGGGTAGCGCTATATATATACATACACATATATACATACACATATATATATATAATATATATATATTCACCATAAATTAATAAAAAACTTTCTATTACATATACTAATTAATCAAAATTCAGAAATGTTATCCATAGAACTAAAGCCCAGATCAAAAGTACACAAAAGGTAAGAAAGTGATAAAGATTATTGGGAGGGACATCAAAATATTAAATGGCCCATTATTAATGAAGCAATTTATGTCCCATTCCACATTGAGGCCTCCCGGTGTATGACAACCTAATTTATGAATCCAGCTGGTTTCAGATCTGGATATGCTTCTTTTACCATTTCCACCTCTCCAATGGGGCACATATTTTTCCAAACCAATAAAGATAGTACCTTTTGGGTTCCTATTGTGTACAAGATCATAATGTTTTGACTCATTATGTTTGTCAAAACCATTTTTTATATTGGTAATGTGCTCCCCTAATCTTATATGGAGTTTCCCAATGGTCCAACCCACATGGGCACCGCAGGAGGTACACCATGTATTTAGTATTGCAGGTTATAAGGGACCTAATGGGGTATGTAACTCCTGTTCCAGATGAAATGAAATCAGTAATTCTTCTACCCTGGAGAGCGTTGACCCTACAAACTTTGCATCTCCTACAGGGATAGAATCCCTTCAGATCCCCCAAAAAAGTCGGCCGAGTTGGGGGATCAGGTACATTTGGTGCTATTGAATGTCTGAGGTTGGAAGCACCCCTAAAGAGCACTCTTAGGCTGTTGGACAACAAAGGCCCCAACACTCGGTCATTCTTTAACACCGACCAATGTTTTTTAATGATCCTTTTAATGGCCCAGTGTTGGCTTGAATATGTAGTCAGAAAGGCTAGGCCAAAATCCTCCCTGTTTTCCACCTCCGGGGGTCTGTCACACAGAAGAGTCTGTCTATCTCTGAGACCAACCTCGACAATGATAGAATCCAGTTTAGCAATATCATAACCCTTAGCTATAAATCTAGATCTAAGGATTTGTGCTTCCTTATGATATTGCTCCAAATCGGTACAGTTACGCTTTAAGTGCAAAAACTGACCCTTTGGAACCGCCGACAGCCAGGAACTATGATGACACGAATCCAGTGGTATGTAACCGTTCCTGTCCGTCGGTTTAAAAAAAGTGGATGTGACAATCCTATTGTCCTCTATTGAAATGTTAAGATCCAGAAAATGAATCTAAATGGGACTAATCTCATAACTAAGAATAATTCCCCTGTCATTACTATTTAAGAAAGACAGATAGGAATTGGCTGATTCAGTGTCACCATCCCAAACAAATAGGATGTCATCAATAAATCTTTTCCAAAAAATAAGATTGGGTGACCTATCACAGAGTACCACGTCCTCTTCCCACTTGGCCATGAAGAGGTTGGCCATACTGGGGCAAACTTGGCCCCCATGGCCACACCCCTAATCTGGAGATAGTGAGTACCACTATGCCAGAAATGATTATGCTTCATCGCGAAGTCCAGCAGTTCCATCACGAAGTTGCACTGCGTGACAGAAATGCCAGAGTCGCGATAAAGAAAAAGTTGCACCGCCTCATGAGCTAGGTTATGAGAAATGGCTGTATAGAGGGATGCGACATCTGCCGTAATAAGCAAGTAGGAAGCCTTCCACTCAATCTCACCAAGCAGGTTGATCACGTGCTTGGTGTCCTTGAGAAAGGACGGGTGCCCATCACCAGTGGTTGCAAGTAATGATCGATATACTTGCCAATACGTGAAGTAATAGAATCTATACCACTGATGATGGGCCTGCCCGGGGGATTAATCAAAGTTTTGTGGATTTTAGGCAATATGTACATCACCGGCAATCTAGGCGCCAAGGGCACCAAATATTCCCTTTCTTTTGGGTTTAAAATACCCATATCATGTCCCTTATCAATTAGAGCTCTCAACTCCTTCTTATATTGTATAGTGGGATCCATGGGTAAACTTGAGTAAGTCAGAGGGTCCATCACTATCCTGGACATCTCCTCAAAATAGGAGTCCTTGTCCAGAACAACGATGGCACCCCCTTTATCAGCTGGTCGCACGACCACATCCCTCCTATTACATAGGGACTCCATACACAATTTGAGATCATGTTGGGTTTGTACCGGTTTAACATTTAGATTATTCAATTCCCCCAACACCAGATCACGAAATACAGTCAAATTCGGTGCCTGGTGAATGGGGGGATTGAAGAGGGATGCGTTTGACAACCCTGAGTGCAAAACAACAGAGGCCTCCCTGACTGGTTGCCTCGTGGGATTGCTCATGATGTATCGTTTAATATTTAACTTTCTGGTATATTTTTGTATATCTATGAAAGTTTGGAACTTGTTGAGGTTCCGCGGAGGGGCGAACTTTAGCCATTTGTTCAAAGTGATTAGTTCCTCCTTGGATAGTTCCTTTTGTGCTGAGATTGATAATCCCAGCACAGTCTAGAATTTCCTTCTCTTTGGAGTGAAGTTTCCTCCCCCCTCTGCACCCTCTGTTGCGTCCCCATTTCTTTTCTTCCTGTTTCTGCCGGCCTGCCGAAAATCCCAACCAGAGCGACCCTCCGGTTGTTGACTTTGGGAGGAACAGGAAGCCCCTTGGTTAACACCCAAACCAGATACCACCTTATCGTTAGCGAGTGGAGCAAATCTGTTCCTAGTGCTTAAAGCATTACGGCTTCCATTATTAGCACGAGGGGATTGGTGGTTTCCATAGTTCTGTTGATTGGGATATGCATCCCTATGACGCCAAGGTGGAGGGGAGTGATGATTAGGATAAGGGGAAGGGTTCCTTCTACTACCCCTACCTCTTCCTTGTTGGTAATATTGTTGTGGATTATTTCTCCCTCCCTGTGGATCCAGAGAGGGGCGAGGCATTTGAGAAACACTAGGGAATACACCCTGTTCGTTTATTAATATACCACTCCTTTGAACAGTACCAATTGGTTGAGAGCCAGTTGCACTGTCCCCCGCTGGTGGGTCAGGAGATGGTATAACCTGCCATCTAAAAACTACATTCTCCCTATAGTCTTTTACGTCTGTTATACTTTTTCTTAGATTTTTGTTCAGATTCTTCTCTAATTAGTACTGCTTTAAGAGCCTCAGATCTATGCAAATAATCCTGTTCTGTTTTAAAGGGGATTAATTTGTTTTTAATGATGTTGATCTCGCAGTCCAAAGTTGCCAACTTGCGCTTTTTTTTTTTTTTGCTATAAGAAACTGCAAAAAATTGACTCCTGCCTCATTGAAGTATTTGAACCACTCGGCCAACTCATTATCATCTTTCTGGGGATTTACATCCCACCTGAGGCTCCTAGGAACCATGTCTGCTTTCACATACTCCTATAAATATGCAACATCCCACCTAGTGTGAACCTCAGTGATAGTGAGATTTTTTAATCTAAGAAAACAACATGCTAGATCATCTCTGGGGTCATCGTTACCATCAAAAACACCCACAGTGTTAATAACCACCTGTGATCTATAATCAAAAATATCCATGACGGATACACCAGCTGCAAATTAAGTATATCAAAAACAAAATATGGTTATAAAAGAAAAATTTGCGCTAGGTGCAAATTATTAAAGTGCAATAAATTAATGAATCCCAAAAGTAAAACCTACTGCTAGACACCAAAAAACCTTGATATAAGGTACAACAAAAATAAATATACAAAACTTCCGGTTCCGGCTAGGTGTCCAATCAACATCTCTGGAGACTCTCCCACTGTGGATGAAGCGTTCCTGCTGAATCATTCTGCTTTCCACTGAGTAAACATCACTCTACTGAGCCTGTTTTGACCCCCCTGAGAAGGGCGGTCGCAGGCTGTCTGGTAAGCCTTCATTCTTCACCTTTGGTGGCGGGATCTTTACTAAGTGTTGGAGCATTATCCCCATGATTTTCATCGGATACCTGCACTCTGTAGAACTCTTTATCATCTTTTAATAGAGGAGAAGATATCATATATTTTCACAGACACATATGACCTTTAAAATGTTTATTTGTAGTATTCACTCATGTTTTTGATACTTTTTCTTACTTTTTAATTCACTGTATAGCTATACACAGTTTTGTTTATCCAGCGCTACACTTTTTTGTATATTTATTTTTGTTGTACCTTATATCAAGGTTTTTTGGTGTCTAGCAGCAGGTTTTCCTTTTTGGGATTCATTCATTTATTGCACTTTAATAATTTGCACCTAGCGCAAATTTTTCTTTTATAACCATACTCTTGGTGGGCGCATGAATGGGCCCTGCTGTGAATTATTAGATCAAGAATTGTAATTGCATGCCCCTGTTGAACAGGGGCTGAAAAATTGGGCCTTTGGTGGTGGCGCTGGTGCCACAAGACTTTAAGTCCTCACAGTTACTCTTGGTGGGTGCAGGAATGGGCCCATCTGTGAAGTATTAGATCAAGAATTGTTATTACATGCCCTTGTTGAACAGGGACAGAAAAATTGGGCCTTAGGCACTGGTGCCACAACACTGCAACCCATCACAGATACTGTATTTGGAGCGCAGCAATGAGCCCTGTTGCAAAGCATTGCATCAAAAATTTTAATTACACACCCCTGTTAAATAGGGGCTGAAAAATTGGGCCTTAGCCACTGGTGTCACAACACTTCAACCCATCACAGATACTGTATTTGGAGAACAGCAATGAGCCCTGTTGCAAAGTATTGCATACATTTTTTTAATTATACGCCCCTGTTAAACAGGGGCTGAAAAATTGGGCCTTAGCCACTGGTGACGGCACCCAGAACCACAAATGTTCTTCCAAGCTATCGGCAGGATCATTGAGGAGGAAGAGGATAGTCAGTCAACATAACAGGGCAGTCACTCAGCATCAGCATAGGCAGTCTTGAAGGGATGTGACATTTAAAAAAAAAAAAAATATTTGGTTACATCAGCTTCAGGTGCTTGGTAGCTGGTGGTGATCCAAGATTGGTTCATCTTTATGAAGGTCAGTTGATCAACCGAGTCGGTGGACAGGCGCACCCTGTGATAGGTTACAAAGCCACCAGCAGCACTGAATGTGCGTTCCAAAAGAACGCTGGATGCAGGACAGGCCAGTAGCTCAATTGCATACTGTGCAAGCTCTGGCCAGTGATCCATCCTCAAGACCCAGTAAGCCAGAGGATTTTCGGTGGGAAAGGTGTCAAAGTCTGACCTAGGTATTCCTGGACCATGTAAATCAGACGCTGGCGATGGTTGCTGGAAGCGATCATACCTTGGGGCTGCGTACTAAAAAATTGTCTGAACGCATCGGTCAGACGGCCACCTTCCCCACCGCTCCTTCTTTGACTGACCGAAGCCTCAGCAACTCGTTGTCCAGGACCAGGAGTTTGTAACCTCCCAGTCTCTGGGAACGCATTGCACAGACCTTTCTGCAAGGCCTCCCGGAGATGTCTCATCCTCTGCTCCCTCAGCGACGGCAAGATAAGGTCCGCAACCTTACCCTTGTACCGTGGATCAAGGAGAGTGGCCAGCCAGTAAGGGTCCATCTCCTTGATCCAAAGAATACGAGGATCCTTCCGCAGGCTTTGCAGAATCAGGGAGGCCATGCAGCGTAGGTTAGATGAGGCATTCAGTCCGGAGTCCTCTGGGTCACTAAGGACGACATGATCCGCAGCCACCTCCTTCCCAGCCACGTACAAGTCCACGGGTTTCTTGGGACTGTAAATCATCCCTAAAAGACTGCTGCTGTTGATACTGAGTGCCAGGTTCTACTTCCATGCTGACACAATCCTCCTCCTCCTCCTCTTTCTGTGTGATGGGTGGGAAAGAAGGAACACTGTCTAGGTAAAGGGGGCCTTGAGAGGCAAGGAAGTCCTCCTCTTCCTGCCTCTGTTCTGCCTCAAGTGCCCTGTCCATTATTCCACGCAGCGTATGCTCCAACAGGTGGACAAGAGGTACAGTGTCACTGATGCATGCACTGTCACTGCTCACCATCCTCGTGGCCTCCTCAAATGGGGCCAGGACAGTGCATGCATCCCTGACCACGCCCCACTGGCGTGGTGAAAAAAAACCCGAGCTCCCCGACCCTGTCCTGGTGCCGTAGTCGCACAGATACTCATTGATGGCCCTCTGCTGCGTGTGCAGCCGCTGCAGCATGGCCAACGTTGAGTTCCACCTGGTGGGCATGTCACATATAAGGCGGTTCTTGGGCAGGTTCAACTCCTTTTGCAGCTCAGCCAGCCGAGCACTGGCATTATATGATCTGCGGAAATGCACACAGACTTTCCTGGCCTGCCTCAGGACATCCTGTAAGCCCGGGTACCTGCCCAAGAACCACTGCACCACCAGGTTAAGGACGTGAGCCACACAGGGCACATGGGTCAGTTGTCCCTGTCGGAGGGCGGAGAGCAGGTTGGTGCCATTGTCGCAAACCACCATTCCTGGCTTAAGCTGGTGTGGCGTAAACCACTTCTCGGCCTGCCGCTGCAGAGCTGACAGAACCTCTGCCCCAGTGTGGCTCCTGTCCCCCAAACACACCAGCGCAAGCACGGCATGGCATCTTTTTGCCTGCGTACTTGCGTAGCCCTTTGAACGCCTACGGAGCACCGCTGGTTCCGAGGACAAAGCACAGGAAGAGGCCATGGAGGAAGAAGAAGAGGGGTGGAGGAGAGAGGTGTGTCACAACCAGTAGTAGCATTTTGGAGGCGTGGCGGCGGAACAACCTCCAACACTACTGCACCCTGTCCTGCATCCTTCCCAGCTGCCAAAAGAGTGACCCAATGGGCTGTGAAAGAAAGGTAACGTCCCTGTCCATGCCTGCTGGACCATGAGTCAGCGGTAATATGCACCTTACTGCTGACCGCCCTGTCCAGCGAGGCATGGACATTGCCTTCCACATGCCGGTAGAGAGCCGGAATCGCCTTCCGTGAGAAAAAGTGGCGTTTGGGAACCTGCCACTGAGGAACCGCACATTGCACAAACTCACGGAAGGGGGCCGAGTCTACCAACTGAAAAGGCAGTAGTTGAAGTGCTAGAAATTTAGCCAAGCTACCATTCAACCGCTGGGCATGTGGTTGGCTGGGAGTGAACTTCTTTCGACGGTCCAGCAGCTGGGGCAGGGAAATTTGCCTGCTACAATCGGACGTCCGTGTACTGCTAGCAGAGTGCCCGCAAGTACTTGGCTGTGACACACCTAATTCTACACCTTCATTCCTCTCAGTGCAGGTTTCAGAGAGGACTGAAGGTATAGTGGGGTTGGAGATCCCAGCTGATGAGGAGCAAGAAGAGGTCCGCTTTGTTCTTTGGTGTGGGTCTTTAAGGTACGCTTGCCAACGAGCTGCATGGCAGGTCAACATATGTCTGGTCAAGCATGTGGTGCCCAAGCGGCTGATGTTTTGGCCACGCAAGATACTCTTGAGACATATGTTGCAAATAGCAGCGGTACGATCTGATGCACCGACTCAAAAAAGGCCCACACCAAAGAACTTTTGGAATAACGGGCAGAGGCAGCGCCCTGCACAGGCGGAGATCTGCAGTGTGATTCAGTTGGTGTGCTGCCCTTACGCTGGCCCCCGGAGGGCATCCTGCCTCGTTGGAGATGTGCCTCCTCCTCATCCTCTCTCCTATCAGGTACCCACGTGGAGTCAGTGACCTCATCATCCCCTCCCTCTTAATCATTGGAGCAAACCTGGCAGTATGCTGCAACTGCTGGAATATGACTGCCAGATTGCTGTCCTTCTTGAGCATCCCCTCTCTCTGCGCTCATGCTACTGCCTTCCTCTAGCTGTGTATCATCATCAGACCCTTCAAAACGCTGAGCATCCTCCTGGAGCATGTACCCAACACTTTGTTCAAACAGTTCGGGGGACTCATCAGGAGGACATGGTGGGTCTAGGGAAGGAGTGACTGATGACATTGATATGAGGGAAGAGGATGCATTGGCAGCTGCTTTGCCAGTACCCTAAGCCTGGGTGAGAGAGGATGAGGAGGGCTTGGTCATCCACTCTACCAAGTCTTCGGCATGATGCAGCTCAACACGTCCAGCTGCCGAAAATAAGGACAAGCGTGTCCCATGGCCACGTGCTGATGACAATACACCGCGTCTACGACCAACACTGTTGCCCCCAGACACAGAGCCTGCTTTCTTTATCGTACACCACGGGACACAGAGCCAGTCATTTACATAATGGGTTATGGGTCACCAGCGGTGATTGGACACTGGCACAACCAATTGAATGCAGTTCCCCTCCATATAACCCCTCCCATCAGGGGAGTTCCTCAGTTTTTTCGCCAGTGTCTAAAGGTGTTGGACGCGATAGGATGTGCTAAAGGAAAGCTATGCTTTTGGACCCATCCAAGACGCCTAAAGTAAGCCAAAACTGGATGGGATCCGGGCCTCACATGTGAGGCGTCGCCTGTAATGTCTCTCTTCGGAGGACTGGGCTCTAAGATCCAGCACTTTCGCTACTTCGCTAAAAGTCCTGGTAAGAGTCTTTTACAAGGCCCAGGGGAGAGGCATCCTTTAAATAGGAACCCATATCCCTGAAGGTTGGCACACACAGCCCGCCGTGATGGGTGAAGATTGGTATATGTTTGATTTTCAGCAGAAAAAAGCCTGCGGCGAGGATAAAGGTAAGAGGTTAGAGTCCTAAACTAAGTTTAAGGACCTTTCCTAAGGATAAGTGGATGTCTTCTCTTATGCCGCCAGCTCTGTTCAGTGTCTGTTTCCTGGGACAAGCACACTGTGAGTTTCCTCTGCTGCAGAGTCTTGCTTGGGCACCTCCCTCCTCCTCTCGAATGGCCGACCAGACACCTGCAGAAGCAGGTAAGGATGGCACGGTGCTGGATAAAGGAGCTTCCCTTGCACCGTAGTCGCCGCCATTGAGCTCTAGGAGCCGCGCGCGCTCACAGGGGCGCGCTTTATCGGCGGCAGGAGGGACGGGAGGTCGCGAGCATGCACGTGCGCGGGCACGTGAGCGCGCGCAGGCACGTGAAAACGGCGCCTGTTTACAAAGGCATAAAGGTCTGCAGTAACCAGCAAGCTCACTCCTTTTGGGATACAGCAGCATTACAGGGACGTAAGGCTCCATGTGGACAGGCTGGGTACTACCGAGACAGACACCCACTTTTGTGCATAAAACTGTGTGTTTAAAGTTGCATACTTTATGTAGATTGCTAAACTTAGCACAGTAGTATATGCATTTTTGGTACCTTGGTTTTTTCTTAGCAGTATGCCTTCCAGGGGAAGAAATTCTGGGAAAAGAGATAAAAAAGCACCGCCGCCTGAGACGGGAGGGTCTAGCTGTGCTGACTCAGTACCTTTCTCTCCTGTATTATCTGACGCAGCTGTACAGGATGAGCCATTGCCACTATCAGGTATGGCAGCTTCCCCAGTGAAGCCTGGGCCTGTGTATGTCTGAGGACACTTTGTCAGCAGCCCTAAATAACCTAGAATAGAGAATCGCCACATTAATCGCTAAGTCTTCTAAAAAGGACAGAAAGCGAAGCAGATCTCCTTCGGTGATTGACCTCCTTTCAGAAAAATCTGAGAATGAGGAGGATGAAGAGGATGCTACACCGGCAGAGGATGAGGAGTCGGACGGATCAGGGATATGAGATAAGCCTTTCTCTGCATCCCAGATTCTGAAGTCGCAGGTGCAATGTTATGCTGGAACAGTGCGTTCTGCATTTAAGTTACCCTCTTCGGAGGTAACTGAATCACCTGTCTCCTCCCTGGGTTCATTAAGATCCCTGCAGGGTGCATGCTCTTTCCCGGTTCATCCATTACTAGAGGATCTGATTTACGCAGACTGGCAACACCCAGATAAGCATTTCTCACCTCCAAAAAAGTTTGACATTCTTTATCCTATGGAGGAGAAGTTTTCAAAGAAATGGAGCCTGCCTTCTGTAGACACAGCTATTTCTTGTGTAAATAAGAACCTGACGTGTCCGGTGGACAATGTACAAGTGTTTAAAGATCCTTCTGAGAAAAAGTTGGAATCTTTACTTAAATCTTCCTTTCTTTTAGCCGGCTCAGTTACTCAGCCTGCTGTAGCAGCAGTGGGGATGTGTCAGGTCATCAGCAGGTAAAACAGGGGCTGAAGGATCTGCCTCAGGAACAGGCCAAATTATGGGAGAATTTGCCTAAACCCTTATGTTTTACAGTGGATGCCATGAGAGATTCTATTCTACAAGCATCACGCCTTACACTCCAGCTGGTGCATATGCGCAGAGTTCTTTGGAAGCATTGGTCAGCAGAAGCTCCATGCAAAAGACTCTTGGCTAGTTTCCCCTTCCATGGCAAACGCCTATTTGGGGAGGATCTGGAAAAATATATCCAAAAGATATCAAGCGGTAAAACCACTCTTTTTTTACCTGAGAGAAGGAAAAACAAGAGGCCTTGTTTTAAACGTTCTCTTTCCCCGGCTCCAGGGAAACCTGCCTCCAGCCAGTGGCAGCGGCATTTTCAGCCAGCCACAAAAGCCAAAGGAAATCAGGCTCAGAAGAACAAGAAGCCGTGGGGTTCAAGAGCCAACAAGCAAGACCCCAAAGCCTCTCTGTGAAGGGGCGCCCCCGCTCGGCCGAGTGGGGGGAAGGCTTTGTCAGTTTTCAGCGGCATGGCAGACAGAAATCCAAGACAAGTGGGTAGTATCTACAATATCCTCAGGGTACAAACTGGAAGTTCGAGAGATCCCATCTTCTCAGTTCCGAAGTTCAAGACTCTCCAAAGATCCACAAAAAAGAGGATCCTTCTTCAAAAGTTTTTGATCACTTACTGTCTCAAGGGGTGGTTACAGAAGTACCCCTAAAGGAACAAGGTTCAGGTTTTTATTCAAACCTGGAATATAAAAAGTGTGAAAATACTGCGCTGTCTGAATAAATGTAAAATATATGTGATAACTTAATATCTATGCAGCAACCAAAAAATGTGGGACACACACAAATAACAGATATATAAAGAAAGAACTAAGGCTGCGCAACTGAATAAAAAGTAAAATACCAAAATTATGTTATAAAAAACACAATATGATATCATTTGTGTATGACGTGAATAAACAATATAACTTATGGGGTAAGGGATGTTATTCTATGTACGTCTCTGGGTAATAGATGGTACTTAAACTGTATTCCTTGATATTGACATGCAAAAAAAATTTCAAAGATAGTCCATAAGTAACAAAAAGTCCCCAGAAAGAAGAAATTAAGGATTCCAAAACTCTTCAAAACTGCATAAGTGACTTCAAAAATGAAACACCATAGAAGGAGTGATGATATGACAGGAGAGAAATCCACCACCTTGTCCCTTTCAGGCTGCTTACCAGAAATTTTGATCCCTGAAAGAGATCAATCTGAATAGGTGGCTGTTATCCCCGCCAAGGGCTCTAATTGACTCTCGCTGTGCTCTCTGTTCATCTAGGTTCCAGTCTGTTAGTCCACCAGGCAGCTCCGTGAGTCACATTTAGGGTAAAAGAGAAAACCCCATAGCGTAATCCAGTATATAAAAAACGTTTATTAAAATAAAAATGCACTTACAGCATGTTGAAGTAAAAACAGCAGTGGTTTAGTGTGCGGCCGGCCGGCTCTCACTACCCGTTGCTTCCGGGATTCGTATCGTGGTGACGTCAGCACGCCGCTCCTCCCTACGTCGTTTCGACAAACCTGTCGTCATCCAGGGGCACGGGCGGCGTGCTGATCCACCACCATTATGTATGCTGTGAACGATAGCTGGGGACCGCCCAGAACCTAGTTCCCAGCGTTCCAGCTATGGGCGTCGCCATTTTGAAAATGGGCAAACTGCCCTTAAGTTGCTAACCGTTTGTCTTTAATCTCCCTGTCGGATCACACTCCGACATAGAGATATATATGGTCACGGCCGAAATCTCCTTTCACCGTGATTGAACCCATTCAGTGAAAATACTTATTACTATAACCGTGACACCAATGAAATCCGCCAGGGTCTGAGCTCTCGGCATCTACATTACACAAATAGCCATATTTAAAATGGGAAAAAATGCCCTTACTATCTATTCTCTGACTGGCGTCAATAATCTAAGTCATCAATCAGAAATATACACACGGAAGGGATCAATTGGTGACCAGCTGAATCCCTGAAGGTGAAACTTGCATTCAAATAGCGCGCACGTTCCACTTTTATGTATCATATAGGTACAGACACATATGGATTAAAATTACCAAAGTACTGTACACTGTTTGGACATGCAAGGATTCACTCCCTTGTTTACCCTTTAGAAAACATATGTCCCAACTTATACCTATATTGATGACTTATAAAAATTAATTCATTCTTATTAAAAAACTGTTGTGTCATATATAGGATGGATATAATGTGACCGCCATCTTGTGGACAAATTCATGATTACACGCACTAATTTATAGTGCGTGACAAACCATAACCATCCACATGTGGAATGTCTTTTAGTTTGGGAGAAGGAAGTACAAAAATATATGGAACAAAGGGATTTCTTAAAAAAAGGATATTAAGAATCGGATATTTAGACGAATTTAATCTATCTATTGGATTCTATAAATGGATGTATCTATCCCAAAAAAATACATATGAGTGCCACCAGAGCACACCCAAACGTAATGATGGAATAAACACAAATTTGATGTATACTTAAATGACCCCATGAACGTCCCAGGACGAGCATGGGTAAATGGACCCCATCGTTGAAACTGTGTACAACTAGAGTATTTAGTCTCTGTGTTATGGGTCCCCTGAAGATAACAACAATGATGGAATAGAGATGTACCGAGAGCTCCGATCCAGTTCACATTACTATACAAAAAATGATAATGACACCTAGCTGTTATCGATGAATGCATTAACATCAATGTCGATATTAAGCCCTACGGGGTGTAGCAGCGGACCCTGTGTATCCAGCTCATTTCCATACGGGAAATTTCCCTGATTAGAGAACCGCCCCTCCAATGAGGACTATACCTATAAATTCCTATAAAGGAAGTGCCCTCTGGGTTGCGCTGATGGTATAAGTCATAATGCTTGGATACAGAGTGATATTGGAAGCCACTCCTAATGTTGGCTAAATGTTCTACAAGTCTTACTTGCATGGTCCTTTTAGTCCTACCTATATATTGCTTCCCACAGGGACATTGTAAAAGATATACAACGCCTGTGGAACTGCATGTGACGAAAGTGTCGATCTTGTGCGTTTTTAAGGTACTGCTAGATATAAATACTTCCGTCTTTTTGGACCTGATTTTATTTATGGAGCACACCTGGCACCGACGGCATTGGTGGTACCCCGATAGTTGTTGAAAAAAAGAGACTTTTTTAGGTGGAGGGTCAACCACATTGGGTGCCACTCTATTCCTATTTGTCACTACATTCACGTGTAAATCTTTTATGTTTACACCAAGTAAGATTTAATTTCAATATCTTTATCATTTATTGGAGTAATAATGGATATCTTTGAATATCGGGCCTCGAAGGTGGTCAACACCCAAGGTGTTTTTGAGACCTTTGACACCAAGGATGGAGACTTGGGGGGGTTATTTGTCAGACTTAAAAATCTGACTATTTCCGAGGTACACACCCAATGGGATATAGCTTTTTTGGAGACGTACATTAAATTAAGTATGGTTCCAAGAAGCTTACGATGGGAGGTATGTCCCCAGAAGGGTGAGGTAGAGTTGGAAAGTTGGTTCCGGTATTTTAATGATGCGGGGGTCAATTTTCTACGTTTTCTAGTCGGGAGAAAAAACAGCAAACTTACCAGACTAGACGGGGAGATTAAAACCCTTAAAGACAGTCTCCTTGCCCATAAAGAAGGGGAAGAATACAAGGAGCGAACCATTAATCTTTTAAAATTACTGGACAAGGAGGAGAAGGAACAAAAAAGTAAAAAAAGAAAGAAATATAATAGGGACTATGGGGATTACCAAGCCAATCTCGTCTTCGAATGGCAAAAGAAATTGGCTAATGAGGAGCTGGACAAACAAGAAACAAGAATGGAGGCTATTTTACAGGGAGATAATGCTCCAGATGCCTCTATAGGGGCAATACAACATTTGCCCATTAGGGAAGTCTCACACAGAACTCCTAAAAAACCAACCAATAGTAAAGTGGGGAAGAAAGGAAGGCGGGTGTCTTACCAATCACCTAAACGAACACAGGTACCCCCTAAGGGAGGACAACCTCCAAGAAATACCAGTTGGAATCAACAATATGGTGGAGGGAGGAGAGATGACCGTGATTATGGTCAACAACAATATAACAATAACCAACATCAAGTTTATAGAGACCCTCCAGGATCTTGGAGAGAGAGACAGATAGAGGTCCATATAATAATTATGGTTATGATAGACCACCCTATCAGAGTCCCAGGCGCGATGAAAGGACCTACTATGAGAGACATAGAGAAGATTGGGAGTATAACAATAGGGGAGAACCTTCCAACCGTTTTTTCCCTCTTAGAGATAGGGATGGACCTGCATATCAGAAACAAAATGAGTATGACCTGGAGGAGCAGGAGCTCACATGGTCCACTAGGGATCGGTCAAGGAGACAGAGTGGGAAAGCGCTAGAACAACATCATTGGGGTTTTCCCAAGGCCAATCAGGGCATAAAGAGGCCCATAGAAAACAAAGAGGAACAAGAGGGGGGAGGAGAGCACAATCTAAAACAAACAAGAGCTTAACGGGTGAAGGTATTTTCAATCTTAGTTCCCAAACCCTGACGGAATCTGAAACAGCCCTTTTGAATAAGGGTTTAAAATTTACTCCTCCTCGAAAACTCAATAAATTCGAAACATACATGGACGTACATAAGTACGTGAGGAGAATCAATATTAAAAGACATTTTGCTAGTATTCCAACACGTCAAGGGGGACTAACGTTGAACAATTATCAATACACAGGATTGTCCAATGCTTCCATCTTTAACCCTTCAGGTACCCTAGCACCATCACTGAGAGTATTTCGCGATGTGGTTTTGCGTGATCTGGAATCTGTTAAAACAACCAACAAAAAAATGGAAAAGAATTTGGAGCAGGGCTTAGATACCTTGTGTAACAACAAACAACTGGTTATACGCCCAGCAGATAAAGGGGGTGGGATAGTGATCCTTGATAGGGACGACTATCTTCAGGAATTATCCAGGATAGTTGGCGATCAGGAGACATATACCCTTTTGGTTGGAAATCCAATCCTCAAATATAAAAAGACCTTGGAGGATTTGGTAACTAAGGGTGCTTAATTGGGGATTCTGAGTGAAAAAGAACAGCTTTTTCTAGTTCCTAAGGCACCAAGGGTACCTATCCTGTACTGCTTGCCTAAAATACATAAAAGTCTGACTTGCCCCCCGGGACGTCCGATAGTTAGCGGAATTGATTCCATCACATCCCGGGTGGGCAAGTACATAGACTTTTTCCTTCAACCAATAGTGTTGAAAATGCCGTCGTATCTGAAAGATACGAAACACGTAATCAATTTACTAGCAGATCAACATCCCAATGAACACACGTGGATGGTCACAGCTGATGTGACATCACTGTACACTATAATTCCCCACTCTTTGGGGTTATCAGCTGTCAAATATTATCTTAACCTCCATTCAACAACAACGGAGGAACAACAAGAATTTATTATGGAGCTTCTAGATTATGCGGCAAAACATAACTATTTTTGGTTCAGTCACAACTTTTACAAGCAGGAACGGGGGGGTGGCCATGGGGGCTAAATACGCCCCCAGTTTGGCCAATCTTTTCATGGCCAAATGGGAGGAGGACGTCATCTTTAAAGACCGAAACC
This sequence comes from Rana muscosa, assembly GCA_029206835.1. Lineage (NCBI taxonomy): Eukaryota > Metazoa > Chordata > Amphibia > Anura > Ranidae > Rana > Rana muscosa. The sequence goes on from CM055126.1 coordinate 73,026,564, forward strand.
CACATCTCAAGTTTTGGGCTAGGTATATAGATGACGTCCTCCTCCTTTGGGATGGCACCGTTCCACAGCTGGAAGCTTTCTTTCTAGAGATCAATCAGAACGATAGAGGCATACGTTTCATGTATGAAGCTAGCCAAATGCGGATACATTTTTTGGACCTCACAATCATCAAGAATGAAGTGGGTTTCAAAACGATGTCGTATTTTAAACAAACTGACCACAATGCCTATATACCGAGTGACAGTTGTCACAAGGACTCTTGGCTGAAGTCGGTGCCAAAAAGCCAATTTGTCCGCATGAGGAGAAATTGTTCTGAAAAGTCTGATTATTTTCTCCAGGCTAACATCTTGAAAGATAGATTATTAGAAAAGGGCTATGATCAGAAAACCTTGGAAGACATTCTAAAGGAAGTGGGGGACATAGAAAGATCATCTTTGTTAACAAATGGCCCAAAAAAGAAACCACAACAATTGTGTATACCATTTATCACGACATACTCTACACAACATTATATGATAAAAAGAATCATTCGGAAACACTGGCACCTCTTAGGGAATGACCGTATTATTAATACTTTCCTCCCAACAATCCCACAAGTGATTTTCAGGGGTGCCCCCTCCCTAAGGGATAGAGTGGCACCCAATGTGGTTGACCCTCCACCTAAAAAAGTCTCTTTTTTTCAACAACTATCGGGGTACCACCAATGCCGTCGGTGCCAGGTGTGCTCCATAAATAAAATCAGGTCCAAAAAGACGGAAGTATTTATATCTAGCAGTACCTTAAAAACGCACAAGATCGACACTTTCGTCACATGCAGTTCCACAGGCGTTGTATATCTTTTACAATGTCCCTGTGGGAAGCAATATATAGGTAGGACTAAAAGGACCATGCAAGTAAGACTTGTAGAACATTTAGCCAACATTAGGAGTGGCTTCCAATATCACTCTGTATCCAAGCATTATGACTTATACCATCAGCGCAACCCAGAGGGCACTTCCTTTATAGGAATTTATAGGTATAGTCCTCATTGGAGGGGCGGTTCTCTAATCAGGGAAATTTCCCGTATGGAAATGAGCTGGATACACAGGGTCCGCTGCTACACCCCGTAGGGCTTAATATCGACATTGATGTTAATGCATTCATCGATAACAGCTAGGTGTCATTATCATTTTTTGTATAGTAATGTGAACTGGATCGGAGCTCTCGGTACATCTCTATTCCATCATTGTTGTTATCTTCAGGGGACCCATAACACAGAGACTAAATACTCTAGTTGTACACAGTTTCAACGATGGGGTCCATTTACCCATGCTCGTCCTGGGACGTTCATGGGGTCATTTAAGTATACATCAAATTTGTGTTTATTCCATCATTACGTTTGGGTGTGCTCTGGTGGCACTCATATGTATTTTTTTGGGATAGATACATCCATTTATAGAATCCAATAGATAGATTAAATTCGTCTAAATATCCGATTCTTAATATCCTTTTTTTAAGAAATCCCTTTGTTCCATATATTTTTGTACTTCCTTCTCCCAAACTAAAAGACATTCCACATGTGGATGGTTATGGTTTGTCACGCACTATAAATTAGTGCGTGTAATCATGAATTTGTCCACAAGATGGCGGTCACATTATATCCATCCTATATATGACACAACAGTTTTTTAATAAGAATGAATTAATTTTTATAAGTCATCAATATAGGTATAAGTTGGGACATATGTTTTCTAAAGGGTAAACAAGGGAGTGAATCCTTTGTGAGGGGGCTAGCTCGGCAGCGGGTATGTGTGACCCCCGGGATGGGCTCCCCACCCAAAAACAGGCCCAGCAGACGGAGGTTGTGGTTTTCAAAATCAAAAAAGGTGCGGTTTATTTTCTATTTACAGTGACAAAAACACAGCAAGGCAAAAAAAACAAACACAAAATAAATCCTGGTCAACTTGACCTCTGACTAAACTTACAGGTTTCCTAACTAACGACTGGGATCAGCCTAGTGCTGTCCTAGTCCCTGGTTTTAAATGTCCAAGCAAAATATAGCCACACAGGCTTTCTCTCACCGCACAGGGGTTCACTCTCCCTAGACAGTCCACACAGGTCTGCTTCCAGGCATGAGCTAACATCTAATGAATCTGGGCTTTCTTATAGAGGCCTAAATGAGCTGACAAGGTTCAGCTGGACTCATCAACTCCCTGTCTGCACGACGCCCAGCCCTCTCCCTAGAGGTATGAGTCATCAATGAGCCCACTAGTCTCAGCTGGGCTTATACAACTCTCCACCTAGCTGTATAAATCGGCGTAAAGCCTGAATCTGGGCGAAATATATCTACCCCCCTGGATGCAACCAGGTGACTTTACCTTCCTGCTGTCACACCTTGCATGTCCAAACAGTGTACAGTACTTTGGTAATTTTAATCCATATGTGTCTGTACCTATATGATACATAAAAGTGGAACGTGCGCGCTATTTGAATGCAAGTTTCACCTTCAGGGATTCAGCTGGTCACCAATTGATCCCTTCCGTGTGTATATTTCTGATTGATGACTTAGATTATTGACGCCAGTCAGAGAATAGATAGTAAGGGCATTTTTTCCCATTTTAAATATGGCTATTTGTGTAATGTAGATGCCGAGAGCTCAGACCCTGGCGGATTTCATTGGTGTCACGGTTATAGTAATAAGTATTTTCACTGAATGGGTTCAATCACGGTGAAAGGAGATTTCGGCCGTGACCATATATATCTCTATGTCGGAGTGTGATCCGACAGGGAGATTAAAGACAAACGGTTAGCAACTTAAGGGCAGTTTGCCCATTTTCAAAATGGCGACGCCCATAGCTGGAACGCTGGGAACTAGGTTCTGGGCGGTCCCCAGCTATCGTTCACAGCATACATAATGGTGGTGGATCAGCACGCCGCCCGTGCCCCTGGATGACGACAGGTTTGTCGAAACGACGTAGGGAGGAGCGGCGTGCTGACGTCACCACGATACGAATCCCGGAAGCAACGGGTAGTGAGAGCCGGCCGGCCGCACACTAAACCACTGCTGTTTTTACTTCAACATGCTGTAAGTGCATTTTTATTTTAATAAACGTTTTTTATATACTGGATTACGCTATGGGGTTTTCTCTTTTACCCTAAATGTGACTCACGGAGCTGCCTGGTGGACTAACAGACTGGAACCTAGATGAACAGAGAGCACAGCGAGAGTCAATTAGAGCCCTTGGCGGGGATAACAGCCACCTATTCAGATTGATCTCTTTCAGGGATCAAAATTTCTGGTAAGCAGCCTGAAAGGGACAAGGTGGTGGATTTCTCTCCTGTCATATCATCACTCCTTCTATGGTGTTTCATTTTTGAAGTCACTTATGCAGTTTTGAAGAGTTTTGGAATCCTTAATTTCTTCCTTCTGGGGACTTTTTGTTACTTATGGACTATCTTTGAAAATTTTTTTGCATGTCAATATCAAGGAATACAGTTTAAGTACCATCTATTACCCAGAGACGTACATAGAATAACATCCCTTACCCCATAAGTTATATTGTTTATTCACGTCATACACAAATGATATCATATTGTGTTTTTTAGAACATAATTTTGGTATTTTACTTTTTATTCAGTTGCGCAGCCTTAGTTCTTTCTTTTTATTCAAACCTCTTTGTGATTCCAAAACCAAATGGACACGTAAGACCCATCTTGGATCTAAGATATCTAAATCGGTTTCTGAACATACGCCATTTTCGAATGGAAACGGTTGGATCCCTGGTCGCCTCCCTACAAGGCGGACAATGCATGGCACCCATAGACATCAAGGACGCATATTTACATATACCGATACATCCCGCTCACCAAAAATTCTTAAGGTTTGCGGTAGAACATCGCCACTTCCAATTTGTGGCCCTGCCCTTTGGTGTGGCTACTGTGCCCAGAGTATTTACTAAGGTCCTAGCTCCTCTGTTGGCAAATCTGAGGACACAGGGCATAGCGGTAACAGCCTATCTAGACGATCTACTTGTAATAGATCAGTCGGTGGCAGGATTAAATTGCGCTGTGCTCACTACAGTAAAGTATCTGGAGCATTTAGGATGGATTGTAAACCTACAAAAATCCGCTCTGCAAGCCCAAAGAAGGGTAGAGTATTTGGGCCTGATCATAGACACAGCCCAAAGGAGAGTATTCCTACCAGAGCCAAAGATACAGTCTCTGATAGACCTGATCCACAAGATCAAGGCAAAAGAGAGGCCATCAATTCGCCTTTGCATGAGGCTACTAGGGAAGATGGTGGCCTTGTTCGAGGCTGTCCCTTACGCCCAGTTTCATTCGAGACTACTGCAAAGCAGTATCTTAACTACCTAGAACAAAAAGATTCAAGCTCTGGATGTTCCCATGCGCCTGTCTCCACAAGTGCGCCAAAGTTTCAACTGGTGGCTAGAGACCAAGAACCTACGGAAGGGAAAATCCTTCCTCCCAGTCACCTGGAAGGTGGTGTCTACGGATGCCAGCCTATTGGGCTGGGGAACAGTGTTTGAAGAAGCTTCAGCCCAGGGAACCTGGGCCAAGACACAAAAGAGCCTGCCCATCAACGTACTGGAGATCCGCGCAGTATATCTAGCCCTCAAAACCAGAACACACAGGTTACAGGGCCACCCGGTTCGGATTCAATCCAACAATGCTACTGCAGTAGCTTACATCAATCACCAAGGAGGCACCCGCAGTCGGGGTGCTCAGAAGGAGGTGAAGCAAATTTTAGCATGGGCAGAAGATCATGTTCCTTGTCTATCTGCAATCTTCATCCCAGGGATAGAAAACTGGCAAGCGGACTATCTAAGTCGCCAGCAGCTATCACCAGGAGAGTGGTCTCTCCACCCAGATATCTTTCAGGCCATATGCCAGAGATTGGGGACCCCGGATGTAGACTTGCTAGCTTCCAAGTTCAAAAAGAAGTTGGACAACTTTGTGTCCAGGACAAAAGATCCTCTAGCCTACGGAACAGATGCTCTAATAATTCCCTGGAATCAGTTCTCACTGATCTATGCTTTCCCCCCGATCCCTCTCTTACAAAGACTACTTTGCAGGATCAAAAAGGAGGGAATACCAGTAATCCTAGTGGCCCCAAATTGGCCCAGGAGGCCTTGGTACGCCGAAATCGTAAAGATGATGGTAGGAAGACCCTGGAAGCTTCCGCTGCGACACGACCTGCTGTCGCAGGGTCCAGTATTCCATCTTTCCTTACAAAAGCTAAATTTGACGGTCTGGCTGCTGAGACCCACATTTTGAAGAAACGAGGGGTCTCTGGTCCAGTTCTTTCTACGCTCATTAATGCTAGAAAGCCAGCCTCCAGACTTATCTACTATAGAGTCTGGAAAACATACGTTTCCTGGGTGAATCCAGAAGATGGAATTCTCAGAAATATTAAATAAGCAGGATTCTTGCCTTTGCCAGTTAGGATTGGATATGAAATAAGCCCTTAGTACCATCAAGGGTCAAATATCGGCTCTATCAGTCTTCTTTCAGAGACCATTGACATCTCATTCCCTAGTTCGGGCATTCATTCAGGGGGTACTGAGGATAAATCCGCTAGTCAGGTCTCCCTTGTGCCCATGGGATTTGAATTTGGTATTGTCAGTGTTGCAAAAGCAACCTTTTGAACCTATTCGCCATATTCCTTTAATTAGTTTAAGTAGGAAATTGGCCTTTTTGATTGCTATTGCTTCTGCTAGAAGAGTATCAGAACTAGCAGCTCTTTCTTGTAAAGAGCCTTATCTAATTTGTCACAAAGAAAAAATTGTACTACGACCCCATCCTGCCTTTTTACCCAAGGTGGTGTCGGCTTTTCATTTGAATCAAGACATTGTTCTGCCTTTTTTTCCAGACCCGCGGACGGCGGGGGAAAAGTTATTGCACTCTCTAGATCTAGTGAGAGCGGTAAAGGTGTATCTGCAAGCAACCGCTCAGATACGTAAAACAGATGTTTTGTTTATTTTGCCAGATGGTCCCAAGAAGGGCCAAGCGGCATCAAAATCCACCATTTCCAGGTGGATACGACAAGTAATTGTTCAAGCTTATGGTTTAAAAAAAACAGGATTCCTCCTTTTTCTGTTAAGGCGCACTCTACCAGGGCGATAAGTGCTTCATGGGCAGTGCATCACCAGGCTTCGATGGCTCAGATCTGTAAAGCTGCAACTTGGTCTTCAGTCCAATTTTCCAAATTCTATCAAATAGATGTGAAGGGACATGAGGATTCCGCCTTCGTGCGAAGTGTGCTGCAGGCAGCATTATAGGGCTTCTTGTCCGCAAGCGGCCTGCTTGATCTGGGTCTCCCACCCTTCATATTGAGCATTGCTCTGGGACGTCCTATTATGTAATGACTGGCTCTGTGTCCCGTGGTGTACGATAAAGAAAACAGGATTTTTATAACAGCTTACCTGTAAAATCCTTTTCTTGGAGTACACCACGGGACACAGAGGTCCCCCCCTTCTTATGGGAACCTTACTGCTTTGCTACAAAAACTGAGGAACTCCCCTGATGGGAGGGGTTATATGGAGGGGAACTGCATTCAATTGGTTGTGCCAGTGTCCAATCACCGCTGGTGACCCTTAACCCATTATGTAATGACTGGCTCTGTGTCCCGTGGTGTACTCCAAGAAAAGGATTTTACAGGTAAGCTGTTATAAAAATCCTGTTTTCCCTCTTTTATTGGCTCGTGACTGTCTGTCTCTCCTTGTTGGCCTTCCAGACATTCTAATGGCCTGCAGGGAGATGGGAAAACCAGCAATAAGGGGTAGCTTCAGGTGTATACTGTGCAGGAGGTTTAGCAAGAATGACACCACACTGTCCCCTGCCTATCCTTCTCTGTCCCTGTATACCAACACACTGTAAATGCACAAGGTTAATGAAAAAATATCAGACACTTTCCCTGCCTATCCTTCTCTGTCCCTGCACGCCAACACACTATACAAGGCCGCCGCGCTGGCGGCCTTTTATAGTGTGGGGCGTGTACTAAACCCCCCTGAGCTATAATTGGCCACAGGCATCCTGCCTGTGGCCAATTATGGCTCTCCTCGCTGCCGGCGCTGTGATTGGCCAAGCATGCGGGGTCACAGTGCATGCTTGGCCAATCACAGCGCCGGCAATGCACTGCAATGGCGCAGTGTATTGTGGGCCATTCGCGTCACACGAATTTGGCGCGAACGGCCCACAAAGTTCTGGTTTCGCCAAACAGGCGAACAGCCGATGTTCGAGTCAAACATGCGTTCGACTCGAACACCGAGCTCATCCCTATTCATTAACAATATCTCTCAAGCCATATTAGAAAGACTGACTGATTCATACTGTTAGGAGGTGCTGCTGTCAACTCCAGCCACATGTCTGTCTGTTATAATGTAAATGAGCCTAGTGTGGCTTCTCTTTGACCCATTGTCGTCTGTGCTATTTGACCCTGCAATTGTATGAAGGAGTTCGGTGTTGATATGTATGATAATGTGTATTGTAGTGAGGGAGTCACTTCGGCTGCTGTAAGGGATTAGTAAATTAGCTCATGTTATTTTTATGTTTCTGTGTATTGCTAGAGTAATATGAGCAGGATGTAGGACCCTCCTCTTTTACTGTGTATAAGACTTGCTTTCCTTTCAATAAAGATTCATTCCTGCTTGACCCTCAAGACAGAGCTTTGTCTCGTATTTGGGGGAGAATAATTCATATGGGTTTCTTGTTCGGCTGATTGTAGTGTCTGGTAGCTGTCTTGTGTTCGGGAATGGAATGTCCTAAACGACTTTAACCCCTTTCAGACTCGGGGGTGTCGTTACAGTGTCTACAAGCTATGCATCACTGAAAATGGATCAATCCTGATGTACAGACTGCCCATCTAATTTCTTGAGGCCCTTAAATGTCAGGACAGTACAAATACCCCCCATATTACCCCTTTTTGTAAAGATCACACAGTCCAGGGTATTTAGTAAGAGGCATAGTGAGTTTTTGGAAGTTGCAAATTTTTGCAAAACCACATGTGTGAGACTTTTCCACAGCCTGGGCACATACAGAGGCCCAACATGCAGGGAGCACCGTCCGGTGTTCTAGGAACATAAATTACACATTTAGTTTCCTGAGTACCTATCACATTTTTGAAGACTCTGGAGCATCAGGACAATAGAAACACCCACAAAATTCCCCCATTTTGTAAAGCAAACACCCCAATGTATATTCTATGAATCATAATGAGTCTTTTAAACATATCATTTTTTTCCACAAGTTTTTATAAAATGTGGAAAGAAAATAGAAATCTAAAAAAATGTTTTCAACAAATAGCATGTACATAGCAAAATACAAAAATACAAAATACATTCTGCTACTCCTCCTGAGTATGGCAATACCACATTTCCTGACTATCGATCACATTTTTGAAGGCTCCTGAGCTTCTTTGTTAGGATTCTGTCCTCCTCAGTTTCCATTTCAGAGCCACTACTTTCTACTTACTCATACTCGCTATCCGAGTCTGATGGAGAGAGTTCCCCGCTACTCTCATCCGACATACTCTGGAGTATATGGAAAGCCTCCTCGCTGCTGAGTTTTTTTTTAGCCATATTGACAGATTACTGGGACAGATATGACAGATTATGATCACTAGGACAGATGGGTGCAGATGGTCGTGGACAGTTGTGGCAGATGATCACAGAGAGATGTACGCCAGATGATAACTGGGGCAGATGATTTTACTGGGACAGATGTGTGACAGGTGTTTTTTACTGTGTGGGGACACTGTGACAGGACACTGTTTTGGGGACACTAGCTGGGTGATCAGTGTGTAATAAACCACTCATACACACTGATCCCCAGCTCGTAGCATAGATCCGCTCTCCTTCTCATTGACAGGCTCCGTGCGAGGAGGAGAGCCGATCGCCTGCCAACGGCTCTCTATTTACATTACATGATGGCTGTGATTGGACACAACCATCATGTGATCAGGAGGGCCAATCACAGAGCTATCCTGCGGTACCGAGAGAGACGCGGCCTGTCCGGGGGACACAAGTGCATCGAGCGATCCCGCTCCTTCTGAGAGACGTTCAGGAACGTCCACTCAGGACAAAAAGCCCACCTGGCCGTTTTTATGCAGTGGTCAGGTGGGAGGAGGTTAAAGGGACATGGTTAAGTTAAACTTGATCCTCTTTGTACCCATAAAATGCTTTAGAATGCTTTTCAGCACACATAATATAGAAAGAGAACTAACACTTTGTCTGAGCCTAACTTAAAGAAGTCCTTCATTTAATTAGTGACTGGTTAGCAAAAAGCAACTGTTGAGACAATGAACACTTTTGGCAGAAGTATGTAAACTACAATAAAGAAAGAGGGCTGTAATGCATCAAGTGCTGTGGTCAGGAGTCTGTAATGCAGCGTGCTCTAGTCACTGTAAGTTTAGGAGTACATAATGAGCAGAGTGCAGGGGTGAGGCATACATAATGTAAAAACTAGGTGTGTGTAATGCAATGTGAGGAGGAGTCAGGAAAGTTCCCCTCCTTCCCCAAGCACAAGTTCCCTCTGCTCCCAGTACAAATCTCCCCCCACACTAAAATCTCCCCTCAAAGCAGAAATCCATTTCCTCCAACCCCCCAAATCACTCCTCGCAGCAGAAATGATTCCCCCTCCAACAAAAATCTCCCCGTCAAATCACCCTTTCTTGCACAAGTACTCCTCCTCCCCAATACCCCCCAGTAAACCCCCCCCAACAATCTCTCTCTGCTAGCAGAAATCCCCCATATGCCCAATTCTAGCACAAATTATATCACCCCAAATCCCCCTTCTAGCACAAATTCTCTTCTCTCCATCCGCCCATCATAGCACAAATCTTCTCCCCCCCCAAATCTCTCCTCCTAGCACAAATCCTCCCCTCTCCCCCTGCTTAGCCCAAATCCTCCCTCCTAGCACAACCCCCCCCCAAACTCATTATTCCAGCACAAATCCTAACACCCCCCCCAATATGCCCCTTTCTAGAAGAAATGCTCTCACCCTAAATCCCCCCCTCCTAGTACAAATTTCCCCCACCCCCACAATCTCTGTGGTAGCAGAAATCCTCCCCTCCCTATATGCTCTATTCTAGTACAAATTATCTCACCCAAATCCCCCTTCTAGCACAAATCCTCTTCTCCCTATCCTCTCATCATTGCACAAATCTTCTCCCCCCCCAAATCCTTCCTCCTAGCACAAATTCTCCCCCCGATCCCCCTGCTTAGCACAAATGCTCCCACCCACCCAACCTCCCTTCTAGCACAGCCTCCCCATACCCAAATTATAGCACAAAATATCTCTGCCACAACCCCCCTCTTGGCACAAATCCCACTGCTAAATCCTCTAACCCCCCAGTATCAATCTTTGTACCCCCTCACTCACGGTCGTTGTCTCCCCTGAACTTATGGACCTCTGGCACAGTGTAGCATTTGAAATTTTCTGACCCCCAGGCTCCTTCTCCTGTTCAGTTATTTGACACTTCAGAACTGAGGAGGAACCTAGGGGAAGCTTCCACCATCTCTGAAGTTTAGGACAGGCAGTCAGCAGCCGAGATGCTGCAGTATCTGGGGATTGTCAAGGACAGGGGAGGGCTGGCAGCCTTAGGCCTGGGGGGAAAGTCAAGTGAAAGAGAGACCGATTGACACTGCCTGCACAGAGAGAGAGACCGCTTGACACTTCCTGCACAGAGAGAGAGACCGATTGACACTGCCTGCACGGAGAAAGAGAGGCCACTTGACACTGCCTGCACAGAGAGAGACCGCTTGACACTGCACAGAGAGAGAAAGACTGCTTGACACTGCCTGCACAGAGAGAGAGAGACCGCTTGACACTGCCTGCACAGAGAGAGACTGCTTGACACTGCCTGCAGAGAGAGAGAGAGACCGCTTGACACTGCCTGCACAGAGAGAGAGAGACCGATTGACACTGCCTGCACAGAGAGAGACTGCTTGACACTGTGCGGGCAGTGTCAAGTGGTCTCTCTCTCTATGCAGGCAGTGTCAAGCAGTCTCTCTCTGTGCAGGCAGTGTCAATCGGTCTCTCTCTCTCTGTGCAGGCAGTGTCAAGCGGTCTCTCTCTCTCTGTGCAGGCAGTGTCAAGCAGTCTTTCTCTTTCTCTGTGCGGGCAGTGTCAAGTGGTCTCTCTCTATGCAGGCAGAGAGGTGGTCACTTTCTGTGGGGGCAGTGTGAAGCTGTCACTCTCTGTGGGGGCATTCATTGTGGAGAAGTCTCTCAGAGAGAGACTGCATGATTACCCCCAGAGAGACTGAGAAAAAGAGCTTGCACATTCCCCACACCCAGTACACAGACCAATGAGACTGCAGAAAGATGAAGACTAAAGACTGTGCTGCCACACTAAGCGCTACCTGTGGACTCTGGAGCTTCTTTGGTGAGTGAGCACCACACCACTGGGCAAGCCAAGCAAGCAGAGTAGCTGAGAGTCACAGTAATCACAGCAGGCTAAAGACGCAAGTCCTGCTGTCTCCCCGGCATGACCACCAGATTCCCCAGGCTGCAGGCTCCTCCTGTGTTAATTGCAGCTAGTGAGAAAAGCACATGCAAGCGCACGCCGGTGCCCAGGCCAGATTAAGGGCATTGTGGTCCTGGTACTGCAGTGGACCAGGTTTAGGAGTGGCAGGGATATGAGGTAAGTAATGTCATATCCCAGCTCTCCTCTTAATGGCCACCCTCCTGTGTTTCCAGGAGCCTGTGCTGGCTTGTGCCCAGGCTTGGTCACAGCCCCACAGGTGTAATGCTAGGGAAGCTTGGCATTTGATTTACCAAGATTCCATAAGAGCCGTGTGTCGGTGTGTGCTCTTAGATGAAAGTTTTCAAGTCTTTAGAATACAGTGATCGGCAAAAAAAAAGACACACTGGTTGTACTGAAGTCGGTTGATAGATCGAATTCTGTAAAACCAGTCTGCACATAGATGGATTGAAATTTCTGCTGAACCGGCAGAATTTCAATCTGTCTATGGTGGCCTAAGTCCACCAGCCTCTGGGTTTAGTAATATCCTCAAATTTTCTGAAAGGGGTGATCCACCTAGGTGTAGAAATTCACTTTGAACTCCATCTTATTTCCAGAACTCTCTTTAGGGTACTTTCACACTAAAGGCGCTTTACAGGCGTTTTAGCGCTAAAAATAGCGCCTGTAAACTGCCTCTCATACCAGCCCAGTGTGAAAGCCTGGGTGCTTTCACACTGGGGCGGTGCGCTTGCAGGACGTTCTGAAAAGTCCTGCAAGCAGCATCTTTGTGGCGGTTTGGAAATGGTGTTTACACCACTCCCAAACCGTCCTGCCCATTGAAATGAATGCAATATGGGCGGTTTTAACCTGACGGTAAAGTGCCTCTAAAACTACCATCGCTTTACCGCTACCGCCCAGTGTGAAAGTACCCTTAGGTATTAGATGTGCAAACAATAAGGTGAGAGCACATCTAAACCCTACAGAGAGTAATGGAAATATGGAGTTCAAAGTGAACCGTGCCATTACCTGGAGGGATTGGCATTTAGGGGGTTAAAACAGGCAGGAAGGAAATGTAATGACTCACTGCCTGTCAAATGCCTCTGAAAAGTGACCTGAGCATGGATCACTTTTCAGAGGAGTGGCAGTGCCTGCTGCAAGTGAATACAAGCCTTTGGGCTCACACTGGTGTGCTGCGGTTTGGCTGCAGTGCTGGTGTACTGGCGGGTTTTCTTAGCCGCAGTCCCTCAGACTTTTAGGTTGCAAAATTTTGCTGCATTTTCTGAAAGTGCACCAAGATGCAGCATGCAGGACATTTTGTGCACTTTCAGAACATGTGCAACCTCTATGGTACTAGGGGCAACATGCAGGAAGACTGCCAGTACACCAGCACTGAAGCCAAACCGCAGCATGCCAGTATGAGCCCACATCATAACACCTAGGGCAAGGTAGTGTCACAGGCTGCTAGAAAAAAAAAAATCTTTAGCTGCAGAGAGGGGGAGGGAGGAGAAGTTCACTTACTTGGACAGTCCCAGCCTCCCAGGAGACTCACTAGATTTGAGCCGACTGCTCAGATTGAACTTTCCTGCCAAGATCAAATTTGTTTTTTTTGTGATTGCAAAAAATCTGAATGACATTGCACATGCTTGCATTTTATTTCCTTTTTTAATACATTTGTCTTTTCTCTGAGCTTTATAAGATCAGCGCTCCATATTTAACATATCACTTGAAGTGGAACTAAACCATTCAATTTAAGTTACATTAAAGGCATGCCATGAATAACTGTGAAGCCCTGTACACACGGCTGAGATTCTCGTCAGGAAAAAAAGGTTGTTTTTCCTGACGAGAATCTTGACAAGAAACTTGTCCCGGCCGAGTGTACACACGTACGATTCAAAAGAACCGCCGTTCTTTTGAATGGCACGAACGCGGTGACGTCATCGACTATGACGAGCGTGCCCTCGTCACATTCGATGCCGTCGCCGCCATCTTGCTACACCCTATGCCTAGGAAGCTACCGCGCATGCGTCACGCATGCGCGGGTTTCCACGGCGACAGGTAAGTGTACACACGCTCGGGTTTCTCGTTGAGAAACAGGCCGTCGAGATTCTCGACGAGAAAAAAGACCGCAGGTCGTTTTTTTTTCTCGTCTGGGAATTTTGCCAGTCTTCTTGACGAGAAAACTGAAACCCGCGTACACACAGATGGTTTTCTCGGCAAGAAAGCTCTCCCGGCAGTTTTCTTGTCGTTTTTTGCAGAGAAAACCGGTCGTGTGTACGCGGCCTCACAGTTGCGTTTGCTCTCAACTGAACTGTCAAGCCATCAAATGGCTGGGGTCAGAACTGAAAACATGTGCAGCACCATGGCAAATGCAGATCAAACAGAGGATAAAAGGGCATCTTCCTTGCTTATAAAGGATAGGATGGTTTAGTTGCCATGAAATGGCTGGGGTCATAATTGAAGACGCGAGCCGCACCATGGCAAATGCAGATCAAACAGAGGTTAAACGGCATCTTCCTTGCTTGTAAAGGATAGGATGGTTTATTTCCACTTGTAATAAAATACAACTGTACTGAACAATTGCTGCAGGAGAATTAAGTGTAGAGCTTGATCAACCATTTCCTTCCTTAAAGTGCTTGTAAAGACTGGACATTATAGTGGTTGTAAAGTCTTATGCCTCGTACACCCGATGAGAGCTTTTGGCCGGGAATCCCAGCCGTGTGTATGCTCCCTCGCAGTTTTTCCGACAGGAAAACTGCCAAAGACCGCTGGCAAAAAAAAGAGAACCAGCTCTCTCTTTTCCCGTCGGGATTCTCGACTGACTTTTCCCTGTCGGAAATCCCGGCCGTGTGTACGAGGCATCAGGTTTTTTTTTACCTCAATGCATTCTATGCATTAAGGTAAAAAAACATTTTCTGCTGCATGTGTTTCACCAGCCCCTCTTATACTTCTCTGATCCTGATCCAGTGGTGATGGACTGGCCAAGACGGAAGAAGAAAGGAAATAATCTGCCGTTACCATACAGCACACCGATGGTGTAAAGCCGTGGGAGCTAAGCCGGAGGCCGCCAGTGCTTTTCATGTGACGTCACCACGATGTCAGGGCAGAACACAAGGGACACTCTGCTCAGGACTGTTTCTTTCGGGCAATGCAAGTCACTTTTGTCAGCAGTGACATGGTCACTCAAAGAAGGACCTTCTTCCTCTGTCCCCTTACTTGGATCAGAAATGGATGACGAGACTTATGTCTGTCCTCTCTGTAGCCTTTGATAAGGTTCTCTATGTGTTGCCATCTTAGTTGCAGCACCTACATAGTGTAAGTTGTCCATAAAAAAGGGAAACAATTGGCACCTGATTGAACCAGGCCTATGAATGTTTATGGTGATGTTTATGTGGTAGTTGTATTAGCCCTCAATGCTAGGAATTTTTACCTTCACTTTGTTTTTTTAATCCTTGCTCTTTTGTATAAATAATAAAAATAAATACTTTTAGATGACTTTGTGTGTTTTGGTCCCTTTAATGTCCATTTGTTCAATTCTGTCTATAATTTAGTCTGCAGCACCCTTTTATTATATCAGAATCCACAGTACCACCCTGCGGGGATGCTTTCTTTTCTTATTCACTTTATAAAAAGCCTGTGGATGTCAAATAGTAAAAAACTAAATTATTTAGAAACCAGCAAGAGATTTGATCATGACTTTGTAACATACAACATAGCAAACAAACTTTATTGGTCAGGGCACGGTTATAAATAGAGGGCAGTGGTCAGGGCAATTTAGTGTAGGGAATGCAGTGGTCAGGAGACTGTAGTGTATAGTGTGCAGTGATCAGGCTTATGTGGTGTATAGAGCAGTAGTGTATTTAGGTTTTGTGCTGCCCTAGGCCTGACTAAACTCGCGCACCCCCCAATTTAAATATGACTGACTCGTTCCTGTCAAGGCCACACCCCTTTCTGTTTAAGACCTGCTCTGAAATTTTTGAGTGGGGACACTAGTTCTTAGGGCCTGGGGGGGGGGGCATTGGATTCCCTTAATTTGCATAGATTTCCTCTCACTTCCTGTTTGGCTATGGGGCAGAAAGTGAAGGGTAATCTCTGCAATGGGATAGGGATAGTGAAAAATAAACTGACAGGGGCTAAAACCTTCCCAAATTTCTGATAATTTTATGGAGAGGACTAAGAAGATATAACCATGCCAATGGTTCAGCAGAAAACATATAGCACAGTGAGGAAGGTTTGTGGTCCAGGCTGACAGGACAGTCAAAATTAGAAGCAGCTTGCATTACACTAACAGTGTAGCACAAGCCGGCGGGGACTCTTTCCGTGCTGCTCCCCTGCAAAGTGCTGCCCTAGGCCTGGGCCTTGTTGGCCTAGGCCAGGATACAGCTTTTGGTATAGAGCAAGCCGGACTATGTTATGTTCAATTTAGCATATATGTTGCAGTGGTCATTCACATGTGGTCTCCCTAAGGAGAGGATATTTTGTGTTATTTTATTGTGAATATCTTTATGGAATGATCATGGATATTATATATCTTAATAAAACATACAAAAAACATATATTGATATGATATTTTAATTTTTGAAGTCATGACTAAATAAAAGCACCTTAAAAGTCCCACAAAGTGATATGCATTTGTGAGACTGATCCCTATTGTACACTGGCACTGGCCTTGAAAAGGTATTCATACCCCTTGAAATGTTCCACATTTTGTCATGTTACAACCAAAAACATAAATGTGTTTTATTGGGATTTTATGTGACAGACCAACACAAAGTGGCACATAAATGTAAAGTGGAAGGAAATTGATAAATTGTTTTCAATTTGTTTTACAAATAAAGCGTGGCGTGCATTTGTACTCAACCCCTTTACTCTGATACCCCTAACTAAAATCTCGTGGAACCAATTGCCTTCAGAAGTCACCTAATTAGTAAATGAGTCCACCTGTGTGTAATTTAATGTCCGTGTAAATACAGCTGTTCTGTGAAGCCCTCAGATGTTTGTTAGAGAACCTTAGTGAGCAAACAGCATCGTGAAGGCCAAGGAACACACCAGACAGGTCAGGGATAAAGTTGTGGAGACGTTTAAAGGGCAACTGCACTTTCGAGGGGGAAAAAAATACCAAAGAAAGAAAAAATAATATAGCATTTACAATTGCAACTGAATGTTGATAACAATTACCTTTTCCTTTTCAATCTGCAGTGCCTGTAATTTTCTGTAAATGCAGTGCAATATGGCTACCTGGCGTTGTTCTGTACACAGAATGTGTACTGACCAATCCCCAGAAACATAATTTCCTGCTTGTGTGATTGGCTCACCAATTTTCCCATTAGTCTGCCTAAAAGAAAAGTCAAATTTCAGGCATCCCCTGCAACAAAAATGTCATTTTTGGCTGAGATACTCCCTGTAGGAACACGTCTAAAGGGATGCAGGCCCAGCAGATTTCATCATTAGTGCTGTGCAGGTGGACAGCTGATAGATAATTATGAAACCACTCCCATTAGACCCACTCGGTACAGAGGAACATACAGGGATTTCTTCAGAATAACAAAAGGTAGGAATCAGCAACAAAGGTTGTTATAATCCTTGCAATGTACATAGATCACCCGGAGGGGAATGTTTTTTTCTCAACACAAGTGGAGTTACGCTTTAAAGCAGGGTTAGGTTATAAAAAATATCCCAAGCTTTGAACATCTCACGGAGCATTGTTCAATCCATCATCCGAAAATGAAGAGTATGGCACAACTGCATACCTACCAAGACAAGTCTGTCTACCTAAACTGACAGGCCGAGCAAGGAGAGCATTAATGAGAAGCAGCCAAGAGGCCCATGGTAACTCTGGAGGAGCTGCAGAGATCTCCAGCTCAGGTGGGAGAATCTGTCCACAGAACAACTATTAGTCGTGCACTCCACAAATCTGGCCTTTATGAAAGAGTGGGAAAAAATAGGATTTTTTCGTCATACTTACCTGTAAAATCCTTTTCTTTCAGTACATCATGGGACACAGAGTCAGGCTAATATTCATAACCTGCTGGGTTATATCTCCAAGTGAATGGACATTGGTAGACCAAAGGTCTTTAGACAGGAAGTGATCCCCTATATAACTCCTCCCATACAGGAAGTACTTCAGTTTTGTAGCAAGCACTGAATCCTCAAAAAGAGGGGAGGGACCTCTGTGTTCCATGATGTACTCAAAAGGATTTTACAGTTAAGTATGATAAAAAAATACTATTTTTTTTTCATACATCATGGGACACAGAGTCAGGCTAATATTCATTACCTGCTGGGACGTCCCAGAGCAATAGCCTTGAGGGGAGGGAGACACCCTGCCAAACGATAGCCATCAGAACTTATACGGCAGCCCGCAGTACACTGCGTCCGAAAGCCGAATCCTCGGCTGCTCGAACATCCACTTGATAACATTTTGTGAACTTTTGCACCGAAGACCATGAAGCAGCCTTAGAAATTTGAGCCACAGATCTCTGATGGCGAAAAGCCCAGGAGGTTCCTACACCCCTGGTAGAATGAGCTCTCACCCTAAAGGGAGGAGCTTTATGTTTCAGACCGTAGGCCTGAATGATCAATTGAAGGACCCAATTGGCAATGGAAGCCTTGGAAGCTGCCTACCCCTTCTTGGGTCCTTTTGGTAAAACAAAAAAGGAGTCTGATCCTCGGATCTCCGCAGATCTAGACAAATAATCCTTGATTGCCCGGACAACGTCCAAAGAATGCAGTCGTCTCTCTTCCGCCGAACGAGGCTGAGAGAAAAAAAGAAGGCAAAATAATGTCCTGATTTAAATGAAAGGCTGACACCATATTTGGCAAAAAGAATGGAACAGGCCGTAAAACGACCCTGTCGTGGTGAACAATCAAGTACGGTTCCCTGCATGAAAGGGCCGCCAACTCTGACACCCTTCTAGCGGAGGTGATAGCCATCAGGAAGGCTAGCTTGCGTGACAGCAAGTCTAATTGAATTTCCTTGACAGGTTCAAATGGTTGCAACACAGACAGCACCAAATTCAAGTCCCAAGGACACCTAGGTGACCTAATGGGGGAAAGCAAACGAGTTGCCCCCTGCATAAAGGTTCGGACTAACGAATGGGATGCTAAAAGCCTTTGAAAGAATACTGACAAGGCCAAAATCTGACCTGATTGTACTCAACGCCAATTTGATTTCCACAGCTGACTGTAGCAAAGAGAGAATTCTCCCAATCACATACAGTATTTCCGAGGATGCCATTTTCTGGCTTCACACCAAGCAATATAAGTCTTCCAGACCTTATGATAAATGTTCCTAGTGACAGCATTTCTAGCATTCACTAGGGTCCCGAGATGCCACGGTCCTTCAGGACCCTGGCTTCAATAGACATGCCGTCAAATTTAGAGACTGTAACTTGGGGTGGAATATAGGACCTTGAGACAGTAGATCGGGGCGACATGGAAGTGTCCATGGCCTGTCTATTGTCAGTCTCACAAGCTCTGGGAACCAGGGCCTTCTGGGCCATGCTGGTGCCACCAGAATGACTGGAACCCCCTCTCTCCGAATCCTGTGCAACAAATGTGGAAGGAGAGGGATCAAAGAGAAAGCATAAACCAGGGAGTACTGGCTCCACGGAACTACCAGAGCATCTGCTCCGATTGCCAGAGGATCTCTTGTTCGGGACACAAACTGCTGTAGTTTGTTGTTGAACCTGGATGCCAGTAGGTCGACCTCTTGTCGGACTGAACCCTGAAAGGACAGTCCTGAAGCTCCACGTCCAGGACTGTAGGGTCAGACGTACTGCCCATAATTCCAGGACATTGATGGGCAGGATCTGCTCTGTCCCTGACCATTTCCCCAGAGCTGTGAGCCCTTCTAGCAGACATGGGAGTAAGTCACACATGTGCAAGTCACAAGCAAGTCTCAAGTCTTAACCTTCAAGTCTCAAGCAAGTCCCAAGTTACTGTGACAAAAAGCAAGCAAGTCAAGTCGAGTCCCTGCTAGAAGTCAAGCAAGTCAAGTCAAGTCATTTATTTTGGTCAAGTCACAAATCAAGTCAAAATACTGATCTACCCCATACTGTATAAAAATAATATTAGGGATAACAATAAATAATATTGGTTATATGCCCATGCCTCACTGTGCCCGTGTCTCACTGTGCCCGTGTCTCACTGTGCCCCTGCTTCACTGTGCCCGTCAGCCGTGTACCTGATCGGCGGCATCCCGGCGGCCATTCCAGTATTCAAAAGCCGCGCCTCCTCCTCGTCTGTGATAGGCAGAACACTAAATTTCCCAGCATTCAGTGTTCCGCCTATCACGGACATCCGCTCATCCTCATAACACAGACGAGGATAAGAGGATGTCCGTGATAGGCTGAACACTGCCTGCTGTGAAATTGAGTGTTCCGCCTATCACAGACGAGGAGGCGCGGCTTTTGAACACTGCAATGGCCGCCGTCTGTCTGCATGACACGCTGATCAGGTAGGCAGACGGCGGCTTGCGGTTAGTGGTGCCAAGTCATTGCAAGTCATATAGCCCAAGTCAAAGTCAAGTCGCAAGTCATTAGTGACAAGTCAAAGTCAAGTCAAGTCATTTATTGAATTTTGTCAAGCAAGTCGCAAGTCCTCAAACAGGTGACTTAAGTCAAGTCATGTGACTCAAGTCCCCCACCTCTGCCTTCTAGGGTCGCTCCCCAGCCTGAGAGACTGGCATCTGTAGTCAGTACTCTTCAAGTTACCGGGAGAAAGGATTTTCCCTTTCGCAAGTTCTGATCCTGCAACCACCAGTTTAGGCTTAAGCGTGCCCGAGGAGATAAGCACATTGGATAATCCAGGGGCTTGTCCTCTTCTGTCCCAAGCCAACAAGATGTCTTGTTGTAAAGGCCTGGAATAGAATGGAGGCATAGGGCAGCCTCGAAAGAGGATACCATCCTCCCTAGAAGACTTATACAGAGCCGAATGGAGGGTTGCCTGGTGCCCCTTATCTGATGCACCTGATCCTTCAGGGCACAGATCCTTACAGGTGGCAAGAAAACTCTTGCTTGGACCGTATCTAGGATCAGACCTAAATACTTTAGACTTTGAGCTGGTTTCAAGACTGATTTTTCGGTATTTATGATCCAGCCTAAGCTTTTCAAATACCGCACTGTGTGTATTATGCTCTGTTCTAGAACCTGTATTGAGTGATCTCTGAGCAGGAGGTCATCCAGATACCCGAGCACCAGGATCCCTTGGGCCCTTAAGAGACCCAGTACTGGTGCTAGGACCTTTGTGAACACCCGGGGAGCTGTAGCAAGCCCGAAGGGTAGAGCCACAAACTGAAAATGACGGTCCTCTACTGCAAAACGTAGGAACCTCTGATACGGCTGAAAGATAGGTACGTGTAAATATGCGTATTCTATATAGATGGAGGCTAGAAAGTCTCCCCTCTGGAGTGAGGCTACTACTGAGTGGACAGATTTCATCCGAAAGGACTGTATCAATAGATACGTGTTCAGGGAACTAAGGTCCAAAATGGGCGTTGTGTCCCCGTTTGGTTTCTGAATCGTAAACAGGTTTGAGTAAAACCCTGTGCCCCTTTCGGATACCGGAACCTCTACAATCACTCCTTGATGCACTAGATGATGTAGTGCCTGAAGCAATACGTTTCTTTTTGGAGGATCCGAGGGAATGTTGGGTCTTAAAAACCTCTGAGGGGGAACCCCACGCAACTCCAGCTTGTAACCGCGAGATATAACTGAGGTGACCCACTCGTCCTGAATTATTGTTTTCCAAATGTCCGCAAAATGCAGCAGCCTTACCTCCACCCCATGGAGTGGGGGCGTCCCCTCAAAAGGAGGGATGGTGCTGGGTTTAAAATAATTTTGGACCCAGGGCTTTTTCTGGCCCTGGCTTTGCGACTTGCCCCTGGCCCTAGTGCCCTGTTGGTGGCGGAACCGCCTTGATGCTGAGACATTTGAGGAAACAGTCCCTGGAGTTTTAAACGAGGGACGTCCAGTGCTTTTCTTACAGGAATTAGAGAACTCTTCCCTCCGGAAATCTTTTGGATATATTTGTCCAAATGATCACCAAATAAACATTTCCCGTGAAAAGGGAAACCTGAAAAATACCTTTTCACAAGGAAGCTCGGCTGTCCAGTTCTTAAGAAACAAAAGTCTGCGCATATGTACAGACAAGAGAGCCAAACGAGAAACCTGCTGTATTGAATCCTTTAAGGCGTCAACAGCAAAACACAGCGCTCGAGGAATATCTGTCTTACCTACAGGCAGATCATCCTCCTGGTTAGGCCTATCAGGCTGTTTGACCTGATCCTTTACAGACTGGCAGATACCAATTGCTGCAACAGCTGGCTGAAGAGCTGAACTGGCTAAAGAAAAGGAAGCCTTTAATAATGACTCCAATTTCTTGTCAACAGGGTCTTTCAAGCCCTGCGCGTTATTTACCGGACAAGTTAAGTTCTTGTTTAAGGAAGAGACTGCTGCATCTACGGCTGGCATGCTCCATTTTTTATTCAAGTTTTCATCCATGTGATATAAAATGGAAAACCTCTTAGGAGGAACAAAAATCCTATCAGGATGTTCCCAATCAGCATACAACGCCTGTTCCAACAGGGAGTGTATGTAGGGGGAAAGCCTGTGCGACCTGAAGAGGCCTCAGGGATACCAAGAGGCAACTTAAAGGCAGAATGGACCATTTCGGTCAGAGTCAGGATCAAAATTCTCCGCGACTGAGAGACAGACATCAACTGGATATCTTCTTGTCCAGATTGCTCGGAAGCAGACTCACCTGCTGGGCACTCCACTGAATCCTGAGCTTTAAGCTCTTCCCTATCCTTAACCCATTCTTGCTCCAGATTCGGAGACTCCGGGGAGGGGGATCGGTCACGCTTCTTGACACCCTGCGTGATGGATGCAATCATGCCAGCAACCCTATGCTCTAACCTGGTTAGGGCAGAGGACAGTTCATCCTTGGTGATAAAGGGTGAAGCAGCAGCGTTGACGGTAGGCACCATACCAGATAGATGCAGCGGCTCTGATTGCTCGTAGCCTCTGGTCTTTCAGGAGATACAACACTAGGGATACGACTAGGTTCATCAGAAACTACTGACAACATAGGTGTGCTCTTCCCTGTAGTATTAGTCCCACTCTTCTTTTTTGAAGACAGTTACTAGCCACAAAAAGAAAGTACTTGGATGTAACATTAAAACACCTAAGAAGGGAGACCCCCTTAATAGGGCTCACCAAGCCCCTATGTAACAATCCTGGTAAGCACCTTTAGCCTGCCAAGCAACACTTGGTGACTCATGTGACCCGGGTAAGGAGAAATGAACTGCTGTGCCTGTTCAGTGCCTGCTCTGTGTCCCACAGCTGCCTTCTGGAAGCACTGCATGCTTGGCATACACAGCTTAAGTAAGCTGGGTGTGTGCCGGAACATTCTGTGTGTGCGTGCGCATGTGCGCGGTCCCGGCGAACGGGCGTGGCTGTATTCGCGTACAACGCAAATCTTTGTGCGCCCAGATTAAAGGCTACTGCGCCTGTGCGCTTTTGCGAATGCACGAGCTCTATAGCCACCAAACACACTGCTGAGCACAGCGGCGATTTTGCGAAGGCACGTGCGCCATGGCCGCCAAACAAACTGCTGAGTAC
This sequence comes from Rana muscosa, assembly GCA_029206835.1. Lineage (NCBI taxonomy): Eukaryota > Metazoa > Chordata > Amphibia > Anura > Ranidae > Rana > Rana muscosa. The sequence goes on from CM055126.1 coordinate 73,049,642, forward strand.
GGCAGCACTCTTGCGAACGCACGTGCGCCTACAGGTAAAAAACAGCTAGACACAAGCAAAAAAATATACACTTTGCAAACACCCGCAGCTAGCCCAAAACTCCCCCGTATGGTCACCGCACACAGGTGTCCAGCCTTTAGCTAGCTTGACTGATTGTTAAAATCACTGGGACACCCCACAATAATAATAATAAAGGGGCTTCACTTACCCGTCCAAGCGCAGGGCCACTTAGAAACAACGGGCCCTTTCACAGCGGGTTCCTGTCGCTTGAGGACCTTCAAGGGACTGGGTACCCTTTACATGTTTAGGGTCCACTCCCATGGACCTGTACAGCACCCTGCAGGAATGCCTTTGTGCTGTAGTGTCCAGAATTCTACTTCCCAGGGTCCAGCGCTAAGAGGCCACATTACAGGCAAAACCGTGCAGGATCTTGAGTCTTATTTGAGAGGCTCGGGTAACATTTATCTAAGCATATAAAGCCTGTGTTAAATGGATCCGATCGGTAAATCCCTTGATTCATTTTGGAACCGTTTGTGGGACTAGAGACCTGGAGCTCAGAGAGCTCAAACAAACCGTGCCATCCACCTTGCAAACACAGGTAAAAAACTGAAGGAGAGAGTTGCCGCTCAGGTGTGGCTGATGACTCATTCACAGGATCCAGAGCCGTGGGTGGAGGCAACGCTATGATTAAGCACTGAATCGCAGTGCGAAACGCGTCAGCTCATACCTGCTGTTTTTTGCTGTGGCATGTTATTTGTGCTTTTGTTTTAAATAAAAGAACCAATTTTTTTGGAGTGCGGCTGTCCAAGCGTTTTCTCTAGAATTTTTTGCACTGGTAAAACTAGTACTAGTACTTTCTGTATGGGAGGGGTTACATTGGGGATCACTTCATGTCTAAAGACCTTTGTTCGACCAGTGTCTATTCACCTGGAGATGGGGTATAACCCAGCAGGTAATGAATATTAGCCTGACTCTGTGTCCCATGATGTATGAAAAAGACAAAAATACATTGTTGAAAGAAAGCCATAAGAAGTCCCGTTTGCAGTTTGCGAGAAGCCATGTGGGGGACACAGCAAACATGTGGAAGAAGGGGCTCTGGTCAGATGAAACCAAAATTCAACATGTTGGTCTAAAAGCAAAAAACGCTATGTGTGGCGGAAAACTAACACTGCACATCACCCTGAACACACTATTCCCACCGTAAAACATGGTAGTGGCAGCATCATGTTGTAGGGATGCTTTTATGCAGCAGGGACAGGGAACCTGGTCAGAGTTGATGGAAAGATGGATGGAGCCAAATACAGGGCAATCTTAGAAGAAAATCTGTTAGAGACTGCAAATGACTTGAGACTGGGGTGGAGGTTCACCTTCCAGCAGGACAATGACCCTAAACATACAGCCACAGCTACAATGGAATGGTTTAGATCAAAGCATATTCATGTGTTAGAATGGCCCAAAGTCCAGACCCAAATCCAATTGAGAATCTGTGGCAAGACTTGAAAATTGCTGTTCACAGACGCTCTCCAATATCACAGAGCTTGAGCTATTTTGCAGAGAAGAAACAGGCAAAAATTTCACTCTCTAGTAGGGTTGAGCGGACCCGAACTGTAAAGTTCGGGTCCGTACCGAACTTTTGGGTTTTTGGGTCCCAGACCCAAACAATTGACTGTATGTTCGGGTTCGGTGTTCGGCAATATGCATGTAAAGTCGCGCTTGTTTCCCGTGCTTAGAACTGTCCCTGCACAAAGTGTAATTAATGAACAAAAAAAAGTCATTTAAAACTCACTCGCGGCTATAATGAATTGTCGGCTCCCAGCAATACATAGGAAAGTCATTGATAAAAATAAATAAATAAAAAAAGCGTGGGGGTTCCCCCAAATTCAATTACCAGGCCCTTCAGGTCTAGTATGGATATTAAGGGGAGCTCCACCCCAAATTAAAAAAAAAATGGCGTGGAGTACCCCCAAAAATACAGACCAGACCTTTTATCCGAGTATGCAACCTGGCAGGCCTCAGGAAAAGAGGGGGGATGAGAGAGCGTCCCCCCCTCCTGAACCGTACCAGGCCACATGCCCTCAACATGGGGAGGATGTCCCCATGTTGATGGGGACAAGGGCCTCATCCCCACAACCCTTGCCCGGTGGTTGTGGGGGTCTGCGGGGGGCTTATCGGAATCTGGAAGACCCCTTTAACAAAGGGGACCCCCAGATCCCAGCCCCCCCTATGTGAATTGGTAATGGGGTACATTGTACCCCTACCATTTCACAAAGAAAGTGTAAAAAATTGTAAAAAAAATACACAGACACCTTTATTAAAAATAAAACATTCCAGCAATGAAATCCAGTGTCCCACGGCGATCCGATGTCCGGCGCTGTCCACACAAAATGTCATTGGCTGAGCCTGAGCGAACCTGATGGGGAACTTCCTCCGCAGTGTAATAAATGAATAGACCCGCCCCTTCTAAAGTTCCCCATCAGGTCCGTTTAGCCAATGACGTAGGTGTAAGGCTGAGGACCTGATGCGGAATGTGAGAAGGGGCGGGTCTATTCATGTATTAAACTGTGGAGTAACTTCCCCATCAGGTCCGCCCCCTCGTATGTCAGACCTCGCCTACGTCATTGGATGAGCGGACCTGATGGGGAACTTCCTACAGTATAATAAATGAATAGACCCTCCCCTTCTCACGTTCCGCATCAGGTCCTCAGCCTAAGTCATTGGCTGAGCGGACCTGATGGGGAACTTTAGAAGGGGCGGGCCTATTCATTTATTACACTGCGGAGGAAGTTCCCCATCAGGTTCGCTCAGGCTCAGCCAATGACGTTTCGTGTGGACAGCGCTGGACATCAGATCGCCGTGGGACACTGGATTTCATCGCTGGAATGTTTTTTTTTAATTTTTAACCACTTAAGCCCCGGACCATTTTGTAGCTAAAGGACCAGAGGTGTTTTCAGAATTTGGCACTGCGCTGCTTTAACTGGAAATTGTGCGGACATGCAATGTTGTACCCAAACGAAATTTGCGTCCTTTTCTTCCCACAAATAGAGCTTTCTTTTAATGGTATTTGATTGCCTCTGCGATTTTTATTTTTTGCGATATAAACGGAAAAAGACTGAAAATTTTGAAAAAAAATGATATTTTCTACTTTTTGTTATAAGAAAAATCGAATAGACTCAATTGTAGTCATACATTTAGGCCAAAATGTATTCAGCCACATGTCTTTAGTAAAAAAAATGTCAATAAGCGTATATTTATTGGTATGCGCAAAAGTTATAGCGTCTACAAACTAGGGTACATTTTCTGGAATTTACACAGCTTTTAATTTATGACTGCCTATCTCATTTCTTGAGGTGCTAAAATGGCAGGGCAGTACAAAACCCCCCCAAATGACCCCATTTTGGAAAGTAGACATCCCAAGGAAATTGCTGAGAGGCATGTTGAGCCCATTGAATTATTTTTTTTTTGTCTCAAGTGATTGAATAATGACAAAAAAAAAAGACAAAAAGTTGTCACTAAATGATATATTGCTCACACATGCCATGGTTATATGTGGAATTGCACCCCAAAATACATTTTGCTGCTTCTTCTGAGTACGGGGATACCACATGTGTGGGACTTTTTAGGAGCCTAGCGGCGTACGGGCCCCCGAAATCCAAGCACCGCCTTCAGGATTTCTAAGGGCGCAAATTTTTGATTTCACTCCTCACTACCTATCACAGTTTCGAAGGCCATAAAATGCCAAAATAGCACAACCCCCCCCCCCCCCAAATGACCCCATTTTGGAAAGTAGACACCCCAAGCTATTTGCTGAGAGGCATGGTGAGTATTTTTTTGAACTGTCCTGGCATTTTATACACAACATTAGGAAGCTTACATCCACTCTTCTAACCACTTGAAGACAAAGCCCTTTCTGACACTTTTTGTTTACATGAAAACATTTTTTTTTTTTTGCAAGAAAATTATGTTGAACCCCCAAACATTATATATTTTTTTTTAAAGCAAAGGCCCTACAGATTAAAATGGTGGGTGTTGCATTTTTTTTTCCACACAGTATTTGCGCAGCGATTTTTCAAACGCATTTTTTGGGGAAAAAATACACTTTTTTAATTTTAATGCACTAAAACACACTATATTGCCTAAATGTTTGATGAAATAAAAAAGATGATCTTAGGCCGAGTACATAGATACCAAACACGACATGCTTTAAAATTTCGCACAAACGCGCATTGGCGACAAACTAGATACATGTTTAAAAGCCTTTAAAAGCCTTTACAGGTTACCACGTTAGATTTACAGAGGAGGTCTACTGCTAAAATGACTGCCCTCGATCTGACCTTCACGGTGATACCTCACATGCATGTTATTAATTTAGCTTTTTTATTTTATTTTTTAACTGTTCCTTCCATATTTTTTTTTTTATCATTTTTATTGTTATCTCAGGGAATGTAAATATCCCCTATGATAGCAATAGGTAGTGACAGGTACTCTTTTTTAAAAAAAACTGGGGTCTATTAGACCCTAGATCTTTCCTCTGCCCTCAAAGCATCTGACCACACCAAGATCGGTGTGATAAAATGCTTTCCCAATAGCGCTTTTTATATCCGGAGGGGGGACATTCCCTCCCACTGCTTGTAAAAGCAGTCCAGAGGCTAATTAGCCACTAGGATTGCTTTTACATGAAAGCTGGCCGCTGGCTGAAAAGAATGATACCAAGATCATACCTAAACCCGCAGGCATCAATCTGGTATAACCATTCAAAGTCCAGCAACATACCAGTACGTTGCTGGTCCTTGTTGGACATGTATTGTAGTCTTTTTTTTCATGCAGCCTGTTGGCTGAACGAAAAAAAAAGATTGATCGGTGGGTATGCCCACCATTAGAATACCGCCCTTCATCCACCCACTTCTAATGATGGGCATACATGCACCATTTATATATGCCGAAGCATGGGGGCATCTTCCCGCAAAAGTTATGCCGCGTACATATGGTCAGACTTTTCCACGGGGAAGCCTCCGTCGGAATTTCGACCGTATGTACGCGGCATTAGGAGCATAATCGCTCCTCCGCCCCTGCTGCCCCAATGCTTCGGCATATATGCTTTTTTTTTTTTTTAACTGTGGTGGTGAAATCACCTCCTACAGCACTGGAGTCGCAGGGATCAGGCCTGTCTCTGCGAACGCTGCAGTTATGTGTGTTGTGTTTTGTAAGTGACAGCGATCGATCGATACTGCACTTGGGTGGCCTGGGCTGGACGGAGGGGCAAAACGCAGGTGCTAGCAGATATCTGGGCTGATCCCGCTAACACTGCGTTTTTGGGAACCCTAAACTGCTGGGGACGCTAGTATAGATCTGATCCGATCAGATATTGATCTGTTCAGATACTATACCACTAAGGGAGGTGTATGCTTCACGCGTGGGTGTTGGCATTACTGGCACTAACCTGACGCTGCCTGGGGTGTGACGCAGGGTTAACTAGGGGTAATTAGGGGGTTAAAACCTTTATTAGCTAATATATGGGGGTACCTGATGCTATAAAAACCTGCAGCGAACCTAAAAAAAATAACTGGCTATCTATCGGCACCAGCATAACTAATACAGCGTTTAGAAAAACGGTCGCTTAGTGACACTGGCAAAAGGGGGTGAAAGGGTTACCTGGGGGGGCGATCAAAGGGATAAACCTTTATTAGGTAATATATGGGGGTACCCGACGCTATAAAAACCTGCGGCGAACCTAAAAAAAATAACTGGCTACCTATCGGCATCACCGACAATAAGATAGCGATCAGAAAAACGATCGCTTAGCGACAGTGGTGATAGGGGGTGAAAGGGTTACCTGGGGGGCGATCAAGGGGGTTAAACCTTTATTAGGTAATATATGGGGGTACCTGACGCTATAAAAACCTGCGGCGAACCTAAAAAAAAATAACTGGCTACCTATCGGCATCACCGACAATAAGACAGCGATCAGAAAAACGATCGCTTAGCGACAGTGGTGATAGGGGGTGAAAGGGTTACCTGGGGGGCGATCAAGGGGGTTAAACCTTTATTAGGGGGGGTTAGGGGGCTACACTGGACCTAAAACTAAACTGTAGTGACACTTTTACAGTCACAAATGTCACTGATTGCAGTGATCAGTAAATAAATGGTCACTGCAATCAGTGACACTGTGACTGGGGGGTGGTCTGGGGGGGGCAATTTGTGTGCCTATGTGTCCTGGTGTCAGTGTAGTGTTTTGTGCACTGACCTGATGTCTTCTCTTGTACGGCGCTCGGTATATGTGAGCGCCGCATGAGAGATGACATCACTTCCTCTGCCTGTGTAAACACTACACAGCAGAGGAAGCTTTCTCATTCGCCGGGAGCGATCGCGAGGGGGTGGCCGGAATCGAACGGCCGTCCCTTCATCTCGGATCGCTCCCCAATGGAAAACGACCGCTCACTGTATAGGAGGGGGGTCCGATCGGACCCTCCAACTATACAAAGGCAATCACGTAGATATACGTGACTTTGCCTGTCGGTGCCATTCTGCCGACGTATAACTACAGTAGGCGGTCGTTAAGTGGTTAATAAAGGACTTTACCAACGGTGTCTGTGTATTTTTTTTACAATTTTTTACACATTCTTTGTGAAATGGTAGGGGTACAATGTACCCCATTACCAATTCACATGGGGGGGCCGGAATCTGGGGGTCCCCTTTGTTAAAGTGGTCTTCCAGATTCCGATAAGCCCCCTGCCTGCAGACCCCCACAACCACCGGGCAAGGATTGTGGGGATGAGGCCCTTGTCCCCATCAACATGGGGACATCCTCCCCATGTTGAGGGCATGTGGCCTGGTACGGTTCAGGAGGGGGAGGGGCGCTCTCTCGTCCCCCCTTTTTCCTACGGCCTGCCAGGTTGCGTGCTCGGATAAAGGGTCTGGTCTGGATTTTTGGGGGTACTCAATGCCATTTTTTTTTTTTACATTTGGGGTGGAGTTCCCCTTAAAATCCATACCAGACCTGAAGGGCCTGGTATGGATATTTGGGGGAACCGCACGCATTTTTTTTTTTAATTTGACACGCTTTTTTTTTTTTTTTTAATCAATGACTTTTCTATGTATTGCCGGGAGCCGAAAATTCACTATAGCCGCGAGTGAGTTTTAAATGACTTTTTTCCCTTCAGAAATGACACTTAGTGCAGGGACAGTTCTAAGCACGGGAAACAAGCACGAATAGTCCTCAGAAGTTCGGGTCCCCATTGACTTCAATAGGGTTCGGATTCGGGGTCAAGTTCGGGTCAAGTTCGGTCCCGAACTCAAACTTTTTTCCGAAGTTCGGCCGAACCCGTCGAACCCGAACATCCAGGTGTCCGCTTAACTCTACTCTCTAGATGTGCAAAGCTGGTATAGACATTCCCAAAAAGACTTGCAGCTGTAATTGCAGCGAAAGGTGGTTCTACAAAGTATTGACTCAGGGGGGCAGAATACAAATGCACGCCACACTTTTCACATATTTGTAAAAAAAAATGAATAACCATTTATCATTTTCCTTCCACTTCACAATTATGTGTTACTTTGTGTTGGTCTATCACATAAAATCCCAATAAAATACATTTACGTTTTTGGTTGTAACATGACAAAATTTGGAAAATTTCTAGGGGTAGGAATACTTTTACAAGGCACTGTAAGATATTCAGCGTCAAATTTAACCAATGCAATAGATTTCACTTTAAAGCCATTTTATTTAAAATAGAATGTTTACCCAACTCACTTTAAAAATTCTGAATTACCTGCAAAAATATGTATAATTAATTTTAGCCAGTCTTGTGATTCTTTTCCCATCTGCCAGCCCATTAGGCTATGAATAAGTATCATCACATTTTTCCTTTTCTTCCTTCCTTTACTACATTTTTTACAAACACTTCCCATTACAGCCCCTAGTACAGGGGTCTCAAACTGGTGGCCCTCCAGCTGTTGCGAAACTACAAGTCCCATGATGCATTGCAAGGCTGACAGTTACAAGCATGACTCCCACAGCCAGAGGCATGATGGGACTTGTAGTTTTGCAGCAGCTGGAGGGCCGCCAGTTTGAGTCCCCTGCCCTAATACCTGAAAACATGATAGATCACTGCACTGTGCAACACAGTACAGCCTAAATGATTTTCGGTGCATAACCTTTGACACTCAGACTGATTTCTGTTGAACACGGGATTATGAGAACATGACAATGGTAGATTGTAGGCAGTTGTACTTCCAATATTTTAAAATACATTTAATCATACTTTAATGGACGCATAACTAGGCCAAAATATTAACCCATCCATAGATACTTTACAAGTTGAGTAATATAGAGCAGATTTAAATAAATCATTTCTGCTTACAACATTGAAAACCCAGTAGCAATTACTATTGAAAGTATAAAACATTTGCTGGAAATTTTAGTATGGCATCAATTATACAGTATAAGATATTTCAGAGGGTTTAGTAATAAAGTTTTTACATTGATATATGTGCACACATTTCATAAACTTGCAGAAATATAAGAAATATATCATATGTATAAGGTTGGTCTATAGAAAGCAACATTTTATAACATACAGCTGTTTCCTGTCCTGTTATGCTATGACAGTATACAGACACCTAGTCATTTTAGGTTTAAGAAAACTTAAGCTGGCCATACACTAGTAGATTTTCAAATGGAAACTTGTACCAAAACTTCTCAGTACATTAAATGACCTGACAAATGTCATTCAAAAGTACTTAAAAATTTTGTTTGCTTTCAACATTGGAACGAATAAACTTTCCCCAAAGAAACCCACATACACTGTAAAGCCCTGTACACACGATCGGATTTCCTATGGATTCTAATCCGATGGATTTTTCCATCAGAAATCCGATGAAGCTGACTTCCATTAGTCTTGCCTACACACCATCAGTCAAAAATCCGACCGTCCCAAACGTAAAACACCCCGACAAGCCGAGAAAAATTAAGTTCAATGCTTCCGAGCATGCGTCGACTTGATTCTGAGCATGCGTTGGTTTTTTTGTCCGATGGAGTTCCACACAGACTATCGGAATTTGCTATCGTTTTTTTTTCCCCCATCGGATAAATTTAAAACATGTTCTATTTTTTCTCACCGACAGAAAAAAGACCGATGGGGCCCATACACGATCGGTTTGTCCGATGAGAAAAGTCTATCGGACTGTTTTCATCAGTAAAACCGATCGTGTGTACACGGCATTAGAAATTTGTTGGTTTAACAAATATTTTTCATCCTGCTCCTGAATTGAATTTGCTCATCACTGCGGTCGAAAACAAACGTCAAATTGACCCAACTAGCAATTAGAAAGTGTTCCTTGGAATGAAAAATTTCTAACTAGTGTATGACCAGCTATATACAAAAATTAAACATTATGACTCAATCTAGGACATAAAAACAGACATTAAGAAATGCCCAGAACTCCAACTTCAGTGTTTAGACTTGAAATTTGCACATTGAGTGCCCTAAACTAAAAGGTTCTGCCGTGCTGCAGAAGGTGAGTGAGGTATGTGCAACTACCTTTCTGCTTGTATTTGTCAGGGTCAGGTTTTAACATTTAAGTTTAGTACAGGTATACTTAAAACTTTTTTTTTTTTTTTTTTGCTGTAAAACCGTTTCGCAAAATTAAATAATGGACTGAATACTATAGATACATGAATTTCCAATAATTTTCTGTGAACATATGGTATTTAATTTATTTAATCCAAAACTCTTGTAGCAGACATTGCTGCACTAGATTTCTTACTCCTACCGACCCCCTGCAGTGATGTCTCACTCATACACTACAAAATAAAAAAAACATAACAGGCAAAGCACTATTTCCTTGTAATGACTGGGGCACTAATCTTGGACCTACAATACCCAAAGCATTTGGGAACAGAGTGAATGGTATAAACTTAGTGTAGCTACCCACAACTTGGAATAAGTGAAGGCCAGTAAATTCAACATAAAAAAGTTACATGAAATGTTGGTACATATCTTTTTTAATTTTTTTTTATCTTTTCAAGTTTCTTTCTGACTAGCCAACCCCCGAGTGATACAGGGATACCTGTGCAGGATTAGTGGGCTGGAACTGGGAAAGACAGGTAAAAACATCTAGGTGACTACTTTTAAACTTTGACATTAGGTTTACTACCTGTCTGATATAAAAAAATTGCCTTTAGTGTCCAATTATTTTAGCTAACCCTTATGCTGCGTACACACGATCGGAAAATCCGACAAGAAAACCGTGGATTTTTTTCCGACGGAATGCTGGCTCAAACTTGTATTGCATACACACGGTCACACCAAATTCCGACCGTCAAGAACGCGGTGACATACAACACTACAACGAGCCGAGAAAAATTAGGCATGCGTCAAATTGATTCCGAGCATGCGTGTTTTTTTTGCGCGTTGGAATTGCATACAGACGATCGGAATTTCCTCCAAGAACTTTTCTTGTCGGAAAATTTGAGAACCAGCTCTCAAATTTTTCTTGGCGGAAATTCCGACAGAAAAATTCCGATGGAGCCTACACACGGTCGGAATTTCCGACCAAAAGCTCACATTGGACTTTTCTTGTCGGAATTTCTGATCGTGTGTACGTGGCATTAGAGGGAATGTGCACCTAAACTGCAAGGTCTGCTTACTTAGTTTGCCCTCTCCCATTAAGGGGGAAAAAGTTAGTTATCTAATATACTTATTTTATCTCTGTTTACACTCACTGTGCCTACGCGAGGCTGATGTCATGCAGTTCTTCGAGTGAGATCCCGGGAATGCTGAGTAGTGCAAATCTCACAAGAGGAGGCTCTTCCACTGTGCCAGAGCATCATATTGGCAAATTTGGATTATTTAGTATTTTGGGATCCCATTAGAATTGATGTTGCTCCGTGCAGTAGGGTAACTAACTTTTTTTACCCACAGATTTTTTTTTCTTCTTTTTCAAGTGGTTAAAAATGGGGTAGAGGGGCCATGCAAAATAAGCAGACCTTTCATGGAGTGCTTTAGCACATCGCATCGGGGATTAACAAAAGTTCCATAAACAAGAAAACAAATGCATATACCAGCAATTTAGAAACCAGGTAATTAAACATAGAAAATAAAATATTCAGTCGTTATCATACCTTATATAACATACAACAAAGGAAACAGATTTTACTATTTTTTAAATAATGATCAAGGATTTAATTCATCTTGTTTCAATATCATTACAGAAAATGTTATGGTACAGAGTTCTTCAATAATTCTTTGCTTCTTTATCTCCACATGAATGCTGGTACACTGTAATCTGTACAAGATCAGTTTTTGATTTTTTTTTTTTCTGTACATTTTTTTAAATGTATTGGTTAAAAAGGCTGTCAGCACTTAAGGAAGCAATTTTTATTCAAATAAAAGGTATTCAGTTACTGCCCAATAGTACTGAGCGGAGTGATTGCCAGGACATCCGTCCTCCTTGTTAAGAAGATGGGAGTCTTCATCCAGACGCAACCACTTTGCTTTTGGCACTGTGCACATCAACACATTATACAAGATAAAGAACAAGCAGAGCTCTCTTGTGAAGCAGTTATGAAGCATACTGATAAGGGAAACAGCAGTGTCATCTAAGCTAGTATAAAGTAAGCAGACAGCCTTGTTTAAGAGCTTAAGTATTTGTACTTTAGGGATGAGAGAAACACAACTTTTGCAGGCATCTACTGCTGTCTACTAAAAGCTACTGCTATTAGACCTAGCATTTTAACACACAAAGCAATTGCAATGAAGGAAAAGTTGCCTTGATATAATCAGAATAAGGTTTTATATGTTTTTTTTTTATTTTTTTGGAAAAAATGTTTTTTTTTTTCAGGTTGTTTTTCCTCAAAGTAATTTTTCGAAATTTAGTTCAAGATGTTGACTACACTGATCAACTTTATCCAAATCATAAAAACTAACTGTGCCATTGCATATTACAGGATACAGTCAATGATATGTGGACATGCATCAAAGCTTTTCTCTTGCGGCTGTCATCATAGCCTTCCAATGACCATGACGTCCACCACTTCTCCCTTGTGAAGCTCCACATACTGCTCTGTCTTTGGAGGTAGCATCAACAGTCCATTGGCACTTCGCATACTCATGAGGCGACTGCTCATTTGATTACCTGTGTGGGAAGACAATGACAGTGTAATAAATACCAATTACTGTTTATGACAATGTACAGTGCCATCAATTGTGGCCAACAGGCAGGGACTGTAACTGAAGCTTTTACTTTCACTATGTGTCAAGATTGACACAGAGAGTGCAGCCAGATTTCTATTTATTGTGGATGAATGGAGAGGGACATGATTCTTGAGGGACTGGCACCTACAATGGAGGAAAAGCCAAAAAGACAACATGCAGGAAGCTTTGAGCGGCTCTAGTTTCCTACATACTGTGTGTTTACTGTAAATGTTCTGAATGGAAGTTTCACCCAAAAGAGATATTCAAAATAAAGTTGAATTATAAAGAGCTCAGACACCCACTAGCTTCTTTAATCTCCTGAAAACTCCTTTCATGAGATTTCCCAGCTATAGTTACCAGCTCTTTCCACTTGCTTTGAAGCCCCCATTTCTAGTAGACCGCGGCAGTTTAAAAAAAAAACGAAAAAAAAATAGAAAACCTTAAAGGCAATTGCATAATGTGCTAGTATGCATCACATATTAGCACATTATGAAACATTTACCTTAGAACAAAGCCCTAAAGCGGCGCGCTGTCACCGCTGAGAGGGCTGACACATCTTCCTCCGAATTTGCGGGCTCAAGTGGTGTGAGCGGCCAGAGCCGCTATGACATCAATCCCGCTCATGCACGTGGGAGCCCTCGGTTTCGGCACGGTGTGCTGGACCTTCAGAGTGCATGCGCCGGTGACGTCACCGGCTGCATCCAGAGAGAATATCTCCTAAACGGTCCGCGTTTAGGAGAAATCATTATAACCTTATTATAGGCTTACCTGTAGGTAAAAATCACAAAGCGGGGCGGGTGCATGTACGGAGTGGACAGCGATGGACATGTCCCGCTGAGGCTCTGTTCTTCCCGGGACTCCACAGCCACCACAGACACCCGATTTGCTGGGTAACTAAACATAAACAATTCTGATATCCTCCTCAATACCCTGTGAACCAAATAGAATGGTTTTGGGAGCTGCCCAAGGTAAAACAAAAGTGAAAAGCCACAAGGAAAAGCTGCCCAGAGGCTCCTGTAATATGGCTCAGTCAAATTCTCCTCACACAGCTAAGGCACGCACTGACAAGAAGCAGCTGCATTTACCTCAAGAATTATATGACACAGACAGTGAATACAGTGCCAGCTCCCAGCCACAACAAGTAGATACATTACACCCAAATATATTAAAGCAAATAGAGAAAATGCTACAGAAAGCTTTAAAGCAGACCTCTGACCAAATTACAGAGAAACTGACAAAAGAAATACATGATTTAGGCCAACGCACAGCTGACTTGGAAAACAGAATGGATGACATTGAAACTACTGTACTTTCACATGACAATTAATTTGAGACTCTTAAAGATGAAAATTTAACGCTGCAAGCGCGTTTGGAGGACTTTGAAAATAGAGAACGTCGATCAAACCTCCGCATACGAGGTATACCTGAGTCAATCATTGACCTTCAATCGACTATGACTGCTCTTTTTCAGGAATTAACACCGTCAATCCCACTTGAAAGATTGGAAATAGACAGAATCCATAGAGTTTTGGCGCCACGCAAAGCTGAAGGTCCCCCTCGTGACATAATTGTAAAGTTACACTTTTTTCGCACAAAAGAGCAACTTATGACAGCTGCTAGGAACAAGGAATCTCTACCTATGCCCAATAACAGTTGCTAAACGGGGTGTACTGAAACCCTTGCTCCAAAATCTCCAACACCACCATATCCCTTATCAATAGGGATTCCCATTTTCTATTCGTTTTACCTTTCAAGGCACCAAATATTCATGCAGATCCTCAGAAGAAATACAGAACACAAAATTTTCATCTATACAATAGGCCCTCAACCACGTACAACATCCAATTCTCCACAATGTGCCTCTAAGCCTAGAACTGACAGAAGCAGACAAAGTTCATCAAAAAGGGGTTGATTCAATTCTCCAGACCTGGATCCACCGGACACAATGGACTGAATGCATTCTGCATTTCTCTCTGAAGCTCATTCAACTTTATGGTTCACCTATCTTACCTTTAATTTTAAATATTTCAAGTTCTTAATATATTATAAGTTAAAGTATATAACTTTACGTGCAAATATTTATATATAACTAATTCAGGATTTGTTAAAAGGAATACTATTTAATCCTACTCTCATGTTTGCTTATTTTTAAGGAGTACAACCAAAATTGGATGTCTAAATTGAATTTATTTTTATTTTTTCATAAATTTTGGCCGTGGGGGACCCGAGAATTGATCACCACTGCCCCCATTTTTTCTGTCCTAGGACTCTCCTCCACTAGGGTTACAGTGTGAGGAGCCTCCTCGGATAGACTTTGTGCCTCTGAGCTAGCAGATTTGCGTGCTCAGTACGCCATTGTTTTATTTTTATACATGTGTAGCGGGGTATTCCCCTTTAATACAGAGAGACAGGACTTTCCGGGTGAGAGGTGAGTCGGGAGGGAGAAGAGAAGAGACTTTACTGGAAGTGAAAGCAGAGGAGAGAGACTACGTTACCCAGAACCCCGTTTGGCACCCAGGGTGCAATGTTGTCACCGCAGAGACTCATGGGTGGAGCTTTATAAGGAGGAGGCGAGGCTAGGCTCGGCCTCTTTGGGACACGAGACTTCAGTGGAGAGATCCTCCTGTGCGGACCTGCTGCTGTGCAAGGCCTGAAGCCTGGGGCCTTGCACAGTTACCAAAGAGCCTTCCACCCCATCTCGAGCCTGGGTGACATCTGACTTGGTTTCTTCAACCGCTGCTGAGCCGGAGACCCGACCGCTGCAGAGGCTGTGTGTGGAGACACAGCGGGTGGAAGTTCCCGGACTGGGATCGCGTCCGGAGGGGTGAGCGAGCACATGCTCAATCCACAAATACTGTATACCATTGTTAGGCCTACAGACTGCCGTGGCCCACCAGTTCCTATTTCAGTTCTTTTCCCCCACTGGAGATCCATAGCAGAACTGATTCAAACGGATTTCTAGTGGAGTGTACTTTGTTGGCATTTTTACCCCCCTTGGATTATAAATGTGTTCCTGAAATGTGCACCACCGTTTAAAGACTTCCATGCAAAGAATTTTACCCCCCCTAGAGACTGAGTTATATGGTCAGGCCTGGTCATCTAGGTAGTTTATTTAGTTGCTGCGCCATAGGGCGCATAGTGAAGTACTGTTACACGTGGCGCGTGTGCGCCATATCTGACTAGTTATAGTGTGTTTAATGCTACAGGGCTCTGCAGATATATTCCTGTGATTGTGATAACTGTTGATTTTATTGCCAGTAGAAGTAAACTCGTTATTCTTCTATCACTGCATTGGTGTCTGAATTTAACCATAGAGCATAAGATATATATATTACCCTAGACTAACTGTGCCAGAAGGGGGTCGAGTAAATTGCCGGGGGTTGGCGGAGCTGTCTTTGGGGCCCAAACTAAATCTGCGGCCCTCTTAACTGAGGGTATAGCTACACATGGGGGTTCTCGTCCGGGATCCTGATACAGCAAGCGAACACGCCAAAAGTACCGGCATGGACCCGCTAGAAGTAGGACAGTGGTACACAGTGGCTGGCGCAGATCCGGCCGCGGCGGCAGTTATTGAACTCCCGGGGATCTGGCAAAGAGATGCGATAAAGCAGCTAATAACATCTCTATCACCATGCCAGAAATCATGGGTGATGAATGTGAGACCAAATGCTTTGCGTACATACGCATTAATAGAGTGGAAAGACGAAATTCCAGAGCATTTTAAAAGCCTGAGCATACAAGCTATGGGTGGTCAGATACATGCGCTGCCACATAAGGGAGATCGGTTCCAAATACAAAAACAGTTATCTCCACAAATATCTCCTCCACCATCCCCTAAAGCAGGAAAGCAGAAGGCTAGAGAGAGTCCCGGGTCACCATCAACCACCCTCAGCGCAGAGCTGTGCGCGGTTCTAGGAGAGATTGTAGCCCAGTGCAAGAGGGACCCCACAGTCTACCCGATGTCGGGATACAGAAAACTTAGAATATTTTCTGGAAGAAAACCTGTACCTTCGGGGGAAGAGGGATTTGAGGAATGGCTGGATGGCGCCACTCAGGCCCTAGAGGAATGGAAAGTCCCAGAACATAGAAAGAAACAGAGGATCTCTGAGAGTTTGAAGAGGCCTGCGTTAGAAGCCATACGCAACCTTAAGATAAGCAAGACAGACTGTGATGCGCAGGATTATCTGGACATTCTGCAGAATGTGTTTGGCGGGACAGAAAACGTCACGGAACTCACGTACCAGTTGGAACACTGCTACCAGAAGACAGGAGAGAAACTGTCAGAGTTCATGAGACGCTTGGATAAAATCCTGCACAAGATCATACTGAAGAAGGGGATTGACCCAAGGAAGGTAGATAAGGCCCGTGTCCAGCAGGTCTTGAGGGGAGCTCAGCCCCTGGACCCCATCGCATTGGCGCTACGCACCCGACGGGACGGGAATAGCCTGGAATACCCCGATTTGATACGAACAATCAGAGAGGAAGAGGCTATGCTGGAAGAGAAAAAGAGGAGCCAACCAGTCGAGCCACCCAAACCTCCAGTGGCGATGGTCAGGTCGGCCATGACTCCTGAGAGAGACTCAGAGGTGGACACCCTGAAGTCACAGATGTCCCAAGTGTTGGGGATTCTGACCTCTCTGATAGCGAAAGACACAGAGGGTCCTGAGAAAGAAGTAGCGAGAAAGGAACTGTTCCCAGTTGCTTCGGCACCCGCATCTCTGCAAGACTGGGGGGACATAATCTGTTTTAACTGTGGGGAAGTTGGCCACATTGCAGCTACATGTTCTAGTCCCAAGAAGAAGAAAACAGATAACCGCAAGCCGGCAGGAAACTCCAGAGGGCCCCGGTGAAGGAGTCAACCGGGTGCCCATCATCCTCAGTGAGCTCCAAGCTGAATGTGAAGCAGAAGAAAAGAGGAGACAAAACCCCTCAGAGGAAACACAACATTCCTCAACAGAGATACACCCCAGAGAAAGGGGGCAAGACCCCTCAGAAGAGGCACAGCATTCCCCAAAGGGGATGCACACCTAAGAAAAACAATAATATCCCTCAGTGGGTCTGTACACCCATAGAAAGGAGGGAAATCAATGCATACCAGGCTCAAGAAAGACTAAAGTCCAAAGGGAGTTGGACGAGAGAGAGTCCGAAGGGAAAGGACCAGAAGAAGGCGACCCCTGCCAGGCCATACCCGGAGAAGCTGGTAGGCCCATCTCCTGTAGTACCCATTCAAGTGGAGGGAGTATACACCAGAGCCATTGGACACTGGGGCACAGGTGACCCTATTATACCGGGATTTCTACGATAAGCACTTGAGTCATCTGCCCATCCAGAAGATAGAGGAACTGGAAATATGGGGGATTGGAACTCAGAGCTTCCCCTACGATGGCTATCTGCCCGTCAAGATGACCTTTGACCCATCTGTGGCTGGGAAGGCCGAAGTGTTTGATACCCTGTCAGTTGTGAGCCCTCGGCCGCCAGGAGCCAACAAGAGTTCCCTTATAATAGGGACGAACACGGACCTGGTCCGAAGACTCCTAACCCCTCTAGTGAAAGAGAAGGGGCCAGCGGCCACCAAGATCCACCCCATGCTGAAGACGGCCTACCAACGGCTGGTCCTAGAGCAGAAGACCCCTGGGGAGGGGATAGGGAAGGTGTGGAGACTTGGAAGAGAAGGGGTAGCGTTGCAGCCCGGCGAAGTAACCTGTCCCAGAGCCACTGTGAAGCTTACTTGGGAGCAACCTGGACCCTTTGTCATGCTGGAGTCCGACCCAAGGGAAGAGTCCTCCGGTCTGGAAGTGATACCAGAAGTGATTCCGCTGAAGGCCCATTGTAGAGTTCCGTTGAGTGTTAGGAATACTACAGGTGGCCCATTGGAAATCCCAGCCAGGATGCTGCTGGGCCAGGTGAGCCCTGCTGCCCCGGTGACCCTGTCAGAAGTCAAGGGGACGGGTGAAGGAGGAGACGTTTGGGAGAAGCTGTCCATGGAAAACCCGAATCTGCCCAGGGCTTGGAAAGAGAGAGCCAAGGCCCAGTTAAACAGATGGGAGAAGATCTTCTCCAAGGATGAGTTCGATGTGGGGTGTGCAAGGAGTGCCACCCATCGAATCCGCCTCCAAGAAGACAAGCCCTTCAGAGAGAGGGTCAGGCGGGTCCCGATAGCAGATCTGGAGGATCTAAGGGAACAACTCGCAGAACTCAAGAGGACTGGTATGATCCGGGAGTCTAGAAGCCCCTATGCCTCCCCGATAGTGTTGGTCAGGAAGAAGAATGGGTCGTTGAGGCTCTGTATAGACTACAGGACTCTCAACAGGAGAACCATCCCCGACCAGTACACCACTCCGAGGATAGAGGACGCTTTACAGAGTTTGTCTGGAGCCAAGTGGTTCAGCGTTATGGATCTCAAGAGTGGATACTACCAGATCCCTATGCATCCAGAAGACAAGGAGAAGACAGCCTTCATAACCCCAGTGGGGTTTATTGAGTTTGATCGAATGCCTCAGGGACTGTCTGGAGCTCCTGCTACCTTCCAACGTCTCATGGAGAAGACTGTAGGAGACATGAACCTTATTGAAGTCCTTGTATACCTGGACGATGTCATTGTCTTTGGGAGAACCCTGGAAGAACACGAAGAGAGGCTGGAAAAAGTGTTGAGAAGACTCAGTGAGGAGGGACTCAAGCTTTCGCCTGAGAAGTGTCGGTTCTACCAGTCTTCTGTGAACTATCTGGGGCACATAGTGTCTGAAGAAGGGGTGGAGACAGACCCTGAGAAATTGGAGGCAGTTACCTCCTGGCCAAGACCCACCACAGTAACAGAACTCAGATCCTTCTTGGGGTTCTGCTCCTATTACAGGAGGTTTGTGGAGGGATTCGCCCGAATTGCCAGATCATTGAATGAACTACTCAAGACCGAGGGGGAAGAGGACGACTCAGGGCCCAGGAAGCCGGGAGAGTCAGTCAGAGATCAGTGGAACCAGAAGTGTGAAAAGGCCTTCGAGGCATTGAAGAAGAGCCTAACCACTGCCCCAGTCTTGGCCTACGCAGACCCAACCAAACCCTATGAACTACACGTAGATGCTAGTCATGACGGTCTGGGAGGAGTACTTTACCAAGAACACGAAGGACAACTGTGGCCTGTTGCCTACGTGAGCAGGAGCCTGACCCCCTCTGAGAAAAACTACCCCACCCACAAGCTGGAGTTCCTGGCCCTTAAGTGGGCGGTAGTGGACAAGCTCAAAGACTACCTGTATGGGGCGGAGTTCACTGTGAAGACCGACAACAACCCCCTTACCTACCTTTTCACCACAGCAAAGCTGGACGCCACTGGACACAGGTGGCTGGCTGCACTGTCTGGATTCAATTTCAGCCTAAAGTACAGGCCAGGGGCTGGAAATCGAGATGCAGACGCTCTGTCCAGGAGATCTCATGGCCCCACCAGTGACACAGAAGACTGGACTCAAGTGGCACCTGACGGGGTGCGGGCCCTTTGTCAAGGGGCTGAATTACAAGCCAGAGGAGGCTCAAGGGCGGAAGAGATAGGAGTTACCATGGTAGGAGTCCCCAAACAATACTGTGGAGTAACCCAACTAGAGGAAGACCATCTGCCGAAACTGTCCAAGAAGGAACTGAGATGCGACCAATTAAAAGACCCCATGGGGAAATTGGTTCTGGAAGCCCTGGAGAATCAGGATCCAAATAGACTCCTGCGCCACTCCTCAAAGGAAGCTCGCCTGTTGAGGAAAGAGTGGGACAGGTTGCAGGTGCATCAGGGAGTGGTCTACCGAAGGGGCTCCTCTGATGACCTGGAAGATAAATGGCAATTGTTCCTTCCGGAAAAACATCGAGAGACTGTTCTGATTGCCCTACATGACAATCACGGCCACCTAGGGGCGGAAAGGACCTTTCAACTCATCAGAAGTCGGTTCTATTGGCCCTGCATGAGGGCAGAAGTGGAAGAGTACTGCCATTCATGTGCGCGCTGCATCCAGAGGAAGACTTTACCCCATCAAGCTGCCCCAATGGGCCATCTACAAAGTCAAGGCCCAATGGATCTGGTATGCCTTGATTTTTTCTGCCTCAAACCCGACCTGAGTGGACTAGGAAATGTTCTGGTGATAACCGATCATTTCACCCGGTATGCCCAAGCTTTCCCAACCAAAGACCAGAAGGCTTCCACAGTAGCCAAGGTACTTATGGAGAAGTATTTTGTCCATTATGGGCTGCCACAGCGACTCCATTCAGATCAAGGAAGGGACTTTGAGAGTCGGCTGATCCGGAAACTCCTGGATTCGTTAGGAATCAAGAAAACCCGAACCACACCTTACCACCCACAGGGAGATGCTCAGCTGGAGAGGTTTAACCGAACCCTGCTCAATATGTTGGGAACTCTGGATAGTGAGAAGAAACAACATTGGAGCAAACACATAGCAGCTATAGTACACGCTTACAACTGCACCACCAGTGATGCTACAGGCTACTCCCCACATCGACTCATGTTTGGGAGAGAAGCAAGGTTACCTGTGGACCTGGCCTTTGGCACCTCTTTAGACCATTCCTCAGCCACCTCCCACAAAGGATATGTGGACAGGCTCAGACACAGCCTGAAAGTAGCCTATGAACAAGCTCAAGCGGCCTCCGATCAAAGGGGAGCTTGAAACAAAAGAAACTTCGACTTGAAGGTCCGGGTGCAAGACCTGCAGCCCGGGGACCGAGTACTGCTACGCAATCTGGGGGTCCCTGGAAAACACAAACTTGCAGACAGATGGAGATCTGAACCCTATGTCATCTGTAGGAAGCTGCCGGGCCTACCTGTCTACAAGTTGAAGCCAGAAGGGAAGGTAGGACCACTGAAGACGTGGCATCGAAACCACCTGCTCCCACTTGCTGAAGCAGTCAGGATACCTTCAGTGAGGGACTCCCCTGAACCAGTGTCTATTCTGGATACCCCCGGCCAAATACTCGGTCCCAGACCTCTCGGGCTGAAGATGGAGAGGCCTCTGAACTTAGCGGAGATGAAGGAAGAGAACTTGACTGGCTGTGGCCTTCCCCAACTCCAGGAACTTCTGCTATAGATCTTCCAACCACTGAAGACACTATAGATGGACAACTGAACGCAGAAGCCACTGAGTTCATCCCATCTAGTCCTTCATCAGATTACTGGGAAGATGCCTGTGATACTTACTCTGAAAAGGACCTTAGAGACTCTATGTATCCCTCGGCTCCTGAAGCAGATGTTCCAGAGCCCACCGTGTTGCCCGAACCTGCTACAGAAGAAGAGCCTGTGGCACCAAAGCCAGAAACCCCAAGAGAGCAAAGGGCTCGAAGAGTCATAAGGCCTCCCAAAAAAGTTGACTTACCCACAAATGGGGAAGAGCTCAGAAGATTCTGTGGTCACTGCCAGGAGGAGTGCAGAGAATCCGGATCCCTCCACTGTTCATTTGGTGGAGGGCAACCCCCACTCACTCTCTGGCACAGTTAGGCAGGCCACTCATGATAGTGTGACCTATGGGCAAGGGAATTCAACCCCTCGGTTTTGGTGGGAATTCCCTATGCCAACATCTTACGCAATGTTGTCTAGGGTTGTACGCAATGTATGCTAGAATTATCTTTGGGGACCAAAGAGTTTAAGTGGGGGGAGTGTGTAGCGGGGTATTCCCCTTTAATACAGAGAGACAGGACTTGCCGGGTGAGAGGTGAGTCGGGAGGGAGTAGAGAAGAGACTTTACTGGAAGTGAAAGCAGAGGAGAGAGACTACGTTACCCAGAACCCCGTTTGGCACCCAGGGTGCAATGTTGTCACCGCAGAGACTCATGGGTGGAGCTTTATAAGGAGGAGGCGAGGCTAGGCTCGGCCTCTTTGGGACACGAGACTTCAGTGGAGAGATCCTCCTGTGCGGACCTGCTGCTGTGCAAGGCCTGAAGCCTGGGGCCTTGCACAGTTACCAAAGAGCCTTCCACCCCATCTCGAGCCTGGGTGACATCTGACTTGGTTTCTTCAACCGCTGCTGAGCAGGAGACCCGACCGCTGCAGAGGCTGTGTGTGGAGACACAGCGGGTGGAAGTTCCCGGACTGGGATCGCGTCCGGAGGGGTGAGCGAGCACATGCTCAATCCACAAATACTGTATACCATTGTTAGGCCTACAGACTGCTGTGGCCCACCAGTTCCTATTTCAGTTCTTTTCCCCCACTGGAGATCCATAGCAGAACTGATTCAAACGGATTTCTAGTGGAGTGTACTTTGCTGGCATTTTTACCCCCCTTGGATTATAAATGTGTTCCTGAAATGTGCACCACCGTTTAAAGACTTGCATGCAAAGAATTTTACCCCCCCTAGAGACTGAGTTATATGGTCAGGCCTGGCCATCTAGGTAGTTTATTTAGTTGCTGCGCCATAGGGCGCATAGTGAAGTACTGTTACACGTGGCGCGTGTGCGCCATATCTGACTAGTTATAGTGTGTTTAATGCTGCAGGGCTCTGCAGATATATTCCTGTGATTGTGATAACTGTTGATTTTATTGCCAGTAGAAGTAAACTCGTTATTCTTCTATCACTGCATTGGTGTCTGAATTTAACCATAGAGCATAAGATATATATATTACCCTAGACTAACTGTGCCAGAAGGGGGTCGAGAAAATTGCCGGGGGTTGGCGGAGCTGTCTTTGGGGCCCAAACTAAATCTGCGGCCCTCTTAACTGAGGGTATCGCTAAACATATACAGTGCCTTGCGAAAGTATTCGGCCCCCTTGAACTTTTCATCCTTTTGCCACATTTCAGGCTTCAAACATAAAGATATAAAATTTTAATTTTTTGTGAAGAATCACCAACAAGTGGGACACAATTGTGAAGTGGAACGAAATCTATTGGATATTTTAAACTTTTTTAGCAAATAAAAAACTGAAAAGTGGTGCGTGCAAAATTATTCGGCCCCTTTACTTTCAGTGCAGCAAACTCACTCCAGAAGTTCAGCGAGGATCTCTTAATGATCCAATGTTGTCCTAAATGACTGATGGCGATAAATAGAATCCACCTGTGTGTAATCAAGTCTCTGTATAAATGCACCTGCTCTGTGATAGTCTCAGGGTTCTGTTGAAAGCGCAGAGAGCATCATGAAGACCAAGGAACACACCAGGCAGGTCCGTAATACTGTTGTGGAGAAGTTTAAAGCCGGATTTGGATACAAAAAGATTTCCCAAGCTTTAAACATCCCAAGGAGCACTGTGCAAGCGATCATTTTGAAATGGAAGGAGTATCAGACCACTGCAAATCTACCAAGACCTGGCTGTCCCTCTAAACTTTCAGCTCAGACAAGGAGAAGACTGATCAGAGATGCAGCCAAGAGGCCCATGATCACTCTGGATGAACTGCAGAGAACTACAGCTGAGGTGGGAGAGTCTGTCCACAGGACAACAATCAGTCGTACACTGCACAAATCTGGCCTTTATGGAAGAGTGGCAAGAAGAAAGCCATTTCTCAAAGATATCCATAAAAAGTCTCGTCTAAAGTTTGCCACAAGCCACCTGGGAGACACACCAAACATGTGGAAGAAGGTGCTCTGGTCTGATGAAACCAAAATCGAACTTTTTGGCCACAATGCAAAACGATATGTTTGGCGTAAAAGCAACACAGCTCATCACCCTCAACACACCATCCCCACTGTGAAACATGGTGGTGGCAGCATCATGGTTTGGGCCTGCTTTTCTTCAGCAGGGACAGGGAAGATGGTTAAAATTGAGGGGAAGATGGATGCAGCCAAATACAGGACCATTCTGGATGAAAACCTGTTGGAGTCTGCAAAAGACCTGAGACTGGGACGGAGATTTATCTTCCAACAAGACAATGATCCCAAACATACAGCAAAATCTACAAAGGAATGGTTCACAAATAAACGTATCCAGGTGTTAGAATGGCCAAGTCAAAGTCCAGACCTGAATCCAATCGAGAATCCGTGGAAAGAGCTGAAAACTGCGGTTCACAAACGCTCTCCTTCCAACCTCACTGAGCTCGAGCTGTTTTGCAAGGAAGAATGGGCAAGAATTTCAGTCTCTCGATGTGCAAAACTGATAGAGACATACCCCAAGCGACTTGCAGCTGTAATCGCAGCAAAAGGTGGCTCTACAAAGTATTAACGCAAGGGGGCCGAATAATTTTGCACGCCCCACTTTTCATTTTTTTCTTAGTTAAAAAAGTTTCAAAAATCCAATAGATTTCGTTCCACTTCACAATTGTGTCCCACTTGTTGGTGATTCTTCACAAAAAATTAAAATTTTATATCTTTATGTTTGAAGCCTGAAATGTGGCAAAAGGATGAAAAGTTCAAGGGGGCCGAATACTTTCGCAAGGCACTGTATTAGTAATTAGAATTTATTATTAAATATATGACTCGTATTCTCTCTTTTTTCTCTCATAATCTACTTCACCTGTCTTATTTTTTCCGGTCTTTCCCCAGGGTTTCTCTAATTCTGCAAATGATAACAGTAATATATCGTTATAGCTTATGTAAGAATTATATATGGCTCCTTTAAATGTCCTAACCTTAAATGTCCAAGGTCTAAACCTTCCTCAGAAACAAACTAAAGTATTCAGATCTCTGTCCTCCTCAAAAGCCCATATAGTGTGTCTCCAAGAGACGCATTTTACTGAAACTTCAACCCCTAAATATTTTGGGACATGCTACCCCCAAGTTTTTACTGCCTGCTAAATCAAAACGAAGAGGAGTATTAATAGCATTTCACCGAACAACACCTTTTACCCTCATAACAGAGATCAAAGATCCAGAAGATCCAGAAGGCCGCTATCTCATACTTTTGGGACACCTATGTGATATTCCAATCACAATTGTTTCTTATTATGCACCTAATAAAAGACCAATTTCATTCCTCTCTCACTTACTAATAGATTTACATAAATTGGGCACACTTTTGAGATGTGGTGATTCAAATCAAGTTCTATATCCCTATCTAGATAAATCCGTAAATTCCAACCGTATCCAACTCTCAATCTCGAATGTTTCAAAGACTTCTTCAACAACACTCACTGCTAGATTCCTGGCGTGAAATTAATTCTTCAAAATGTCAATTCTCTTTTTATTCCCACCCACATAAATCTTTTTTCCGCATTGATCATATACTAATATCTATAAGTATGTCACCAGATTTGCTCAATTCTTCTATTAAACCTTATACTTGGACAGATAATTGTGCGATAATTTCAAGCTTTACTTCGTTAATCCCAAAAGCTCAAGACCCCACATGGCACATAAACAATTCAATTCTCACACACCCATCACATTTATCCGACTTAGAATCAGCAATAAAAGAATATCTGGGAAACAATGATACTCCTGATACATCCCCACTAACACTGTGGGAAGCCCATAAACCTGTTCTTAGAGGGGTCTGTTTACGACAAGCATCATACCTTAAAAAAGAAAAAAACGACAACTACAACAAAAACTAGAAAACAAATTCAATCAATGTCACACAAATTTCCAATCTAACCCTACACCAGTGTCAAAAACATAACTTGATGAGGCAAGTTTGAATCTTGACCTATTCCCATTAGAATCAGTGGACAAAACATTACGTAAATCTAAACACAAATTCTACTTTAAAGCTAATAAACCTGGCACCCTTCTTGCATGTGCGCTTAAAAAATTAAATAACCCATTTAAGCCAATTCGCCTAAAAATACCCCATGATAAATACACAAGTAACCCAGTAAAGATCTTATACATCTTTCATAAACATCTTACTTCTTTATACAAAAAAGTAGGATCCTTCGACCAACCCTCAGCAGAATCATTTTTTTCACAAATTAAACTTCCGACCCTCTCTCAAGTTCAATACGATAACCTTGAAAGTCCTATTAAACCTATAGAAATCAAATTAGCAATTAAATCCCTTAAGTTAAATAAACGACCAGGCCCTGATGGATTCTCAGCCCTCTATTATAAAAAACATTTCCATATTCTTACTCCCATGTTGACAAAAGCGTTTAATTCCCTACTTAACAAACAATCCTTCTGACCGGAAACCTTAACTGCAATAATTTCAATGATCCCTAAACCTCAGTCTGATGACTCATCTTGTACTAATTTTAGACCTACCGTATATACTTGAGTATAAGCCGACCCGAATATAAGCCGAGGCACATAATTTTACCACAAAAAACTGGGAAAACTTATTGACTCGAGTATAAGCCTAGGGTGTCCATCTGCATGCCTCACTGTGCCTCACTGTGCCCATGTGCATGCCTCACTGTGCCCATGCCTCATTGTGTCCATGACTAGACTTACATTTAACATGGGAGTATATAGAAGGGGTGCCCGGGTTTGAAAAATCAGTGCTCCCTGGTCATAGGTCCACTTATAGAGGAAGAGTGGGGCTACATGGGTACTAAATTTCGGGTCCAGGAGACCTACGGCCGGCCGGTACCGGGTCCCCAAAATTACCGGAGAAATGACCGTTTAACATGGAAGTCTATGGAAGGGGTACCCGGCTTTGAAAAATCGGTTCTCCCCGGCCGTAGGTCCCCCAAACAACAAACTTTGCACACTTGTAGAGGAAGAGTTGGGCTACATGTGTGCCAGGTTTGGGGTCCAGGGGACATACGGCCGGCCGGTACCGGGTCCTCAAAGTCCGGGAGATCAGGCGCAAAAAGATGACTCAAGCCGAGGGGGGCATTTTCAGCACAAAAAAATGTGCTGAAAAATTTGGCTTATACTCGAGTATATACGGTATATACTTATTAAACATAGATATAAAACTACTAGCGAAAGTAATGGCGTTGCGTCTCAATAATATAATTGGTTCATTAATAAGCAAAGATCAAGTAGGTTTCATCCCTTTACGCCAAGCCGCAGATAATGTTCGAAGAACATCATTATTGATTCAAGCAGCTAAAACACGGCGAATACCTCTATGTCTCCTTTCATTAGATATCAAAAAAGCATTTGATACAGTGACGTGGCCCTACTTACATTTTGCTCTGCAAAAATGGGGCTTTGGCCCTCATTTTCTAAGCTGGGTCACTTCCCTTTATAATAATCCCAAGGCAAATATGCAGGATACAAATCAGACATGTTCAACATCAATAGAGGAACACGACAGGGTTGCCCTCTCTCCCCACTCTTATTTGCCTTACTCATTGAACCTCTTGCCCAGGCTATTCGTACAGACCCACCAATCATAGATTTAGCAAGCCATCAACATAAACTAGGCCTATTTGCTGATGATATATACATTTTTATATTTCTGCTCCCAATCTCATAAACAAACAAGACCACTTTGCCCAAATTTCTGGACTAATTATAAACTCACAAAAATCAACAGCCTTAAACATCTCTTTACCTCCGCAAACACTACAACAAGCCCAAACATATCTCCATTTTACATGTTCAACATCTTACCTCACATATCTAGGTATTACTCTTACCCCCAATCTATCTGATATCTTCTCTGCTAACTATCCTCCACTACTACTACGAAAAATTACTAATCTTCTTAAACAATGGTCCTCTTTGCCAATATCATGGATTGGTAAAATAAATGTAATAAAAATGACTGTACTTCCTAAAATGTTATATCTTTTTCATGTATTACCCATTCCCATCCCGGCATACTTCCTTAGGAACCTACAACATAAAACACAAGCATTTATATGGAACTCCTTAAGATCTCGCTTACCTACCCACACTCTTCTTTCTAAACTCAAAGGAGGATTAGGTTTCCCTAATTTTACTAATTATTTCCATGCAGCACAAATAGCGCATATTCCTAAATATCACGCAAAACACGAGGTCCCCCTCTGGGTAGGGATTGAATCAATCGACTGTGATCCGATCTCCATACCAAATCTAATATGGTCCACCTCTTCTGACCATAAAATATTTAAAAATAGGATTACTTAACATACAATTGTTATATGGGATAGATTCAAAGTAATCAAAGGACTACAATCTCTGCATATACCTCTTGTATCATTTATTAGAAATCCACTTTTCTACCCGGCTCATACATCTACTAAAACTTTAAAAAAATGGATTTCTGCTGACTTAACTGTGACCTGACAATGACCACTTCACTTAAAACTTTTCCTGAAATATGTGAAAGCCATCAATTTCTAGATTCATAACTCTTCCATTATCTACAGATCAATAAAAAATTCTTCCATTTATACAAGGTAGAGATAATCTTTGTGACATAACGCATTTCGAACGTATATGTAAAAATTACCCCACTCAAAAGGTCTCATATCATTATTATATAGTCACCTGAATACTTTGCCTAATACAAAAACACCCTCCTATGTGGAAAAATGGGAAAGTGATCTTGGTTTTCACATGGATTCATCCAATTGGGACAAAACCTGCGCCAATACCAAAATATCTTTTCATAATGTAGTAGCCCTAGAGGGGAACTATAAAGTACTTATGCGTTGGAATCTAGTCGCTGATAGGATTGCGAAATATGCTCCCCACTACTCTCCACTTTGCTTTTGCGGCTGTGGTGATCCAGGAACACATTTTCATATCTTTTGGGATTGCCAGGTAGCAAAAAATTACTGGAAAGAAATATTCCAAATTCTCTCTAAATTATTCAAGAAAACTATCATCCCAGATCCGACAATTGCGCTTCTAAATTTAAAGCCTACCCAAATCTCTTATACCCAATTTAAACTTCTTCTACAAATTACCACAGCCGCAAAGCAGATCATTGTCAAAGCATGGAAGTCTTCATCATTAACGTTTTCTGAAACTACTAATAGAAAAAATCAAGCCATGATCCTCTCGAAAACAGATGCCATATCCAACGATAATATACATAAATTTGAGAAAATATGGAATCCTTGGGTGACCCATTACATACTCTATATATACACTGCTCAAAAAAATTAAAGGAACACTTTTGAATCAGAACTCCTGGGAGCTCATGGGATATTGATCTGGTCAGTTAAGTAGCAGAGAGGGTTGTTAATCAGTTTCAGCTGCTTTGGTGTTAATTGAAATTAACAACAGGTCCACTAGATGGGCAACAATGAGACGACCTCCAAAACAGGAATGTTTTTTCAGGTGGAGGTGTCTGACATTTTTTTTCCCTACTCATCTTTTCTGACTGTTTTTCACTAGTTTTGCATTTGGCTAGGGTCAGTGTCACTACTGGTAGCACGAGGCGATACTTGAACCCTATAAAGGTTGCACAGGCAGTCCAACTCCTCCAGGATGGCACATCAATACGTGTCATTGCCAGGTTTGCCGTGTCTCCCAGCACAGTATCAATAGCATGGAGGTGATTCCAGGAGACAGGCAGTTACTCTAGGAGAGCTGAACAGAGCGGTAGAAGGTCCTTAACCCATCAGCGGGACCGGTATCTGCTCCTTTGTGCAAGGAGAAACAGGATGAGCACTGCCAGAGCCCTACAAAATGACCTCCAGCAAGCCACTGGCGTAAATGTCTCTGACCAAACAATCAGAAACAGACTTAATGGGGGTGGCCTAAGGGCCAGACATCCTCTAGTGTGCCCTGTGCTCACTGCCTGACACTGTGGAGCTCGATTGGCATTTTCCATTGAACACCAGAATTGTCAGGTCCACCACTGGTGCCCTGTGCTTTTCACAGATGATTGCAGGTTCACCCTGAGCATATGTGACAGACGTGAAAGGGTCTGGAGAAGCCCTGGAGAACTTTATGCTGCCTGTAACATCGTTCAGCATGACCGGTTTGGTGGTGGGTCAGTGATGGTCTGGGGAGGCATATCCATGGAGGGACGAACAGACCTCTACAGGCTACACAATGGCACCCTGACTGCCATTAGTTATCGGGATGAAATCCTTGGACCCATTGTCAGACCCTACGCTGGTGCAGTGGGTCCTGGGTTACTCCTGGTGCACGACAATGGCCGGCCTCATGTTGCGAGAGCATGCAGCCAGTTCCTGGAGGATGAAGAAATTTATACCATTGAATGGCCCCCACGCTCACCTGACCTAAATCCAAAAGAACACCTCTGGGACATTATGTTTTCGGTCCATCCGGTGCCGCCAAGTTGCACTTCAGTCGGTTTAGGAGCTCAATGATGCTCTGGTCCAGATCTGGGAGGAAATACCCCAGGACACCATCCGTCGTCTCATTAGGAGCATGCCTTGATGTTGTCAGGCATGCATACAAGCACTTGGGGGCCATACAAACTACTGAGGATCATTTTGAGTTATTGCAATGAAATTTCAGCAAAATGGACTAGCTTGCTGCATAATTTTTTCACTTAGATTTTCGGGGTGTCTTTGAATTCAGCCCTCTGTAGGTGGATAATTTTCATTTCCATCAAATGATGTGCCATCCTTTCATTCCTAGCACATTATCCAGTCCATATCAATATAGATATCCAGCATGAGATTTTGCCCCGTTGAGATCTGATGTGTTTTCAAAGTGTTCCTTTAATTGTTTTGAGCAGTGTATATTGTTACTAAGAAATCCCCGGAAACCTCTACTAATCCTGACTTTTTTCTTCTTATCTTTACTTTCCTATTGGGCCGGGTTCACACTAGTGCGACAAACGCTCCGACATTGGGAGCTCCGATATTTGCTGCAAATAAAATGTGGGCATGTCAGCGATTTAAAAAAGAAGTTCGCTGTGCGTTTCGCTGGGAAATGTTTAGAATTTTATACAGGACAGTCAATTGAAGAAAGTGTAGAACTCTTGTCATTTGGAAGCTCAACCAGCCAAAGGTAAAAGGCGTATCACAAAACTGACAAAAATACCTACGTTTTGATGTATAAATTGTGTATGACAAGTAAATCTTGTGGGCGTGAGAGCAATTCATAGAGAAGGAACCAAGAATTTTTTTAAAGCTCTGTGCTGTAGCGATGACATCATCCACCATAAGCAACCCCATAGCATGTCGCATGAAAATCAATGCAAAATCAATACCAGACCCTTATCCGAGCACACAGCCCGGCCAGCTAGGAAAGGGGGTGGGGACGAGCGAGCGCCCCCCCTGAACCGTACCAGGCCGCATGCCCTCAACATGAGGGGTGGGTGCTTTGGGGCAGGGGGGCGCCCTGGTTGTCGGGGTCTGTGGGCGGGGGGCTTATCGGAGGAATCTGGGAGCCCCCTTTAATAAGGGGGCCCCCAGATCCCGGCCCCCCCACCCTATGTGAATGAGTATGGGGTACATCGTAACCCTACCCATTCACCTGGGGGGAAAAAAGTGTCAATAAAAAAAAATCACACACGACAGGTTTTTAAAGTAATTTATTAGACAGCTCCCGGGGGTCTTCTTCCGACTCCGGGGGTCTCTTCCGACTTCTCCGCTCTCTCCGGCCCTTCGGTTCTTCTGCCGGGCTCCTCCGCTATCTTCTGCTCTTTTGCCGTTCTTTTGCTAGCGTTGGCCCGGTCTTCTCCGACATCTTCTTCCCTCTTCTTGCGATGTTGACAGGACACTGCCTCCCGCTGTAATGCCGTGTGCGCAATGACTTATATAGGCATGGGGCGTGGTCACCGGGTGATGTCACCCGGTAACCACGCCCCATGCCTATATAAGTCGTTGCGCACCGCGCACACGGCATTACAGCGGGAGGCAGCGTCGTGTCAACATCGCAAGAAGAGAAGGCGTCGGAGATGACCGGGCCAAATCTAGCAAAAGAGCGGCAAAAGAGCAGAATATAGCGGAAGAGCCCAGCAGAAGAACCGAAGAGCCGGAGAGTACGGAGAAGTCGGAAGAGACCCCCGGAGTCAGAAGACCCCCGGAGCTGCCTAATAAATTACTTTAAAAACCTGTCTAGTGTGTTTTTTTTATTAACACTTTTTCCCCCCAGGTGAATGGGTAGGGTTACGATGTACCCCATACTTATTCACATAGGGTGGGGGGGCCGGGATCTGGAGGCCCCCTTATTAAAGGGGGCTCCCGAATTCCGATAAGCCCCCTGCCCGCAGACCCCGACAACCAGCGGCCAGGGTTGTCGGGAAGAGGCCCTTGTCCTCATCAACATGGGGACAGGGTGCTTTGGGGTGGGGGGGCTCCAGGGCGCCCCCCTGCCCCAATGCACCCACCCCCCATGTTGAGGGCATGCGGCCTGGTACCGTCCAGGAAGGGGGGGTGCTCGCTCGTCCCCATCCCCTTTCCTGGCTGGCCGGGCTTGTGTGCTCGGATAAGGGTCTGGTATGGATTTTGGGGGGAACCCCATGCTTTTTTTGGGCGTAGGGGGTTCCCCTCAATATCCATACAAGACCGAAGGGCCTGATATGCTCTTGGAGGGGGAACCCATGCCTTTTTTTATTAAAAATTTGGTGTGGAGTTACCCCTCAAGATTCATACCAAACACAGTGCCTGGTATTGGCGGGGAACCAAGTCGGATCCCCGTTCATTGAAAGTCGGACGTATGTCGGCTTCAAGTCGCAGGGATCCAAAGTAGTACTAGTGTTGAGTCGCACTAGTGTGAACCCGGCCTTAGTCTTTTCTTTTCTCCTTATTCTATCCTGTCTTTTCCTATTTATTTTTATATACCGTATTTATCGGCGTATAACACGCACAGGCGTATAACACGCGCCCTAACTTTAAGAGGGAGGTTTCAGAAAAACATTTTTACACAGCCCCCTGCGTATAACACGCAGGCACAGTTTACCCTCTATTTTCAGGGTAAAAAAGTGAGTGTTATACGCCAATAAATACAGTAATAAAATGGTAGTGAAACACTCACTTTTACAATGTTTAATTATAACATAATAATAGATAGTAAGCTCTAATGTCCTATTATAAGTTACTGCATCTCGTAGTAATTAATACTATTTCTTTATTATTTATCATAAAAGTTAAAAGTTTAACAACTTTTCCATTTTTTGTTCCTCTTGATTATATAGTTGTTAAAATTGATTGTAACACCTTAGTTATTTAACCACTTAGCAACCACCTGCCGACAAATAACGTCGACAAGGTGGTTGCTTAACTCTGGGAGGACGTTATATAACGTCCTCCCAGAATCGCGCTCCCGTGCGCCCCCTGGGGCGCGCACACGGGAAACTCCGTGACCGCCGGGTCCAGAGGACCCGGCGCATCACGAATCGCGGTAAATCGGCCGTTTACCACGATAGCGGCCGTTTACCACGTGATCGCTCCGTCAAATGACGGAGCAATCACTTGTAAACAGACCGGCGTCATGTGATAACGCCGGTTCCTCTCTCCCCTCTCTGTACTGATCGGTACAGTGTGAGAGGAGAGGGGAGGGAGCAGATCAAGGCAGAAGCTCTGTGGGCTGGATCTGTGAGAATTGCAGTCACAGATCCAGCCATCCATCCATCCCTGCTCAGCCATCCCTGGTGCAATACCCTGCTAATACTCGGCGCAATACTCTGCAATACCCTGGCGCAATACTCTGCAATACCCTGGCGCAATACTCTGCAATACCCTGGCGCAATACTCTGCAATACCCTGGCGCAATACTCTGCAATACCCTGGCGCAATACTCTGCAATACCCTGGCGCAATACTCTGCGCAATACCCTGGCGCAATACCCTGGCGCAATACCCTGCGCAATACTCTGCAAAATACCCTGCAAAATACTCTGCGCAATACTCTGCAATACCCTGCGCAATACTCTGCAATACCCTGCAAAATACTCTGCAATACCCTGCAAAATACTCTGCAATACCCTGCAAAATACTCTGCAATACCCTGCAAAATACTCTGCAATACCCTGCAAAATACTCTGCAATACCCTGCAAAATACTCTGCAATACCCTGCAAAATACTCTGCAATACCCTGCAAAATACTCTGCAATACCCTGCAAAATACTCTGCAATACCCTGCAAAATACCCTGCGCAATACTCTGCAATACCCTGCGCAATACTCTGCAATACCCTGCGTAATACTCTGCAATACCCTGCGCAATACTCTGCAATACCCTGCGCAATACCCTGCGCAATACCCTGCGCAATACCCTGCGCAATACCCTGGCGCAATACTCTGCAATACCCTGCGCAATACTCTGCAATACCCTGCGCAATACTTTGCAATACCCTGCGCAATACTTTGCAATACCCTGCAATACCCTGCGCAATACTCTGCAATACCCTGCGCAATACCCTGCGCAATACTCTGCAATACCCTGCGCAATACTCTGCAATACCCTGCGCAATACTCTGCAATACCCTGCGCAATACTCTGCAATACCCTGTGCAATACCCCCTGTGCAATACTCCACAATGCCCGGCAATACTCTGCAATAACCACTTCCCGCCCGCCGGCCGTCATATGACGTCCTTGTCTTTGTGCGGGGATATCTGAATGATGGGAGCAGCTACAGGCATCATTCAGATATTAGCTTTTTCAGCCGGCGATTCCCTACACCATAAGAACAATCATAGCGGCTGTTCCGCCGCTTGATCATTCTTACGGGAGGCGAGAGAGGATGTCCCCCCCCCGTCGCCCTCCGGTGCTTCTACCGACTCACCGCTACGATCAAAGCCAGGATTGTTGTGGTTTTTTTGTTTTTTTTTCAGGCTTCCCAGCCTAGAGGTGAGATGTGGGGTCTTATTGACCCCATATCTTACTGTAAAGAGGACCTGTCATGCCATATTCCTATTACAAGGGATGTTTACGTTCCTTGTAATAGGTATAAAAGTGATCAAAAAAAATTTTGGGGTGGAAAAACATCTCAAACTAAAATAAATAAAGTAAAATGAACAATAAAAAAATATATTTTTTTTTAAAGCGCCCCTGTTCCCGTGAGCTCGCATACAGAAGCGAACGCATACGTAAGTCCCGCCCACATATGAAAACGTTTTTCAAACCACACATGTGAGGTATCTCTGCGAACGTTAGAGCGAGAGCAATTTATTTTTTCCTAGACCCCCTCTGTAACTCAAAACATGTAACCAGTAAAAATATTTAAAGCGTCGCCTATGGGGATTTTTTAAGTAGCGAAGTTTGGCGCCATTCCACGAGTGTGTGCAATTTTGAAGGGTGACATGTTAGATATCTATTTACTCTGCGCAACTTCATCTTTCACATTATGCAAAAACATTGGGCTAACTTTACTGTTTGTTTTTTTTTAAGCACAAAACATTTTTTTTCCGTAAAAAACGCGTTAAAAAAATTGCTGCGCAAATATCGTGCGAGATAAAAAGTTGCAACAACCACCATTATATTCTCTAAGGTCTTTGCTAAAAAAACATATATAATGTTTTGGGGTTCTATGTAATTTTCTAGCAAACAAATGATGATTTTTACATGTAGGAGAGAAATGTCAGAATTGGCCTGGGTGCTCCAGAACGCCTGAAGGGGCTCCCTGCATGTTGGGCCTCTCTATGTGGCCACGCTGTGTAAAAGTCTCACACATGTGGTATCGCCATACTCGGGAGGAATAGCAGAATGTGTTTTGGGGTGAATTTGTGGAATGCATATGCTGTGTGTGAGAAATAACCTGCTAATATGACAATTTTGTGGAAAAAAAAAAGAGAAAAAAAAATATCTTGATTTTGCAAAGAATTGTGGGAAAAAATGACAACTTCAAAAAACTCACAATGCCTCTTTCTGAATACCTTGGAATGTCTTCTTTCCAAAAAGGGGTCATTTGGGGGGTATTTGTACTTTTCTGGCATGTTAGGGTCTCAAGAAATGAGATCAGCCGTCAGTACTTCAGGTGTGATCAATTTTCAGATATTGGCACCATAGCTTGTGGACTCTATAACTTTCACAAAGACCAAATAATATACACCAGTTTGTACTTATTTTTATCAAAGATATGTAGCAGTATAAATTTTGGCCAAAATTTATGAAGAAAAAATAGTAATTTGCAAAATTTTATAACAGAAACGAAAAAAAAAATCATTTTTTTACAGAATTTTCAGTCTTTTTTCTCTTATAGCGCAAAAAATAAAAAACCCAACAGTGATTAAATACCACCAAAAGAAAGCTCTATTTGTGTGAAAAAAAGGACAAAAAATTCATATGGGTACAGTGTTGTATGACTGAGTAATTGTCATTCAAAATGTGAGAGCACCGAAAGCTGAAAATTGGTCTGGTTATTAAGGGGGTTTAAGTGCCCAGTGGTCAAGTGGTTAAATAACATATAGCTTACTCAAGTCTTCAATTGCTTGTAAATACAAGTAATACTAAGATTTAATATGTAAATTCAACTAATGCTACCATCTAATGTAATCAATATTTTGTTAATTGTACCAATGTTTATATTTACAAAATCAATAAACAAATTTGACAAGGAAAAATCACAAAGCGGGCTTTACTACCACTTTAAACAGAGGTGCCCCTGGATACTCCCACTCTGAATTTTCCTTTTAATTATATTTATAAACTAGCAACAATTGCTAGTTGTATTATAAAAATTATAATATATATAGATTTTAAAAGGCCATCTAGCATCATGTTAGCGCTTTCCTTGTACCCCAATATACGAGTTTGGCAGGGCCTGGACCTGAATACGGGACCTCTCTGTGACTGGCAGTAACTCTTGCTGAGCCATCTTAAATGCTGGACAGCTTCTTGCCTGATTGCTCAGACAACCTTGCCTTATGTCTTGCTTCTCGTGAACCTTGAACTTTTCCCATGAACTTCCTGATTTAAGCCATGCCCCTGTACTTCCTGTTTGCCAGATGATTGTGCTCTCCCTAGGCAGTAGCTTGCTCTTGTCACTCCTGCTGCTGTCAATATCTTCACTACCACTCGTTATCGACCTTTGGCTTTTTCCTTGAGTGTGCTTATGCTTGATCCCAACCTGCAACCACTTGGACCCTGGCTTGCTCACCTCCTGGTGGGGTAATCTTGAGGACTGCGGCCTGGTACTAACATGTAGCAAGACCCATCTGCACCATCAGGAGCTTTGGTGAACATTGTTTAGTACTTAGACCCCCACCTTGGGCGAGCCTGCATCATTTGCCAGGCTGACCTGCTTGTTCACTTATCCAGCTGGTTGGTGGGAGCCTGTGGCTTGCATGTCGGCTCATTGCACTGGTAAGCTCAGAATAACGCTTTTTTTGGGGGGATAAAATATACTTTTTCACTATGGTATTACACATCCTATACAGCACAGCAAACTTGATGAGTTCATAGAGTTAAAGAGAAACTACTGGATAATTTCAGCTAGCATTATTTAGTCCTTTTTGGCACAGTAATTTTAATTTTATTTTATGCATGCAGCATCACATTTTTATGATCATGTCACATATGCACATGCTTCCTTTTAATTTCAGAGAATACAATTGGTATTTTTTTCTTATGTAAAATATCAGTAGCACTAAGTGCCACTGATCCCAGTGCTTAAAAGATCTAAAAGTCACACACTTTTCTCAAGGCTGTACATTTAAAGTTCAACAGTTTGACCTGATATATTTTATCCCTAGACCTTAAAGCAGGGATAGGCAACTTTACAGCGGAGGTCCAGCCCTGGCTAATACTCTATACCGCATAATGCAATAGACAGCTGTGATTTGATTATTTAAATGGCAGATTTACCTTGCAAGTTGAAGCAAACGTCTTGAATGCTATGACTAAAGGGATCCTTATTTTTCTCCTTTCTACATGACCCCACAATAAAACATTTGTACAAGCCCTTTCAATGGACATAAAATACCAATAATTAAGGGTAGCTAAACAGAAGGGAGTGTGCTATATTGTGCAGGACAATTTATTAGTAGCACCATTTCTTATCCCTTCCCTGGAGAAGGGAATCATATGTATGGAGCTGCGGGTTTTTTGTGCTTGGTGTTTTTTAAATGACAACGTTGTCAACTTACTACAGTGTACTTTTTATCTTTGAGTTGGGTACATTGGAGGAACGTGGTCCACCTGAGGGGTCGCTGTGCCACCTCGGCTGGACTTAGATATATATTGTGTATTTCATCAATAAAGCTAAATTTTGTTAATATATACCGTGGCTGACCCTCCCCCTGTTTGCATTCAGGAGACATCTCTGTCTCATCACTTCCATTTTTCAATATGGTTTTACCCTAACTTGTAAATGCCACTTTTATGGAACAGTTTGCCATGTTTCAGGACGTAGAAATACAACAAATATACTGCCAGGATCAACAAGTAATAAAACTTTTATTTTGGTGGCACAAGATTTAACTCAATGTTTACTGGAAAGAGAACGTCTGTGACTTCCACTAACCTGTACTTTGTGCCCAAGGCAGTGGCTCTTGGTGATGCCATGTCAGTATGCAGCGATGGTACTCGGGGCGAGGATCCAACTTCACATCACATGATAACTGTTAAGAATATAGAAGAAAGAACAGTGTAAAGACAATAAATAGAAATAGTTACATCATTTTCACATTGGAGGAGGATCCTTATTAGCTTTCATTTGGATTCACTGCACATTATCAAGTAAACCATGGTATTTTTTATTTACTATTAAACCATTTCAGGAATCCTTTGAGAAACACAGGAATTCTAAAGCTGAACATTAAGGGGGGGGGGGGCCTTCCTTGTAGTAGGGCTCTACCACTGCGAGTTTAAAATGTTTGTTTAGGTCTAGGGTACTGGAAGAAGCAATTTTACTTATCCAATTCTCAACCCCTGTAGTCTCTTATCTCCTATGTTCTGGTGATTGCAAAAGTGTAGGGGAGTGGAGGAGAGCACAGGCTGTCTGGGGAGCAGATGATCACGTAAATAAGACTGCTTTTTCTGGTACCTAGATGTAAAAAGGAGCATTTAACCGTTGCAGTGCAGGAGCAGCATATAGAAGGAGTTTTCCTTTCCCTGCAGAAAGTATAACCCGAATGTTTAAAGCCTTCTGCCTACAGGAGGCCAGGACATTGGCAAGCCAAATAATGTATGCTAGCCCTGAGTATAACCCCTCCTACTTATCTACTTATCTTTGGGGTTAAAAAAGGAAGAAGCATAGTCCATTGATAGTGGTTGCCTAGTTAGGGTGGGAAATGTCCGGAATCACAGTGGGGACTAATTTCTTTGTGATAAGCTCCTCAGTAAGTAGCTACAGAGATAGAAATCATTTGGAAAGAACACAAAATGAAATAGCTTGCTTTTGCTCTTCTTACAGAAACTGAAATAGTGGGTGGTCTTTGAGACTTTAGGGGCCCTTTAAGACCCAAGTCCCAATACAGCACTGAAAGATGCAACAGGCTGATTCTCTAGCTCCAGAGTGCTGTGCATCAATCACAGGGGCTGAAACAGTCTCCTTTAACTTACCAGTGACAGCAGATGACTGTGACTTTCCAGAATAAAACACACCAGTTAAAGACTTGAGAGATTTAGTATCAAAAAGAGTTCTCATAGCCAAAGGCTCAGAAGTAGTTAAGACTGCAGGCAGGTCAGACACCAAGTCTCCTGGGGATGTGCAGTAGCAAATTTGTGGCCTATGAGATCAGCTCACCAGGAGTCAGAAACCAGCTGGGTAATCTGGGACATAAAGTCTTGCATAGCCATAGTAAAGACCTCTTCTAAGAAGGACTCAAAGGAGGGGAAAGATTCAATACAAGAGGGACAACAGGATCACGGCTTATAGGTGTTGCCACTATTAGGGGCGCACTGCAAGTAGTCCCTGACCCTTTAATGGACATGGTGCAGGGGGAATCTGGTATAGTAGCACTGTCCCCCCATCTAGAATTGCACATGTTGCAGCTGCTTTGCAGTAAGAAACATACAGGCTTATGGTAGTGAATAAGACATCCAGTAGTCACCGAGCCTGGTCAGCGGGTAGCTGACAGAAATGCTCAAAAGTAGAAGGTCAAGTTACTTGGAGATGACCAAGCGTCACTTCTGGTGAGCAGCAGGAACAT
The DNA here is from genome assembly GCA_029206835.1 of Rana muscosa. Lineage (NCBI taxonomy): Eukaryota > Metazoa > Chordata > Amphibia > Anura > Ranidae > Rana > Rana muscosa. The sequence continues at coordinate 73,089,576 of CM055126.1, forward strand.
GTCAAGAAACAAAGGGGGTTCTTTACTAAAGGCAAATCGCTGTAGATCTGAGGGGGACATGCAAGGAAAATAAGAAACAGCATTTTAGCTTGCACATGATTGGATGATAAAATCAGCAGAGCTTCCCCTCATTTCTACAGTGATTGCACTTCCACTTGTAGTGCAAAGTGGATTTGCCTTTAGTTAAAAAAAAAAGTTCCATGTGGCTCTTGATTACTTCTGCAATCTTTGCAGGAAAGAGCGCAAAGTCTGCACACAGAACACTCCACCAAGCATAATGACATCATCGCTCTGTCCCACAGTGTTAACCCCCTCTGTAGAAAGCTGGTAGGAAAAATGGGAAACAAAGTTTGGTACCCAGCAACTAATAAAAGTGTGAAAGCTACAAGTGCCCAGCCTGAATGGCCTACTAACAATAGTAAGTATTCAGAGACAGGGCAAGGCAATGCCAGTGGCTCTGGACCTGGAAAGTGCTCCACAGCTAGCTAACCAGAACCAGTCTAGAAAAAGTTCAACCCAAGGCCTGAGGGTTACTTCCAGGCTCACCCTGCAATGCCTGTGAGGTTCGGTCATAGTGAAGTCCAGAAGGCAAGGCTGGGGAAAACTGCAATGGATAGCTACAAAGAAAATCACCAGCAGCAACAGTGTAGATTATTTATAAAAAAAAAAAAAAAGTTACTAGAAGAAATGACCGGTTAAGTCTAAACTTTAGCGGAACTGAAAAAAAAAATCCATCCTTCTAGAAAACCAGCAAAAAAAAACGTATGCATGCTGGCAGTGGTAGAGGTTATACCAAGGGCTGGTCTACATTTTTTTGTTTGCAATTGTCCAAACCTTATCTATGCAACAGTGGAAAGTTTACAGCCTTGTACACTGGGGCCTTACTTCCTTTTCATGTACTTCAGTCGAGATATGCGCTCCCATCTAATATGTTATTTTACTATCTGCAGTTACGGCATGCTGTTGGAGCTTAGGGAGATGCAGTGGAGTGGGTTCAGTCTCCAACCCCTGTCTTTCACATGTTGCAGGACGCTTCTGAGACTAGAGGTGTCATTTCCCAGTGCTATAACATGCTGCTGTCCTCGTTTCTGGAGGCACACTCCATGAAGGTGGTAAGCCAGTGGGAGGTTGATGTTGGTCCTATAGAGGGGGAGCTCTTGGAGGAAGCAATGCAGGTGGTTAACGCCTGTTCACTTAATGTGGCACAAAAGGTCTCCCAACTATACATCCTACTGAGAGTACATTATACCCCGGTAAAACTCTTCTAGATGGGAAGATTGCCCGATCCGCTATGTAGTAGGTACAGGGCGGTGCCTGGGGGATTTGATTCACCTCCTCTGGCGTTGCCCCAAACTCCATAGATAATGGACGAAGGTACTGGCTACACTTAACTTGGTGTTCCAGAACAACGTTCCTTCAGACCCCTTATGTTGCTTGCTAGGAATACTGGAGGGGGAGATACCGGAGGAGGTGACTCGAATGGCGTTTACCAGGGCATTGTTTCAGGCGAGAAAAACTATTCTACTACTGTGGAAATCTGAGGAGCCGCCCACGGTCAAATTGTGGATACAACAGATGGGTAAAATGCTTGTGATGGAGAAATACATATACCAGCACAGGGGCAATGCAGGAAAGTTTGATAGGCTCTGGGATGCATAGCTTGCTGTACCTGGTTTAGGCCCCTTGGAATTAGTGAGGATGAGGCTGTTGGGGGGTGTGTAGCTTGCTCTCACCGGCAGCAAATGGACGGGTGGGAGGGGGGATGGGCAGATGGGTTGTGAACTCTTCACTTTATGCTATTTGGAATTTTGAGCGGAATGTTTATTATATGTGATCTCTGTTGTGACCAGGGAATGTCAAAGACCTATCTTGCTACATCTACAGAATATATCATGTTCAATGTTTTTGTACCTTGTATATCTTTGTGAGCAATAAAAACCTTTTTGATTTAAAAAAAAAAAGCCTGGTACACACTAGCAGTTTTTTTTCTGTTAAAACCAGTGGGCTGAACGAAAAAAAAAAAAAAAACCTGAAGAGCTCAGGAGGAGTTGCTGTACCAACTATCAGATTTTAGTACAGGGATCCCCCCTGCCAGAACACACCGGTCAGCTCTCTCAGCCATTGGCTGAGAGCACTGATCAGATGCCGATCGGCAGACCTATTTTGGTCATGCCCCTTCGACAGAAGCTGTCTTCTGTTGGACCGGCTGCAGTAAACACGGGCCAAAATGTTCTTTTACAGGGCTAGTGTTTTTGTAAGTGACCCTGTGGATACAAGGTCACTTTATTATAACTCACCTCTCTTTTCATATTCTTATTTTCTTTGCTCATTATAACACGAAGGTTGGCTTCACATCTATACACTGTTAAAATGCACATTTTACTACAATGCACAGTAGCACAAGATATGCGGTGCAGAGCATTGTGGTACTATTCATTTTGAATGGCACCCTAATGTACATTGCAAACACGACTTATTGTACATGCATATTAGCTTACAACCACACACAGATCGGGAACATCTGTATTTAGCGGTGCTCTGCTTTGAAAAATAAAAACATTGCGGTTCTAATTTTTTGTGCTTTGTTGTGTGTGGTCAGCCCACTCAAAATCTTATTGCTACATGGCATAGCATGCAAAATAACACTTGGCAATGTTCATGAGGTAATGCACTGCAATGCATCAGACAGTTGCGAATAGGGCCATATATATATATATATATATATATATATATATATATATATATATATATATATATACAGTAGATATCTTTATTTGTATTTTTTCATGTATGTTTAAAGGCTGACTAACCTGTGCAAAAAAGGTGACACATGATGGACCGAAGCGGGCTGAAAATATTTAGGATGGAATTCTACTTTAATCCTATAATGTTTAACATCACATTTTTGCTTATATGAGAAATGAATGTGTTTTGTGCTCAGTATAACAACACAGAAACAATAAAATACAAAAAATGGACAAAACTAATACTTCTCTACAGCACATCAGTGACTAAGTACCCTGGCTTTGATGATTGTAGGTCTTGGATCCAGGATTCCCTGCATCTTTCTTAGTGCTGGTACGACAAAAAGGTTACAGGTAACTACTGCTGACACAGGGTTGCCTACAATGAAACAAAAAAAAACCCATAACAGTTAATCAGCATTTGATAATAATATTATTATTATTGAGAATCTATATAGAACCAACAATTTCAACGGCACTTTAAATACAAAAGAAGACAGTCAACAATTCACACAGCAGAATCACATCACCACTCTGTCCCACAGTGTTAACCCCCTCTGTGGCAAGCTAGCAGAAAACATGTATAAGATTTTAGGGCCCTGTGACTAGTTAAAATGAGGGAGCTTCCAGTGCCCAGCCAAAATCACCTACTGATGAGAGTGAGTCTTCAGAGAAATGGCAAACCTACATCAATGCCAGTGACTTTGAACCTAACAAGATCTCTGCAATTTACACTGTATTAGGGCAAGTTCACACCAGACGCAGTTCCGTGTGCTTTTTTTCTGCACAAAATGCATGCACAGTGTTTTGCATGTATTCCAATGGCTCTAGTTGGCTCTAGTTCACACCACGCAGTCAGTTTCCGGTCAGTTTCTGCACCGGAAACTGACTGCATGGTGTGAACTAGAGCCAACAAGAGCCATTGGAATACATGGAAAACACTGTGCATGCATTTTTAGTGCAGAACAAATGTGCACAAAACTGTATGGAACTGGCCCTTAATGTACATTGCATTTGTATTTCATGTCAATGCACATCATGATGCACATCAACTAGCTGATGCACATGTTCAGATGTATTTACATTGATTTTGAATAGAGTACTTTAATCGATACATTTGTCATTCTTTCGAGGTTACTCCTTTTTCTTCTAGTGACAATGCTAATGCCCAAAAAAACAAACATATTTCACTATACATAGTATGTGAGGTTGAAAAAAATTGGATTTTTTGTATTCACCGTAAAATCCTTTTCTCTGTCGTCCATGGACGGACACAGCTCCTTAATTCTTGACAGTTGGGTTATGTTCCTGTTATGTTCCTCTTCTATACGAGAGGGCTAGGCAGAACATGTTAGATATTTAAATACATGTTACTTCAACAGAGTTGAACAGCCCCGCCCAGGGGGCGGTCCCTCCAGACATAACCCTCCGCCATCTGCAGTCAGCAGCTCAGTTCGTAAAAAGCAGTACAAACCAAAAAAGGAGGAGCGGGTGCTGTATCCATCCATGGACAACAGAGAAAAGGATTTTACGGTGAGTACAAAAAATCCTATTTTCTCTTTTCGTCCATGGACGGACACAGCTCCTTAATTCTTGACAGTTGGCACGTTCCAAAACGCTGTTAAAAAAAACGAGGGGTGGGAACAGCAATCAAAAAAACAATTTCACCCCAAACAAGCAGAGCTCCTCAACGAAGGAGTTGCAACCTCCAACAGCCGCCTGCAAAACTTTGCGGCCGAAGCTAGCATCCGAAGATGCACTCACATCAACTTTGTAAAATTTTGAGAAAGTGTGAACGGACGACCAGGTCGCCGCCTTACACACTTGTGATACAGATGCTTGATGTCGGAAAGCCCAAGAGGCACCAATAGCCTTGGTCGAATGCGCCGTGACAGGAAAGGGAGGCGCCCGGCCCTTAAGGGCATAGGCCTGGATGACGGTCTGCCTGATCCACTGAGAAATGGTGGCCGATGAAGCCGCCAGGCCCTTCTGCGGACCAGACACCGACACAAACAGTGAGTCAGACCTCCGGAACGGAGCCGTAGCAGACAGGTACACCCGCAAGGCACGTACCACGTCTAAAGAATGCAGCGCAACCTCCTTGGAATGCGATGGCCGAGGACACAAGGATGGAAGTACAATGTCCTCATTCAGGTGAAAGGCCGAAACCACCTTTGGAAGGAAGGAAGGCTGCAGGCGTAGCACCGCTTTATCCTTATGGAGGACCAAATATGGGGACTTGCAAGACAAGGCTGCCAATTCAGAAACCCTCCTGACAGATGCGATGGCTACCAGGAAGGCCACCTTCTGAGAGAGCGTCAAAAGAGGAATTTCCCAGATGTTCTCAAACGGAGGTTTCTGAAACGCCGTGATCACCAGATTCAAATTCCACAGAAGTAGTGGTGGTCGCACCGGAGGAGCCACATGTCGGACCCCTTGCACAAACGTACTTACCAGTGAATGAGTCCCCAGGGGTCGCTGAAAGAAAACAGCTAAGGCTGAAATCTGCCCCTTAATGGTGCTTAAGGCAAGTTTCTGATCTACTCTGCGCTGTAAAAACAACAGGATCCTGGAAAACGAATATGCCCATGGACGCCAATCCATCTCCTCACACATAGAGATGTAGGCTCTCCACGTGCGATGGTAGATCTTCCGAGAAGAAGACTTCCGTGCCCTCAACATGGTTGAAATGACCAAATCCGACACGGCCTCAGTCCCTTAGTACCTGGCTTTCAATAGCCACGCCGTTAAAGCCAGCGACTGTAAAGCAGGATGAAGAATGGGACCTTGCGAGAGAAGGTCCTCCCTCATTGGCAGTCGCCAGGGTACATCCGCCACCAGGCGCACAAGGTTGGCGTACCAGGGACGCCTGGGCCAATCTGGGGGGATTTGAATCACCGGAATTTCCTCGGTCTCTACTCTGCGGAGTAGACGAGGAAGCAACTTCAGTGGGGGAAAGGCATCAATTAGCCGATACTGACCCCACTGGGCCACCAACGCATCTGACACGTCTGCCCAGGGATCCCTGGACCTGGCCACGAACCTCGACACCTTGTGATTGAGTCGAGAAGCCAGGAGATCCACGTCTGGTGTGCCCCATCTCCGGCAAAAGAGTTGAAAAACCTCTGGATGTAACGACCATTCCCCTTGGTCCAGCATCTGGCGACTCAGATAGTCCACCTGCCAGTTTTCCACGCCCGGAATGTAAACTGCCGATAGGGCCGGCACGCTCCCTTCCGCACACCGCAGGATGTGAGCGACCTCCGACGCTGCAGCCAAGCTTCTTGTTCCCCCTTGATGGTTGACGTATGCCACAGCCGTGGCGTTGTCTGACTGGATCCTGACTGGACGCCCTCTTAGCCTCTGTGACCACTTGGAGAGGCACAGACTGATCGCCCGGAGTTCCAGGACATTGATCGGCAGTTGAGATTCGTTCGGAGTCCAGCGGCCCTGGGCCGCTTAAACCCCCCAGACTCCCCCCCAACCGGTCAGGCTGGCGTCCGTCGTGATCACAGGTCCAATGAAAGGGGAGGAACGACTTCCCGGCCCGAAGAGCCGGGGATCTCAGTCAACAACTCAGAGAAGTCCTGACAAGGTGACTTATCTGAATCTGACGATCCAGAGACAACAGAGATTTGTTCCATTTGGAGAGAATCTCCTTCTGCAAGACTCGAGTGTGGAATTGGGCATATGGTACTGCTTTGAAAGAGGCTACCATGAGGCCCAGGACTCGCATGCAAAAACGGAGAGACGACCATTTGCGGGATGTCAACAACTTCACCGCAGTCTGGAGTGTCTGCACCTTTTCCAAAGGAAGAAAGACTCTGGCCTCCGAGGAGTCCAGAATCAACCCCAGGTACTCTAGGCGCTGGATCGGTACTAACACCGACTTCTAGAAGTTCAGTATCCAACCAAACTCCCGGAGGGTCTGACTGGCTATAGACATGTCCTCCTCTAATTCTGAGTTTGAGCAGCTCTCAGAAGGAGGTCGTCCAAGTAGCCCAAGATAGCAATGCCGCGCTGTCTCAGCAAAGCTAGCACCTTGGTGAAAACTCTTGGTGCCAACGCTAGGCCAAAGGGAAGGGCCGCAAATTGATAGTGGTCTTCGCCGATCGCAAAGCGCAGGAACCTCTGATGCCTGACGCAGATGGGGACATGCAAGTATGCATCCCTGATATCCAAGGATGCCAGGAAGTCCCCCGGATGGAGCGCAGCAACCACCGAACGAATTGATTCCATCCGGAACTTTTAAATCTTTATAAAGGCATTGAGGGCCTTGAGGTCCAAGATTGGACAGACTCCGTCCTTCTATGGGACCACAAACAGATTAGAGTAGAAACCCTGAAACTTGTCCTGTGGTGGTACGGCTATGATTACCCCGCACCTCAACAAGTCTTGCACTGCCCCCTGCAGGGCAGTCCGACGAGCCGGAAGGAGAGCCAGATTTGAGGGAAAGAATCTGTTTGGTGAACAAGAAAAACTATCTTGTACCCCAAAGTGACCACCTCGCAGACCCACTGGTCGGAGAGCAGGGAGGTCCACTGAGCTGCAAACCCGCGAAGCTGCCCCCCCATCCAGGAGTCGGTCGGGGGCAAAACTTCATGCGGTAGCAGGCTTGTTTGCTGGGTTGTTGGGCTTGCGCACCCAGGGACGCTTATGTCCCCCAGCTGGACCTTTGTCTGCTTGGGAGGGTCTGCCAGCAGGTCCTGACTGACGAAAATACCGCTTCTGTGTGGGAAAGGAGGGCCCTGGCTTACGGCACGGCTCCTTCCCCTTAGTGGACTGAGGGAGAAGTGTGCTCTTACCTCCAGTGACATCCTTAATGATGTCGTCCAGTAAGGCACCAAAAAGCCTCCCAACTTTGAAAGGCAAATCTGACAGAGTTTTCTTGGAAGCTTGGTCAGCAGACCAGCATTTCAGCCATATCAGGTGGTGCAATACCACCGCAGATGCGGAGGCCCTGGAGATTAAAGGGTTGCATCGCAGATGTACACAAGTCCCTGTACCAACTGTTCGGCCAGTGACACACATTCTGGAGGGAGCTGATGCTCCTCCACAGTCTGGTGCAATATTTTAGCCCACTCAGTGAGAGTCTGGGACACCAAGGTAGCAGCCAATATAGGCCGCAATGCTGACCCCAGCATGATGAACATGGAGCGGCTCACCGCTTCGGACCTCCTATCAGTAGGGTCCTTAAAGGCAGGGGTCCCCTCTACTGGGATAGTGGTTTCTTTATTTAACCGAGAGACCGGGGGATCAACGACCGGAGGAGAAGCCCATTTTTTCAAAAGGCTCTCTTCAAAGGACCTCTGCGGCCATTCCCAATCCTTATCTATGAACTTGTCAAAGGAATCAACATAAGGAAAAACCTTAACAGAGCGGCTCGGTTTGTGCGACCCAAAAGGGACAGACCCTGCAGTGGAAGTCCCAGCTGTATCTTCCAGCTTGAGAGTGTCCCTCACAGCATTGATAAGTGCACTCACAAGTGCCCTGTCTTGAGCTGACCCGGACGAGGGGTCCTCCTCACTTTGAAAGGTCCTGGTCTATCTCTTCTGACACACCAGAACCAGGGTCCTGAGCCGCAGCCAGGCCCGAGTCTGAGTCAGAACATTCCCCAGGCGATGGCGGTGGGAGGGGGTGCTTAGTACCCCCCTTACGCCCGCACGCCGCTTCCACCCTGGCAACAAATGACTCCAGGACTGCCGACAAAGCGCCCATGGGAACCGCAGGTGCAGGGGCACCGGTTGCTGCCTCTGGAATGTTTGGGGAAAAAACGCCAGCTTCTGACTCCATATTGCCCACTGACAGCCCTTAGGGACTTAGTCAAGACAACTGACACAAAAATTGTCCACCCTCCTTGCTGCACTGACCGGGGGGGGGTTTACCCAGGGAACTCACCAACCAGCAAGAGATTGTTCAGCGCCGCTGCCCGCTCTCCATCCACACACAGCGTGTGACTGAGGAACTCTGTGAGGTGAATTGCGACGTTCGTGCTGTTCAGGAAGCCAGCCAGCACTAGATGCCAAAACCCATGGCAAAATGCCCGTCGGGTGCCTCAGAGAAAAGCGCGCGGACCACAAGAATATGGCGGCCCGCAATGCAGACCTGCGTCACAGCGCGGCCACAGCAAAATGGCCTCCAATGGTATTTTTCAATGCAATACACAGGCAACAGAATAATGGCGCCGGCGCTTCCAAAATGGCGCCCAAACAAGCGAGGTGAACGAGAAGGCCGCAGTGGAGGCTTCCAAAGAAAATAACTACTCCCCCCCCAAACAGAGAGCGGGCCTGGACACCCCCACAGGCCCCAGCCGGGACCTGGATCCCCCAACAGGTATTCCCCGGTTGCAGCGAGCCCCGCAAGGGGAGGAGGAAAAAGGGTGACAGAGGGAGAGAGGGGAGGGCAGGAAAACCCCCTAATAAAATAATAAAAATTTCTTCCGGACCCTGGGCCCAAAGGGAGCTAGGTCCTTCTCCTCTACTAGGCAGAAAAAAACTGAGCTGCTGACTGCAGGGCGGAGGGTTATGTCCGGAGGGACCGCCCCCTGGGCGAGGCTGTTCAACTCTGTTAAAGTAACATGTATTTAAAAATCGAATGTTCTGCCTAGTCCTCTCCTATAGAACAGGAACATAACCCAACTGTCAAGAATTAAGGAGCTGGGTCTGCCCAAGGACGAAAAGAGAAAAGACACAAGTCCATCAAGTCCAACCTATGTGTGTGATTTTATGTCAGTATTACATTGTATATCCCTGTATGTTGTGGTTGTTCAGGTGTTTATCTAATAGTTTTTTTAAACTGTTGATGCTCCCCGCTGAGACCACCGCCTGTGGAAGGGAATTCCACATCCTTGCGGATCTCACAGTAAATAACCCTCTATGCAGTTTAAAGGAGAAGTATGGGAAAGGCAAATTAAATAGTACATATCACCTTCATTCTTCCATGGCTTTCCTTTTTTTCCTCAGTCTTTTACTATAGAAGATATCTGCATTTGAAGTGTCAGAAAGGAGCTAATAACGGCTGATTCTCGGTTTGAAAGTTTGGATACTTCTCCAGCAAAACCCCCCTCTCTCAGCCCCTCCTTCCCTTGAGTATGTGGCCGTGCTTGGTGAAGAGTGTACAGCTGAACTGATAGCGAGAACGTGCACGCTTTTACCGTGCCTCAGTTTCCATGGCGACGTGTACTACTGAAACCAGGAAGTGGAGGCAGTGTGATAAGCCATGAAATCTTCACCTACAGCAGCTGTGCAGCTCTGTGTGTTCTGGGCTGCTTTCAGCTTCTCTCCTCTGATCTTCCATGACTCTCCCCCCCTGTCTGACCCCCCTTCTGTCAGCTTCTGCTTTGTCACAAGCAGGGGAAGGTGATGGGCTTGCCAGGATGGTGAGTGAGGAGTGGAGTGTCAGTAAGTATGGAGCATGATTGATCCCCATGTGCATAGATCATACCTGTATTGAACAGAGGTATGCGCTATACATAGGACACTGTGTTTATTCAGAAGGGTAAGAATCAGATACCTGTCTGTTTTGTAAATGAACCTCAGTGCCATGTGTATAGAGAGCATACCTGTGTGCAATACATTGCAGGGGAGAGGGAAACTGCAAACTCCCTGTCCTCTAAATCAAAAGTGAAATATCTGGGGTCTCCTGTAATGTAAATAATAAGGAATAAATAAGTAAAAAAAAGATATATATATATATATATACACAAAATAAAACTCCAACCCCCTCTCTAGAAGTGAGCTAAGGTCTATTAGGGTTGGTGTTTCTCAGTGTGTAAAAACATGGTGTCACCCCCCCCTCCACAAACTATGGTACCTCCTCAGTACAGACCCCCTCAAATAGGAAGGGTGGCTGACACTTGGAAGGCAGGAAGGATGGCTGACACTTGGAAGGCAGGAAGGGTGGCTGACACTTGGAAGGCAGGAAGGGTGGCTGACACTTGGAAGGCAGGAAGGATGGCTGATACCTGGAAGGCAGGAAGGGTGGCTGACACCTGGAAGGCAGGAAGGGTGGCTGACACCTGGAAGGCAGGAAGGGTGGCTGACACCTGGAAGGCAGGAAGGGTGGCTGACACCTGGAAGGCAGGAAGGGTGGCTGACACCTGGAAGGCAGGAAGGGTGGCTGACACCTGGAAGGCAGGAAGGGTGGCTGACACCTGGAAGGCAGGAAGGGTGGCTGACACTTGGAAGGCAGGAAGGATGGCTGACACCTGGAAGGGTGGCTGACACCTGGAAGGCAGGAAGGGTGGCTGACATTTGGAAGGCAGGAAGGATGGCTGACACTTGGAAGGCAGGAAGGGTGGCTGACACCTGGAAGGCAGGAAGGGTGGCTGACACTTGGAAGGCAGGAAGGATGGCTGACACCTGGAAGGGTGGCTGACACCTGGAAGGCAGGAAGGGTGGCTGACACTTGGAAGGCAGGAAGGGTGGCTGACACTTGGAAGGCAGGAAGGATGGCTGACACTTGGAAGGCAGGAAGGATGGCTGACACTTGGAAGGCAGGAAGGATGGCTGACACTTGGAAGGCAGGAAGGATGGCTGACACCTGGAAGGGTGGCTGACACTTGGAAGGCAGGAAGGATGGCTGACACCTGGAAGGCTGGAAGGGTGGCTGACACTTGGAAGGCAGGAAGGATGGCTGACACCTGGAAGGCAGGAAGGATGGCTGACACCTGGAAGGCAAGAAGGATGGCTGACACCTGGAAGGGTGGCTGACACTTGGAAGGCAGGAAGGATGGCTGACACTTGGAAGGCAGGAAGGGTGGCTGACACTTGGAAGGCAGGAAGGGTGGCTGACACTTGGAAGGCAGGAAGGGTGGCTGACACTTGGAAGGCAGGAAGGATGGCTGACACTTGGAAGGCAGGAAGGATGGCTGACACTTGGAAGGCAGGAAGGATGGCTGACACTTGGAAGGCAGGAAGGGTGGCTGACACCTGGAAGGGTGGCTGACACTTGGAAGGCAGGAAGGATGGCTGACACCTGGAAGGCAGGAAGGATGGCTGACACCTGGAAGGCAGGAAGGATGGCTGACACCTGGAAGGCAGGAAGGATGGCTGACACTTGGAAGGCAGGAAGGGTGGCTGACACCTGGAAGGCAGGAAGGGTGGCTGACACCTGGAAGGCAGGAAGGGTGGCTGACACCTGGAAGGCAGGAAGGGTGGCTGACACCTGGAAGGCAGGAAGGGTGGCTGACACCTGGAAGGCAGGAAGGATGGCTGACACTTGGAAGGCAGGAAGGGTGGCTGACACTTGGAAGGCAGGAAGGGTGGCTGACACCTGGAAGGCAGGAAGGGTGGCGGACACTTGGAAGGCAGGAAGGATGGCTGACACCTGGAAGGCAGGAAGGATGGCTGACACCTGGAAGGCAGGAAGGGTGGCTGACACATGGAAGGCAGGAAGGATGGCTGACACTTGGAAGGCAGGAAGGATGGCTGACACCTGGAAGGCAGGAAGGATGGCTGACACCTGGAAGGCAGGAAGGGTGGCTGACACCTGGAAGGCAGGAAGGGTGGCTGACACCTGGAAGGCAGGAAGGGTGGCTGACACCTGGAAGGCAGGAAGGGTGGCTGACACCTGGAAGGCAGGAAGGATGGCTGACACTTGGAAGGCAGGAAGGGTGGCTGACACCTGGAAGGCAGGAAGGGTGGCGGACACTTGGAAGGCAGGAAGGATGGCTGACACCTGGAAGGCAGGAAGGATGGCTGACACCTGGAAGGCAGGAAGGGTGGCTGACACATGGAAGGCAGGAAGGATGGCTGACACTTGGAAGGCAGGAAGGGTGGCGGACACTTGGAAGGCAGGAAGTATGGCTGACACCTGGAAGGGTGGCTGACACTTGGAAGGCAGGAAGTATTAGCTCTGATTTTATTATTACAGTAATGCATGTGTGCTACCAAATCCAAATGTGTATTTTACTTTATAAAACATCTAGTATTCACTGTGATATGTAGAGGAGATTCTCATACACAGAACTCAGTGACTTCTCTCACATTACTGTCACTGAAGTGCTGATATCTCTGCCGACTCTTCTGACTATTGAAACATGCTGCAAAGGAGGAGGGAGGGGGGAGCAGCTACTCTCTGTGAAGTGAAGTCTCGGGAACGAGCAGAGAGTGGAAAGCCGACATCAATCAAGCAAAATTACAGGAAAGTGGGTGGCTCCAGACTGCAGAGCCAGGCCATTGTCGGTATGATGCTGTATCTAAGTCTGTAGAACCTCCCACAGGTATTTATCTCGATTTTAACAGAATAGGGGCACTTCTGAGAGGGCTGGAAGGATTTATAGATATCAGCAGCTCACATAGAATAAATGTAAGCAAAAAAAAGGAAACCCACACTTCTCTTTTAAGGTTAAACCTCTTTTCTTCTAATTTTAATGAGTGGCCACGTGACTTATTAAACTCCCTTCCGCTGAAAAGTTTTATCCCTATTGTGGGGTCACCAGTAAGGAATTTGTAAATGGAAATCATATCCCCTCTCAAGTGTCTCTTCCCTGTCATTAGTACAATAATAGTGCATATTTTTAGCACTGATTACTGTAATAATGTCACTGGTTCCCAAAAAAGTGTCAAAAATGTCAGGTGTCCGATCTGTCCGCCGCAATGTCGCAGTCCCTCTAAAAATCACTGATCACCGCCATTACTAGTAAAAAAATTAAACATGCCATAAATCTGTCCCCTATTTTGTAGACGCTATAGCTTTTACGCAAACCAATCAATATATGCTTAATACAATGTTCTTTACCAAAAATATGTAGAAGAATACATATTGGCCTAAACTGATGAAGACATTTTTTTACTTTTTTTTTAAATGGGATATTTATTATAGCAAAAAGTAATAAATATAGTTTTTTTTCGAAATTGTCGCTCTTTTTTGTTTATAAAATAAAAACCGCAAAGGCGATCAAATACCACCAAAAGGAAAGCTCTATTTGTGGGAAAAGAAAGGACGTCAATTTTGTTTGGGTACAGCGTCGCACGACCGCGCAATTGTCAGTTAAACCGACGCAGTGCCATTTCGCAAAAAATGGCCTGGTCATTAAGGGGAAAAATCTTCAGGGGCTGAAGAGGTTAACCACTTAAGCCCCGGACCAATACGCAGCATAAAGACCAGAGGTGTTTTTACAATTTGGTACTGCGCTGTTTTAACTGGAAATTGCGCGGACATGCAATGTTGTACCCAAACTAAATTTGAGTCCTTTTCTTCCCACAAATAGAGCTTTCTTTTAATGGTATTTGATTGCCTTTGTGATTATTATTTTTTGCGATATAAACGGAAAAAGACCGAAAATTTCAAAAAAAAAAATATTTTCTATTTTTGTTATAAGAAAAATCTGATAAACTAAATTTTAGTCATATATTTAGGCAAAAATATATTCAGCCACGTCTTTAGTAAAAAAAAATGTCAATAAGCGTATATTTATTGGTTTGCGCAAAAGTTATAGCGTCTACAAACTAGGGTACATTTTCTGGAATTTACACAGCTTTTAATTTATGACTGCCCATCTCATTTCTTGAGGTGCTAAAATGGCAGGGCAGTACAAAACCCCCCCAAATGACCCCATTTTGGAAAGTAGACACCCCAAGGAAATTGCTGAGAGGCATGTTGAGCCCATTGAATATTTTTTTTGTCCCAAGTGATTGAATAATGACAAAAAAAAAAAAATTGTACAAAAAGTTGTCACTAAATGATATATTGCTCACACATGCCATGGTTATATGTGGAATTACACCCCAAAATAAATTTTGCTGCTTCTCCTGAGTACGGGGATACCACATGTGTGGAACTTTTTGAGAGCCTAGCCGCGTACGGGGCCCCAAAAACCAAGCACCGCTTTCAAGATTTCTAAGGGCGCAAATTTTTGATTTCACTCCTCACTACCTATCACAGTTTCGAAGGCCATAAAATTCCAAAATAGCATAAACCCCCCCCCAAATGACCCCATTTTGGAAAGTAGACACCGCAAGCTATTTACTGAGAGGCATGTTGAGTCCATGGAATATTTTATATTTTGCCACAAGTTGCGGGAATATGACAAACTTCTTTTTTTGCACAAAGTTGTCACTAAATGATATATTGCTCACACATGCCATGGTTATATATGGAATTACACCCCAAAATACATTCTGTTGCTTCTCCTGAGTACGGGGATACCACATGTGTGAGACTTTTTGGGAGCCTAGCCGTGTACGGGACCCCGAAAACCAAGCACCGCCTTCAGAATTTCTAAGGGCATACATTTTTGATTTCACTCCTCACTACCTATCACAGTTTTGAAGGCCATAAAATGCCAAGATGGCACAAAACCCCCCCAAATGACCCCATTTTGGAAAGTAGACACCCCAAGCTATTTGCTGAGAGGCATGGTGAGTATTTTACAGCTCTCATTTGTTTTTGAAAATTAAAGTGGTTGCAAACCCTATATATTTTTTTCCCCCCCATAACCACCTGTAAGAGAAAGGCATAATGAGCTAATATGACTAGCATAATAGCTCATTATGCATCACTTACCTTAGATTGGGGCCCCCGAAGCTGTCCTCGTCTCCCTCTTCAGCCGCATCCATCGCTGCGGCGACAGCCGGAAGGTTACTTCCGGGTATCGCCGCACCAGCCAATCACAGCGCCGCTGTGATTGGTCGGAGCGGCGGAGACGTCACTCGGCGCATGCGCGCGAGAGCCGTCACAATCGGCTACGCCCAGCTATTGCTGGGAAGTAGCCGATTTTGTGAATGGGATTAACCCCATGAATGCGCCGTTGTCTACGGCGCGCATGCGCCGTAGACAGTGGCGCCTGTCATTTTTAGTAAATATCTCCTAAACCGTGTATATTTCTTGCACCTACAGGTAAGCCTTAATCTAGGCTTACCTGTAGGTGCAAGTTGAAAAAGTGGGTTTACAACCACTTTAAGAAAGAAAATAATTTTTATTTATTTATTTTTTCAAAACTTTCTGACAAAAAGCGAGATCTGCAAACTACTCACCATACCTCTCAGAAAATAGCTTGGGGTGTCTACTTTCCAAAATGGGGTCATTTGGGGGGGGTTTTGTGCCATCTGGGCATTCCATGGCCTCCGAAACTGTGATAGGCAGTGAGGAATGAAATCAAAAATTTACACCCTAAGAAAGCCTGAAGGTGCTTGGTTTTCGGGGTCCTGTACGCGGCTAGGCTCCCAAAATGTCTCACACATGTGGTATCCCCGTACTCAGGAGAAGCAACAGAATGTATTTTGGGGTGCAATTCCACATACAGTCAGGTCCATAAATATTGGGACATCAACACAATTCTAATCTTTTTGGATCTATACACCACCACAATGGATTTGAAATGAAGCGAACAAGATGTGCTTTAACTGCAGACTTTAAGCTTTAATTTGAGGGTATTTACATCCAAATCAGGTGAACGGTGTAGGAATTACAACAGTTTGTATATGTGCCTCTCACTTTTTAAGGGACCAAAAGTAATGGGACAATTGGCTGCTCAGCTGTTCCATGGCCAGGTGTGTGTTATTACCTCATTATCCCATTTACAAGGAGCAGATAAAAGGTCCAGAGTTCATTTCAAGTGTGCTATTTGCATTTGGAATCTGTTGCTGTCAACTCTCAATATGAGATCCAAAGAGCTGTCACTATCAGTGAAGCAAGCCATCTTTAGGCTGAAAAAACAAAACAAACCCATCAGAGAGATAACAAAAACATTAGGTGTGGCCAAATCAACTGTTTGGAACATCCTTAAAAAGAAAGAACGCACCGGTGAGCTCAGCAACACCAAAAGACCCGGAAGACCACGGAAAACAACTGTGGTAGATGACCTTAGAATTCGTTCCCTGGTGAAGAAAACACCCTTCACAACAGTTGGCCAGATCAAGAACACTCTCCAGGAGGTAGGTGTATGTGTGTCAAAGTCAACAATCAAGAGAAGACTTCACCAGAGTGAATACAGAGGGTTCACCACAAGATGTAAACCATTGGTGAGCCTCAAAAACAGGAAGGCCAGATTAGAGTTTGCCAAACAACATCTAAAAAAGCCTTCACAGTTCTGGAACAACATCCTATGGACAGATGAGACCAAGATTAACTTGTACCAGAGTGATGGGAAGAGAAGAGTATGGAGAAGGAAAGTAACTGCTCATGATCCAAAGCATACCACCTCATCAGTGAAGCATGGTGGTGGTAGTGTCATGGCGTGGGCATATATGACTGCCAATGGAACTGGTTCTCATGTATTATTGATGATGTGACTGCTGATAAAAGCAGCAGGATGAATTCTGAAGTGTTTTGGGCAATATTATCTGCTCATATTCAGCCAAATGCTTCAGAACTCATTGGACGGCACTTCACAGTGCAGATGGACAATGACCCCAAGCATACTGCGAAAGCAACCAAAAAGTTTTTTAAGGGAAAGAAGTGGAATGTTATGCAATGGCCAAGTCAATCACCTGACCTGAATCCGCTTGAGCATGCATTTCACTTGCTGAAGACAAAACTGAAGGGAAAATGCCCCAAGAACAAGCAGGAACTGAAGACAGTTACAGTAGAGGCCTGGCAGAGCATCACCAGGGATGAAACCCAGCGTCTGGTGATGTCTATGCATTCCAGACATCAGGCTGTAATTGACTGCAAAGAATTTGCAACCAAGTATTAAAAAGTTAAAGTTTCAGGCGCCAAAATCACAATTGCCAAATCATGGAAAAAAACAAAACCTTTCCTGACAGATGCCAAAACCAAAACATCTTGGATACTAACACAGGAAAAATTGGCTAGCATCTTATCTAATACCATTCCCAAATTCGAAAAAATATGGGAACCTTGGGCCAAATATATGGGGATTTCGATTGGAGAAGATGCTGTTTTACCTTCTATTCAACATTAAGTTGGACACATACCCATCCCTTTCCCTCCGTCCTCTTTTTTACCCGCTGTCTTTATTTTCCTCTTCTTTTCTTCCTTCTAAAAAGGATTTATGGAAACTCTTTTTTTGGGAATTCTAGTTTCCCATTACAAGTTATGTCTCTTTTATTTAGATTTAATGGGATACTATAAAATGTTTTGTTCGACCTTGTTTAGTCCATCCCGATCTGTTGCCCCTGATAATCTTCTCGGGGCCTAATGCCACGTACACGCGACCATTTTTCTCGTTGGGAAAAATTTATTTTTTTCTCTTTGACGAGAAAAACTACCGTGTGTGGGCTTTTGATCATTTTTCCTGACCAGAAAAACGGCATTAATAACGACGAGAAAAATTAGAACATGCTCTAATTTTTCTCGTCGTGATTCACGGCATTTTTTTCCGCAGCAGTTTTCCCATAGGGAAACTGGAATATGCAGTTCAGTTTTGGGCCCCAGTTCTCAAAAAGGATATTGGGGAACTGGAGAAAGTGCAGAGAAGGAAAACCAAACTGATAAGAGGGATGGAGGAGCTCAGCTATGAGGAAAGATTAGAGGAACTGAATTTATTCACTCTTGAGAAGAGGAGATTAAGGGGGGATATGATCAACATGTACAAATATATAAGGGGTCCATATAGTGAACTTGGTGTTCAGTTATTCACTTTACGGTCAACACAGAGGACAAGGGGGCACTCTTTGCGTCTAGAGGAAAAGAGATTTCACCTCCAAATACGGAAAGGTTTTTTCACAGTATGAGCTGTGAAAATGTGGAATAGACTCCCTGCAGAGGTGGTTCTGGCCAGCTCAGTAGATTGCTTTAAGAAGGGCCTGGATTATTTCTTAAATGTACATAATATAACTGGGTACTGACATTTATAGGTAAAGTTGATCCGGGGATTATCCGATTGCCTCTCGGGGGATCAGGAAGGAATTTTTTCCCCTGCTGTAGCAAATTGGATCATGCTTTGCTGGGGTATTTTGCCTTCCTCTGGATCAACTGTGGGTATAGAATTGGGTATATGGGATTGTACAATATATATATATATATATTTTTTATGGTTGAACTGAATGGACTTGTGTCTTTTTTCAACCTGACTAACTATGTAACTATGTAACTATGAAACACTGCCGGGGAGCCTACACACTGTCGTTTTTCTCGACCAAGAGAAAAAATGTTGGGAAAAACGGCCGTGTGTAGGGGAACAATCCGTTCCTAGTTTTTCCGTCGATTTTCTCGACGGTGTTTTCACCGTCGAGAAAATCGATCGTGTGTACACGGCATAAGAGTCAGAAGGAGGTCTCTATGCCTGGAGCAGTTAGTTCCCAATAAGGGGCTCCAGGTTACCAAGGAGAGAGGGTTTCCCTTCTCCCTTCCATTACATTATAAGGATGAAGAGATCTCCCCCTGACAAACTTTTGATTGCTTACATGAATCTATCCATTTTTCTAGGATGTTTTTATTATTTTATCCATTTATTGACTAATGATTTTGTTTATTCCTAAACATAATCTTTTTTCTTTATTTTTATATAACATGATGTAATGTTCTGTATTATTTATCTTCTGAAAATAAAATATTTTGAAAGTAAAAAGTGAAAGTTTGATTTATGATTGTTAATCTGTCCCATTACTTTTGGTCCCTTAAAAAGTGGGAGGCACATATACAAACTGTTGTAATTCCTACACCGTTCACCTAATTTGGATGTAAATACCCTCAAATTAAAGCTGAAAGTCTGCAGTTAAAGGACATCTTGTTTGTTTCATTTCAAATCCATTGTGGTGGTGTATAGAGCCAAAAAGAGTTGTGTCAATGTCCCAATGACCTGACTGTATGCCCATGGCATGTTTGAGCAATATATCATTTAATGACAACGTTTTGTACATTATTTTTTTTTGTCATTATTCAATCACTTGGGACAAAAAAATAAATATTCAAAGGGCTAAACATGCCTCTCAGCAAATAGCTTGGGGTGTCTACTTTCCAAAATGGGGTAATTTGGGGGGGTTTTGAACTGTCCTGGCATTTTATGCACAACATTAGGAAGCTTATGTCACACATCATCCACTCTTCTAACCACTTGAAGACAAAGCCCTTTCGGACACTTTTTGTTTACATTAAAACATTCTTTTTTTTTTTTTTGCAAGAAAATTACGCTGAACCCCCAAACATTATATATTTTTTTAAAGCAAAGGCCCTACAGATTAAAATGGTGGGTGTTGCATTTTTTTTTTCCACACAGTATTTTCAAACGCATTTTTTGGGTAAAAAATTACACTTTTTTTAATTTTAATGCACTAAAACACACTATATTGCCCAAATGTTTAATGAAATAAAAAAGATGATCTTAGACAGAGTACATGGATACCAAACACGACATGCTTTAAAATTTCGCACAAACGCACAGCAGTGACAAACTACATACATTTTTAAAAGCCTTTACAGGTTACCACATTAGATTTACAGAGGAGGTTTACTGTTAAAATGACTGCCCTCGATCTGACCTTCGCGGTGATACCTCACATGCATGGTGCAATTGCTGTTTACATATGACGCCAGACCAACACTTGCGTTCGCCTTTGCGCAAGAGCAGGGGGGGACAGGGGTGCTTTTTTTTATTATTATTTATTTTGCTTTTCTATTTTATTTTTATTTTGCTTTTTTATTTTATTTTTAAACTGTTCCTTCCATTTTTTTTACCATTTTTATTGTTATCTCAGGGAATGTAAATATCCCCTATGATAGCAATAGGTAGTGACAGGTACTCTTTTTTGAAAAAAAAAATGGGGTCTATTAGACCCTAGATCTTTCCTCTGCCCTCAAAGCATCTGACCACACCAATATCGGTGTGATGAAATGCTTTCCCAATGGCTCTGTTTATATCCGGGGGGGGGGGGGCATTCCCTCCCACTGCTTGTAAAAGCAGTCTAGAGGCTAATTATCTGCTAGAAAAAATATGGAAAAGGGGGTTGGGAAAGAGTCCCAACAGAAAGTTTGAAGGGTGAATCATCAACAACTCAGCTATCTATATAAATTACTTTATTGGTGAACAACGAGTATACGCTTTATCCCAAGGCTGCAACACAACCTATAGGAGAAAGGGGCAGATCCAGCATATGTACATATCATAAAAACATAGAAACATGCATGCAATGGGCTAAAAAGGACAGACGAGACGGTCCTGCTACCCCTCTATATGCTCCACAACTGACCCATACGTGTATACATGTACATTCCCATCACCCAACACTCATGACATGGGGGAAACCTTAACAGTGAATTGGACACATATAAAACACCCATATAGGTGTATGTATATATATTCTCCAACACCCTGGGGGTTAACCTAATATAAAAATAGCCTGGAAGTATGAATTCAAATATTCATGAAATAGATGGAAAAAAGTCCAGGACAGCTTGCTATAGCAAAAAATATTGGTTCCAAAGCATCAAATCTGACATCAATGTTGGCAGTCTAGAAACCAGCATGTAGGGAGCACAGTGGCTGCTGCATGTCCATGCAGATAGCTGAGAGTGAGAGTAGCTAAATTCAAAATTGAGATAGGTACCTATCATTCATATGACTTGGATGGCTGGTAAGGAAGGCTGGTGAAGCAGTAATGACTATACCCGTGAATAGGGGATGATCTGCCGCGGTATGATAAATGTCAAGAATAACATAGTCTCTCATGGCACAGACATGTATTGCAGATATGGGGTAGCTTAGTCAATGCGGAAGCTTACCCTGTCAGATGTCTGTGTTCCGCGGTGCATCCAGTCCAAAATGTCCAGGAGCCCTACAGTGCCTCAATCTACGTGACCCCTGTGTTCTGATGTCCTGGTTGTCGCTCTCGGTCCCTCCACTTCGTGTGGGGGGGGGGGGGCGTTCACCGTCTCCGGAAGGTAAACGCTGCCGTCCTGCTGTTGCGGCGTCTGTGATCAAGTCACATGTGGTCTCAGCATGGATTTCCAGATAAGGTATCGCGAGACCGGCGTTAAAGGACGGGCGCTGGAGCCAGGGCTGGGAGTCAGCAGGAGGTGGCTAGCAGGACGTGGTGTAAGGATCCAACCACTGGGGGCAGAATGAGTTCCTTCAAGCCGTGCAAGTCATAGGCTTGATGAGCCTGTTGTCCATGAGATCAACGGGGGGAAAGGGAAGGGAGACACGGGTGATGTGGAGGTATAGAGGAGGAAGTCCTAGAATCGTCTGTCCCAGTAGGACATGGCGCGTTTCGTGACGTGAACCGTCACTTCATCTGGATGTGTCAACGTTTGATCAATGCTTATCTTAAATAGCCATGATTGGCCAATTAGGAGCTTTCTCACGTTGAATCACCGAATAGCACCATCTAGTGGTTTCTTCAAGGAATTGCTTTTAAAAGTTTCTAGTGTTATAAAAGCTTTCAAAAAGGGAAGGTATAATCAAAAAATCTGGTATCATGGTAGAGAGACAAAATCAATATATAAAGTATATATATGGCTTGGTCCTGGCCAGAGATTAGTATAGTAAAGTAAATAGCTGTAACACGTATGTACATAGAACTCTCAATAACTTATACATAGTAAACATTAATCTAGGTGTATCATAATAGTAGTACAGAAGCAAATATTCACCTATGTTGATAATGATAGTAATACATATGTACACACATCTCTGCAAGCTGACGATTGTTGGCCAGGTAGTTTCCCAGCACATGATAGTGATACAACAGGTGTACATACAATTTTGCAAGCTGATGATTGTTGGCTAGCTAGTTGCATGGCACACTCAGAGTTAGCCCGATCGGTTGCAGGACTTCTGGAGCCTGTCAGGCAATAACTAGCAATATTCCATCAAGTGGTGAGTGCCAATTGAAGCTACACTCATCAACTGATCATTGATCACCTGATCATAAATTGTAAATATGGTGCTGCCATATCTATTATTCAATTTCAGGCCAGTGGGGTACCTGAATTTGAAAATAGCCTGGCAGGGGCCATATTGGATGCTTTCTGAGCATATTATGGCCAATCTAATGTGACAGAGCTAAACCCTGTCATGGGGGTTGAGACCACAAGCCCGAACCCCACGAATATCCCTTGGGGGTCAGGTATCAAGATCATCATGGTTCAAGGAATACCTTGAGACTCATTTCGGTATTGAGGCCCTTGGGCTGAAGAGTCTGAAGTCGAAAAATCCAATTTCGTGTTTTATCAATACTGTATCGAAGTCGCCACGTCTATCTGGGAGTTTGAGAGCAAAGAACCCCTTCACTCGAAGGCCAGTTGGCTCTCCATTGTGATGTTTAAGGAAATGTTGTGCCACCGGGGTATCCTCCTTCAGACGTATACTCTTGAGGTGCTCCGCAAAGCGTACTCTGAGTTGGTGTTTGGTCTTGCCGACATATAGAAGGTGACATGGGCATTCCAGAATATAGAGGACCCGAGGTGTGCCACAGTTGATAAAAGTCCTAATCTCAAACACCTCGGTAGAGGCTGAGTCTCTATAGGATTTGGTCTTATCAACATACCGGCATGTACCACAGTGTCCACAGGGGTACATACCAGTTAGACGTGGCATATCTGTCAGCCAGTTTTTATCTATGGGGCGCCTGTATTCACTAGCTACGAGTTCGTCTCTTAAATTTTTAGCTCGTTTAGCAGTCATCTGTGGTCTAGGTCCAACAATTCGCCTTAAATTGTTGCATCCGGTGAGTATGTGCCAGTGTTCGGATAGTACCAACCTCATCTGATGCCATTGTTGGCCAAAGGGTGTTATGAACCGGACTTGTCCGTCAAGATTGGACAGACTGAGATTTTGGTTGTAATAACTCCTGACGGGGACGCTGGTTTGCCTTACTCATAGCTGTGCGTAGTACTCGATGACTATAGCCCCGTTCACGGAACCGCTGATAGAGAAGTTGGGATTCCGTGCGATAATCCTCATCACTGGAGCAGTTTCTCAGAATCCAGAGAAACTGCCCCACTGGAATGCCTCTCTTCAAGGATGTGGGGTGATGGCTGTCTGCCATAAGCAGCGTATTGGCTGCTGAGGGCTTTCGGAAAGTTTTGGTGGTGAGCCTACCTGTTTGGACCCTAATTTTAAGGTCCAAAAATGAAATCTCGTGGGGATCTGATACGTAGGTGAGGCACAGGTTGCGGGTGTTGGTATTTAGTTCACACATGAATTGTGTCAATTGCATGGAGGTACCCCTCCATACCATGAAGATGTCATCAATGTACCTCAGCCAGGTACAGACATGGCTGAGGTACATTGAGGAGGTAAACACTGCGTCGGCTTCCCACCAACCTAGGTGGAGACATGCATATGACGGGGCCCAAGGGGCTCCCATCGATGTCCCTTGGAGCTGCTGGAAATATTTGGTAGCAAATTGAAAGAAGTTATTCTTTAATGCTAGTTCCAGCAGCTCCAGGATGAACTCATTTTGAATAGCCATCTGTGGGAACCTCAATTCAAGAAAATGATAGACAGCAAGGAGGCCCCACTCATGAGGAATGGACGTATATAGTGACTCCACGTCAATACTTACGAGGAGTGCCCCCTCTGGAATAGACAGATCTTTGATGTGTCTGAGCACATCTCCTGTATCCCGGACATAGGAGGGAAGCTCTTTAACCAGGTCTTTTATAAGGCTATCGATGTACTTGCCTATCCGTTCAAGGGGACCGTTAATGGCGGATACAATAGGGTGGCCTGGTGGGTTATCCAGATTCTTATGAATCTTGGGGATTATGTAAAAAGTGGGGGTATTAAACTCCCCCACTTTCAGATATTCAAGTTCCCGTTTAGAGATGAGAGCCTCATCGGCTGCCCACTTCAGTTTGTCATTGATCAAGAGTACCAGACTGGTGAAAGGGTTATAATCCAGTTTTTTATATGTGGACGTGTATGAAAGAAGGCGTTGTACCTCTTTTTCATACATCAATGTTGACAGAAGGACCACATTGCCCCCTTTGTCACTGGGTTTGATAACAATGGTATCGGTCTTACGCAGCTCTTCTAAGCCCTTTATTTCTAGCCTAGTCAAATTGTCATTAGATTTGGTATACCAATTTAATTTTGACAGGTCTTCCTGGACTAAGTCCAAGAAGACCCCAATTCTTTTTTTTATTTTTTATTGAGGCATATTAGTAGAGCGTATCTTGAGTGTGGATTTACGTTTAGCTGTGTCAGACTCATCATTATCCTCATCGCTATAGGAGACATCTCCCTCTTTGAGTAGGGATTCCAATTGGTTTAGGGCCTGTTTTTCAGCTGGATTAAGTGACTCAGATGGTGTACTACGTGTAGTATTGTCTAAATATAATGATTTAAAGAATACCCATCTCAAAAATAAATTCAGATCTTTAAATGTCTCAAAGTGGTCCATGTCGGCGGAAGGAGAGAAGGAGAGTCCACGGCTCAATAAATCAATATGATGTTGTTCTAGAGGAAAGTCTGATAGATTCACCACTTTTAGGTCATCTATTTTATCAAGGTAAGTGACTCTTATCGGTGTCTCCTCTGACTCCTCCGAATTGTCTGGTCGTTTCGTGGAGCGCCGCCTCTTCCTCGACTCCTTCCGCCTCCTGTTCCCCCTGCTCTGTCTCCCCTTTGGTAATGGTGGGCCTTCCTGATCTAATGGCTCTTTGTCTAAAAAAGAGACCGAGTGCGGGATATCCTCTTCGCTCCCTGAGGATTGGGCACTGTTTTCGTTACCTGATTGGGAGTTTTGTCTTCTCTGACGAGAATGACCCCTTGGGCCTTTGGTTGTCAGGTCAAAAATTTCGTCCAGGTCACGTTTAAATTTACTTTGTTTAGTGCTCTTTAAATTTTTTTGGGTTTTCTCCACATCTCGTTTTAGTGTCTCATTGAGTTTTTCAAATTCAGGAGTATCTTTGAAGGGCTCAAGCTTAACCTCACTTTCTGAGATTGCAGCTTGTAGTGTCACCAATTGATCCTTTTCTTCCTCTATTATGAGTTTCATCACCTCAATGCCATGATTAACACATTGTTTTTGCCACTTCTCAAGGAACTTTTCAGTGTGCAAATGGGTGGCAGGTACTACGCGTTTGCGTAAACCGCGTGGGACAATCCCCTTGAGAACATAGGATTCCAGGGACAAGATGTCCCACTTCCGGTTCAGCGAGCGAATGATCAATTTTTTGTGTTCCCTGAAAAGTGGTTTAATGTTATCTTGTGGCATTGATTCGATAGTGACTGTATCCTGGTCAAAAGTGGCCCTTATCTCATCATCAAAATCATCACCTGGAACAAATGCCATACCAATAACTACAGATTAACCAACCAATAAAGAAAGAGAAATAGTAATGATACTAATATCAATAAAAGACTGGACATATGCTGGAAAGCTCAGGGCCGTGTTCAAGCAATGAAGTCAATCCCAATGATCCTGGCAGAGTAGGGATCAAAAGGTGATCCAAATCTAAGATTAGATTTGGATCACCTTTTGATCCCTACTTCATAGAGGAAGAAAAGGATCAATTGGTGACACTACAAGCTGCAATCTCAGAAAGTGGGGTTAAGCTTGAGCCCTTCAAAGATACTCCTGAATTTGAAAAACTCAATGAGACACTAAAACGAGAAGTGGAAAAAACCCCAAAAAATGTAAAGAGCACTAAACAAAGTAATTTATTGCATTTTAGTGTAAATATGAGATCTGAGGTCTTTTTGACCCCAGATCTCATATTTAAGAGGACCTGTCATGCTTTTTTCTATTACAAGGGATGTTTACATTCCTTTTAATAGGAATAAAAGTGACCCATTTAAAAAACAAAACAAAAAAAACTGTGTAAAAATAAATAAAATCAAGTAAAATAAATAAGAAAACAATTATTTTTTTTAAAGTGCCCCGTCCCGACGAGCTTGCGCGCAGAAGCGAACGTATACATGAGTAGCGCCCGCATATGAAAACGGTGTTCAAACCACACAAGTGAGGTATCGCCGCAATCGTTACAGCGAGAGCAATAACTCTAGCCCTAGACCTCTAGCAAAAAAAACAGTTTTAAACTTGTAAACACAGAGTCTGAAAAACAGGCAAGGCTCTAACCACCTATAACCATGAGGCTACTTTCACACTGAGGCGCTTTGCAGGCGCTATAGCGCTAAAAATAGTGCCTGCAAAGCACCCTGCAAGAGCTGCTCCTTTCACACTGGAGCGGTGCGCGCTGGCAGGACGCTAAAAAAGTACCGCTAGCCGCATCTTTGAGGCGCTGTAGGAGCGGTGAAATCAATGGGCAGCGCCGCCGAACCGCCGGCACAGCGCTGCTTTGCGGGCGGTTTTAACCCTTTTTCGGCCGCTAGCGGTGGTTAAAAGCACCCCGCTAGCAGCCGAATAGCGCCGCAAAAACGACAGGAAAGCATCGCTAAAAATAGTGGCGCTTTTACCGTAGACGCCACCACCGCCACAGTGTGAAAGGGGCCTAAGAGGCACCTGCCAGAGCTACTCTCTATCTATCCTTTTTACACTGATGATCTAGCCCCTCAGCTTACTGATCAACAACAACCTACATATTATTGGCTTAGACAGGAGATCACTACAAACATTGCCTGTTCACTAACAATATAATCTTATTTGTTACCAACTGTTATCCTTCTCCTGAATCCTATTCTTTGTGCTCCGAAAATTCACCACTATATCAGAACTTCATTTTAACAGTCACAAATCCAAAGCTCTAGATATCTTTTTTCAACTCATGTCACCAAAAATATTAAATCATCATTTAGATTTTTGATGGATGTCCATTTAACAATCCTACTTGTGGATTTAGCTAAAAAAAAAAAAAATCCTTTGATACACTGTATCAGGCAAAACATTCAGCTATCTTCAGCTAAAACACTAAGCTTTTCAGTATTACCAAATATGGACTTGCTGCTATACTTAACTCCCTTTAAAACCATTTGCAAATCAAATCCACACTACCCAGTTATCATCACCACAATTTAATCTTTTTCACTCGTCACTATATTTACCTAAAATCCCTCCTACAGTCAATGCTCAAAAAATAATTGTTTTTTAAAGCTTACCATGCCGGAGTAGCAATAAGTTTACATCTAGATTTTCAGCCAATGCCTCTGCAGTAGAGAAAAATTATAACTTACTAATGAGATGGTACCATGTTCCAGAACAGATCTCTACTTCATTTGCCGGCTTTCCCTGCAAATGTTTACAGGGCAGCAAAGCAACAGCCACATTTATACACTTAAGCCTCGTACACACGACCGAGTTTCTCGTCGTAACAATCTCGTAGTTTTTTTCGACGAGATTCTTGTTAACCTTGACGAGTTTCTCGTCAAGCTTTCCATGCGTACACACTGACAATTCCAAATTTCCTCGTTGCTCTCCGCGGTCATGTCCAGCACGTACGACGGCACTATAAAGGGGAAGATCGATTTCCTTGGCGCCACCCCTTGGGTTGCTTTTGCTGATCTCGTGTTACCGCGTGTGAAGTAAAAGTTTGGGAAGAGACGATTCGCGCTTTTCAGTCTTCGTGCTTTTCAGTTCGTTTTCTGAGGTTCAGTTTGTGCTTGTGGGTTCGTATCTTGACTTTCAGGGCGTCTAGGCAGTTCGTATCTGTTTTACAGTGCGTTCTTGCCCGTTCGTTTCTGATTTTCAGTTCGTTATTCATAGGCCCTTCTGTTCTAAAGTGCGTTCTGTTCTGTACGTTCTGATAAGACGACCGTTTCCTAGCCATGTCGCCTGGACGTTCTCGTCGTCGAGTTCGTGCTGTGCGTGCACTTGGTGTTGGTCTGCTTGTTTTGGACCAAGACCAGTCCATGAACGGGGTGAGGAGGAGTTCATGGACCAAGAATTGGTTGCTCCAGCGGGACCAATTCTGCCATATGCCTCTGCTGCGGGAGATCGTCGAGAATAATCCTGAGGACTACAGGAATTTTCTGCGGATGTCTGACCCTGTTTTTCAGGAACTGTTGGCTTTGGTGTCCCCCTACATTACCAGGAAGGACACCGTTATGCGGGAAGCCATCAGTGCTGAGCAGAGGCTCATCGCCACGTTACGTTATCTGGCGACAGGGAGAAGTCTTCAGGACTTGAAGTTCACAACAGGCATCTCCCCCCAGGCTCTGGGCCTCATAATCCCAGACACCTGTTCTGCCATTATACAAGTCCTGCAGGAGGACTATATTAGGGTAAGTTTTCTCCATTAACATCACATTTTATGTATTTCATGTATGATAATGTATTGTATTTCTTTCATCCTTCCCTAATTACCATGATTGTAATATGCTGAGAATGTCCCCTTTGTCCCCATGCATGCTGGAAGCTTTAGATTGCCCCTTTTTTCTCCTCCATGCATATTTCCCTTCACTAACCTTTCCAGCAGGGGCGCCTGTTGCTCCAAATGATTGGGGGTCCAACCCCAATTTAGGAAATAAACTTCCTCCTTTTTTGCGACTTTGCCTATTAAACGCCCCCAGTTGCCCCCTCCAATGCAGCCATTTTGTCCCCTCCAATGCAGCCATTTTGTTCCCTCCAATGCAGCCATTTTCCCCCCAGCCCTGCACTTACCTTCTTGTGGTCAGCGCCATCCTTCTTCTGTCCTTGATGTCTTCTCCTGCCCTTGATGTTGCATCAGCCAATCATGTTACCATTAAACAGACTTGGTGAACATGATTGGCAGAGCAGCCTGTCAGTGTTTACCCAAGGAATGTCCCCCCCCCCCGCGTCACCTATTTAACTTTTATGAAGCCAATTACATCCCTCAGGCTGTAATGTGCAAGCCTATTTGCCTCCCTGTTTCTGATATGCAATTTTCACCCCATAAATGCTGCAGTTATTCATATGTTGGTCGCTTAACAGGGGGCCATCCACCTGAATAGTGTGCGGCATTGACAATACATAGGTTAATGCAAGGCATGAACCTATGTATTGTTCTGAGGGACGGGCACAGGAGAGAGGGGGCAGTGCTCCAGCGCCCACTCTGGACGCACCGCCACTGCAATGCTATCCTGTGGCCAAACACATCTACCCCCCCCAAAATATTTTTTGAATGAACCATCAGAGGGGGTGATGAATATGAAACATGAGCCTTCCATTATACTTCTTAAAAACAGATTAATAAACTGAGAATTTGATTGATGTTGGCCTCTAATGTTTTTTATTATAATCTCCTTGTAATGTAATATTTTAAAATTCTAATTTTCTTTCATCTTGTTTGACTCCCCAGCTTACTTCCACGCCACAGGAATGGCAGACTGTTTGCCACGCGGTGGGACTTCCCCAACTGCGGTGGTGCCATAGACGGGAAGCACGTCCGCATCGTGCCGCCACCCCGTTCTGGGTCCTACTACTTCAACTACAAGGAGTTTCATAGCATTGTGCTGATGGCGGTGGTGTCAGCACGGTATGAATTCCTCTATGTTGATGTAGGAAAGAATGGCCAGATGTCCGATAGGGGATAGGGGATCCTTCATCCAGACGGAGTTTGCCCTCCGTCTCCAGAGTGACGACCTTGCATTGCCACCGGATGCAGGGAATGTTGAAGGACTCCCCTTTGTTTTTTTGGCTGATGAAGCCTTCGGGCTCGGACCGCATCTTATGAGGCCATTTCCTCAGAGGACCCTGATCCCAGAGAAGAGTGTGTTCAATTACCGGCTGGCCAGGTGCCGAAGAGTCGTTGAAAATGCCTTCGGCATAATGGCCAGCCGGTTCCGCATTTTTATGACTTCTATCCACTTGGCGGACTACAAAATAAACTATGTCGTTAAATGCTGCTGTGTGCTACACAACTTTCTCAGCAGAAAATCCACTTCTTATATGGCCACAGTATTGCCTGAGGCTGGACTTTCATCTGCAAATCCCCTGCCGGGCCTTGAATCTGCCCGTCCTGGCTTGCCCCCCCAAAATGCCCGTGAGGTTCGGGAGAAATATATGCAATATTTCACGGGTAGGGGGGCAATTTCTATGCCAGGCTATGCCTAAAGATTCATGGAGAATGAGCTAAATAAAAATCTGATTTCAACTTTTAACTTTTGTTTGTTTCCTGTCTCCTAGTTTGTCTTAGTGCATTTGTAGTGCCAAGTGTATTTTCCTTTAGTAAATAA
Organism: Rana muscosa; assembly: GCA_029206835.1. Taxonomy (NCBI): domain Eukaryota; kingdom Metazoa; phylum Chordata; class Amphibia; order Anura; family Ranidae; genus Rana; species Rana muscosa. The sequence goes on from CM055126.1 coordinate 73,120,263, forward strand.
CAACCATTTCACTATGTAACCTTAAAAAAAAACACAAATAAGGTAAGAGCGTATTGAAAAAAGAAGCTACACGTTGTTTGTGTTCAAACATTTTACTCTGTGCACATTCACACACGTTTACTTTTTTATATATTTTTTTTGTCCTGGCCACAAACCGCCAATTCTTTTCTTAGGAAAATACAAAAACAACAGTTGCATTCCAAAAAGTAAAACATTGGATATCTCTGAGCAATCTGAGACATTCACTTACACAGACTATGTCTTTATGTGCCCGTCCTAATATGGGGTCTTGCCACCCCTTGCCCAGCCAAAAATTGAATATGCACACATTTTGTAGTAATTTTCAATAGGGATTTTAGACTCCTGATCCCTATTGTCAACATGTGCTATCTGCCATCAGGGGTGATCAATGGACGTGTTTTTGGGGTGCAACCCCTTCCTCAGTTCACCTACTTTAGATACGAGGAAGGGGTTGCACCCCCAAAAGACGTACATGGATATCCCCTGATGGCAGATAGCACATGTTGACACACTGTGTGCATATTCAATTTTTGTCTGGTTTGATTGTCAAAAAGAGTTTAAAAGGTTGAAGAATAGTCATTCCTGAAACAAAAATGGGGGTTTGGTTGACTTATTCGATTCTCCCCAATACATCTAGAATGTCTTTAAATGTTTGATCCATCACATGAATTATTTGTTTTATTCTGTCCAGTTCTGTGCTACATTCCAGCACTTGCTGTATTATTCGGAGGGCACTGTCAGCAGAGAAACGTGTACTATCCTTCACCACAACATTTACATCCCCTAAAAACAAAATACAAAAGGTATTATAACTCTGCAGGCCTACATCTCTTACCTGAAGCTGTGGTGACAGATACTGACCTGTTGTGGTGACCAGTTCCACAACGTCATCCACCTCTCCTTCCTGCACTTCTCCTTCCTCCACCTCAACTTCCTCAACATCCTTCGGTTGTGGGTCTTTGGGAGTTTGGGGTTGTTGTGAAGCTGTGGGGTTCCTGTGCTTCCTGGAGTGTTCTCCTCCCAGTCTTCTCTCCCCTATGATAATCAAACAAAAGGTCTATTTATCACACTGAAATTCTCTATGAAAAATAAAAACAGGCTAAATTGTTTGGAAGTGGGGTACAAGTGTGTGTTTGTGCGGATTTTAAAGATGAATGCATTATTTGGAAACAAAAATATGCTTAGTATTCACCTTTTGGATGTAAATTTTTAGACATGGAGGCACCACAAAAATTCACTGATGCACCTGTGTGGGACACCCAAAAAATGTGGTTATGGTGGCCCACACTATAGTGCTCCAAAGTACAGATGTGGTACCAGCTGCTGAGTGTCCTCTCCTTTACACTGATTAGAGTTTGCATTTCATTCTCTTTACAAACACATCATCTAGCCGAAAAGTTAGGAACAAAAATTTGTAAAAAACAGGCAGATGTCTATTTTCTTTTGTGGCTGTAAAATAAGCCAAAACAGCGGATAGGGGCCGAACGAAGTGTCTGTAACGTAACGAACGATTACTGTGCCAAACCAAGTTCAAATTAGGAAATTTTGGAAGGGAGTCCAATATGAAAATAAAAAAAAAGGCGCAAGATGTAATTTGAGAAAAACATTAATAGCAGAAAAGTGTACATTTTACTTACTTTTTGCTAGCATTCTCTTAATGCTCCTTAACTGCTCTGGCTCCCTCAGTTTGAGGTCTGACCACCTCTTTCTGAGCTGCTCATTTGAGCGTTTCACCCCGAAATTCTTCAGACTCTTCACGACTTTCTTCAGGATTTTGGCCTTCCTTCTATTAGGTTTGCTATACGGCCCATGCTTTGCGTCATAATCCGACTTGAGCAATATGTCCACCATCTCCGCAAAATACATATTAGATGCCTTGAATCTCCTCCTTGATCGTGACGTTTCCTCAGTCTCCGGGCTTGTCTCCTCCTCGTTATTTGAGGAATTATCAGACACCTGCTGTAAATCCGCCATATCTGTCTGCGCGCCGAAAAGATGTTATTTAGAACGTCATGGGTGGGCGACGTGTGCGGAGCGACGTGTGGGTAGTTTGACGCATGCGTGGTGTATATATAGCAAACACACATGTGACTATACTACGTTCGTTGTGCGGAGAGAGGAGTTCAAGTGACGGACGTGCGAACGAAGGTATGTGATTTTGTGACTTTGACAAATTGTTGGCCTATACTGTCTGGAGAATGTTGTAGGATATATATGGTGACTACGATTTTAAGGAGGTTAGACTGTGTGCCTCACATTAGTTATATATTATTTATTTTACTTGCAGATACAATATGAATGTCTTTATTAGCGACAAAGAATTCCTGGCGGAATTTATAGACCGGGTAAGGGAGCTGCCCGCTATGTGGGAGACCAAAAACCCCATACACAAAAAAAAAAGGGGTGAGAAAAGCAGCGCAAGGTGCCCACAGCCACAGCAAAACAGGTGGACACTAAAATTGGGAGCTTGAGAGGCACATACAGGAATGAATGCTCTAAGGTCCTGGCTTCTCAGAGGTCAGGAGCAGCAGCAGATGATGTGTATGTCCCGAATTTGTGGTACTACAGCAGGATGTCCTTTCTGGATGACCACATTGAGGCAAGGCCATCACTATCCACTCTTCCCCCCAGACTTCCCTGCAGCCAACCTGAGCCTTCTCTGGAGCAAAAAGAGGCAGCCATCCTGGATGAACCTGATTTGGCCATCTGGAGCCAGGTATAGTATTTATAGAAAATGTATTGGGATAAAATTAATGTTTGACAAATATGTCAAGATGACAAACAAACTATTTTGGGTTCCACAAGTGAAATCAAGATCTCGAGACATTAGTCTGGCCTAAATTGGGTGCAAAATAGTCAATCTGATGTAGTTGTAAATTGGTCAAAATGATTTCTGGATTTACATTCGAATTGCTTCAATCATGATCTAAATTTTGGATGCAAAGATTAAACCAACATATTAAACTATGTCCCTTTTTCATACACAGGATGAAATCAGCCAGGAGGAGGGTCTGGAAACTGTCAGGCAGGAGGAGGCAGGGCCCAGTGGCAGGCAGGAGGTGGCAGGGCCCAGTGGCAGCCAGGAGGTGGCAGGGCAAAGGAGAAGCACCAGATCACAGGTGCCTCCTATCCGACTTCCCAAAAGAAGCAGGAGGGACAGGACCACCAGTGAGGCAGCAATGGCCCTTATTCGAGAGACCCATGCCACCCTCAAGGAGCCCACATCCCCTGAAGAGGCCATTGCCGGCCTAGTGGAGGCAAAGTTCAAGGTGATGAGCATGGAGCAATGCCTGCTATGCGAGCCCCTGCTCATCACCTTGCTGAACAAGGGGGTGATGGAAAAAATTACCCCCAATACCGCAATTTGTGAGGTGGCACAACTGTCCCAACCTCAACCTCCTCCTCCACCTCCACCTTCTTCTTCTGCCCCACCCCCTTCTCCTCAACCTCCTCCTCCACCTCCACCTTCTTCTTCTGCCCTACCCCCTTCTCCTCCACCTCCACCTTGTTCTTCTGCCCCACCCCCTTCTCCTCCACCTTGTTCTTCTGCCCCATCCCCTTCTCCTCCACCTCCACCTTGTTCTTCTGCCCCACCCCCTTCTCCTCCACCTCCACCTTGTTCTTCTGCCCCACCCCCTTCTCCTCCACCTCCACCTTGTTCTTCTGCCCCACCCCCTTCTCCTCCACCTCCACCTTGTTCTTCTGCGCCACCCCCTTCTCCTCCACCTCCTCCTCCTCCTGACAGGAGTACCCCTCCAGTGGCCCAGCCTCCAGCCAAACGAAGAAGGAAAGCTGCAGAGAAGGTTGCAGGGAAGGTTGCCAGGAAGACGAGGAAGTGATGGCCTTGCTTCATTGTGGTCGGACAAAAGGCAGCCTGTTGTAGTACCACACACTTGGGACATATATCTCACCTGCTGCTGTTCCTGACCTCTGGGAGGCTAGCATCAAATTGTGCTCAGAAATGTTGGCCTTCTCAAGCTCCCAATTTTAGTGTCCACACAGGGTTGATGTGTGCTCTGGGGTCCCTGGGATGCACAAATGGCAGCAGGTTCTCCAGCGCTGCCTTCTCTTTATTTTATTTCAAACTTGAATAAATGTTATTTTTGTTTAAGTTCATACTTGACTATGTGTATTTTTTAAATATTTTAAATTTAGCTTTGGAGTAAGCAGAGACATTTGTCAGCCAAAAAAAGGGACAGATAACAACCCCAAAAAAAGAATAACAATCTGATTTAAAAAAAATACGGTGTAAAATTTAACAAATATATATTAAAATATTCAATGGGAGATCACTATCAAAACATTGCCAAATTACAATTAACATCAGTTTGAAAAATCTAAAAATGTAAAATATTCAGAAGATCTTGCACGATATAATACACCTAAATCTTCTTAAGAGCAGCATGAAAAAGGTTAAACAAAGATAGTCATAACTCTGTGTGAATATCAGCAGCAAAAGAAGTTCATTCGTTTGGATTAATGTAACACTCTAAAGAAGATTTCAATGCACAACATTTAAACGATGCAATAATTTCGAGCGTGACGAATGTGCTATCTCCATTACAAAGGCTTGTTTTACCAGAAGATGCGCTCCCGTCTCATACTTGCTTCTGAGCATGCGCGCTTTTGGAAGAGTCGTAAAAGCATACACACGAACCATTTTCTCGTCACAAAACAGGCCGATGAGAAACACGACGAGGAAATCTGTAATCCTGACGAGAAAATAGAGAGCAGGTTCTCTATTTTCTCGTCGAGATTCACGGCAATTTTCTCGTCGTAAAACCATACACACGAACGGTTTTCTCGAGGAAAAAGCTCTTGCGGCACTTTTCTTGCCGGTTTTGGACGAGAAACTCGGTCGTGTGTACGAGGCTATAGAGTCGGATTGCTCCAAAATGAAAAGATTTTGAACCTGTTCTTACCAAATTATTTATACTGTATTAGGTTGGCCAAAAAAAAGGGCACTTTAAACAAGAAACCACAAACTTACATCACTAATGAATACCGATTGCTTACACACATTTTCACTGCAACCGAACGAGTTATTGTGAAAGCTTTACAATGACCTACATTTTCTTTCAAAATAAACCCCTATATATATGTTACATTTAAACAACAAAATCACATATAGCAAAAAGACATGAGCTTCTTGGATTACAGACTATCTGCCAACAAATTTTCATTTTCCAAATGGCTCATGGAAAATGCAGATCTGCCGATCACCTTCCCCCTATATTTGTTCCCTTATCCCTTTTTCATTTTCTACTTTTTCCACCCAATACCTCTCCACAACCAGGGGCGGATCCAGAGTCTTTTCTCGGGAGGGGCACTGCCAAAAAATATGTTTTTTTTTTGTGGGAAATTTATCGGGGAAATGGCTGGTGTCGGCGCTTCAATCATCCCGCCACCATGGTTGTTATGGTGTCAGGATGATTGAAGAGCATTATTTCTATTATTACATTGTAATATAAAATTAAATAGTTCAATGCAGCCTCAGTGGGAGCCCCGAGTGTGTCACTTGCCACCGTCGCTTGCAATTAGTAGGAGCCTTGAGCGTGTCACTTGCCACACGTTGCGGATTGTCACTTGCCACGTCACCTGCCACATCTTGTGGATTGTCACTTGCCACACCTTGTGGATTGTCACTTGCCACATCACCTGCCACACCTTGCAGATTGTCACTAGCCACACCTTGCGGATTGTCACCTGCCACCCACCTGCCACACCTTACTGATTGTCACTTGCCTGCCACCAGATGCAGATTGTCATTTGCCACGTCACCTGACACAATTTGCGGATTGTCACTAACGTGCCTGCTAAGGTGTAGTTTTGGTTGTCTCTTGCTGTGTCCCAGACTCCCAGAGTCAGGCAGCAGAGAGATAATGTAATCTCTCTGCTGCCTGCACAGTGAGGGCGGAAGTCACTGCAGGAATGCAGGGCAGGCACGGGCGGTGAGAGATGAGCCTGCTCTCTCACTCTCACCTGCGCTGCCAACACACTGAGCAGCACGGTCTGCCCAGGAACCGAGCCGCCCGCCCACAAACCGCGCCGCAAGCGGAGCCGCCTGCTTTCTTACCCGTCTGTGGAGCCGCACGCTATCGCACCTGCCCGCCGAGCAGCCTGACGTGACTCACTGACGTCACTCGTTGCTAGACGCCAAGCAGCCCAGGTGTTAGCAACGAGTGCAGGGAAGAGGCTCCACCTACCTCCTCCTTCGCTCCTGGTATCGTGTCAGTGCGCAGCGTAACTACATTAGACGAGTCTCTCTCTAGGCGCCGCTGATCGGCTGATGTGAGAAACTGAGAGAGAGACTCAGAGAGGCAGCGGCAGCCGCAGAACAAGTACTGTATATACTTGAGTATAAGCGACCCGAATATAAGCCGAGGCACATAATTTTACCCCGAAAAACTGGGAAAACGTATTGACTCGAGTATAAGCCTAGGGTGTCCATCTGCATGCCTCACTGTGCCTCACTTTGCCTCACTGTGCCCATGCTTCACTGTGCCCATGACTAGACTGATGTTTAACATGGGAGTCTATGGAAGGAGAACCCGGCTTTGAAAAATCGGTTCTCCTCGGCCATAGGTCTCCCAGACACCAAACTTTGCACACTTGTAGAGTCGACATGGGGCTACATGTGTAACAAGTTTGGGGTCCAGGGGACCTACAACCGGCCAGTATCGGGTCTGCAAAGTCACCGGAGAAATGACCGTTTAACATTGGAGTCTATGGAACGAGTGCCCGGCTTGGAAAACTCGGTTTTCCCCGGCCTTAGGTCTCCCAGACACCAAACTTTGCACACTTGTAGAGAAGACATTGGGCTACAGGGGACCTATGGCCGGCCGGTACCGGGTCCCCAAAGTCCGGGAGTTCAGGCAGAAAAAAAAACCAGAGCAAGCAACTGAGTGTGACAGATGGTCTCGGGGGGGCAATTGCCCTGTTGCCCCCCCTGGATCCGCCCCTGTCCACAACCACACCACCATTGACATATTCCCTCACCTAGGCACATCCCCCTACTCTCAAATCATTATGGTAGAACATATCAACACTTATCGTCTCTCACCCCTTCCCTTTCAACACATACTGTGCATCAACCTCTAGATATTCTCAGAACGTGACCTATATCAAAGTTTATGTCAAGCAACAAACCGGTTTTTATGATATTGGGGCTCTGTTATGCCGCGTACACACGATCGGTTTTTCTGATGAAAAAAGACAGATGAACTTTTTTTCATCGGACAAACCGATCGTGTGTGGGCCCCATCGGTCTTTTTTCCATCGGTATAAAAAAATAGAACATGTTTTCAATTTTACCGATGGAAAAAAAAAACAATAGCAAATTCCGATCGTCTGTGGGGAACTCCATCGGAGAAAAACCCCCACGCCTGATCAGAATCAAGTCGACGCATGCTCAGAAGCATTGAATTTCATTTTTCTCGGCTCTTGGGAGTGTTTTACGTCACAGCGTTTGGGACGGTTGGATTTTTGACTGATGGTGTGTAGGCAAGACTGATGGAAGTCAGCTTCATCGGATTTCCTATGGAAAAATCCATCTGATTTTATTCCATCGGAAATTCGATCGTGTGTACAGGGCATTAAAGAGATTTACTCTCAATTCCCGTACTGTTTACAACGGTTTTACCAAACAGGAAGTAGGAGAAAATGTGCAACCATGTCACAGGGGTTCTAGCTTTTCCCTGCTCTACTAAACAACAGTATTATTATTTTTTTTTATATCTCTGTTGTGATTCTCACTTTCTGTCTGGTAAACATTGTCAGCAGGACAAGATGTGAGCATAAATCTCTCTAACAGATCCCCAGATAACAGTGAAAAAAACCCCATCAGGGCTTCTAAATCTTTGCAACTCTCCAAAATTAAGAAAAAAAGTTTGGTTAGACACACACGTTATTGTCTTTTTGTGCATGTAAACTTTCTTGTACTGAACTGTTTGTTATAGTGTACACTTCATATACAAAACAAATTATAATTATTTATTTTTTTAACCACTTAAGCCCCGGACCATTATGCAGCTTAAGGACCAGAGGTGTTTTCAGAATTTGGCACTGCGCTGCTTTAACTGGAAATTGTGCGGACATGCAATGTTGTACCCAAACGAAATTTGCGTCCTTTTCTTCCCACAAATAGAGCTTTCTTTTAATGGTATTTGATTGCCTCTGCGATTTTTATTTTTTGCGATATAAACGGAAAAAGACTGAAAATTTTGAAAAAAATGATATTTTCTACTTTTTGTTATAAGAAAAGTCGAATAAACTCAATTTTAGTCATACATTTAGGCCAAAATGTATTCAGCCACATGTCTTTAGTAAAAAACAATGTCAATAAGCGTATATTTATTGGTTTGCGCAAAAGTTATAGCGTCTACAAACTAGGGTACATTTTCTGGAATTTACACAGCTTTTAATTTATGACTGCCTATCTCATATCTTGAGGTGATAAAATTGCAAAATAGCACAAAACCCCCCCAAATGACCCCATTTTAGAAAGTAGACACCCCAAGGAAATTGCTGAGAGGCATGTTGAGCCCATTGAATATTTTTTTTTGTCCCAAGTGATTGAATAATGACAAAAAAATAAAAATTACAAAAAGTTGTCACTAAATGATATATTGCTCACACATGCCATGGTTATATGTGGAATTGCACCCCAAAATACATTTTGCTGCTTCTTCTGAGTACGGGGATACCACGTGTGGGACTTTTTAGGAGCCTAGCCGTGTACGGAACCCCGAAAACCAAGCACCGCCTTCAGGATTTCTAAGGGCACAAATTTTTGATTTCACTCCTCACTACCTATCACAGTTTCGAAGGCCATAAAATGCCAAAATAGCACAAACCCCCCCCCCCCCCCAAATGACCCCATTTTGGAAAGTAGACACCCCAAGCTATTTGCTGAGAGGCATTGTGAGTATTTTACAGCTCTCATTTGTTTTTGAAAATGAAGAAAGAAAATAATATATTTTTTTTTTTCAAAACTTTGTGACAGAAAGCGAGACCTGAAAAATACTCACCATACCTCTCAGCAAATAGCTTGGGGTGTCTACTTTCCAAAATGGGGTCATTTGGGGGGGTTTTGTGCCATCTGGGCATTCCATGGCCTCCGAAACTGTGATAGGCAGTGAGAAGTGAAATCAAAAATTTACACCCTTAGAAAGCCTGAAGGCGGTGCTTGGTTTTGGGGTCCCGCACGCGGCTAGGCTCCCAAAAAGTCTCACACATGTGGTATCCCCGTACTCAGGAGAAGCAACAGAATGTATTTTGGGGTGTAATTCCACATATGCCCATGGCATGTTTGAGCAATATATCATTTAGTGACAACTTTGTGCAAAAAAAATAAAAAATAAGAAATAAATTGTCTATTTTCCACAACTTGTGTCAACATATAAAATATTCCATGGACTCGACATGCCTCTCAGTATATAGCTTGTGGTGTCTACTTTCCAAAATGGGGTCATTTGGGGGGGTTTTGAACTGTTCTGGCATTTTATACACAACATTAGGAAGCTTACATCCACTCTTCTAACCACTTGAATACAAAGCCCTTTCTGACAATTTTTGTTTACATGAAAACATTTTTTTTTTTTTTGCAAGAAAATTATGTTGAACCCCCAAACATTATATATTTTTTTAAAGCAAAGGCCCTACATATTAAAATGGTGGGTGTTGCATTTTTTTTTTCCACACAGTATTTGCGCAGCGATTTTTCAAACGCATTTTTTAGGGAAAAAATACACTTTTTTAAATTTTAATGCACTAAAACACACTATATTGCCCAAATGTTTGATGAAATAAAAAAGATGATCTTAGGCCGAGTACATAGATATCAAACACGACATGCTTTAAAATTTCGCACAAACGCGCATTGGCGACAAACTACATACATTTTTAAAAGCCTTTAAAAGCCTTTACAGGTTACCACGTTAGATTTACAGAGGTCTACTGCTAAAATGACTGCCCTCGATCTGACCTTCGCGGTGATACCTCACATGCATGGTGCAATTGCTGTTTACATATGACGCCAGACCGACGCTTGCGTTCGCCATTGCGCAAGAGCAGGACAGGACAGGGGTGCTTTTTTTTTATTATTAATTTTGCTTTTTTATTTTATTTTTAAACTGTTCCTTCCATATTTATTTTTTATAATTTTTATTGTTATCTCAGGGAATGTAAATATCCCCTATGATAGCAGTAGGTAGTGGCAGGTACTCTTTTTTTGAAAAAACTGGGGTCTATTAGACCCTAGATCTTTCCTCTGCCCTCAAAGCATCTGACTACACCAAGATCGGTGTGATAAAATGCTTTCCCAATTTCCCAATGGCGCTTTTTATATCCGGGGGGGGGCATTCCCTCCCACTGCTTGTAAAAGCAGTCCAGAGGCTAATTGGCCACTAGGATTGCTTTTACATGAAAGCCGGCCGCTGGCTGAAAAGAATGATACCAAGATGATACCTAAACCCGCAGGCATCAATCTGGTATAACCATTCAAAGTCCAGCAACATACCAGTACGTTGCTGGTCCTTGTTGGACATGTATTGTAATCTTTTTTTTCATGCAGCCTGTTGGCTGAACGAAAAAAGAGATTGATCGGTGGGTATGCCCACCATTAGAATACCGCCCTTCATCCACCCATTTCTAATGATGGGCATACATGCACCATTTATATATGCCAAAGCATGGGGGCATCCTCCCGCAAAAGTTATGCCGCACACACATGGTCGGACTTTTCCACGGGCAAGCCTCCGTCAGAATTTCGACCGTATGTACGCGGCATTAGGAGCAAAATCGCTCCTCCGCCCCTGCTGCCCCCATGCTTCGGCATATATGCTTTTTTTTGTTAACTGTGATGGTGAAATCACCTCCTACAGCACTGGAATCGCAGGGATCAGGCCTGTCTCTGCGAACGCTGCAGTTATGTGTGTTGTGTTTTGTAAGTGACAGTGATCGATCGATACTGCACTTGGGTGGCCTGGGCTGAACGGAGGGGCAAAACGCAGGTGCTAGCAGGTATCTGGGCTGATCCCGCTAACACTGCGTTTTTGGGAACCCTAAACTGCTGGGGACGCTAGTATAGATCTGATCAGATCAGATATTGATCTGTTCAGATACTATACCACTAAGGGAGGTGTATGCTTCACGCGTGGGTGTTAGCGTTACTGGCACTAACCTGACGCTGCCTGGGGTGTGACGCAGACCCTCTCTGACGCTAAAACCTAATTGATATCACCCGCCGGACGATCAGGGGGTTAAACCTTTATTGGGTTATATACGGCGGGTGCCCTGACACTATAAAAAGCAAACAAACTAACCAGCGTCACCCGTAACACTTATATGGTGATCATTGGTGAAAGGGTTAACTAGGGGCAATCAGAGGGTTAAAACCTTTATTAGGTAATATATGGGGGTACCTGACGCTATATAAAAACCTGACGGGGAACCTAAATAACAAAATAACTAACTGGCTAACCAGTGTCACAGTAACACTTATACGGTGATCACTGGTGAAAGGGTTAACTAGGGGCAATTAGGGGGTTAAAACCTTTATTAGATAATATATGGGGGTACCTGACGCTATAAAAACCTGCGGCGAATCTAAAAAAAATAACGGACTACCTATCGGCACCAGCATAACTAATATAGCGATCAGAAAAACGATCGCTTAGTGACACTGGCAAAAGGGGGTGAAAGGGTTACCTGGGGGGGCGATCAAGGGGTTAAACCTTTATTAGGTAATATATGGGGGTACCTGATGCTATAAAAACCTGCGGCGAACCTAAAAAAAAAAACTGGCTACCTATCGGCATCACCGACACTAAGACAGTGATCAGAAAAACGATCGCTTAGCGACAGTGGTGATAGGGGATGAAAGGGTTATCTGGGGGGCGATCAGGGGGTTAAACCTTTATTGGGGTGGGGTTAGGGGGCTACACTGGACCTAAAACACTCTGCCCTGACACTTTTACAGTCACAAATGTCACGGATTGCAGTGATCAGTAAATAAATGGTCACTGCAATCAGTGACACTGTGACTGGGGGGTTATCTGGGGGTGTCTGGGGGGGGCGATTTATGTGCCTATGTGTCCTGGTGTCAGTGTAGTGTTTAGTGCACTAACCTGACATCTTCTTTCGTACGACGCTTGGTATATGTGAGCGCCGCATGAGAGATGACATCACTTCCTCTGCCTGTGTTTACATTACACAGGCAGAGGAAGATTCTCATTCGCCGGGAGCGATCGCGAGGGGGTGGCCGGAAACGAATGGCCGTCCCCTCATCACGGATCACTCCCGAATGATGACCACCGCTCACTGTATGGAAAGGGGGTCCGATGGGACCCCCTTTCTATACGAAGGCAGTCACATACAGGTACGTGATTGTGCCTGTCCGTGCCATTCTGCTGACGTATATATACAGTGAGCGGTCGTTAAATGGTTAAAGAATGGAATGCATTTAACAAGTTGAACGTTTATATTTTGCAGCATTTTATTAGTTTTTCTGCATCTTATAAAAAATACTATTTATTAGAATACTATATTGTGAGGGGGTTAGCTCGGCAGCGGGTGTGGGTGACCCCCGGGATGGGCTCCCCACACAAAAACAGGCCCAGCAAACGGAGGTTGTGGTTTTCAAAATCAAAAAGGTGCGGTTTATTTTCTATTTACAGTGACAAAACACAGCAAAGCAAAAGAAACATAAACAAAATAAATCCTGGTCAACTTGACCTCTAACTAAACATACAGGTTTCCTAACTAACAACTGGGATCAGCCTAGTGCTGTCCTAGTCCCTAAGTCCCTGGTTTTAAATGTCCAAGCAAATAGCCACACAGGCTTTGTCTCACCGCACAGGGGTTCACTCTCCCTAGACAGTCCACACAGGTCTGGTTCCAGGCATGAGCTAACATCTAATGAAGCTGGGAGTTCTTATAGAGGCCTAAATGAGCTGACAAGCTTCAGCTGGTCTCATCAACTCCCTGTCTGTACGACGCCCCACACTCTCCCTAGAGGTATGAGTCATCCATGAGCCCACTAGCCTTATACAACTCTCCACCTAGTTGTATAAGTCGGCGTAAAGCCTGAATCTGGGCGAAATATATCTACCCCCCTGGATGCAACCAGGTGACTTTACCTTCCTGCTGTCACATACCCCCCCCTCTTGTTTTAACCTCGGGGTTGGAACACCAGCAATCAGGCATTCATGTACTCGAGACAAAGCATCCACATTCCCCATTTGAACGCCAGGGCGATGCTTTACTGTGAAGTTGAATTCCTGGAGGGCCAGGAACCACCTATTCACTCTTCTATTTGTTTCCTTGTTTTGAGCCATCCACTTTAACGGAGCGTGATCCGTAACCATGTCAAAGTGCCTACCTAGCAGGTAGTACCGAAGGGAATCTAGAGCCCACTTCACCGCTAAACACTCCTTTTCAACGGTGGCGTAATTTACCTCATGGGACTTCAACTTCCTGCTGAGGTAAATGACTGGGTGCTCTTCCCCGTTCCAGACCTGGGACAATACTGCTCCTAACCCCACATCTGACGCATCACTTTGTACGACAAAGTCTTTAGAGAAGTCGGGTGAGTACAACACTGGCTGGCTACATAAGGCTTGTTTCAAGAATTGGAATGCTGCCTCAGCCTCGGGGGTCCATTTAATCATGACCGACCCTTTCCCCTTCGTCAGGTTGGTTAGGGGCACAGCCTTAGAAGCAAAGTGGGGAATGAATCGCCGATAATACCCAGCGATTCCCAGAAAGGCTCGTACCTGCTTCTTGCTGTTGGGACGTGGCCAACTCTGGATGGCCTCGACTTTGTTGAGTTGGGGTTTTATTACTCCCCTCCCAATGGTGTACCCAAGATATTTGGCCTCTTCCTGCCCAATGGTACACTTCTTGGGGTTAGCCGTAAACCCCGCTTCCCGAACAGAGTCCAGGACTGCTTGCACTTTTGGCAGATGTGAGGCCCAATCTGTGCTATGGACAATTACGTCATCCAGGTAAGCCGCAGCATACTTCCGATGGGGCCTCAGCATCTGGTCCATTTTCCGCTGGAATGTGGCCGGCGCATTCTGTAACCCGAACGGCATTCTTTTATATTGGAACGCCCCGTCTGGGGTTACAAATGCGGTTTTCTCTTTGGCCGACTTGGCCAGGGGGATTTGCCAATACCCTTTTGTGAGGTCAAGAGTCGTCATGTATCGGGCTGTTCCCAGCCGGTCGATCAACTCATCTATACGTGGCATGGGGTAGGTGTCAAATTTTGTAACTTTGTTCAACTGACGAAAATCGTTACAAAATCGCCAGCTCCCATCCGGTTTAGGCACCAACACAATGGGACTAGACCAATCACTTTGCGACTCCTCTATCACCCCTAAGTTCAGCATTTTCTGTACTTCCTCCCGTATTGCCTCCCGTCGGGCCTCTGGGATCCGATAGGGTTTTAACTTCACCCTTTCACCGGGCGGGGTAATGATGTCATGCTCTACCCCAGATGTTTGTCCCGGCAGCTCAGAGAATACCTCCTTGTTGCGAAGCACAAACTCCTTAACCTCCTGTTGTTGGGGTTGTGACAAGGTGGCTGCTATTCCAACCTCAGGAATCACGCAACCAGTTTGAGCTGGTGACCAAGTGTCTGCGACTAGGGACTCTCTATCCCTCCAGGCTTTCAACAGATTAACGTGATAGATCTGTTCGGGCTTTCGCCTTCCTGGTTGTCTGACCTTGTAATTCACTTCGCTCACTTTTTCCATTATCTCGTAGGGGCCTTGCCATTTGGCAAGGAATTTACTTTCAACCGTAGGGACAAGTACCAGTATCCTATCCCCCGGGGAAAAGGTACGGGTCTTGGCTCCACGGTTGTACACTCTCTGCTGTGCTAACTGCGCTTGGGCCAAATGTTCCTTCACGATGGGCATTACCTGTGCAATTCGGTCTTGCATCAGGGCGACATGCTCAATCACACTCCTGTGGGGAGAACTCTCACTTTCCCAAGTTTCCTTGGCAATATCCAACAGCCCTCTTGGGTGTCTCCCATACAGTAACTCAAAGGGGGAGAATCCCGTAGAGGATTGGGGCACCTCCCTAATAGCAAACATCAGATAAGGAAGTAGACAGTCCCAATCCTTTCCATCTCTATCCACCACTTTCTTCAACATTTGTTTTAGGGTTTTGTTGAATCTTTCAACCAGCCCATCGGTTTGGGGGTGATACACAGATGTACGTAATTGCGTCACTTTGAACAATTTACACAGCTCCTTCATAACCCGGGACATAAAGGGTGTACCTTGGTCCGTAAGCAGTTCTTCACAAATACCCACCCGGCTAAACACAAGAGATAGCTCTTTGGCTATGGTTTTGGCCGAGGTATTTCGGAGAGGGATCGCTTCTGGATAACGGGTGGCATAGTCCATTATAACTAATATGTACTGGTGCCCCCTAGCGGACTTGATTATAGGACCTACCAAATCCATGGCGATCCTCTCAAACGGGACCTCAATGATGGGTAGAGGGACCAGCGGGCTACGGAAATGTGGCATCGGGGCCGACCTCTGACACACAGGGCAGGAGGAACAATAATTTTCTATGTCCTTCATCACCCCCGGCCAATAGAATCTCTGTAATACCCTCTCTCGGGTTTTCTCTGTCCCCAGATGACCTCCAAGAATGTGCCCATGAGCCAACTCCAACACCAACTTCCTGTAAGGTTTGGGCACCACAAGCTGCTCAACGGTTTCTTCTGCCCTTTTTGCCACCCGATACAGTAGGTCCTTCTCTACGCTGAAGTATGGGTAAGTGCAGGTATTATCTGGGTTCACTAACTCGCCATCTATTTTCACTACGTTTTCCCGTGCCTTTATTAGGGCGGGGTCTTTCAACTGTTCTGTGGCAAAGTTTTCCCTGTGAACCTCAAGATCAGAAAACTCCACAGACGGTAGGTTTTCGTCTGAGGAGGTGGGCTCCTCTCCAGTTTCTTGAGTCTCCCCTGCCAATACTGACAAGGGAAATTCCGGAGAGTCCTCACCACTCTCAGGGGAGTTCTGGCTATCACATTCCTGGTACATAGGGGCACCAGTGGGGGGCTCAGGATCATCCCACAGTTCCCAGAACTTCGGAAAATCCCTTCCCACAATGGCGTCATGCGGTAACTGAGATACTAAGCCCACTGGATGAAAGAGGGTACCTTTGGGGGTCTCGAAACACACTGTAGTCACTGGATACTCTCGGGTGTCCCCATGCACACAAATAACAGCTACCTTGCTATTCCCAGAGACCTCTGTTTTAACTAACTCAGCCTTTATCAGGGTCACAAGGCTACCTGAATCCAGCAATACCACAACATTTCTACCATTAACACACATTTTGCATAAATGTTTCTCAGTTCCTCGAATGGCAGTGCATGCGACTGTCGCACACAGCGACTGACGTCTGCCCGTCAGAAAGTCACACTGCATGGGTTCCTCCACAACCGGGCAATTGGCTGCAATATGTCCCGCTTGCCGGCAGCGGTAGCAAACGATCCTTCTTGCCGCCTCTTGAGCCGCTGATTTCCCAGGCTGTTCTCGCCAAACTTGGGGTAGAGCTCCCACCCTCTCACTCTCTCCACCCTCACCCCTTGGAATCCTCTTATCCGCCCCTGGGGATGGTCTGGTCTTAGGGTGGAAAGTCCGAGTGTCTCTGGAAGAGGCCGTCAGGTTCTCTGTAGCCAAGTATTTCTCCACACGATCCACAAGACCATCGGCCGTCTCTGGGTCTCCATGGCTTACCCACTTTTGGATGGCAGTAGGAAGAGCTCTCAAAAACCGATCCATTACAACACGTTCCACAATCTTTGGTGCGGACAAAGTCTCTGGCTGTAGCCACTTTCTGCTCAGGTGAATGAGATCATACATTTGAGACCTGGGGGGTTTTCCAAGCTGGAAAGTCCAGTTATGCACACGCTGAGCCCGGACAGCCAGGGTGACACCCAGCCTTGCCAATATTTCAGCTTTTAGCATCACATAGTCTTTTGCTTGGTTAGGCTCTAGGTCATAGTAAGCTTTCTGCGATTCACCAGTTAACAGAGGAGCCACCAGTCCAGCCCACTGCTCCTCAGGCCACTTTTCTCTTTCAGCGGTCCTTTCAAATGTGGTCAAAAATACCTCTGGATCATCCTCTCCAGTCATTTTTGTCAATAAACGACTGACCCCAAAGGACGCGGTATTAGTGGGACGGCTTTCCTCACTGGTCTGCGGACGTTGCTGCATTACTGCTTCCATCTGTTGTTGTAGTCTCTGCTCTTGCTTCTGCAACAGGTCTATGAAGCGGGCCTCAGATTGCTGCTGGGCTTGTTGCTGAGCCTCCAGACTCTGTTGCAAAGTTGCGTTTGTCTGCTGCTGGGCTGCAAGGCTCTGTTGATGAGCTTGCTGCTGGGCTGCAAGGCTCTGTTGATGAGCTTGCTGCTGGGCTGCAAGGCTCTGTTGATGAGCTGCAAGGCTCTGTTGATGAGCTGCAAGGCTCTTTTGCAAACCTGCATTTGTCTGCTGTTGATTGGCATTTGCTAGAGCCAGCTGTTTCAGTATCTCCTCCATGCTGGCTTAAAAAAAAAACTGCCACTGGTTCTCCACCAACTGTGAGGGGGTTAGCTCGGCAGCGGGTGTGGGTGACCCCCGGGATGGGCTCCCCACACAAAAACAGGCCCAGCAAACGGAGGTTGTGGTTTTCAAAATCAAAAAGGTGCGGTTTATTTTCTATTTACAGTGACAAAACACAGCAAAGCAAAAGAAACATAAACAAAATAAATCCTGGTCAACTTGACCTCTAACTAAACATACAGGTTTCCTAACTAACAACTGGGATCAGCCTAGTGCTGTCCTAGTCCCTAAGTCCCTGGTTTTAAATGTCCAAGCAAATAGCCACACAGGCTTTGTCTCACCGCACAGGGGTTCACTCTCCCTAGACAGTCCACACAGGTCTGGTTCCAGGCATGAGCTAACATCTAATGAAGCTGGGAGTTCTTATAGAGGCCTAAATGAGCTGACAAGCTTCAGCTGGTCTCATCAACTCCCTGTCTGTACGACGCCCCACACTCTCCCTAGAGGTATGAGTCATCCATGAGCCCACTAGCCTTATACAACTCTCCACCTAGTTGTATAAGTCGGCGTAAAGCCTGAATCTGGGCGAAATATATCTACCCCCCTGGATGCAACCAGGTGACTTTACCTTCCTGCTGTCACAATATATAAAAAAAATGTACATGTCCTCTAAGAAATAGTGTGAATATAATTTTGGTATATCCAAATGGTCATGGCTTTTGTTAAGTAAACTGGCACATAGCAAAACTGACACATTTTGTCTACTCAAAGATTTCAAATAACCTTGTACACAAGTTAATGACTCACCGGATAATATATTATATGGAGAGTTAATATTTTTAGGCTGGTAATAAAAACATTGTCTCCCTAGGAATAAAGGACAACCACTTACTTTGAAACACTTGCATACTGTTAAGTTCATAGTGCTATTTTTCCCAATTTAAGATTCAAGATAAAAGAATAAAATAATGTGGAGTAATTGCAATAAAAGGTTCAAAGAAAAAAGGAACAGTTAGCTTTTGTTTGTTTAAAAATCACTTTGTGTGGCAACAACGAAGGTGATGAATTACTCTTTACTACATCTCTACAAAGTTGATTGCTGCAAGCGATGCCATTTATTGGTGACTAGCTTGTGTACAGCAAGCCGTAAAGAGGCACAGATTGTATGCCCATGCAGGACAAAGTGTCTACAAAGAGTACCCCAACCCTCTCATACTCACCTTGCCTACTCCCTCGATCCTCCTCTGCAGCCAGTGTACATAACCCAGTGCTCCTGGGTATGGGTGAGAATGTGACCAATTTCCTTGTGATATTTCTTGGACCTAGCAGCCAATAACTAGGCCCGGGCACTGTCACATGGAACTAATTAAACCAATCCATTGGGTCACTGACACTGCTAATTTCAGTACAAGCTCAGACAAAGGAAAAATGGAAGGACACATTTTATCCTGCATGGTCAGTGGGCCTGGGCAAATTTAGATTGTTAGCTTTAGAAGGTCATTTGCCAAAGCTACAATTACAATAGATAAAACATCTGGCTATCCTCAGCTACACTGCCTCCATGATCCACTGTGATTTGCTCCATCTCTGACAAAGGGTGATTGCAGCCCATGTACAGTGACAGTTCTGAAAAAGGCAATGGCTGGTACCCACTGACAGATCCTTAAGCAACTCAAAACAACTATGCATAATAACAGGCAATCTAATGATTAGAGGACCTCCCCTATTGCCATCTAGAGAATTCTTACATGGCCGAATTATCAAATTTACTTGAATTTATCACATTAGACAAAATAAAAGCAAAGACACTGCTAAGGAGGCATTTCTAGACAGAAAACATCATCTAAAGAAAATGTATTATATATGCTTCTTACCTGGGAGTGCAAATATAATTTTCCTAACGCCATCAATATCCAAGGTTGCAAAGGTGGTTGGCAGGCTGTAAGACAAAATGTGGCTTTTCTTTATTCTTATACTATACTGGGTCAGACTGTAAATAAGGAGAACTAAACACATTTGGGTAAAATAAATACAAAGGTCCGTTAAAACAAAGCATAACTCATTGTGGAATTTCAGCCATGTATACTGCTTAAAGTGTTTAACTCAAACATATACATCAATGGCAGTCCCTCTATTAGAGCTAGGCATACCACACTGTATAAGTCTTTTATTAAAATGAGGCATGTAAATACCTTTTTCTGACGCATTCATGGCAGCACACACTGGGTTGTGACTTCGCCCCCACAACCCGACAGGATTGGTTAACTATAAATTTAAAGGACAGACACCCCACTGCATTCTCTTTTTTTATCCTCACGTGACAGAAGTAATGGACATAGCCTCGCCTGTTTGGAAGTCCAAGGAAAGGGCCTCTTACCACACTTGCCCCAGCAGGTTCAAGCCACTCCTGTTTGGAAGTCCCTCCTGTACAGTCTCTAAAGGAGGTTCTATGGAGGGAACCCCCATTCTGGTGGTCTCAGGGGGCATCTGGAAGATATGCTGGCACAGTAAGCTTTAAAGAAGCTTCATTATTTTGCAGTGGTCCCACTCTTTATTTATGTTTTTTTTCTAAACTTTTTGTTTCCTCTGGGACTGCTGAGCCTTGCTCTCCTCCAACCTGTGGAGCCGTCATGGCCGCCGCACCTCCTCCTCCGCTCTGCACGTGTGCAGAGCGGGGTAATTCAGCAGTCAGAGGCTGCTGCCCTTCTCCAAAATGGTGCTGGAACGGCCGGGACGCATGCGAGCGAGCGTCATTTTGCCACAACGGCGACCGAAGATTTTAAAAAAAAAACAGCTTCTCCTGTGTGTGCTTCTGATCACTGCAGGAGACTGGGATTTGCTTTGAATTTCAGGTAGGATTTCTAACAGCTGTCCTAGGGCTTTCTCAAGCCCCATCCCTACCCTCTTAATTTAAAAAAACAAAACAAAAAAAAACCTTTACTTTTCATTTCCTTTTTATCCTCTTTTATTCCTTTCAGGCTGCCCATCTCTGCTCTACTCATGGAGACCACTGCCCACACAGACCACCACCAACAAACTAGGTAAGAGGCTGTCCGCCATTTCGGTAAGTATTGAAGAAGGGAAAAAAGAGCCGGACCACTAACGCTGCGTTTCTGGCAGCCCTATCAGGTCAAGAGCCGCAAGCTCCAGGCTCAGAGGAAGATCAAGCCATGCCTCAAGCAGAAAATCCTGCAGAAGCCATTCAAGATCGTCCTACCGCTACCACCGTTCAAGACGTAGCCGCTCACGTCACAGCTGCTCCCGTCATAGCCGGTCTCGCCACAGACGGTCACCTTCATCGCACCCCAACCGAAGCTACCATACTCGTCCCGAAGCAAATGCTTGCTGGGTATGCGGTGCTCCAGCCTTGCCAGGAAAATTAGCCTGCCGCTCATGATCAGGAGGTGTCAGCAGGATTCGACTATTCCCTAGTCGAGCCTTTTGCTCTATCAGTAAAGGAAGCAATGGGCTGGGAAGAGGATAAGGTAGAAGACTCGGAAATACTTCCCAAACTTAAAGAAGGAACCCGAATCCTTTCCCTTTATCGACGAACTTGAAGATCTCATAAAGGATGAATGGGAAAGATCCGATAAGCGGCCTAGTCTTAGTAATAGGCTTGCGAAGATGTACACCTTAAAGGAGTCTAAGGTCAATACCCTGATTAATGCACCCGTCGTCGACTCATCCTTAATGCGCCTTGCCAGGCAAGTCACCCTGCCAATTGAGGACGCAGTTACCATTCGGGACGCACTTGATCATAAAATCAATCTAGAATTGAAGAAGGCATACTCCACGGCAGGAGGCACTTGTAGGCCAGCTATCATCACGGCAGCAGTGGCTAGAGCCATTTCAGGATGGGCGACTAACATTGAGAGATCCCTTCAAGATGGAACTGACCAGAAGAAGATAATTTCCTCTTTACAGGAAATTTAATTGTCAGGCGACTTCGTGGCAGAGGCCTCAGTCGACATCATTAGATCTTCAGCAAGAGCAATGCTAGCCTCAGTGATGGCGAGAAGGGCCTTATGGTTGAAGCCTTGGATAGCTGACGCTGCATCAAAAACAAATTGGTGTGGAATTCCATACGATGGGTCAAATCTGTTTAATTTAGCCATCTCTAAAGTTACGGGAGGAAAGTCGGGGTTGATCCCCTCTGACAGGAGACCCAAGAACTAGAAGGGCCCTGCTTACAGAAGCAACCTCCCTGACAGGCACAGGGAAGCAAAATCCTATCGTCCCAGCAGGGAATTCAAGAGGGACTGGAGAAATATTCGATCCTCTTTCCTAAGAGTGCAGAAGTCCAAGACCGCTACGGCTGGGGAACAGCAAAAGTCCTTTTGAGGGTTTGCCTGCCCGCCCACCCAACTCAGGTGGAGCCAGGCTCAAGAGGTTTGCTCAGATTTGGTCAAGTCACATAAAAGACCCATGGACATTATCCACAATCTGACTCGGCCACAAATGGAGATTCATGGGCAGATTGCCAGGGAACCTCTTTCAACCAACCAAGATACCATCTTCCCCAGAAAAGAGAACGTTACTACTACAATACGTAACAGAATTAAAACAAAACGGAGCGATCATAGAGGTCCCATTACACCAAAAAGGGAGGGGGTTCTATTCCCCTTTATTTTTGGTAAGAAAGAAGACAGGAGACTTACGACCAGTGCTGGATTTAAAGAAGCTCAACAAGAATGTCAAGATAGAGGCCTTCAAGATGGAGAGCCTCCAATCCATACTGCTGGCAGTGAACCTGGGAGACTGGATGCCATCTGTAGATTTATCGGACGCTTATCTACACGTCCCGATTCATCACACCTTCCAAAAGTTTCTCCGCTTCTCTATCACCCAGTGTCTCTTCCCGTTTCGGTGGCTCCCAATCGGCATCTCTTCAGCCCCCAGGACATTTACCAAAGTTCTCCTACCCCTAATCGCATTCCTCAGGGAGAAGGGGTTGCGAATACACCATTACCTGGACGATATCCTTCTTTTAGCAGCTTCCTCAAGAAAAGGTGAGGCCCCTAATCCAAAAGATGTGAAATCTGTTATCAGCCAGATGTCTACTGGCCAGAGCCTGCCTCAGTGTTCTGGGATCTATGTCTGCGACCATACCCATGGTACAGTGGTCCCAGTGGCACATGAGGGAACTACAGAACTCCTTTCACAGGCAGTGAGATGGAATATCAATGCTCCAGACATTCACATCCCCAGATGGGTGAAAAACAATATGGTGGTGGACACACTCTGTCAACCTCAGAAGATTCAGACTGATAGTTCCCCCAAGCCCAGAAGTAGTAACATTGGATGCCAGCCAGAGGGGATGGGGAGCGTATTATCGGGACCAAGCAGCCCAAAGCCAGTGGCACTTCCAAGCTCAGGGCATAGTATCAAATATACTGGAGCTCAGAGCAGCCTTTCAGGCTCTCATAGCATTCGCACCACTCTTGGGTGGAAGAAGAGTGTCCTTATTCGAATGGACAACAAAGTAGCGGTATCCTATATCCAGAGACAAGGTGGTACCAGGAGTGGCACGCTGGATGGAGGAAGTCCGTCCCATCTTGGAATGGGCACAAGTACATCTGGCAGATCTGAGGGCAGTATATGTCCCGGGAGCACAAAGTATGTTGGCCGACTATCTGAGCCGAGAGACTCTCTCGAACAACGAGTGGTCCCTGAGCCACCATGCCTTTTCCCTTCTTACAAAGACTTGGGGGGTGCCAGAGATCGACTTAGCAGCTACACCTGCGAACACCAAATGTCAGAGGTTCCTGTCAAGAGCGTCCCTCCTGTCAGCCAAGGGAACAGACTGCCTAGTTCACCCGTTGAACTTTGAGCTGGGGTACATCTTTCCCCCAACTCCCCTAATCGCAAGGTTCCTGTCCAGGCTTCGGAGATCCTCAACTACAGTGATAGCGGTAATTCCATTCTGGCCGAGGAGGCCATGATTCACGACCCTGTTGCAGCTCAGTATCCAACCTCCAATTCCTCTACCGGTAACACCGGATTTCCTACCTCAAGGCCAATTCTTCCATCCAACTCCAGAGAAGTTGAACCTGACGGCATGGAAGTTGAAAGGGTTAGGCTGAGGGAACA
Source organism: Rana muscosa (assembly GCA_029206835.1). Taxonomy (NCBI): domain Eukaryota; kingdom Metazoa; phylum Chordata; class Amphibia; order Anura; family Ranidae; genus Rana; species Rana muscosa. The sequence continues at coordinate 73,143,953 of CM055126.1, forward strand.
AGGATGTTCTCAGGAAGTAATATCGACTCTAATGCAAGCCAGAAAGATTACCACTAATACCACCTACACAAGAATCTGGGAGACGTTCTGCTCAATGGCACAGCAGAAGGGATGGAACCCTGTCTCGCCAAAACCTCCTCAAATTCTAGAATTCCTTCAGTCAGGCATTGACAAGGGTCTAAGCTCGAGTACCCTAAAAGTTCAAGTATCCGCTCTGTCTGCCAAGACGGGTACTAGACGGTCGTTACACCCCCTGGTTATTCAATTCCTGAAAGCTTGCCTGAAGATCAGACCTCCCAAGAAACCAACATTTCCTGCATGGGACCTCTCAGAAGTACTCAAGGCCTTTTCCAATCCTCCTTTTGTCCCATTCGAATCAATTTCACTGTGAAATTTACCTCTGAAACTGTCCTTCCTCATCGCAATTGCATCAGCAAAGAGAGTGTCAGAAATACAAGCACTTATGGCAACTGAACCCTACTTAGTTTTTTTCCAATTCTTCAGCATTATAAGGAATAAATATTATTTTCTTGCACCCACCCAACTGGCGAGTTATTTCCCAGTGTGTGCTCCAATGAATGTGTCAGGAAAACGGAAAATTGTATACTCACCTTTCCGTAATTTTACTTTCCTGACGCAACTTCATGGCAGCACACAGATTCCCACATCGTTTTAGGTGACATATACAGAGAATGCAGCGGGGTGTCTCCCCTTCAAATTTATAGTTAACCAATCCTGTCAGGTTGTGGGGGCGGAGTCACAACCTAGTGTGTGCTGCCATGAAGATGCGTCAAGAAAGGAAAATTACGGAAAGTATACATTTTTTCGTTTTTAGAATGAACTTCAGGCCAGTCACATGACTCGCGGACGCTTTACATCTCTGATACATGGCTACTGCAGGAGTGGCCGATATCTCCCTCTGAATTCAGCCAGGGAGGTCACATGGTCTCAGCCCATCCTGCAGTAGCCCTGGAAACCGTCCGAGAGTCACGTGACCGGCCTGAAGATCGCTCTAAAAAGATATTAACATGCCTAATTTTTATAAAAGATTTATACAGTGTGCTATGCCTATCTATAATAGAGGGGCTGGCAGTGACCATTTATAATTTTTTAATTATTTTTAATAATAGCAGCGGGGGGTTGGGGTAGAGACACAGACACGGAGCTGACAGGCAGGGAAGAGGGGGTGAGGGGGAGAGAGAAGAGAGCAGAGCAGGGCTGTGGGTGACAGAGGGACCTACGCTGACCATGGTGGTCAGGGCTCAGCAGCCCTGATTATCGTGGTCAGTGCAAAATGGGGGATACAGGAAGTTGCAGGTTCAGCCAGGTTTTTTACCTTCTAGAGAGGGGCAGATTACACAGAACAAGCACTGTGCTGTGTAATCTGCTTTAAGGGACCAGGATCTCTATTATTTTTTTGGGGGGTTAACAAACACTTTAAGAAAGTTTTCCTCTTAAAGTATATGTGAACCCTTACACTGTTAATTAAACAACCCATTCAGTTCCAAATAGAAATGACGGCAAAACATTTGTGTCAGTGGTTAGTTTGAAATAGGAAAGCAGGGAACTGGCAGGATCAATTGGCATTTCACACAAAGAAAGCAAAATAAAGAGAACAGGATAGTTTTTAACACAAATACAACAGGCACATATCCGGAATATGAAATATTGTAACATGTTCTTTAACCCCTATACTAAATGACAATGGTAAATGAGACGTGAAGTCAGAGGAAATCTCTTTTACTTGACAAAGGATCAAACCCTTCTACACTCTGAAGTTTTACTTTTTATATAATGTAAAATGTTTTATTATATAAACTTTTTGTATTTTCTGCCTGTCACGTACAATGTATTTGCAGTTAACTATTTAAGTATTAATTTATAATATAGAATCCATATAGAAGGAAACGTGAATGAATAAGTTAACATTCCATGAAGCACACTGCCAGGAAGTGTGCTGAGCTAAATAATCAAAAAATGGACCTACTCAAAGATGATTTTGCTTTGGCCGTGGTTGAAAAAACAGAATTAAGGCTTAGTGACTTCCTCAGAGAGATCTCCGGCAGTGAAGGATTGTCAAATCACCCTTTTGACATAGGATCTTGTAACCCAAGGTGTCCCAATATTAGGGGTTCAAGGCTCTCTTTAAAGAATATGTGATTGGCAACAAAAGAAGCAATCTTGTATTGGATCTTAGCCTAACACCAATCTTTGGGCATGGGAGGCAGAGTCCCAAATAGGATTTTTTTTAGAAATGACTGTGAATTTTTAAAGCTATTTGTCCAGTTAAAGTGCATGTACATTACTTCTGTGTGAATAGGGCAAAAAATAATGTAAAAATAGGATTTTGTACTCACCGTAAAATCCTTTTCTCTGAGTTCATGGACCGACACAGCTTCTCTATTGACAAAGTGGGTATTATCCGTTATTTAGGAGTGACTAGGCAGAAAAAACTTGTAAAAGTGTTGCATCACACCTTCTACAGAACCGCCCAGGGGGCGGACCCCCCGGGTATATCCCCTCACTCTGCATCTCGCAGATCAGATTGTCAAAAAGCAGTACAAACTTAAAAGGAGGGGTGGGTGCTGTGTCGGTCCATGAACTCAGAGAAAAGGATTTTACGGTGAGTACAAAATCCTATTTACTCTTTCAGTCATGGACCGGCACAGCTTCTCTATTGACAAAGTGGGACGTCCCAAAGCAGTGTCATTACGAGGTGTGGTAACAGCATAAAGTAAACTTCACCACAAACAGCACTCTTCCAATGGTGGAGTTGCAACTCTTTGGCCTGCTCTCTTTGGCCAACTCTTTCGGCCTGCAAAACTTTGAGGCCGAAAGAGGCATCCGAAGATGCACCTACATCAACCTTGTAGAATTTTGTGAAAGTGTGAGCGGACGACCAAGTCGCCACTTTACATAATTGGCAATCAGATGCTTGATGTCGGAAAGCCCAAGAGGCACCTATTGCCCTGGTCGAATGCGCTGTGACAGGAAAGGGGGGCACTTGACCCTTTAAGGCGTAGGCCTGGATTACTATCTGTCGGATCCATCTAGAGATGGTGGCTGATGAGACTGCTAGGCCCTTCTTGGGACCAGCCACCGAAACAAACAGTGAGTCTGACTTCCAGGACAGGGAAGTAGCAGATAGGTATACTCTCAAAGCTCAGACAACGTCCAAGAAATGCAACGCCGATTCTTTAGGATTCGACGGATGAGGACACAAGGATGGAAGTACAATGTCCTCATTGAGCTGAAAAGCCGAAACGACCTTAGGAAGGAAGGAAGGCTGCGGCCGCAGCACCACCTTATCCTTGTGGAAGATCAGATAGGGAGCCTTGCAGGACAAGGCTGCCAGCTCAGAAACTCGTCTAACTGATCTAACAGCCACCAAAAAGACCACCTTCTGAGAAAGTGTCAATAAGGGAATATCCCTAATCTTCTCAAACGGTGGTTTCTGAAGCACCGAGAGGACCAGGTTCAAGTCCCACGGAGGTAGCGGGGGACGGACCGGAGATGCCACATGTCGAACCCCCTGCACGAAAGTACTCACGAGAGAGTGAGTCGCCAGGGGTCGCTGAAAAAAGACAACCAGGGCAGATATCTGCCCCTTAATAGTACTTAAGGCAAGCCTTGGGTCTACCCCATGCTGTAAAAACAGCAAGATTCTGGAAACCAAATAAGTACGCGGATGCCACTTCATTTCCTCACACATGGAAATGTAGGCCTTCCAAGTGCGATGATAAACCTTCCAAGAGGATGGCTTCCGAGCACTTCTCATAGTAGAGATTACTGAATCTGACAGGCCCCTGTCTCTCAGTACATGGTTCTCAATAGCCCTGCCATTAAAGCCAGAGACTGTAAAGCAGGACGGAGTATGGGACCTTGCGATTGCAGGTCCTTCCGTAGAGGTAGACGCCAGGGGACGTCTGCTACCAGACGTACTAGGTCGCCGTACCAAGGACGCTGAGGCCAATCTGGGGCGATCAGAATCCTTGGAATTCTCGCTGCCTCTGTTCTGCGAAGCAGAAATACCTACCGATTGAGTCAGGACGCCAAATGATTTATGTGTGGCGTGTCCCTTCTTTAGCAGAGGAGCTGGAACCCATCCAGGTGTAAGGACCCTTCTCCCTGGTCCAGCATTTGGCGACTCAGGTAGTTCGCCTGAAAAAAATCGGAGGAAAACGATTGGACAGCCGCACTCCAAAAAAGGTCCTTTTATTTAAAACAAAAGCACAAATAACATGCCACAGCAAAAAAACAGCAAGTATGAGCTGACGTTTCGCACTGCGATTCAGTGCTTTATCATAGCTAGGTAGTTCGCCTACCAATACTTCACACCCGGAATGTACATGGCCGACAGTGCCGGTACGCTCCCTTTTGCTCACCTCAGGCTGCGAGCGACCTCCGATGCTGCAGCTGAGATTCTTGTTCTTCCCTGATGATTGACATCTGCCACCGCTGTGGCGTTGTCTGACTGGATCTTGACTGGACGTCCTTGCAGCCTCTGAAACCATCTGAAGAGACGCCGCCTGATCGTCCGGAGTTCCAGGACCTTGATCGGCAGGCGGGCTCCTGTAAGGTTGGCGTCCGTCGTGATAACAATCCAATGAACAGGAAGGAATGACCTCCCGGCCAAGAGAGCCGGTGAGGTCAGCCACCCTATCAGGGATCTCCTGACTAGGTGGCTTACCCAGATTAGATAATCCAGAGATGATGGGCATCTGTTCCATCTGGACAGAACCTGATTCTGTAACACTCGAGTGTGATCTTGAGCATATGGGACCGTCTTGAAGGAGGCTACCTCTGAGGAATCCAGAATCAACCCCAGATACACTAGGCATTGAGTTGGCACCAATACTGACCTTTGCGTGTTTTATACCCAAACACAGTCTCAGAGAGTCTGATAGGTTATGGACACGCTTACCTCTAATTCTGAGCTTGAAGGGGCCTTCAGAAGAAGGTCGTCCTAGTAGCCCATGATAGCGATGCCCCTCTGTCTTAGAAGGGGCAGACACGGGTCGAGCTCTGGAACTGGCTTGTAGCCTGAGGAGATCACTTTGCAAACCTAAAACTGGGTGGGGGCAGATTTTCATGCAGACACAGATTTGTCCGCAGGCTTGTTGGGCTTGCGGGACCAAGAATGTCTGTGTCCTTGTGCAGGCGCTTTGTCGGCCTGGGGTCTTTTTTCTGTCGCCCTAGGCGGACGAAAAAAAATGCTTGCGTGCAGTAAAGGAGGGCCCTTGCCCGGGTCCCTTACCCTTTATGGTTTGAGGAAGCAACGTGCTTTTACCTCCTGTGGCATCCTTGATGATGTCATCAAGAGAGGCTCCAAAAAGTCTGTCGCCCTTAAAGGGCAGATCCAACAGGGCCTTCTTGGAAGCCTGGTCTGCAGACCAGCCCTTTAGCCAGATCAGGCAGCGTATAGCTACCGCATAAACCGAAGCTTTGGGCAGCAAGGGGATAGTGTCCATGTCTGACTCGCAGACAAACTTAAGGCCTTGTACCAACTGGTCGGCCAAAGTTATATCATTAGGAGGAGCATCTCGCTCTTTTAACCCCTGGAGCAGCAATTTTGCCCACTCAGTAAGTGTCTGAGACACTAAGGCCTCAGCCAATGCCGGGCGCACCACTGAGCCTACCACTGTGTAAAGGTCTTCCACTGGAATTGTGGTAGCCTTATTAAGTCTGGACACCGAAGGGTCCACTATCGGGGGAGAGGTCCATTTCTTCAGAAATCTCTCCTCAAAGGAGTTCAGTAGATTCCTTGGGGGCGTAAAAACCCTTGATGGGTTCTCCCACTCCTTGTATAAGAGCTTATCAAAATAAGACACACAAGGAAACACCTAAGTACTGCGGGTAGGTTTACGGAACCCAAAGGCGATCAGAGTCTCTGCTGCTTCTGCAGTATTCTCCAACTTTAGCGTATCCCGCACTGCAGTAATAAGGTCAGATACCAAAGCCCTTTTGCATACTGACCTAGACTCGGAGTCATTCTCACTGTCCGCTTGGTCACGGTCTGCAGTCTCTGATGCATCAGAATCCGGGACATGAGCCATAGCTGGGCCTGGTTCTGCATCAGAATTATCCCCGGAAGATTGCAGCGTTTACTACCCCCCCGTGTTCCCATGTGCTGCTTCCACCCTGGCAGCAAAAGCCTCTAGGATTGCCAACATAGCGTCCATAGGAACATCAGGGGCACCAGCCACCAAATCAGGTGTTTTAGGGGAAGAAACGTCTGCTTCAGACGCCATGCTGACCCACGCGCTGACACCCACAGGGCTCCAGGCAAGGTATGAATAGGCCACCCTCCTAGCTGATACAGAGATTCAGGGTCTCCCGGAGGACTCACCACCCTTGGAATGGTACTGCTATTCTGCCGTGTGCTGCGCCTGTGATGCTATCCCACCGCTGTCTGTGTCAGTCTGATTCTTATCAGCGTCTTCTGTGAAAATATGCGCCAGAGAAATGCACCCTAGAGGCCGGAGACTACCGCAAAATGGCCGCCAAGTGGCTGTATATAACAATGTGGGCTCTAAGAAAATGGCCGCTGAGTCTGAATATAGAGGCAAAAAGCGGCTGTGGACCACACCAAAATGGCCGCCGAGCGGCAGTATATACATACAGGCGAGAATCCTAAGAAAGATGGCCGCCGAACAGTCGGTAAAGGCCAAAGCGGGCGCGGACTACAAGAAAATGGCCCCCGGGCGGCCATTTTAAAGCCATTGGCGCGAACTACAAGAAAATGGCCGCCGGACATTCACTAGAGGCCGAAACAGGCATGGACCATCGCAAAATGGCCGCCAACAGCATGGAGGGAGAAGCACACACACACAGGTAAGCAAAATGACATTATTTTTATATGACAAACACAGCGTAGCCACCCACTCCAGATGGAGCCCCCCCCCATGGTAACCAGCACCCAGCAACCTTAGCTCAGAGCCCAGGGAGGAGGGAAGGCAGGGAGAGAGGAAAGAAAGGGGTCATAACCACTTACTTGATCTCTCCGGGAATGTCCAGCCAATGTCACCCTGCCAAAGCGGGGGAGCTACTTACCCTTCCTGCGTGTCTCATGCTGGAAGACATTCCGGACAGATAATCATCCGCACACAGAGGTGACTGTCGGCCAGCCATGCTGTGATTGAACCCTGGGGAACAATCCTATGCATGCCCTGGAGCGTTAGCTCACCGGACAGGCTGCTGCGACTCGGCCGTAAGGTCAGCCGAAGCTGAGCGGTCCGATGCAAGCCTAGGAGCGTAAGCTCACCTGACAGGCTACTGCGATTTGGCCGTAAGGTCAGCCGAAGCTGAGCGGTCCCTGGAGCGTAGGCTCACCGGCCACCTGTAGAGCAATGGGTATGTCGTGGAAAACCCAGCGCGTAGCTAGGGTCGGCACACGCTCGATGGCCGAAACTGGGGGGGCTACAAGGATCGAGGATCCAGCCTGTCACCCAGTCGGCAGTTGATCGAAGATCGCAGGAACCAAAAAAGCAAAAAAAATATATATATATATTTTTCCCTGGACAAATGGGCCCGAAGGGAGCCATGTCCTACTCCTTGCTAGACAGAAAAAAATCTGATCTGCGAGATGCAGAGTGAGGGCATATACCCGGGGGTCCGCCCCCTGGGCGGTACTGTAGAAGGTGTGATGCAACACTTTTTACAAGTTTTTTCTGCCTAGTCACTCCTAAATAACGGATAATACCCACTTTGTCAATAGAGAAGCTGTGTCGGTCCATGAACGAAAGAGTAATATAGAAGATTGGATCTTTGCTCCATCCAGTGGCCAAGTGAGGTATTTTCTGTTCAAAATCAATCACTTACATTTGAACACAGGATATAATCTATTTATAATTTTTTGCCCCATTCACACAGAACAAATGTGCACTCTCTCATTATGCGAATATCTGTGCAAATGAATCCTTAAATTGACACCTTAGTGAAAATTAAAAAGAGTGCCCAATTCTCAATTCAGTGATCCGCCTCAATCCTATACTTGGGCATCAACCTTACATTTTCTTACCACCCATTATATGATGCCAACTAACCTTCCCCCCTCCTTATTAGATCTCTTAACTGCTTAGTAGACATTTGGGACAAGTCTTACATTTCCTGGATATGTTTTTTCTTCTGAAGCTTTTGTATCCATTTAGGGTCCTACCAATCCATGTTTTACACCACAATCTGCTCTCTTTACGTCGCCCCACGTCGTCTCTTAAGTTCATCTGCAGCTCTACTAGGCCTAGGCTGAACAGACAATCGTGCAAGCCTATGAGCAAGGGAGCGTTTGGGGGTCCCCAACATCTCTTACTACTACAAAGCGTCCCAGATAGCCCCTAAGTCCAACTATGCATGGGTAAAGTTGCACCTATATGGACTTTCATTGATGTACTCGCTACCAACCCTATTTAACTCTCTTCTATGCTCTGGACATCCCCTCCTCACCGCTATGATCTAAACCTCTTAATCTGGTACTGACCCATACCCTAACAGTCTGGGTAGTACCTAGCCCTTCTGCTGTCTCCACACCTCCCACTCTTACAGATATTTAACTGTTCCCCTCAGAACTAGCATTGGTGGTGCAATAAGGGCCTCATAACAGTTCGTTCCCTATTGACCAGAAAGGTCATTCACTCCTTCCAACAGCTAAGGGACTCCAATAACTTATCAGACTCTGAAAGATATCATTTTCCTCAAATTTGCCACCTAGTGGAATCATTAACGTTAAGGACCGTACACACGGGCTGCTGGGTTGAACGGAAAAATACTTCTAGTGTGTACCATGCTTCTATATTGGGCAACACTAATACACAAACCCCAACCTACTGTTTGAAATGTAAGTGCGATTTCAACACCACTTTACCACCCGAGTATTGGAATAAAATGTGGGAAGCTCTGTTTAAGTCGGCTCGCAACATAAGCGTGCTGGAAAACTCATTCACAGTTATGTTTCCGTAGTGTATCACGCCTGCTAGGTTTGCAAAGTGCCTCCCCACTTACCCATCTTCGTGTTTTTGGGCCTGTTAAGACCTGGGGACATGAAACATGTATGGTGGACGTGCCACAGGGTCAAAAGGCTGTGGATATATACACTATGTTCAATATGGTCCTCCATGTCCACATGCGTAAAGATCCCTGGGAAGCGCTTCTACATAAACCAAAATTTACATCACTTGATGGGTGCATACGCTTATTACTCACATTTTTATGGGCACAAAGTAGACAATACCGAGGGCATGGGGGTCGCTGACCCTCAGCTTTGATGAGGTCAAAAGCGGAGTACATGGCACACTTATAAATGAGAAACTTAACAACACGTATGACACATTTCTGTGCGCCTGTCAGCCTTGGCTTAATAATTTTCCATCTCCTCAGCTAACCATGTGCTTTTGGAGCTGTAGCTTAAAGGGGTTGTAAAGGTACAATTTTTTTTTTTTCCTAAATAGCTTCCTTTACCTTAGTGCAGTCCTCCTTCACTTACCTCATCCTTCGATTTTGCTTTTAAATGTCCTTATTTCTTCTGAGAAATCCTCACTTCCTGTTCTTCTGTCTGTAACTCCACACAGTAATGCGAGGCTTTCTTCCTTGTGTGGAGTGTCGTGCTCGCCCCCTCCCTTGGACTACAGTAGAGTCAGGATGCCCACTAACACACAGCTCCTTTCTCTATCTGCAACATAGAGAGCGTCTTGACTCTCCTGTAGTCCAAGGCAGAGTTGCTGCTATGGGGGTGTGGGGGGTGCGGGCCGCACCCGGGTGACACCCGCCAGAGGGGTGACACCGGGGCTGCTGGCTGCCGCTACACACACAGTTCAGTTGTTAATTGCAGAGCTGCAGCGGAGCGTTGCGAGTGTGCCCACCGCACTCCTGCATCGTGCGGCACAAGTCTTTTAGTCACTTCCCTTCGCTGTCAGGCAGAGTGATCTCTGCCTGACAGGAGATCATGACCCATAGGCAGAGAGAAGCGCAGCGCGGGAATGAACAGAAAGCCAGGACTCGAGGAACCAGGAGGAGGCTGACCACTCGGGAGCCTGGGATAGGGAGCCTGGGATAAGGTGGAAAGAGACCGGAGAGGAGGAGGAGCCTACCTTACAGTACGTGGCAGCGGCACCAAACACTCGGTCTGTGCACATACACAGCACATGCCATTCCCTCTGTCTGTGTCACCAGTGAGAATGCCAGTGCCGGCTGACTGTGTGTGTGCAATGCATGTACAGAATGGGCAGGAAACAGCTGAGGGGTAGAGCCGGGGAAAGGTGAGGAGGGGGGGAGTCTCACCCATCTCTTTCACCCCCCTTTCTGTCACCCCCTTTCTGTCTCACCCCTCACCCCTCCCTCTCTGCCACCCCCCACCCCCTCCATCTCTGTCACACCCCTACACCCTCCATCTCTGTCACACCCCCTCCCTCTATGTCTCACCCCCCCTTCTGTCTCAACCCCTCCCTCTCTGTCTCACCCCCTCCCTCTCTGTCACCCCCACCCCCTCCATCTCTGTCACACCCCTACACCCTCCATCTCTGTCACACCCCCTCCCTTTATGTCTCACCTCCCCTTCTGTCTCACCCCCTCCCTCTCTGTCTCACCCCCTCCCTGTCTCACCCCCTCCCTCTCTGTCACCCCCCACCCCCTCCATCTCTGTCACACCCCCTCCCTGTCTCACCCCCTCCCTCTCACCGCCTCCCTCTCTGTCACCCCCCCTTCTGTCTCACCCCCCCCTCTCTGTCACCCCCCCTTCTGTCTCACCCCCTCCCTCTCTGTCACCCCCACTTCTGTCTCACCCCTCTCTCTCTGTCACCCCCCCACCCCTCCATCTCTGTCACACCCCCACACCCTCCATCTCTATTACACCCCCACACCCTCCATCTCTGTCTCACCCCCTCCCTCTCTGTCTCACCCCCTTCCTCTCTGTCACCCCCACCCCCTCCATCTCACCCCCATCCCCTCCCTGTCTCACCCTCCCTCTCACCCCCTTCCTCTCTGTCACCCCCCCTTCTCTGTCACCCCCCCACCCCCTCCCTCTCCGTCACCCCCCACCCCCACCCCCTCCATCTCTGTCACACCTCACCCCCTCCCTCTGTCTCAGCCCCTCCCTCTCTGTCACCCCCTTCTGTCTCACACCCTCCCTCTCTGTCACCCCCCCTTCTGTCTCACCCCCTCCCTCTCTGTCACCCCCCTTCTGTCTCACCCCCTCCCTCTCTGTCACCACCCTTTCTGTCACCCCCCTTTCTGTCTCATCCCCCACCCCTCCCTCTCTGCCACCCCCCACCTCCTCCATCTCTGTCACACCCCTACACACTCCATCTCTGTCACACCCCCTCCCTCTCTGTCTCACCCCCCTTCTGTCTCACCCCCTCCCTCTCTGTCACCCCCCACCCCCTCCATCTCTGTCACACCCCCACACCCTCCATCTCTGTCACACCCCCTCCCTCTCTGTCTCACCCCCTCCCTCTCTGTCACACCCCCTCCCTGTCTCACCCCCTCCCTCTCTGTCACCCCCCCTTCTGTCTCACCCCCTCCCTCTCTGTCACCCCCCCTTCTGTCTCACCCCCTCTCTCTCTGTCACCCCCCCCATCCCCTCCATCTCTGTCACACCCCCACACCCTCCATCTCTGTCACACCCCCACACCCTCCATCTCTGTCACCCCCCCCTTCTGTCTCACCCCCTCCCTCTCTGTCTCACTCCCCTTCTGTCTCACCCCCTCCCTCTCACCCCTTCCCTCTCTGTCACCCCCACCCCCTCCATCTCTATCACACCCCCACCCCTCCCTGTCTCACCCCTCCCTCTCAGTCACCCCCCCTTCTGTCTCACCCCCTCCTTCTCTGTCACCCCCCACCCCCTCCATCTCTGTCACACCTCACCCCCTCCCTCTGTCTCAGCCCCTCCCTCTCTGTCACCCCCCTTCTGTCTCACCCCCTCCCTCTCTGTCACCTCCCTTCTGTCTCACCCCCTCCCTCTCTGTCACCCCCCTTCTGTCTCACCCCCTCCCTCTCTGTCTCACCCCCTTCCTCTGTCTCACCCCCTCCCTCTCTGTCACACCCCCACCCCCTCCATCTCTGTCACACCCCCACCCCTCCATCTCTGTCACACTCACACCCCCACCCCCTCCCTCTCTGTCACACCCCCACCCCTCCCTCTCTGTCTTACCCCCACCCCCTCCCTCTCTGTCTTACCCCCACCCCCTCCCTCTCTGTCTTACCCCCACCCCCTCCCTCTCCCCCCCTCTTTCCCTTTTAGGGCAAATTCCCACAAAATCAGCATGAAATCAAAAAGCAGCCGGAGCAATTTGACACTCCAGCCACTCATCATTGCAGGCTGCTAGGGGGCAGTATGATTAACAGTTCGGTACATCATACTTCCCCCTCTTTTTTTTTGTACAAACTTTGTTTGAAGTGTATATAATGTACATTTTATTCTCCAAAATGTCAGGCAGTGTGCTGTCATTTCAGGTTCTCAAAGAAATGCATTCTGTAGACCTTTCATGTTTTCTCAGTGTATAAAAAAAGTTGTAGGGGGCTGGCAACGCTGTTTGGGGGAGGGAGGCACTTCAGAGTCCAGTGCCTATAGGCTCCTGAGATGTGAATTCCGGTCCTGGAGAAAGAGAGGCGGGGGGAAGGGACAAAATGGGGAGAAAGAAGAAGGGATAGAAAGAACAAGAAAGATGAATAGAGAGAGAGAAAAGGGAAAGAAAGAAGAATAGAGAGCAAACAGGGTAAAAAATATTTGGAAAAAGTTATGGGGGGGGGGGGACACCATTTTTTACCGCACCAGGTGACACCAACCCTAGTGACGCCACTGGTCCAAGGGGGACTTTATTTATGTCACTATATTAAACAGTTTACAGAGGCGCTTTTATATTAGTTTTTTCTCCATGGTTTCCTGAGGTGGCTTCACTGCTGAGAAGAGCTGCCCTGATTATCTGTTCACTCCAATTAGACTGCTCATCTAGTATTTTCTTCCTTCAAGATTGATTATCATTGAACCATTTTATTTTATTTCATTTAACATCCGCCCTGCTACCTGGATTTGGTTCTTAAGACTTGTTTTATTGCTTTTAAATGGAACTTGTGATTTAGTATGCAGGCATCCTGAGCGATTGAACAGCTTTATTATGTTGTAAGGCAATGCATATCAGGAATGTAATGGAAACATCCAAGCAATTAGGATTTTTTTAAGGTGGTAACCGGCGAAAGCATATTAGAAGTTTCACTTAAGAAAGTATTATTGTCTTAGTGGTGCTGATTATCCAGATGCAGACTATAAAGGCTACGCTGACTTACAAAAATGATGACTGATGATTAACTAACTGTATTATATTACCTTGTAACATTATTTTTCTTCTGTTAGAGTGATAATAAAGTCAAGTTTTTTTTTCTATTAAAAATAACAAACATGTCGTACTTATGGTTTTGTACAGAGAAGCTCCAATCCTCCTTTTCTCGGGCCCCCCGTCGGTGCTCCTGCTAGCTCCCGAGCCACTGCTCTGTGTGTCCATTTAGACACGGAGCTGGAGCTCGGCCAATGGCTCCCGCTGCTGTCTTAGCCAATGAGGAGCGAGAGTCCCTTGAGATCCAAGACTTTCGTGCACATCGCTGGATCGTGACGGTACACAGGTAAGTATTCAGGGGGCTTGGTGGTCTGCTGCATACAGAAGTTATTTTTTACCTTCATACATAAAAGGCATGAAGGTAAAAAGACCTTGAGCCTATAGAACAGCTTTAAAGTGTTCTGTTTTTGATTGTGTAGGGAAGAGTTAGAACCTCTGTTCTAGGAAGGAAAGTGAGGGCAAATCTCACTAATGGAGCCTTGGATAGCAGTAAAAACACAACAGGAGTTTTGATCCTTCCCCACTTTATCCAAAACGAAACAAAACGTTTTTGGCTTGACATACATCTAAACGATAATGTAAACCCTTAAAATGCACTTCTTATATTTGGCCTCTTTTGGTCTGCTGAGTATACCATTGAAAGTGTTTAGTTATAGTTGGTCTATAAGTGCAAAAACATTTGCTGATCCTTTCAGAAATCTTGTTAACTGCCCTCGCCAGTTGCATTGTTCCCAGCTATACCTTCGAACCGCAGAACCCCTTCTCTCTTTGTTATAAAGAGGAATAGAATGGGAGGTTATTGTTGTTTTGTTCTAGGGTGGCACAACTACAATAAGTAATTGCTTTCACCCTAGGAGAGGAAGTGTGTTACTGGCAGACTCATCAGGTGAAAGTAAAGGGGAAAAAGCCAGAAAAATAAGTTATCAAGCACACTGACACTTAGCAGCTCTATTGTTCTGAGGCATAACATTTCAGATGCTTTCTGGCATCCAGAAAGCTGCCAATACAAGTGAATTGCTGTACATGGCAATGTTGAGATAAACACTGATGAGTTCTGTTATTGGTGTTTGCCCTGGCATGTTTGTAGGGTGCTTCTCCCAAAACATGCCACTTTGACATTTGGGGAGAAGCACCATACATGCATGTGCAAGTAAACACGATGCAGCGTTTACCAAAGCATGGCTGTGTACTGCCATTTAATTGAAATGGAAACTATACGTAGCATGTCACATCTAAGCAATGGTAAGCTTTAAAGTATTAGCTTTTTTTTTTGTGTTTAAATTTAAACATGAAAGACTTACCCTGGCTTCATAAAAACTCGACCAAAATGGATTTGTGCATGAAGATCTATATCCAGCACTTGCTTAAGATAGTCCTGTTATGAAAGAAAAATTATAAGAAAAACACTTCTCAAATCTGCTACCTTGGATTCTCTAATTTGCTATAAAATACCACACCACAATACAACTAGAAGGTTGATGAGATGCCAAGAGACTGGCTAAAAGTATATCAAATTTTTACATTCATTTTCTAACCTGCACTGCAAAAGAGACAGCTGGATATTCACTGGCCTCTACTGGGGATTCCCCTGCCACTATCCAGAAAGCTGCAGAGATGTATTTATGCAAGCACAAAAAATAAACTGAAAAGAAACCATTTATTAAAAAATCTAAGGCTTATTGACTTGATCTGACAAAAAATTCAACATGACTAGCTTTAAAGGTTATATGCCACTCCCATCTAAAGATGAGAAAATGGAAAACCAAATTTAATTCTATTTATTTTAATTTTATTTCCTTCAATGCTCTCTAATCTGTACAAACAGCGTATACTAATTATTTAATGCTTCCATTGCACACTTAATTTTGTTGTTTTGTAGAAGGTTTTTCTAGAATGGTGACAGGTAGTGAGACATCATTATAAATGTGATAGGAAAGGAGGGAGCGCCAAAAATCCAATGACATGCAAAAAGGGTACAATTTGTAATTGTTTATTAAAAGTAGAAAAAGATGGTTAATCAAACGCGTTTCGGGGGAAAAGACTCCCCCTTCCTCAGGGCTGCTACTGTTTGTAGATGATAAACAGAGAAAATCCCACACGGGTGTGTCTGTAGATTCAGAATCATTTCAATAAGCGCTGTGTTTGCAGTGGCAGCATTCATTAATATAAATGTGATATTAAATCCCTAGTTCCTGGAACCTACATTCTAAAGACACAACAGTGGATAACAATATAGAGCAATGATCTCCAAACTGCGGCCCTTGGACCAAATGTGGCCCTTGGTTTGTCTTTATCCAACTGGTACAATTCCTTCTACTGACACCAGTGATGTGGCATATTTCCTCCCAATGACACCAAGGATGGGGCATTATTCCTCACGCTAATGCCAACAATGGGCCACTATTCCCCCTTACTAATACCAATGATGGAGTACTGTTCTGCCTTTTACTGACCACAGGTCACTCCTACTGACCACCACCCCCGAGGTATTGTTAACTACCCCCTACTGGCCCCCCTTAAGGCTGAAGGATGGTAAAAAAGCCATTTGTTTAGAAAACCTGGAGACCCCTTCTATAGAGTGTATGGATAGATGACGAACGTGAAGTATTTTTAGGGGTCAGGGGTCTCCAAACTTTTCAGTAGGAAGGCCACATTCTATATTTTACAAATATTTGCAGGCTGAAACTCAGAATCATTAATGAATGACCCCCTTACATTGGGGTCCCCCGTCAGATTTCCCTTTACTTCAGGGTCCTCCATCAGTGTGCCCTTTACATAAGGGTCCCTATCAGAGTCCCCCTTACATCAGAGTGCCCATCGGAGACCCATCATAGTCACCCCTTACCTCAGAGTCTTCCTTACCACTGTAAGGTAAGGAAGGCAGAGCAGGTCTGGATGGAGGAAAACGTGTCCTCCTGTGAATTCTGGGGCTAACACGTCATTGGTTACTAAGACCACTGATAGCAGGAATGGATACAGAGCAACAAGTTGAAACCTTCAGGGGAAGTGCAGTTTATTTTAGGGAGTGGAGATCAGAGGAAGCCTCTGCTGGCCTGAATCCTCAGTCACACTTTGAGGATACACCACTGACCCAAGCTGCGGGCTGCTTAAAACAGACCGGAGTTTTGAGATCTCTGTCTTGGATGAAAAATACAAGTATTTTAAATGTATTAGCGCTACATAATACACATATTGAGTCACGGATGTATCCTAACTGGCTGCTTAAGGCAACATCAACACTTTTGGTTTCTATATTATAAATAACCCTCATTGTAAGGGCATTAAATAAACCATATCTTACATGAAATTATTTATTTGACTTGGCTAGCATAAAACTGGTTGCTATGGGCGAATGAACTTAGTACACAGGTACTGCCCTTTGCATTGCAAATTAATAATCACTTATAAATATTTGTATAAGCTGTATAGTTTTACCTTCTCTCCCATGGACACACCACCTGATGTGATGATAACATCAGCACGGCTGATACCTTCATTTAAGGCATTTAATAAGTCATCTGGGCTGTGAAGAGATTCAACCAAAAATAAAATAGTTTTGCCGAAAATTAGGGTAAATATCACTTTTCAAGCTAATTCAAGTCTGTTAAAGTCATATAAATCATCAGCAGAAGTTCTGTTTAAAGTAGAACAATGAATCAACAATGAAACAATGAATCACCCACTAAGAGAGAACATAACAAAACCGGCTTTTGCCACAATACAGTAAAACCTTGGTTTGAGAGCATTTTGCAAGACAAGCAAAAATGTTTCATACATTTTTACTTGATATACAGGTAACGTCAAGTCACAACTGTGTATAAAAGAGAAGAGAGGTGCCTCTAAGTGTGACAATATGGTTACATTTAATGAAGGTACAACATTTAGCAACTCACATCCTCCCAACTCATCATCCTCCGCACTGCCATCGATATCATCCCTTCCACGCTGCACTCCACGAGTTCTTTAAGCCTCGCTTCTAGATCGCTCTACTGCAGGGTACTTTTCCCGGTCATGATTGCAGATTGACAGCAGTGAGAATCAGCGGTGCGGAGGATGGTCTATGTGGACAGCTTTAACCCAGATGCCTGCATACTTAGATGTGCCTGTTTTAATCATCAACCATGTGAGTTAGTAAATGTTGTACCTTTAATAAATGTAACCATATTGTTACACTTAAAGGTGCCCGTTTTCTTTTATACTCTGTAGCTCCTGCTGGATTTTGCTTCTAATCCCCTTGTGGAGGCTGCCATTTGTAAATGAACATTTTATGGTTACACATTGCTATGATCTTTTTATATGGACTATAAACTGAAAGACCTATGAATAAATGGTTGTGGAATGGATCATCTGAACTTCCATTATTTCTTATGGGGAAATTCGCTTTGATATAGAAGTGTTTTGGATTACAAGCATTTTTCTGGAACGAATTATGCTCGCAATCCAAGGTTTTACTGTAATAACCTTTGATTCTTGCAATAATTTTTTTTTTGCTACTAGATCAGGGATATGCAATTAGTGGACCTCCAGCTGTTGCATAACTATGATTCCCATGAGGCATAGCAAGACTCTGACAGCCACAAACATGACACCCAGAGTCAGAGGCATGATGGGACTTGTAGTTTTGCAACAGCTGGAGGTCCGCTAATTGCAGATCCCTGTACTAGATGTTCATAGGCAGATGGGCAGCATCATTCAACTCACTTCCTCTGACTTCAGGCCATCCTGGACCCTCCTAAGCCTGTGCCTGACAAGTCAAAAGAGAAGCAGCACAGTGACAAGCGGCTTTTCCAGCCATTCTGCTTGCTCTCCTTATCAGTATGCTTCATGTCAGCACATGAACCAATTGCCGCCTTGTATTGCATCTTCCTTTCACACTCCAGCCCTGCTATACTACAGGGACTTCTAGCAGAAGCTAGGGCTGGCAGATTTGGGGATATGACACTGCCAAAATTCCCATGAAACTTCAAATACAACTTAGGCCCCTTTCAAACCTTAGCTCAAAGCTTCAAAATTCTCAACATAAATCTCAAGTATTTCAATTGTGGCTGTGCCCTCATGAGCACTGAGACGCCTTTAGCTCGATGCCTGAAGCTCTAAAAGCTACACAAGCTATTTTTGAGGCAGTTTTGGGCATTTCTGGCTCCACAGACTTTAAAGGGAATAACAGTAAACACATTTAATGATGATTTTTAAAGTTGTTTTCAGGTGTATTTTAAGTTTTCTTTCTTTTTACCTAGTACGTGATCCTGCACTTCTGGGTCTGGGGCACGCATGAATCCCACCCGTGGCCAGCTCCTGCTGTGATTATACAAAGCAAGAGCTGATCGGCGGGTGCTGTGGACTCGATGTCCGTGGGCACCCACCGATCCTTCGGTGCTGAGGGAGAACAGCGGTCTGCTTATGTAAACAAGGCAGATCGCCTTTCTGTCAGTACAGAAGGCATGGATCCTGTGTCCCTGCAAAGCAGGGACAAGGATCCATGTCTCCCCCTAGTGAAAGCACCTCCCATAGTACAAAGAAACACAGGCTAGGCACACATTTAACCCTTTGATCGCCCCTGATGTTAACCCTTTCCCAGCCAGTGTCTTTAGTACTGTGACAGTACATATTTTTTAGAGCACTGATCACTGTATTGGTGTCACTGGTCCCCAAAAAATGTCAAAAGTGTCAGTTAGTGTCTGTCTGTCGCAATATCGCAGTGCCGCTATAAGTTGTTGATGACTGCCATTGCTAGTAAAAAATATATATATATATATATATATATATATATGTAGCGGGGTCTTTAAATTTAGTTAGGGTACACCTGGGGGTAGTGTGACCCAGGTGTGTAATTGTGAAAGGTTCTGGACCCCTTTGTAATTCGTGGAGGATTGGGTGGTGTATTATTCTCCTTGGCCTGTGGGTGGCGGGGTACCTACAGGCTCAAGGTAGAATCACTGCCGCAGTGCTACCCTTTTTGTCCCTTTCCGGAGATGGTACGGCTGGGGCGGGGAGCCCGCCGTGGTGTTGAAGGGAGGAGATAAAAAGGGGGAGACGCCCTTGCCACGAGGTCTTCGAGGATTTTCTCTTCACGCACCCAGGCACCTTAGGCCTGGGTGCGGGCGGTTCAAGGTTCCGGCCCAGGCGCCCTAGGCCTGACCGGAATGAAGTTGGGGTCCATCCCAGGCACCTTCAGCCTGGGGTGAGGTACTATATCGTAGGCCTGGGGCCCCGTAACTTCGACTGGGTTCCGCAAGGGCGAAGTGATCCGAGGGTGCCGCCTTGCGAGGGGACCCGCATCTGAGGTGAGGAGGCCGGGGAGGTCACCCGTCCGGAGATTCCGGAGCAGCATCAACCCGGTGACGGATGGGCCTCCGCTAACTCCCTTAGAGGGACATCTTCCCCTGATAAGGGCCGCAACGCAGCAAAGGTACTCCCATCTATGTTCTATGGAGTTGCTGGTAGAGACTCACAAGTTCTATGTTCTGTGCTAAGCCAAGTTGCTATAACCCCTGGTGAAACCACAGGGGTTTAGATTGAAATCAGGATAGTGCCTCGACCTGCTCATCCCACCGTTTGCGTTATGTTATGGGTCGCAACCAGTCGGCTGTGAAAGGACTGTTTGTTGTGGAAGTATAATAAACAAGTGTTGGACCCTGCATCGGTGTATGGACTCTGGTTAATGGGAGCAAGGGAGGTTTCAGCATAGCAGGACTGAGCTTCATAACTAACACACATTGGCCTGAGGAATGTACTGATACTGGCCTTCACCTCACCCACAGCTATGGGGAGGACATGGGCCGTAGCGCATCTCACCCTGTCATGTGACATACCCCTAGCAAAAGGAGATGGGGTGAGGCCGCTACATATGCATAAATATATCCCGTAGTTTGTAGACACTATAACTTTTGCGCAAACCAATCAATATATGCTTACTGGGATTTTTTCACCAAAAATATGTAGCAGAATACATATTGCCCTAAATTGATGAAGGAATTCGATTTTTTTGAATTTTTTTGTTGGATGTGTTTTATAGCAGAAAGCAAAAAATATTTGTTTTTTTTTCAAAATTGTCGTACTTTTTTTGTCTATAGCAGGGGTCCTCAAACTACGGGCCACCAAAGTCTTTTACCCGGCCCTCCCGGCCTTTCGGGCACAGGAGCCCCCACAACGTGCGGTCCACCCGGAGAGATCCATTCCCCACAGACCCCGCTTCAAAGAGGGAAATGGGACCAATCTCAGGCACTATCCAGGGTGGGGGCAGAGACACAGAGAGCCCGCTCTAGCACGGGAAAGCTTCACAAGGTTTCTCCTTGCGGCTGCCTGTTGATAGCGGTAAGTCCCTCAGTGCTCCTCTCTCTAATCCCTGTGCACTGGACAGGCTGGCTGCATTACTGGGTACATGTCAGGCTACATTACTGGGCACAGATCAGACTGCACTACTGGTCACAGGTCAGGCTGCATAACTGGGCACAGGTCTGGCTGCATTGCTGGGCACAGATCACGCTGCATTGCTGGGCACAGGTCAGGCTGCATTACTGGGCACAGATCAGGCTGCATTACTGGGCACAGGTCAGGCTGCATTACTGGGCACAGGTCAGGCTGCATTACTGGGCACAGGTCAGGCTGCATTACTGGGCACAGGTCAGGCTGCATTACTGGGCACAGGTCAGGCTGCATTACTGGGCACAGGTCAGGCTGCATTACTGGGCAATGGAGAGGCTGGATGCATTACTGGGCACTGGAGAGACTGGCTGCATTACTGGGCACAGGTCAGGCTACATTACTGGGCACTGGTCAGGCTACATTACTGGGCACTGGTCAGGCTACATTACTGGGCACTGGTCAGGCTACATTACTGGGCACTGGTCAGGCTGCATTGCTGGGCACTGGTCAGGCTGCATTGCTGGGCACTGGTCAGGCTGCATTGCTGGGCACTGGTCAGGCTGCATTGCTGGGCACTGGTCAGGCTGCATTGCTGGGCACTGGTCAGGCTGCATTGCTGGGCACTGGTCAGGCTGCATTGCTGGGCACTGGAGAGGCTAGCTGTGCTGCTGGGCACTGGAGAGGCTAGCTGTGCTGCTGGGCACTGGAGAGGCTAGCTGTGCTGCTGGGCACTGGTGAGGCTAGCTGTGCTGCTGGGCACTGAGGCTGCATTGCTGGGCACTGGTGAGGCTGCATTGCTGGGTACTGGTGAGGCTGCATTGCTGGGTACTGGTGAGGCTGCATTGCTGGGTACTGGTGAGGCTGCATTGCTGGGCACTGGTGAGGCTGCATTGCTGGGCACTGGTGAGGCTGCATTGCTGGGCACTGGTGAGGCTGCACTGATCCGGCCCCCCAACAATCTGAGGGACAGGGAAATGGCCCCCTGTTTAAAAATACCACCAAAAGAAAGCTCTATTTCTGGGCGGAAAAAAGGACAAATTTTTTCTTTATTTGGGTACAGCGACACATGACCGCGCAATTGTCAGTAAAAGTAACGCAGTGCAGTAACGCAAAAAATGGCCTGGTCAGGAAGGAGGGTAAATCTTCCGGAGAGCAAGTGGTGATGAACTGGCCTCTTCCGCCTAGTGCTTTCCATTGGTTAGGGCTGAATTCATATACACCTTGTGTGAATGCATTTTTTTTTGCACGTTTTCAGACTACATGCATAGGGCAACCCATTCATTTGAATGGGTTGCCCTATGTGTGACAAACGTACCCAAAAAGCTCCTACACCTCTTTGAGCATTGACCTTTGCTTGTATTGACATGTGTGAAAACATGCGCCTGCTCGCCTCATTTGAGGTGCCATTACCAATGAATGGCACTGCAAGCGTGATGTGTGTTGCGCAAACCAATGTTGCAGCATGGGGGAGAGTATGTATGCGTATTTTTTAACAACCCCATCCTTCTCCTTTAAAGCCCTTTCATACTGCCAGCGCGGGGGAGTCGGCAGTAAAGCGCCACTAGTTTTAGCTGCTCTTTATCATAGTTTTTGCAGCGCTTTTAACCCCGCTAGAGGCCGAATAAAGGGTTAAAAGCCCACAAAGCGTTGATGCCCATTAATTTCAATGCGCAGGGTTGCTTTAGGAGCAGTGTATACACCGCTCCTAAAGCGCCTCAAAGAAGCTGCTTGCAGGACTTTTTTTGATGTCCTGCCAGTGCAGCGCCCCAGTGTGAAAACTTGCAGATGAGGCTTTTTTCAGGCGCTTTACAGGCGCTATTTTTAGGGCTAAAGAGCCTGAAAAACGGCTGCAGTGTTAAAGAGGTCTTAAAGAAGAAAATGCACTTTAAAGAGGGAATGGTGTAAATAATATTTATCTACTACCACAAATATTTAAATTTAAGATTCAACAGATACAAATAACAGATATAATCCCTAATTTAATCCAGTTATGTTTTCATTAAAGGCTAAGTTTTTTTTTAGGATGCACCAATGGCACATGACCACCTCCAGCCCTTACAGGATTACGGGGTTCTTCTCCCCATTGGCTCCTGTCACTTTTTAAATTTACATGGATGTGCATGGCTCTGCCTGCAGAGCCACATCACTCATTCAGGCCTGATCCACACCTATGCATTTTTTGTAGATTTGCACTACAATTCATTTAACATGGTTTCTTATGGAACACATTCTGTAGTGCAAATCTGCAAAATGCAAAAAGCAGTAAAATGCATAGGTGTGAATCAGGTCTCAAAGAGGATAAATAAATTACAATTCAATGTGTCAGAGGTCCTAGTTACGAATGGAACTGCACTCGTAGTTTTATTGATACTTCTTCCCACTCTGTAACTGAAAGACATCAGTATGACGTGGAACTGGAGGGGGGGGGGGGTTTGGGGGGAGGGAGAGACTGCAAGAGCCTGTGCATTGCACCCAGGATCCACTAATCTGTGATTGAAATGCAAAGCATCCAATTCTCTCTTTATGCCCTACTCCAGATATAGTTATGTCCAAGCCAAAGTGGGAGAGGGAGTGGCAGTACTATCACCCAGTAAGGCTGTACTGCCATTGCGTATTACTGTTTAATACAAATAACTTGCTTATAGGAGAAGAAAACACAGGAATGACCTTATCCGTGAGCGGTCATTCCTTCACTATCCTATTACTAGCTTGGGAAGGTCCCTACTAAGCTGTACGGATTTATTGGTTGTGGAATTAAACTGATGTTAGAGGGCTAACTATGCTGTTGGCGACGAGTGAATCTGAGGCCAGCTTTAAAGAATTACAAAGCCTTCGGCAAGTATTACAGTTACATCCCAATTTCAGCCACAATTTGTTATTTTGTTTCGAATAGTGTGGGGTAGAGCTAGTGCCTTTATCAGGTTTTTATTTCTGTTTTCCTGACCGAAAGTGATGGAAAATCTTTCCATTGCTAATGGAGTAAGAAAGGTTTATTGCTTCTGACAATGTTTTTATTGCTGTCTGTGCCTTCTTGTCGAGGAATATCTCTTAATATACAGCATTCATCTTATTTCTTTGAGCACCTTCATAATCTCAGTATTTTCTGACATGACATATAAAAGTAAAATGTGTCAGTAAAATATCTCAATTAAGTGGAACTATAGCTGAAAATACATATAGTAAGTCACAACTGCAGCACAGACCGTGAATGCAGAAATAATGTTCCTAAAATTATATATGCATTTAAAAAGTGTCACTTACTTATCTCCTACAATACCCAAATTAATGGTAGGATAGCCATGTTCCTGAATTGTTGCAAGAAGAGTTGAGCGATTGCTATCACGTATTTTCCCTGGCATAAGATCGTCTTCGGGATTTAAAAGCTGCAAAATAATGCAGACATACATATTAGGCATTAAAATAAAAAGCCTTCTGTATGCAGCAGCCCCCCTTTGCTCCCCTAATACTTACCTGAGCCCGATCTTCCTCCAGCGATATCAACGAGTGGCCATGGCCACCCAGGACCCTCCCTTCGGACTGGTTCCCACTGCTGTCAATCAAAGTCAGTTAGCCAATCAGGGAAGAGATGGGGCAGGGCCGAACCGGAGCTTCAAGTCTGAAAGGACACAGGGAGCTGCGGCTCGGCTCGGGTGCCCCCATAGAAAGCTGCTTGCTGTGGGGGCCATCGACAGGAAGGAGGGGCCAGAAGAGCCGAAGAAGGACTCGAGAAGAGGAAGATCTGGGATGCCCTGTGCAAACCACTGCACAGAGCAGGTAAGTATAACATGTTTGTTATTTCTATAGAAAAAAAATTATGACTTTACAATCACTATAAGTTAATTTCCAGATTCTCCTCTATTATTCACAGTCCCCAGGCAGAGACCTTTAGGTGCTGTGAGCCTAGGTACTCTTGTCTGCGGCCCCTTAACATCTCTCCCTTTTTTGGTTCCGCTGATAAGCAATTCATTATTGCATATGCAAGGATAAAAAGTAACAACAAAAAAAAGTGCAAGCATTATACAGTGACTCCCCCCCTATAGCTGGCTGTTAGCATATATTACATTTATACAGTAAATTAATTTAACCTAAACAAATATTATATTGCAAGCTATCAGTACTCGAGTGGTTTGTAGCTGAACATCTAGGACAAACAAATTAACAAAGTTCATGTATTCTTCACATTGATATACCTTAAGTTGACTTTAGAGAGGTTACAGTGCCTTGAAAAAGTATTCATACCCCTTTAAATGGTGTGTTCCTTGGCCTTGATGATGCTGTTTGTTCACTAAGGTTCTCTAACAAACCTCTGAGGGCTTCACAGAACAGCTGTATTTATATTGAGATTAAACTACACACAGGTGGACTCTATTTACTAACTAGGTGACTTCTGAAGGCAATTGGTTCTACTAGATTTTAGTTAGGGGTATCAGTGTAAAGGAGGCTGAATACAAATGCACGCCACACTTTTCAGATATTTTTATGTAAAAAAAAAAATGAAAACCATTTATCATTTTCGTTCCACTTCACAATAATGTGCCACTTTGTGTTGGTCTATCACATAAAATCCCAGTAAAATAAATTTAAGTTTTTGGGGTATGGATACTTTTTCAAGGCACTGTATGTTTTTTTGTAGTGGCTGTTTCCTTTGGCACTCAAAGTCCTTTTTGGCAACTTTTAAGAGGCCTGACACTCTCTAGGACATCTTATTTAAGAGCTCAGAAATCCAAGGCCTCCAATTTAATGCATCCTGGGATACGTTTCTAAAGGTTGAAAATCTCTCCCCCAAATTATCCCCCACCAATGCAACAAGAGTTTCTCTTTTTACTTCTGCTGCACAGTATTCCCCTGTACCTTTGTCTATGCTTGTGACTTCTATTACATCAGACTGATGCAGTACTTGGTGATGTTGTCCTCACTGTGGATACTTATATTGGTCCTGCAATGCTTTTACATTTTTAACATTAGTAATTATGACAGATTCGTTTCCTTATCGTACATCACGGGACACAGAGCAGCCATAGTAATTACTATGTGGGTTATACGCCACCTAGAGGTGAATGGACACTGGCACACTAAAAAGACAGGAAGTTCACCCTATATAACCCCTCCCATACAGGAAGTACCTCAGTTTTTTCGCCAGTGTCTAAGGTGTTTGTCACGGTTAATGATGTGCTAAGAGTAAGCTCCACAAAAAAAGATCCTTGACAGGATCAAGGGGCTATGGTATCGGATCCGTTCAAAGTGCCAAAAGTGAATGGTACCCGAGCCTCAAGGAAGAAGAACGGAAGAAGGTTTCCTGCCTGTAATGCCCCTCTTTTGAGGGCTGGACCCTGGGATCCAGCATCTTAGTCACATATACTATACCAAAGGTTGCTCTGGCAGGGTGCTGTACAGGTCCAAGGGAGAGGACCCCATATACAAAGGGGACTCAAGTCCTTGAAGGTCCGTCATGACAAAGCTCGCCTTGATGGGTGAAGATTGGACTCCTGTAGAGTCCTGCAGGGGGAATGGTAAGTCTGCATTTGTTTGCAGTTTCTCTTTAAAAAAAAAAAAAGAGAGAGGTCTGACAGTCTGTTCTCCCGGTGGCCACTGGGAGCAGTGTGCTGTTCAATCATGCTATCTGCTCTTACTTATGCGGGCTACTGTTTCTCCCCCAGCCACTAGAGGGTGCAGGCTCGCTCAGTCTAGCCCATTTTTATATAGGCAGGAAGTGAAAGGGCTGCCATGCCATGTGACAGCAGGTTCAGATAGGCCTTTTGGAGACATAGCGGAAACCCATGAGTGTGTGAGTACTTGCTATGGGAGAACTGGGTGCAGACAAATCATGATTACATGCTGCATATTTTCTGCCTATCCGAGGGGCCTGTACATCTGTAAGTAGATACACCCCTGGATGATTAGCAGTTCACTTTAAAGGTGTTATTAACTGCTTGTAGGCAAATTTATTGCTTAAATGCATGTTTTAAATAAATGTTTGAAAAAACATGAGCATGGGTGCATTTTAAGGAGTTGCATCTCCAGTATAGTGCATATGTGCTTGGTATCCTGCAGGTCTAAGTATGGGACCGACTGCACTTGAGCAGGTGCTTGCTTACAAACGAGCTAAAACGCACCATTGCTGGAACGCTCAGTTGCTGGAGCACACAGTTGCTGGAACGCACAGTTGCTGGAACGCACAGTTGCTGAAATGCACGGTTGCTGAAACGCACGGTTGCTGAAACGCACGGTTGCTGAAGATACATGTTTTTACCGGTTCACATAAATGTACATGATTATAAATGTTTGCATAAAAATACATGATCATGGGTATACAAATGTTTGGACGTTTGTGTAAAAAACAAAAAAACAAAACATGTTTATTGTTGATCACATGAAGATGCGTGATCGCATAAGGTGACAGGATCGCTTAAAGATACATCAAGAGAGGAAAACCCCCCACATAGGATGGGACTTTAGCGGCAACAGATTTATAAAAGTAAAGAATACATTTTAAATTTTATTGTACAAAAAATATATATATGTATCAAAACATAACAATTCATTACAGTATTAAAAACATAAAGTGTGAATATTGCTTAAATGATTTCAATAACCAAGTCCGCTTGTCTCCCAACGCG
This sequence comes from Rana muscosa, assembly GCA_029206835.1. NCBI lineage: Eukaryota > Metazoa > Chordata > Amphibia > Anura > Ranidae > Rana > Rana muscosa. Next base: position 73,171,254 of record CM055126.1, read on the forward strand.
TTTCGGGATGTATCATATCCCTTCGTCAGGGGCTGTAATGCGGGCAAAATCACACTGTATAAAAAACAACAAAAAATGAATTTAAGCACAGAATCTAAAATGGTGTGTATACATCAACATCTGCTGGACAAAGCAACTAAACCCAAGGACCCTATATTGCCAAGCATAATATCACATACCTACTAACGAGAGCAAACTCATGAGACCAGCAGGTTGGACCCCCCGATGGCAGTGCAGCAGCGTCTCCAGCGCAGAGAACGCCAAAATTGGGTCGATGCCCACACCTCCCCACGAATCCCAAGGAGCACCACTGACACACGCACAAGGGTCTGAAAATACAGTAGTATTTTATTTGACACATTCAATTCGGAACATGTCAATACATGCACCAATCCCATATCTACACATTTTAAGGAACAACGTATCTATCTTAGAGAACTGGGCCATACCTGGTGACAGCCACCAACGAAAAGCACCCAGATCTTCTTTGCACATAGAGAATTTAATCATCCCAAGTTGCCCTGATTATTCCTTACAACAGGGGAGAAAAGAATAACTCCAACATCTGTTGATGGGGAAGAAAAAACCTTCCGTTAGAGACACAGGCGTGATTATGAGACTACTATGCACACAACCATAACCATATGGGTAATGTGCATGAGAAGAGAAGAGACATATATAAAGGCTACAATAACCTACCTCATGCAAAAAATGCTAAACTTGCATAGGTAGGTGACCAAACCAAGGGGCTTCACCATTGACTTCCACAAATGGCTGCACAAGGTGGAATGTGCAGAGTGTGGAGACAAACGGGAAACCCAGTCTGAAAGGACAAGACAACAATGGCATTCAAAATCACATCATGCCAACTTATTCTGCTCAGAAGGATGTGCACAGCTTTACCTTTGTTGTTTGCGCCGCGTGTGTCCCTACACCTGCCGCTCAGTATGTCAACATTGAGACACTGAGTTGACTGCTTTATAGAGGGGGAGCTATGGGCGGTATCGCCAGACATCATGACGCTGTTGCGTCTGATGCCGTGCGTCTCCGCCCATGTCCCATTCCTCAAATTAAATGCGGCATCACATGACGCCATGACGCAAGCACGTCCAGCGTCAAGCGCTCCAGCGTGCCCCCACATGACTACAGCCGGAACGCAGGAAACAGGATCAAACGCGAGGCGTGCAAATACATCAGGGAGCTTGCAGAAGATACAAAGGTCCTGGCAGGGAAGAAAAACAAACCCACACCACACTAAACCAAATCCTTCATTGTATAATCATGGCACATAGCAGAACGAGGGCATGGAATTGAAACCAAAATACCCCATATCTGCAAGCCACAAAACATACTATGCAGCAGTGCAACACCACCACATAAGAACAGCAAAAAAATATATAATAAAATAGTGTCCAAAAAAGGAAAAAGAAAAGAAAAGTTTGTTTCTTTCTTTGCACAAAGAACCAAATAGGTAAGCCGCATATATATATATCTCGATTCACTATATAATACTTAGCAATAAATTTGTTTGCTTTTCGTTTTGTTTGCTCATTCCTGGGCATTGGTGCATATAATAGGTAAAATATATATCAGACCCCTGATATAAAGTGCCAGCATGGCCCAGGATCCCGGGTGAAGGGCGCGAGGGTGCCCCCCGCACCAAGACAAACCCTGACAACCGAATGCCTAGGGGGTCAGAGGCGACGAGGGCATCCCGCGTCACAACACCCACAGGCGCATATGTAGCCCCCCCATCTCCGGCAGAAGCCAGGTGGGGGGGCCCAGTGGCCACCTAGGTGGCCCGGGTGCGCCAGATGGGGGGTGAGAGCAGCACACCCAAAAGGAAACGCAGCCGCCCACCACCCGAGGGTCCACACCCAACAAGTCAAGCTACATTGATGACATCTTTATGATTTGGAAAGGGTCTATAATAGAATTGGATGAATTTGTGTCCATCATGAACTCCAATGACTTCAATTTGAGATTCACAATGACTTCCAGTTCTGTTAGCATACCCTTCCTTGATGTAACCATCAAGAAAAACGTTGATGGGAGTATATCCAGTGAGCTATTTCGTAAAGCCACGGCTGGGAATACAATTTTACATGCAACCAGCTCTCACCCCCCTGCTTTGGTTAATTCTATTCCATACAGCCAGTACTTACGGCTTAAACGAAATTGCTCTAGATACGAGATCTTCATCAAGGAAGCCAACTCACTGAGAGATAGACTCTTGTTGAGGGGCTATTCCCACACATGCCTGAAAAAAGCTTTCAGACGTGCGAATGGGCAGGACAGACATAAGCTCCTATTTGCCAGGAAGGGTATCAGTGGTGATTCCCAAAACGTAAGAATAATCACAAGATACCATAACCAACATCTCACAGTGAAAAAAATTATTAATAAGTTTTGGCATTTGCTTCGTATAGACCCCACCTTAAGTCCGTTTGTCTCTGATGTGCCGCTCATTACCTACCGACGAGCACCATCACTTCGAGACCATTTAGTCCAAAGTGAATTCCGAGGTGAATTCAGGAAGGATCCATGTAAGAGATTTGGCACCTTTACTTGTGGAGGATGCCAGATATGCCAATATATGAACACCAAACAAGGCAACGTCTTACCTGACGGCCGCCCATATAAGCCTCACCATTTCTTTAATTGTAAGACGGAGGGTGTGATATATCTCCTAACATGCCAGTGCTCCCGTTTTTATATAGGCAAAACAAAGCTCCAATTCTATAAGAGAGCCTCCAGACACATAAGTTCAATGAAAATGGCAAATCCAGACCTACCTCTTGGGAGACACGTTATTTTAGAACATAACGGGAAATTCCCAAAGATCCAATTTTTAATATTGGATCGTGTTCACTCCAACTCAAGGGGGGGAGATTGGAATAAACTGTTACTTCAAAGGGAAACTCGATGGATAGCGGACCTCGGGGCAACCATGCCTCCTGGGCTCAATGAGCAGTTAAGTTTTAGACCATTTTTGGAAGGATTCGCATCCGGTGGATGTGAGAAAGAATAGAGTTCTCCCTTCTAGAGTGAGATTTCCTTTCATCATGGTCTTGCCTTCCTGCTCTCTCTGTGTTCTCTGCATTCTTTGTTTCATCTTTCCTTGTTTACATGTATATATCTGTCTGAGTTTGAGCTGGTCTTACTTGACTTGTTGGGTGTGGACCCTCGGGTGGTGGGCGGCTGCGTTTCCTTTTGGGTGTGCTGCTCTCACCCCCCCATCTGGCGCACCCGGGCCACCTAGGTGGCCACTGGGCCCCCCCACCTGGCTTCTGCCGGAGATGGGGGGGCTACATATGCGCCTGTGGGTGTTGTGACGCGGTATGCCCTCGTCGCCTCTGACCCCCTAGGCATTCGGTTGTCAGGGTTTGTCTTGGTGCGGGGGGCACCCTCGTGCCCTTCACCCGGATCCTGGGCCATGCTGGCACTTTATATCAGGGGTCTGATATATATTTTACCTATTATATGCACCAATGCCCAGGAATGAGCAAACAAAACGAAAAGCAAACAAATTTATTGCTAAGTATTATATAGTGAATCGAGATATATATATATATGCGGCTTACCTATTTGGTTCTTTGTGCAAAGAAAGAAACAAACTTTTCTTTTCTTTTTCCTTTTTTGGACACTATTTTATTATATATTTTTTTGCTGTTCTTATGTGGTGGTGTTGCACTGCTGCATAGTATGTTTTGTGGCTTGCAGATATGGGGTATTTTGGTTTCAATTCCATGCCCTCGTTCTGCTATGTGCCATGATTATACAATGAAGGATTTGGTTTAGTGTGGTGTGGGGGTTTGTTTTTCTTCCCTGCCAGGACCTTTGTATCTTCTGCAAGCTCCCTGATGTATTTGCACGCCTCGCGTTTGATCCTGTTTCCTGCGTTCCGGCTGTAGTCATGTGGGGGCACGCTGGAGCGCTTGACGCTGGACGTGCTTGCGTCATGGCGTCATGTGATGCCGCATTTAATTTGAGGAATGGGACATGGGCGGAGACGCACGGCATCAGACGCAACAGCGTCATTGATGTCTGGCGATACCGCCCATAGCTCCCCCTCTATAAAGCAGTCAACTCAGTGTCTCAATGTTGACATACTGAGCGGCAGGTGTAGGGACACACGCGGCGCAAACAACAAAGGTAAAGCTGTGCACATCCTTCTGAGCAGAATAAGTTGGCATGATGTGATTTTGAATGCCATTGTTGTCTTGTCCTTTCAGACTGGGTTTCCCGTTTGTCTCCACGCTCTGCACATTCCACCTTGTGCAGCCATTTGTGGAAGTCAATGGTGAAGCCCCTTGGTTTGGTCACCTACCTATGCAAGTTTAGCATTTTTTGCATGAGGTAGGTTATTGTAGCCTTTATATATGTCTCTTCTCTTCTCATGCACATTACCCATATGGTTATGGTTGTGTGCATAGTAGTCTCATAATCACGCCTGTGTCTCTAACGGAAGGTTTTTTCTTCCCCATCAACAGATGTTGGAGTTATTCTTTTCTCCCCTGTTGTAAGGAATAATCAGGGCAACTTGGGATGATTAAATTCTCTATGTGCAAAGAAGATCTGGGTGCTTTTCGTTGGTGGCTGTCACCAGGTATGGCCCAGTTCTCTAAGATAGATACGTTGTTCCTTAAAATGTGTAGATATGGGATTGGTGCATGTATTGACATGTTCCGAATTGAATGTGTCAAATAAAATACTACTGTATTTTCAGACCCTTGTGCGTGTGTCAGTGGTGCTCCTTGGGATTCGTGGGGAGGTGTGGGCATCGACCCAATTTTGGCGTTCTCTGCGCTGGAGACGCTGCTGCACTGCCATCGGGGGGTCCAACCTGCTGGTCTCATGAGTTTGCTCTCGTTAGTAGGTATGTGATATTATGCTTGGCAATATAGGGTCCTTGGGTTTAGTTGCTTTGTCCAGCAGATGTTGATGTATACACACCATTTTAGATTCTGTGCTTAAATTCATTTTTTGTTGTTTTTTATACAGTGTGATTTTGCCCGCATTACAGCCCCTGACGAAGGGATATGATACATCCCGAAACGCGTTGGGAGACAAGCGGACTTGGTTATTGAAATCATTTAAGCAATATTCACACTTTATGTTTTTAATACTGTAATGAATTGTTATGTTTTGATACATATATATATTTTTTGTACAATAAAATTTAAAATGTATTCTTTACTTTTATAAATCTGTTGCCGCTAAAGTCCCATCCTATGTGGGGGGTTTTCCTCTCTTGATTTCAAATTTAGGGATGTTGGCAACTATTCAGGTCCAATTTGATGTTCACATTTCTATTTATGCTTAAAGATACATGGTCACATAAAGATGAGTGGTTGCATAAAGATGCATGTTTACGTTTGTATAGCTATACATGGTTTTACATGGTCGCATAAAGATACATGCTTATACATGGTTGCTTGAATATACATAGTTATTCATGGTTGCATAAACATGATTAATCACATAAAAATGCTTGGTCGCATAAAGATGTTTGATCACAGAAAAATAGGATTTTTATAACAGCTTACCTGTAAAATCCTTTTCTTGGAGTACATCACGGGACACAGAGCGACATAGTCATTACTAATGGGTTATATAGATACCGTCAGGTGCTGGCACTGGCAATTTCCAAAACCGGAAGTACCCTCCCCTATATAAGCCCCTCCCATCCGGGAGCACCTCAGTTTTGTAGCAAAGCAATAAGTGTCCCCAAAGAGGGGCGGGAGCTCTGTGTCCCGTGATGTACTCCAAGAAAAGGATTTTACAGGTAAGCTGTTATAAAAATCCTATTTTCTTTCTCGTACATCACGGGACACAGAGCGACATAGTCATTACTAATGGGATGTCCTAAAGCAATGCCCAATGAGGGGGGGGATACACCATATATAAGCTGAGCGCTATCAGACATGAGGATCTTTTGCGGCCTGCAACACACTGCGCCCAAAGGCGACATCCTCCTGACTTCTAACGTCCACCTGGTAGAACCTAGTAAACGTGTGTACTGAAGACCATGTTGTGGCCTTACAGATTTGAGCCAGGGAGGCCTGGTGATGCACTGCCCATGAAGTTCCAACTGCTCTCGTGGAGTGCGCTCTAACTTTGAACGGAGGCGGTCTCCTTCTCAAGCCATAGGCTTGTATTATGACCTGTCGAATCCACTTGGCTAAAGTAGATTTTGACGCTGCCTGACCCTTTCTGGGGCCTTCCGGCAGAATAACCAAAGTATCCGTTCTGCGAATCTGAGCAGTGGCCTTTAGATAAGCTTTAACTGCTCTTACTACATCCAAAGAATGCAATAACTTTTCCTCTACCGAAGTAGGTTTGGGGAAAAAAGAAGGAAGAACCACATCTTGGTTCAAATGAAACCTCGATACCACCCTAGGAAGAAAGGCTGGATGAGGACGTAACACTACTCTATCCTTATGGATAACCAAATATGGCTCCTTACAGGACATAGCTGCTAATTCCGACACTCTTTTAGCCGAACAAATGGCTACTAGAAAAATCAATTTCCTGGTGAGAAGCACCAAAGAAATATGCTGTAATGGTTCAAATGGTTGTTTCTGTAGAACCGACAGAACCAAGTTTAGATCCCATGGACATATGGGAATATTAACCGGAGGACTAATACGCATCACTCCTTGTATAAAGGCTTTGACTAGTGAATGCGAAGCCAAGGGCCTTTGAAAAAATATTGACAAGGCCGAAATCTGACCCTTGATAGTACTCAAGGCAAGCTTCCTATCTACAGCCCATTGTAGGAAGTCCAGAATCCTACCTATTACGTACTTATGTGGATGCCATTTCTTGGCCTCACACCACGCGATGTACGCCTTCCAGATTTTATATTAGATCTGCCTGGATATTGGCTTCCTGGCATTGATCATGGTAGATACCACAGGATTAGAGAGCCCTCTCTTTTTTAGAATGTGGGCTTCCATAGCCAGGCCGTCAAACCTAGGGCTGGTAAGGAAGGGTGGTATATCGGTCCTTGCGAAAGCAGGCCCGGACGACGTGGGAGAGTCCAAGGACTCCCCACTGAATTTTTACAATCTCCGCGTACCACGCTCTTCGGGGCCATGCTGGAGCCACCGGAATCACTGGTTTCTTTTCTACCCTGATTCTGCGGAGTAATCGAGGTAACCATTGTGGCGGTGTGAATGCATATATCAGCTTGAACTGATCCCAAGGGAACACTAGGGCATCCGAGCCGCAAGCTAGGGGATCCCTTGTCCGAGAGACAAACCTGTCCCCCTTTGCGTTGAATCTGGATGCTAGAAGATCTACATCCGATGTTCCCCACCGCTGACATATTGTCCAGAAAACCTCGGGGTGAAGGGACCCTTCCTCTGGGCCTAATTGCTGGCGACTTAGAAAGTCCGCCTTCCAATTCTCCACTCCTGGAATGAATACCGCAGATATGGCTGGGACATATTTTTCTGCCCATTTCAGGATGTAATTTACTTCCCTCTGGGCTGCACGACTCCTGGTGCCCCCCTGATGATTGATATATGCCACTGCTGTGGCATTGTCTGATTGAATTCTGACAGGGGACCCTTGGAGTTTGGATGTCCATGCTACTAGGGCATACCGGGCTGCTCGTATCTCTAAGAGATTGATGGGCAGGGCCTTTTCTGCATCCGACCATCTGCCCTGGAGAGACTATTGCTCCAGTACTGCTCCCCAGCCTATAAGGCTGGCATCTGTAGTGACCACCTTCCAAGAAATCAGACTGAAGGATTTCCCTTTTTCCAGATTCTGGGGAACCAACCACTAACGGAGGCTCTTGCGAACGGAAGGGGACAAGGACATTGTAAGTCTAGGGCCTGAACTTTTTTGTTCCAGGCTGACAGTATGGCCCTCTGCAAATTCCTTGAATGGAATTGACCGTAGGGTACTGCTTCGAATGATGCCACCCTTTTTCCCAGCAGCCTTATGCACAGGCGTATGGACGGCTGTCTTTTTTGTACCCACTAAGTGGATCAAATCTTTCAAAGACAACACCTTTCCTCGAGGCAAGAATATTTTTCTCTGGCCTGAATCCAACCTTAGCCCCAAGTATTCCAGACTTTTGACTGGTTTTTAGGGCTGACTTTTCTCGGTTGATAATCCAACCGTGAGATTCCAGATACTTGATTGTCTTGTGAACGACCACGTCTAGTTTTTTCACTGAGTGGTCTATCAGCAACAAGTCATCTAGATATGCCATTATCATTACACCTTGTGTTCTTAGATTGGCCAATAAAGGGCCAGAATTTTTGTAAACACTCGTGGTGCTGTGGCCAAACCGAAGGGTAAGGCTCTGAACTGAAAATGGCGCCCTTCTACTGCAAAGCGTAGAAACTTTTGGTAGACTGGAAAGATGGGAATGTGCAGATAAGCATCTTTGATGTCGATTGCGGCTAACCAATCCTCCCCTTGTAGGGCAGTGGCCACCGATCGGATCGACTTCATCGGAAAGTCCTGATATACAGGAATTTGTATAGCCCTTTTAGAATTAATATGGGCCTCCCGTCCGCGTTTGCTTCGGGACTGTAGAGAGGTTTGAGTAAAACCCGAACCCTCATTCTTCCAGGGGAACCTCCATAATTACTCCTTGGAGCAATAGTTGTTCTAGTGCCAACAGGAGGGACTCTCTCTTCCGGGGATCCCTTGGCACGTTTTGACCTCAAAAATGGGAAGGAGGAGAGTCTCTTAACTCCAATCTGTATCCCCAACATACTGCGGAGAGCACCTATCTGTCTTGATCGCGTCCCGCCAGGTCTCTTGTGAACAACTGGAGTCCTCCCCCCACCCGACTGAGTGGGGGCAACCCTTCAATGAATTTAACTTTGGGGGAGGTTTTGTACCTCCCCTGACCCAGGGTTTCTCATTACCCTGCTATTGTCCCTGTTTTTTACCCCCGGGAATTGACCGAGGAGGCCGTCGGAACTGTTACACAGCCGATGCCCCAGGGACTGGAGAAGCAGGCCTCTTAAAGAGGGACCTCTAACTCTGTTTTTAACCGGCAAGAGCGTATTTTTACCGCTGGAAATTTTCTGGATATATTTGTCCAGGTTTTCCCTGAATAAGCGTTCACCATGAAATGGGACGCTAACCAGCCATTCCTTACAGGGAGCTTCAGCAGACCAGTTTTTGAGCCATAGAAGCCTACGCATATGTACTCTAGACAGCGTAAGGCGGGAGGCCTGATGGACTGAATCCTTTATGGCGTCAACCGCAAAGCCTAAGGCTCTAGGTAGATCAGCTAGGGCAAGGCCTGCTGATCTGTCAAGTCCCTCAAGACCTGTTTTAACTGATCCTTCACTGCTTAGCAGACCCCAATAGCTGCTACTGCTGGTTGTGTCACCAAGCTTGCTGTAGAAAGAAGCAGACTTTCATAAGGACTCCAATCTTTTATCTATTGGGTTCTTGAACATTTGGACATTATCCACTGGACATGTCAGTGATTTATACATACAAGAGATGGCTGCGTCCACTGTAGGGACCTTCCATTTTTTTTTTTTTTTATGAACTTATCCCCCATGGGATAGACCACCGGAAATCTCTTGGGGGAATAATATTTTCTCAGGACGTTCCCAATCCTGGTACATAAGCCCTTTCAGTAAAAGGGTGAAGTGGAAAAGAACAGACAGTCTGGGGGCTTCTAGTGACCCCAACGAGGATACAGTAGTGGTTGATGGTTCCGCAAGGTGCATTTTTAATGCCGATCGGACCATGTTAGTCAGAGACTGAACCCATAATCTTTCAGCTTGAGCTGCTGAGAAGGGTTCCTCCACTGTTGATTCCTCTATAACAGAATCAACCTCATCCTGATCCCCTTCAGGCAGGTCGATCCCTGTATGGGACTGTTGCTCTGCTAACAGGCACTCTGAAGGAGGAGACGGAGATCGGCGTGCTTTCCCTGACAGGGAGGCAGCGATCAATGTTGACCATCTCTCTCTAATCCTCCCAGAGCTGAGGAAAAAACCTCCTCTGTTACATACACAGGAGCAGGTGACTGAGGACAGCCACAGTACCAAGTACCCCTGCGGGGTCTCTATGGTCACTTACCTCTGAACTTCAGGGGAGACTGGTGCAGCAGAAGCATGCCCACCTCAGAGCCCGATGAGACCCCCTTCGCTTCCTGGAAGATTCAGTTCCGGAGCTTCTGGACGGCATATTCTTAAGCCTAAAGCTGAGGTATTCCAGCCGTAATACACCACTTTTACTGAGAATAGTCTAGCACAATTGCTGCTATATCACAGTTGGTGTCTACTAAAGTGCCTTTCTAGGGGATGCCTGCATCAACCGCCTCTGTGTGCCTTTATCTGTTGCTAGCTCTGTCTGTGCATTCAATAGCCAGCTATCTTTAAAACACGCTGGACGCCCGCACATGCGCAGTAGCGCCGCGGCGCACACCTGAGCGTCATCCACCCGCTCCGCCCCTTTTTTCAGATCGCCTCTATGAATAGAGGCGCGTGCACGCGCGCGGGCACGTGCGCCTTCGGCACCCTTTTTTAAAAACAATAAGGAGCTAGATGGGAGCCAGGGCCCCCTTTGCCGCAGGGCCCGGGGATGGATGAGCGCAGCAACAGGGCAGAGGAGACAGCTTCCCAGCAGAGAACATACCAACTGCCTGGATTTGATTCTGGAAGAAAAAAATCCACATTACAAGAAAAAGAACCATAGCGGCCTCTAGTGTCTAACACAGGTACCGCGGTCTTACATTTTTTTTTTTTTTCTTGCCTACTATTTAAAATTTTCTCAGTAGTAACAGGCATACACAGAATATTAGCGGGAATACCTTAGGTAACAGGCAGAAAGACAAAATAGGCTTGGGGGTCCCTCAATAGAACCAAGTTCCTGAGGGCCCCCACTTACCTTTTCCTCGCCGCAGGACTTTGTTTGGTCCACAGAAGCCCAAACTTCACCTATCACGGCAGGCATTGTAATCAAACCTTCAGGGACCGGGTTCCCAAGGATTCCACTCCCCTGGACCTGTATAGCACCCTGCACAGAAAACATCTTGGTCGTGGGTATGACCAGAGCTCTGGATCCCAGGGTCCAGCTCTCCTAAGAGAAGCATTACAGGCAAAACCTTGCTCTTCTCTGCAAGGCCCGGGTACCGACCGTTTAGCTATGAAGCTTTTTTGGTCGGATCCGGAATAGCTTACTGAGGCCCAAAAGAACCTGTACGCAAGCTCAGTGAAAAACACATGTTTCTTCTTGGCCAACACCTTAGACACTGGCAAAAAACTGAGGTGCTCCCGGATGGGAGGGGCTTATATAGGGGAGGGTACTTCCGGTTTTGGAAGTTGCCAGTGCCAGCACCTGACGGTATCTATATAACCCATTAGTAATGACTATGTCGCTCTGTGTCCCGTGATGTACGAGAAAGAAAAAAGCTTGATCACATAAAAATGCTTTGGTCGCATAAAGATGCTTGTTCGCACAGAGATGCTTGATCACACAATGATGCTTGATCGCACAAGGATGCTTGATTGCATAAAGATGCTTGATCGTACAGAGAGGATTGATCGCACAGAGAGGCTTGATCGCACAGAGATGCTTAATCGCCTAAAGAAGCTTGATTGCCTAAAGATACATGGATAAAGAGGAATGTTAATACATGTTTGCTTAAATATACATGATTCCCCATGATCGCATTAGGATACATGTCTGCATAGATACGTGTTGCGTAATGTTGCATAACACGTTTCATAAACGCATGCTTCCTTTTTGCAAAGATGCTTGTTCCATGGGACACGTGTTACATGAATGCGCACACTTTTCATATTTTGCCTAAAAGCATATTTGTATGAACTCATGCTTCCATAAACGCACGCTTCCATAGAGACATATTGCTTTAATACGTGCTGCATACATATGTTTATTTACATTAAATCTGTATACATTTGTACTTGTTTTTTATGGGACTATTTACCTATGTGTTTATTTGCATAGGACTACAGATGGGCCTGAGGGCAGAAACCTACAAAACAGAGTCCCAAGGCCTCCTTATGAAGGGGCGCCCCCGCTCGATCGAGTGGGGGGAAGACTTCTGTGGTTTTCAGGGGCTTGGCAAGAAGAGATCCTAGACAGAAGGGTCATCTCTGTGGTAGCCCTAGGCTACAAACTAGAGTTTCAGAGGTTTCCTCCGGTTCACTTTCTAAATTCGAACGTCCCCAAAGACCCGGTGAAAAGAAGGTCTTTATTTTTGGCGATAGACCGATTGATGTCTCAGGGTGTAATCATAGAGACCACCTCAGAAGAGCAGGACATGGGGTTTTATTCAAATCTCTTACCACAGTACCAAAACCGAATGGAGATGTCAGACCCCGTTCTAGATCTCAAAGATCTGAATTGGCTCCTAAACATCCGCTCCTTTCGCATAGAGTCAATCCGGTCTGTCGTTTACACCTTGCGGGGGGGGAGTTTCTAGCGTCATTAGGACATCAAAGTTGTGCTGCATATCTGCATGTGCCAATTTTTTTTTCCCGCTCACCAGAAGTTTCTGTGTTTTGCGGTAGAACACCGCCACCGCTCCCCGAGTGTTTACAAAGGTTCTGGCTCTGCATTTGGCGAGACTAAGGGCCCAGGGTATAGCAGTAATGGCATACCTGGACGACCTGTTGCTGGTAGATCAGTCGGTGGCACTGTTAATCCAGGGGTGTCCAGCACGGTCAAATATCTGGAACACCTGGGTTTAAGGCCCCTTTCACACTGAGGCGATTTTACCGCAATTTTTTACAGCGTTTTTACCGCAATAGCGTTAAAAATAGCGCTAACGCCTATGCGTTTTTACCGCGGTACTCATTCATTTCAATGGGGATAGGCATTTTTACAGCGCTATTTTATGCGCCCCAAAGATGCTCCAAAAAAGCTGTTTGCAGGATTTTTTCCAACGCACAGCCAGCACAACGCCTCAGTGTGAAAGCCCTCAGGGCTTTTACATTGAGAATGCTGGGGCAGGATTATTTCAGGAGTTTTTACAGCGCTAAAACGCCTAAAAAACGCCTCAGTGTGAAAGGGGCCTAATTCTCAACCTAAAAAAATCATCCTTGCGTCTGGTAAGGAGGCTGGAGTATTTAGGTCTGGTTATAGACACAGCTCAGAAAAGACCCCGTTAGTGACCCGGTGGGACCAGTTTTCACTGATTTATGCGTCCCCCCAGTTCAGCTGCTACCGCGGCTTCTTCACAGGGTCAAGGAGGAAGGGAAGCCAGTAATTCTAGTAGCCCCGGCATGGCCCATAAGATCTTGGTATGCAGAGATCGCAAAGATGGCAGTAGGGGATCCGTGGACTCTTCCATCTCGTCCAGACCTGCTTTCGCAAGGGCCGGTATTCCCTCCTGCCTTACAGTCACTAAATTTAACGGTTTGGCTGTTGAAGCCCAAATTCTAAAGAATCAGGGGCTTTCAGGTTTAGTGGTAACTACCCTGATTAATGCAAGTGTAGCGGGGTCTCCTTTAAGACTCTCAGGACTACCTTACCCAGAACCCCATGTTGCCGCCGCAGAGGCTCATGGGTGGAGCTATATAAGGAAGGGGCGAGGCTAGGCTCGGTCTCTTTGGGACACGAGACTTCGGTGAACAAGTCCTCCTATGCGGATCTGCTGGTGTGCAAGGCCTGAAGCCTGGGGCCTTGCGCAGCTACCAAAGAGCCTTCCACCCAACTGCGAGCCTGGGTGGCATCTGACTTTGTTATTCTTCAACCTTTGTGGGATTGGAGACCCGACCGCTGCGTGTGGAGACACAGCAGGTGGAAGTCCCGGACTGGGATTGCGTCCGGGGGGGTGAGCGAGCACATGCTCAGTCCATATACTTTATACTGTTGCTAGGCCTACAGACTGCCGTGGCCCACTAGCTTGTATTTGAGACCCCACTGGAGATCCATAGCAGAACTGAGTTAAAGGGTCTCCAGTGAAGTGTTCCGTGTTGTTACTTGACCTGTGGATTACAAATGTGTTCCTGAATGTGCACCACCATTAAAGATTTGCATGCAAAGAAATCATCTCCTAAAGACTGAGTTTTAGAGTCTGGGTCAGGCCTGACCAAGCGTTAGAGTTTAGTTGCTACGTCACAGGGCGCTTAGATAACGGCCGTTACATGTGGTATGCCATTACTGTATTTCACTAATGTGTAGTATGCTATTCGCTGCAGGGCTCTGCAAGAGGCACGTGTGATTTGTTATAACTGTTGATCTATTATACCAAGAGAGAGTAAACTCGTTGTTCTTTAATCGCTTTGCATTGGTGTCTGAATTTTACCATAGAGTATAAGAGATATTGCCCTAGACTAACTGTGCCAGAGTGGGTAGAGTAAATTGCCGGGGGTTGGCGGTGCTGTGTGCAGGGCCTGAGACCAAATTCAGCGGCTCTCTTAGCTGGGTGTGCGCTACACAAGGAAGCCAGCTTCTAGGACCATCTATTATAAAGTATGTCATAGGTAGAATTCTTGCCTTCCTCAGGTGGGGGGTAGAAATGAAGCAAGCCTTAAGTACAATCAAGGGTCAGATCTCGACCTTGTCAGTGTTTTTCAAAGGCCACTTGCTTCGCATTCTTTGATCCGCGCCTTTATACAAGGGGTAACAAGGATAACTCCGCCAGTTAGGGCATCCTTGTGCCCATGGGATTTGAATTTAGTTTTGTCAGTTTTACAAAGACAGCCTTTTGAGCCGATGTGCAATATTCCTTTGCTTCTTTTGACACGGAAATTGGTGTTCTCAGTTACAGTAACCTCCGCAAGAAGGGTATCAGAATTGGAAGCTTTTTCTTGTAAAGAGCCATACTAAATTATTCATAAGGACATGGTGATGTTGCGTTCTCACCCAACCTTTCTGCCTAAGGTAGTGTCAGGTTTTCATCTGAATCAGGATGTCTCCCTGCCTTCCTTTTTTCCAGAACCTCGTTCTGCGGAAGAAAAATTGTTACATTTTCTCGATGTAGTGAGAGCAGTCAAGGCCTATCTGAAAGCGACAGCTCAGATACGGAAAAAGGATGTTTTGTTTGTGCTGCCAGATGGTCCTAGGAAAGGGCAGGCAGTGTCAAAATCGACTATTTCAAAGTTGATTTGTCAGGTTGTTATTCAGGCTTATGGCCTGAAAAGGAAGGTTTCACCTTTTCAAGTTAAAGCGCACTCTACCAGGGCAGTCAGTGCTTCTTGGGCAGTGCATCACCAGGCTTCTATGACTCAGATTTGCAAGGCCGCAATTTGGTCGTCAGTGCATACATTCACAAAATTCTATCAGGTGGATTTAAAGCGGAGGTGCAGCCACAAAAAAAAAGTCAGCAGCTACTAACAATGTAGCTGCTGACTTTTAATAAGGACACTTACCTGTCCTACTCGCCCGCGATGTCGGTCCTGCCACGGCGATCGATCGCTGCTGGCAGGTCCCGGCTCCTCCATCCTGAGTAAGGGAAACAGGCAGTGAAGCCGCAAGGCTTCACTGCCCGTTTCCTACAGCACATGCGCCACTCGCACGGCGCTTTGTGAATGGGCGGCTTGCCTCCTGGGATACACACAGTTCCCAGAAGGTAGCGCGGAGACCCACCGTGGACAAGAAGAGGAACATTAGAGGCAGATTAGGGGACTTCCGCATAGCAACAGGCATTTAGGGTGAGTATAATTTTTTTTTTTTTTAGGATTTTTTATGTAAACATTCTTTCAGGGTGGACCTCCGCTTTAAGATGGCAAGAGGATGCCGTCTTTGGGCGCAGTGTGCTGCAGGCAGCAGTATAGGTCCTCACGTCTGATGGCGGCCTGCCTTTTTTGTGTCTCCCTCCCCTCAGATGGCATTTTGGTTTGGGACATCCCACATAGTAATTACTATGGCTGCTCTGTGTCCCGTGATGTACGATAAAGAAAATAGGATTTTTATAACAGCTTACCTGTAAAATCCTTTTCTTGGAGTACATCACGGGACACAGATGTCCCTCCCCTCTTATTGGGATATATATATATATATATTGCTTTGCTACAAAAACTGAAGTACTCCCTGTATGGGAGGGGTTATATAGGGGGGACTTCCTGTCTTTTTGAGTGTACCAGTGTCCATTCACCTATCGGTGGCGTATAACCCACATAGTAATTACTATGGCTGCTCTGTTTCCCGTGATGTACTCCAAGAAAATGATTTTAGAGGTAAGTTGTTATAAAAATCCTATTTTTGCAGTCTCAGCCTTAGGCATGACAGTACCTGCAGGTTTGCGGGCGGTATTAACCCTTTTTCGGCCGTTAGCGGGGGTTAAAACCGCACCGCTAGCGGCCGAATATCGCGGTAAATACGACGGTATATCGGTGCTAAAAATCGCGCCGCTATACCGCCACCACACATGCCCGCCCCAGTGTGAAAGGGGCCTTACAGACTTTATTAGGTATACAGCAAGTATTGTAACGAAGAAAGCATTTTTGACTATAGGCTGGCCAGTAGCACCAAAGTCTTGTATACTCTAGAAGAACCCTTTTGGTAACACTCTTGTATGGAATGGCTTTAAACACTACTGCTTCCCTAGTTCAGTCCAACATTCTTATAGGTTGCCTTCCATACACCAAATCAACCACAATAATCCAGCCATGTGTATTGTGGGACCTTGTTTATTCTATATACAAAGAGTGTTCCAATCTTGCCCATCTTTGCTCACAGCAAACAACATATTTTTAAAATCAGGAGCCTGTGGTTCCTAATTTAACCCATGCACCTACCCATTTTGGAAAGTTGTCTTGACAATCTCGACCTGTGACACTCTGGGTCCCTCAGAGGACTTCAGAAAAATCTTTGTTTCATCTGATACCACTGCTAGAGGGAAGCCATACACCTCCTTCACATGACACAAGTTTACAGCAAAGGTTTTTGCATCAACAAAGCAGCACCATTCTCAAATGTACTCCCTATGAAGATCAATTCCCTTAATCGGCATACAGAATTTCAGTCTTTCCAAGGACTGCCAAAACTCTTCTATAAGAAAATCTCACCACTGGAGGTTCCTCTTCTTGAAGCTGGGATTACTGGGGTTGCATTGACTTGCCATTCCACCCATGCACCCAGGGTTCATTGCAAAAACATAAGAGACCAGGTGGGTTATATTCTGCTGTGTTCTGGGACAGTGGACATTTGGCCACAGCATAGCCATATTCCCTGCACCTCAAACATTGCACTTGCCACATGTGAAGCCCAAAAAGGAATTCAAGGTATCTTTCTGATTGCTGAGGTCAGTCAAAATCTTTCTGTAACCTCTTTATGTGAACTAGTTTCTTGGAACATTTCAACAAACCAAGCTTACCTGTTGTTGGGGCTACCGTCTTTCCTTAACTGAGCTCTGTGCAGCTGAAGTTAAAGTGATGGTAAAGTCTTGTTTTGTTTTAGGTAAAAATAACAAACATGTTATACTTACCCCCTCTGTGCAGGGTTTTGCACAGAGCAGCCCGGATCCTCCTCTTCTAGGGTCCTTCTTCTGTGCTCTTGGTCCCTCCCTCATGTTGAGTGCCCCCACAGCAAGCAGCTTGCTATGGGAGCACTCGAGCCAAATCACAGCTCCCTGTGTCCATTTAGACATGGAAATGCGGACAGGCCCTGCCCCCTTTCTCTCCTCATTGGCTAGCTGACTTTGATTGACAGCAGCGGGAGCCAATGGCACCATGCTGCTGTCTCAGCCAATGAGGAGGGGAGTCCCAGGCAGCCAAGACAATCCTACAACATGACTGGATCTAGATAGGGCTCAGGTAAGTATTAGGGGGCTGCTGCACACAGAAGGTTTTTGATCTTAATGCATAGAATGCTGTGAATGAGTGATGTGATCGGGTGGGCGGAGCCCTACACGGGCACTTTTTTTTTTACATTTTGACAGCTAGAGGAAGGTGAAGAACCACTGCTAGCTGGCACAGTGGGGATCAGGGAGGTGTGGGGGCCTGATGCATTCATAACATGTTACATCCCAAATATGTAATAAAAGGTGAACTTATTCTTTAATTGTGCCTCAGCGGTACAGTAAAAAACGTATATATTTGGTCCGTAATTCCTCCTGAAATAAAGCAGTGCATAGCATTCCTATTATGTGAGGGTCTCTAGGCACTCAAATGCCTGGTCTGCCAACAGCATCATCGCCATTTTTCTTCCGTGTGAGATTCAGGCATTACTGCTTCTGACTGCTAGTCTCAGGAGATTGGGAGTGAGATTTGGTAATGTCATTACTGTGCTGCTCACTGTTCTCTTTGCTGGATGCTCTGACACCAAGAAGCATAACTCTACCTTTGTGGGCACAACTTCCACACCTATACTTTGACAACCAGTGCATATAAATTTATATATGTATATATACCTGTATATGAGTGAGTGAGTGAGTGAGTGAATAACTTATATAGCGCTACAAATGCGAACTAAATCGCCTCGAGGCGCTTTGTATCCATTGTGGTCCTGATCCTTCAGAAGAGGTGGGTCTTAAGTTTTTTCCTGAAGGCCCGATGGTTTTCTTCCATGCGGATGTTTGTTGGTAGAGCGTTCCATAGCCGTGGTCCTTGGACTGCGAATCTTCGTTCTCCTTTAGATTTGTAGCGGGACTTAGGGATGTGGAGGAGGTTTTGGTTAGTTGATCGGAGAACGCGATTGGGAATGTAGTAGGGCTGGGAAAAAAATCGATTTTAATCTTAAATCGAGTTTTGAGTTCAAATCGATCCAGATTTGAAGAAAATCGATTTTTTTAGATTTTTTTTTTTTTCCTTCAAAGGGGCTGCAGGGGGCGTATCCGGAATGGCACTGGGTGGCGTTACCCCAATTACATCTACTCGCCGCAGCCGCCACGAGTAGATGTAATGTAACACTAACTAACCCAAGCCGCCATCTGCCTACCTGATCAGCGTGTCATGCAGACAGACGGCGGCCATTGCAGTGTTCAAAAGCCGCGCCTCCCGAGTCCTCGTCGTCTGTGACAGGTGGAACACTCACTTTCACAGCAGGCAGTGTTCAGCCTATCACGGACATCCTCTCATCCTCGTCTGTGTTATGAGGATGAGCGGATGTCCATGATAGGCGGAACACTGAATGCTAGGAAATTGAGTGTTCCGCCTATCACAGACGAGGAGGAGGCGCGGCTTTTGAATACTGGAATGGCCGCCGGCGTAGCAGTAAAATCCGTATCCCATGAAAATCTGCATCAGGTACGGGGACAGTGATTGAAGCACGGGCACAGTGAGGCATTGGGCACAGTGAGGCACGGGCACAGTGAGGCACAGGCACAGTTCAATTCAACTAAGAGTAACCTCAAGATTTTTTTTTGTTTTATTAGCTAAATCCAAATACAGTATTAATAATTTGGATGTTTAACAATCTTTGTTGCACACTGACTTTGCAGTTAGAGAAAGGGTTTGCCTTTGCAATTTTCTTTGTTGATGCACTTTAATTAATATAATAAAAAAAAAAAATCGAATCGAATCGTGAATCGAGTTTTTTATAAAAAAATAGATTTTTTTGGGGAGGAAAATCGCCCAGCCCTAGAATGTAGTGTTTTATTATCTTGCATAGGTATATATATCTATATATATTTTCTTGCATATGTGTATATCTATATATCTCTCTCTCTATTGTGACAGCAGGAAGGTAAAGTCACCTGGTTGCATCCAGGGGGGTAGATATATTTCGCCCAGATTCAGGCTTTACGCCGACTTATACAACTAGGTGGAGAGTTGTATAAGGCTAGTGGGCTCATGGATGACTCATACCTCTAGGGAGAGGGCTGGGCGTCGTGCAGACAGGGAGTTGATGAGACCAGCTGAAGCTTGTCAGCTCATTTAGGCCTCTATAAGAACTCCCAGCTTCATTAGATGTTAGCTCATGCCTGGAACCAGACCTGTGTGGACTGTCTAGGGAGAGTGAACCCCTGTGCGGTGAGGCAAAGCCTGTGTGGCTATTTGCTTGGACATTTAAAACCAGGGACTTAGGGACTAGGACAGCACTAGGCTGATCCCAGTTGTTAGTTAGGAAACCTGTATGTTTAGTCAGAGGTCAACTTGACCAGGATTTATTTTGGTTATGTTTCTTTTGCTTTGCTGTGTTTTGTCACTGTAAATAGAAAATAAACCGCACCTTTTTGATTTTGAAAACCACAACCTCCGTTTGCTGGGCCTGTTTTGTGTGGGGAGCCCATCCCGGGGGTCACACACACCCGCTGCCGAGCTAACCCCCTCACAGTTGGTGGAGAATGCGGGCAGTTTTTTTTTAAGCCAGCATGGAGGAGATACTGAAACAGCTGGCTCTAGCAAATGCCAATCAACAGCAGACAAATGCAGGTTTGCAAAGGAGCCTTGCAGCCCAGCAGCAAGCTCATCAACAGAGCCTTGCAGCCCAGCAGCAAGCTCACCAACAGAGTCTGGAAGCTCAGCAACAAGCCCAGCAGCAATCTGAGGCCCGCTTCATAGACCTGTTACAGAAGCAAGAGCAGAGACTACAACAAATGGAAGCAGTAATGCAGCAACGTCCGCAGACCAGTGAGGAAAGCCGTCCCACTAATACCGCGTCCTTTGGGGTGAGTCGTTTATTGACAAAAATGACTGGAGAGGATGATCCAGAGGTATTTTTGACCACATTTGAAAGGACCGCTGAAAGAGAAAAGTGGCCTGAGGAGCAGTGGGCTGGACTGGTGGCTCCTCTGTTAACTGGTGAATCGCAGAAAGCTTACTATGACCTAGAGCCTAACCAAGCAAAAGACTATGTGATGCTAAAAGCTGAAATTTTGGCAAGGCTGGGTGTCACCCAGGCTGTCCGGGCTCAGCGTGTGCATAACTGGACTTTCCAGCTTGGAAAACCCCCCAGGTCTCAAATGTATGATCTCATTCACCTGAGCAGAAAGTGGCTACAGCCAGAGACTTTGTCCGCACCAAAGATTGTGGAACGTGTTGTAATGGATCGGTTTTTGAGAGCCCTTCCTACTGCCATCCAAAAGTGGGTAAGCCATGGAGACCCAGAGACGGCCGATGGTCTTGTGGATCGTGTGGAGAAATACTTGGCTACAGAGAACCTGACGGCCTCTTCCAGAGACACTCGGACTTTCCACCCTAAGACCAGACCATCCCCAGGGGCGGATAAGAGGATTCCAAGGGGTGAGGGTGGAGAGAGTGAGAGGGTGGGAGCTCTACCCCAAGTTTGGCGAGAACAGCCTGGGAAATCAGCGGCTCAAGAGGCGGCAAGAAGGATCGTTTTCTACCGCTGCCGGCAAGCGGGACATATTGCAGCCAATTGCCCGGTTGTGGAGGAACCCATGCAGTGTGACTTTCTGACGGGCAGACGTCAGTCGCTGTGTGCGACAGTCGCATGCACTGCCATTCGAGGAACTGAGAAACATTTATGCAAAATGTGTGTTAATGGTAGAAATGTTGTGGTATTGCTGGATTCAGGTAGCCTTGTGACCCTGATAAAGGCTGAGTTAGTTAAAACAGAGGTCTCTGGGAATAGCAAGGTAGCTGTTATTTGTGTGCATGGGGACACCCGAGAGTATCCAGTGACTACAGTGTGTTTCGAGACCCCCAAAGGTACCCTCTCTCATCCAGTGGGCTTAGTATCTCAGTTACCGCATGACGCCATTGTGGGAAGGGATTTTCCGAAGTTCTGGGAACTGTGGGATGATCCTGAGCCCCTCACTGGTGCCCCTATGTACCAGGAATGTGATAGCCAGAACTCCCCTGAGAGTGGTGAGGACTCTCCGGAATTTCCCTTATCAGTATTGGCAGGGGAGACTCAAGAAACTGGAGAGGAGCCCACCTCCTCAGACGAAAACCTACCGTCTGTGGAGTTTTCTGATCTTGAGGTTCACAGGGAAAACTTTGCCACAGAACAGTTGAAAGACCCCGCCCTAATAAAGGCACGGGAAAACGTAGTGAAAATAGATGGCGAGTTAGTGAACCCAGATAATACCTGCACTTACCCATACTTCAGCGTAGAGAAGGACCTACTGTATCGGGTGGCAAAAAGGGCAGAAGAAACCGTTGAGCAGCTTGTGGTGCCCAAACCTTACAGGAAGTTGGTGTTGGAGTTGGCCCATGGGCACATTCTTGGAGGTCATCTGGGGACAGAGAAAACCCGAGAGAGGGTATTACAGAGATTCTATTGGCCGGGGGTGATGAAGGACGTAGAAAATTATTGTTCCTCCTGCCCTGTGTGTCAGAGGTTGGCCCCGATGCCACATTTCCGTAGCCCGCTGGTCCCTCTACCCATCATTGAGGTCCCGTTTGAGAGGATCGCCATGGATTTGGTAGGTCCTATAATCAAGTCCGCTAGGGGGCACCAGTACATATTAGTTATAATGGACTATGCCACCCGTTATCCAGAAGCGATCCCTCTCCGAAATACCTCGGCCAAAACCATAGCCAAAGAGCTATCTCTTGTTTTTAGCCGGGTGGGTATTTGTAAAGAACTGCTTACGGACCAAGGTACACCCTTTATGTCCCGGGTTATGAAAGAGCTGTGTAAATTGTTCAAAGTGACGCAATTGCATACGTCTGTGTATCACCCCCAAACCGATGGGCTGGTTGAAAGATTCAACAAAACCCTAAAACAAATGTTGAAGAAAGTGGTGGATAGAGATGGAAAGGATTGGGACTGTTTACTTCCTTATTTGATGTTTGCTATTAGGGAGGTGCCCCAATCCTCTACGGGATTCTCCCCCTTTGAGTTACTGTATGGGAGACACCCAAGAGGGCTGTTGGATATTGCCAAGGAAACTTGGGAAAGTGAGAGTTCTCCCCACAGGAGTGTGATTGAGCATGTCGCCCTGATGCAAGATCGAATTGCACAGGTAATGCCCATCGTGAAGGAACATTTGGCCCAAGCGCAGTTGGCACAGCAGAGAGTGTACAACCGTGGAGCCAAGACCCGTACCTTTTCCCCGGGGGATAGGATATTGGTACTTGTCCCTACGGTTGAAAGTAAATTCCTTGCCAAATGGCAAGGCCCCTACGAGAGAATGGAAAAAGTGAGCGAAGTGAATTACAAGGTCAGACAACCAGGAAGGCGAAAGCCCGAACAGATCTATCACGTTAATCTGTTGAAAGCCTGGAGGGATAGAGAGTCCCTAGTCGCAGACACTTGGTCACCAGCTCAAACTGGTTGCGTGATTCCTGAGGTTGGAATAGCAGCCACCTTGTCACAACCCCAACAACAGGAGGTTAAGGAGTTTGTGCTTCGCAACAAGGAGGTATTCTCTGAGCTGCCGGGACAAACATCTGGGGTAGAGCATGACATCATTACCCCGCCCGGTGAAAGGGTGAAGTTAAAACCCTATCGGATCCCAGAGGCTCGACGGGAGGCAATACGGGAGGAAGTACAGAAAATGCTGAACTTAGGGGTGATAGAGGAGTCCCAAAGTGATTGGTCTAGTCCCATCGTGTTGGTGCCTAAACCGGATGGGAGCTGGCGATTTTGTAACGATTTTCGTCAGTTGAACAAAGTTACAAAATTTGACACCTACCCCATGCCACGTATAGATGAGTTGATCGACCGGCTGGGAACAGCCCGATACATGACGACTCTTGACCTCACAAAAGGGTATTGGCAAATCCCCCTGGCCAAGTCGGCCAAAGAGAAAACCGCATTTGTAACCCCAGACGGGGCGTTCCAATATAAAAGAATGCCGTTCGGGTTACAGAATGCGCCGGCCACATTCCAGCGGAAAATGGACCAGATGCTGAGGCCCCATCGGAAGTATGCTGCGGCTTACCTGGATGACGTAATTGTCCATAGCACAGATTGGGCCTCACATCTGCCAAAAGTGCAAGCAGTCCTGGACTCTGTTCGGGAAGCGGGGTTTACGGCTAACCCCAAGAAGTGTACCATTGGGCAGGAGGAGGCCAAATATCTTGGGTACACCATTGGGAGGGGAGTAATAAAACCCCAACTCAACAAAGTCGAGGCCATCCAGAGTTGGCCACGTCCCAACAGCAAGAAGCAGGTACGAGCCTTTCTGGGAATCGCTGGGTATTATCGGCGATTCATTCCCCACTTTGCTTCTAAGGCTGTGCCCCTAACCAACCTAACGAAGGGGAAAGGGTCGGTCATGATTAAATGGACCCCCGAGGCTGAGGCAGCATTCCAATTCTTGAAACAAGCCTTATGTAGCCAGCCAGTGTTGTACTCACCCGACTTCTCTAAAGACTTTGTCGTACAAAGTGATGCGTCAGATGTGGGGTTAGGAGCAGTATTGTCCCAGGTCTGGAACGGGGAAGAGCACCCAGTCATTTACCTCAGCAGGAAGTTGAAGTCCCATGAGGTAAATTACGCCACCGTTGAAAAGGAGTGTTTAGCGGTGAAGTGGGCTCTAGATTCCCTTCGGTACTACCTGCTAGGTAGGCACTTTGACATGGTTACGGATCACGCTCCGTTAAAGTGGATGGCTCAAAACAAGGAAACAAATAGAAGAGTGAATAGGTGGTTCCTGGCCCTCCAGGAATTCAACTTCACAGTAAAGCATCGCCCTGGCGTTCAAATGGGGAATGTGGATGCTTTGTCTCGAGTACATGAATGCCTGATTGCTGGTGTTCCAACCCCGAGGTTAAAACAAGAGGGGGGGGGTATGTGACAGCAGGAAGGTAAAGTCACCTGGTTGCATCCAGGGGGGTAGATATATTTCGCCCAGATTCAGGCTTTACGCCGACTTATACAACTAGGTGGAGAGTTGTATAAGCCCAGCTGAGGCTAGTGGGCTCATGGATGACTCATACCTCTAGGGAGAGGGCTGGGCGTCGTGCAGACAGGGAGTTGATGAGACCAGCTGAAGCTTGTCAGCTCATTTAGGCCTCTATAAGAACTCCCAGCTTCATTAGATGTTAGCTCATGCCTGGAACCAGACCTGTGTGGACTGTCTAGGGAGAGTGAACCCCTGTGCGGTGAGGCAAAGCCTGTGTGGCTATTTGCTTGGACATTTAAAACCAGGGACTTAGGGACTAGGACAGCACTAGGCTGATCCCAGTTGTTAGTTAGGAAACCTGTATGTTTAGTCAGAGGTCAACTTGACCAGGATTTATTTTGGTTATGTTTCTTTTGCTTTGCTGTGTTTTGTCACTGTAAATAGAAAATAAACCGCACCTTTTTGATTTTGAAAACCACAACCTCCGTTTGCTGGGCCTGTTTTGTGTGGGGAGCCCATCCCGGGGGTCACACACACCCGCTGCCGAGCTAACCCCCTCACACTATATATATATATATATATATGTAGCGGGGCTCACCCCTCTCTCTATCTTCATCGGTTATATGGCTTGTTGTCTAGGGGTACCTGGGAGAGAGGGATAAGACACACCACGGCCCATGTCCTCCATAGCTAAGAGGTGAAGGCCAGCAAATTGGGTTTTGTGTAGGTGTCCTAGAGTCAAGTCCAGTACTTCGTCCCTGACTCCTTTGCTTCTAGTAACCAGAGTTCCACACAGTGAATAGGTCCAACTCAGTTTTATTCTTCTTGCCAAGCAATAAAACAGTTTCTTTACTTTGGAAAATGGGGACAGATCGAGGCACAATCCTCTCCCTTCTGCTGCTGACCACTGTGCTGTCACCAGTGGTGAATAGTCACTGCCACTGACTAGGTGATGTAGAACATGAATTTCCTTCGCTCACTCTGCCCCTGTCAGAGGAAGAAATCCGTCCAAGGGAGAAATGGAGGCCTCTCCGTCACCAGCGATGCTGCGCTGGACTCTTCAGAGAAGTTACTGCACACCAGTCCTCACGAACTCAGACACGGGCACCCAAGGAGTTAGGGCCCCCTCAGATTCCTCCACCCTCGCGGAACTCAGTCGAAGGTACTGAGCCCCAGGCATCCGCCATAGTACCTCACCCCAGGCTAAAGGTGCCTGAGATGGACTCCATCTCCGCTCCGGCTAGGTCAAGGGCACCTAGGCCTGGAACACCGGAACGCCAGCACCCAAGCTGAAGGTGCCTGGGTGCGGCCGCATCTTCTGACTCCGGACTCTAACCCCGTGATCAGGGCGTCCGCCCCTTTTATGACCTCTCCCTTTCGCGCCACAGCGGGTTCCCCGCCCCGCTGTACCAGCTCCAGGGGAGGACAAAAAGGTACAGTCTTGCGGTGCGAGCCCAACCCCGGTCCAAGGCAACAACACCACCCATAGGCTGGCGGGAACTTCACACCACCAGAGTCCTCCAAGACTCACAAAGGGAACCTTGAATTTCCTAGCAATCAAGGCATCTGGGTTACACTACCACCCAGATGCTTCCCCTAAATTCAAGTACCCGCTACACTCTCCCCCTGGTGATTTGACACTGGTCCCCAGTGTCTGGTACAAACTCACATCCCACAAGGATGGTGACATAAGTTCAGCCCAGAAACCAAACTACACATTTTAGCCCTGAATTGTGCCAAGACCTGAATGGGAAAGGGAAAACTTAAAACAATATAACTATAAAACTTTTTTCAATAAAACACTGTAAATATCTCACACATTTACATTCTTCCCTCCCCCTGGCTATCTAAGGACCACCCATTCTCAGCAGCCTTGATAGACGAATCTCCTGCAGAGGGAAAGAAAAGAAACATACATCCTAACAACATATGTGTGTTTGCTTGGAATAAATGAGTCTATCCGAGAAGAAACCCATTCACTCCAATAAGTACTGCATAATGTCAAAAAATAGGATTTTTATAACAGCTTACCTGTAAAATCCTTTTCTTGGAGTACATCACGGGACACAGAGCGACATAGTCATTACTAATGGGTTATATAGATACCGTCAGGTGCTGGCACTGGCAACTTCCAAAACCGGAAGTACCCTCCCCTATATAAGCCCCTCCCATCCGGGAGCACCTCAGTTTTGTAGCAAAGCAATAAGTGTCCCCAAAGAGGGGCGGGAGCTCTGTGTCCCGTGATGTACTCCAAGAAAAGGATTTTACAGGTAAGCTGTTATAAAAATCCTATTTTCTTTCTCGTACATCACTGGACACAGAGCGACATAGTCATTACTAATGGGATGTCCTAAAGCAATGCCAAATGAGGGGGGGGATACACCATATATAAGCTGAGCGCTATCAGACATGAGGATCTTTTGCGGCCTGCAACACACTGCGCCCAAAGGCGACATCCTCCTGACTTCTAACGTCCACCTGGTAGAACCTAGTAAACGTGTGAACTGAAGACCATGTTGCGGCCTTACAGATTTGAGCCAGGGAGGCCTGGTGATGCACTGCCCATGAAGTCCCCGCTCTAACTTTGAACGGAGGCGGTCTCCTTCTCAAGCCATAGGCTTGTATTATGACCTGTCGAATCCACTTGGCTAAAGTAGATTTTGACGCTGCCTGACCCTTTCTGGGGCCTTCCGGCAGAATAAACAAAGTATCCGTTCTGCGAATCTGAGCAGTGGCTTTTTAGATAAGCTTTAACTGCTCTTACTACATCCAAAGAATGCAATAACTTTTCCTCTACCGAAGTAGGTTTGGGGAAAAAAGAAGGAAGAACCACATCTTGGTTCAAATGAAACCTCGATACCACCTTAGGAAGAAAGGCTGGATGAGGACGTAACACTACTCTGTCCTTATGGATAACCAGATATGGCTCCTTACAGGACATAGCTGCTAATTCCGACACTCTTTTAGCCGAACAAATGGCTACTAGAAAAATCAATTTCCTGGTGAGAAGAACCAAAGAAATATGCTGTAATGGTTCAAATGGTTGTTTCTGTAGAACCGACAGAACCAAGTTTAGATCCCATGGACATATGGGAATATTAACCGGAGGACTAATACGCATCACTCCTTGTATAAAGGCTTTGACTAGTGAATGCGAAGCCAAGGGCCTTTGAAAAAATATTGACAAGGCCGAAATCTGACCCTTGATAGTACTCAAGGCAAGCTTCCTATCTACAGCCCATTGTAGGAAGTCCAGAATCCTACCTATTACGTATTTACGTGGATGCCATTTCTTGGCCTCACACCAGGCGATGTACGCCTTCCAGATTCTATAGTAGATCTGCCTGGATACCGGCTTCCTGGCATTGATCATGGTAGATACCACAGAATTAGAGAGCCCTCTCTTTTTTAGAATGTGGGCTTCAATAGCCAGGCCGTCAAACCTAGGGCTGGTAAGGAAGGGTGGTATATCGGTCCTTGCGAAAGCAGGTCCGGACGACGTGGGAGAGTCCAAGGACTCCCCACTGATATTTTACAATCTCCGCGTACCACGCTCTTCGGGCCACGCTGGAGCCACCAGAATCACTGGTTTCTTTTCTACCCTGATTCTGCGGAGTAATCGAGGTAACAATTGTGGCGGTGGAAATGCATATATCAGCTTGAACTGATCCCAAGGGAACACTAGGGCATCCGAGCCGCAAGCTAGGGGATCCCTTGTCCGAGAGACAAACCTGTCCACCTTTGCGTTGAATCTGGATGCTAGAAGATCTACATCCGATGCTCCCCACCGCTGACATATTGTCCAGAAAACCTCGGGGTGAAGGGACCCTTCCTCTGGGGATAATTGCTGGCGACTTAGAAAGTCCGCCTTCCAATTCTCCACTCCTGGAATGAATACCGCAGATATGGCTGGGACATATCTTTCTGCCCATTTCAGGATGTAATTTACTTCCCTCTGGGCTGCACGACTCCTGGTGCCCCCCTGATGATTGATATATGCCACTGCTGTGGCATTGTCTGATTGAATTCTGACAGGGGACCCTTGGAGTTTGGATGTCCATGCTACTAGGGCATACCGGGCTGCTCGTATCTCTAAGAGATTGATGGGCAGGGCCTTTTCTGCATCCGACCATCTGCCCTGGAGAGACTATTGCTCCAGTACAGCTCCCCAGCCTATAAGGCTGGCATCTGTAGTGACCACCTTCCAAGAAATCGGACTGAAGGATTTCCCTTTTTCCAGATTCTGGGGAACCAACCACCAACGGAGGCTCTTGCGAACGGAAGGGGACAAGGACATTGTAAGTCTAGGACCTGAACTTTTTTGTTCCAGGCTGACAGTATGGCCCCTTGCAAATTCCTTGAATGGAATTGACCGTAGGGTACTGCTTCGAATGATGCCACCATTTTTCCCAGCAGCCTCATGCACAGGCGTATGGACGGCTGTCTTTTTTGTACCCACTAAGTGGATCAAATCTTTCAAAGACAACACCTTTCCTCGAGGCAAGAATATTTTTCTCTGGCCTGAATCCAACCTTAGCCCCAAGTATTCCAGACTTTTGACTGGTTTTAGGGCTGACTTGTCTCGGTTGATAATCCAACCGTGATATTCCAGATACTTGATTGTCTCGTGAACAACCACTTCTAGTTTTTTCACTGAGTGGTCTATCAGCAACAAGTCATCTAGATATGCCATTATCATTACACCTTGTGTTCTTAGATTGGCCAATAAAGGGCCAGAATTTTTGTAAATACTCGTGGTGCTGTGGCCAAACCGAAGGGTAAGGCTCTGAACTGAAAATGGCGCCCTTCTACTGCAAAGCGTAGAAATTTTTGGTGGACTGGAAAGATGGGAATGTGCAAATAAGCATCTTTGATGTCGATCGCGGCTAACCAATCCTCCCCTTGTAGGGTAGTGGCCACCGATCGGATCGACTCCATCGGAAAGTCCTGATATACAGGAATTTGTATAGCCCTTTTAGAATTAATATGGGCCTCCCGTCCGCGTTTGCTTTGGGACTGTAAAGAGGTTTGAGTAAAACCCGAACCCTCATTCTTCCAGGGGAACCTCCATAATTACTCCTTGGAGCAATAGTTGTTCTAGTGCCACAGGAGGGACTCTCTCTTCCGGGGATCCCTTGGCACGTTTGACCTCAAAAATGGGAAGGAGGAGAGTCTTTTAACTCCAAACTGTATCCCAAACATACCGCGGAAAGCACCTATCTGTCTTGATCGTGTCCCGCCAGGTCTCTTGCGAACAACTGGAGTCCTCCCCCCACCCGACTGAGTGGGGGCAACCCTTCAATGAATTTAACTTTGGGGGAGGTTTTGTACCTCCCCTGACCCAGGGTTTCTCATTACCCTGCTATTGTCCCTGTTTTTTACCCCCGGGAATTGACCGAGGAGGCCGTCGGAACTGTTACACAGCCGATGCCTCAGGGACTGGAGAAGCAGGCCTCTTAAAGAGGGACCTCTAACTCTGTTTTTAACCGGCAAGAGCGTATTTACCGCTGGAAATTTTCTGGATATATTTGTCCAGGTTTTCCCTGAATAAGCGTTCACCATGAAATGGGACGCTAACCAGCCATTCTTTACAGGGAGCTTCAGCAGACCAGTTTTTGAGCCATAGAAGCCTACGCATATGTACTATAGACAGCGTAAGGCGGGATGGACTGAATCCTTTATGGCGTCAACCGCAAAGCCTAAGGCTCTAGGTAGATCAGCTAGGGCAAAGCCTGCTGATCTGTCAAGTCCCTCAAGACCTGTTTCAACTGATCCTTCACTGCTTAGCAGACCCCAATAGCTGCTACTGCTGGTTGTGTCACCAAGCTTGCTGTAGAAAGAAGCAGACTTTCATAAGGACTCCAATCTTTTATCTATTGGGTTCTTGAACATTTGGACATTATCCACTGGACATGTCAGTGATTTATACATACAAGAGATGGCTGCGTCCACTGTAGGGACCTTCCATTTTTTTTTTTTTTGATGAACTTATCCTCCATGGGATAGACCACCGGAAATCTCTTGGGGGAATAAATATTTTCTCAGGACGTTCCCAATCCTGGTAAATAAGCCCTTTCAGTAAAGGGTGAAGTGGAAAAGAACAGACAGTCTGGGGGCTTCTAGCGACCCCAACGAGGATACAGTAGTGGTTGATGGTTCCGCAAGGTGCATTTTTAAATGCTGATCGGACCATGTTAGTCAGAGACTGAACCCATAATCTTTCAGCTTGAGATGCTGAGAAAAGGTTCCCCCACTGTTGACTCCTCTATAACAGAATCAACCTTATCCTGATCCCCTTCAGGCAGGTCGATCCCTGTATGGGACTGTTGCTCTGCTAACAGGCACTCTGAAGGAGGAGACGGAGATCGGGCGTGCTTTCCCTGACAGGGAGGCAGCGGTCAATGTTGACAATCTCTCTCTAATCCTCCCAGAGCTGAGGAAAATAGGATTTTTATAACAGCTTACCTGTAAAATCCTTTTCTTGGAGTACATCACGGGACACAGAGCGACATAGTCATTACTAATGGGTTATATAGATACCGTCAGGTGCTGGCACTGGCAACTTCCAAAACCGGAAGTACCCTCCCCTATATAAGCCCCTCCCATCCGGGAGCACCTCAGTTTTGTAGCAAAGCAATAAGTGTCCCCAAAGAGGGGTGGGAGCTCTGTGTCCCGTGATGTACTCCAAGAAAAGGATTTTACAGGTAAGCTGTTATAAAAATCCTATTTTCTTTTTCGTACATCACGGGACACAGAGCGACATAGTCATTACTAATGGGATGTCCTAAAGCAATGCCAAATGAGGGGGGGGATACACCATATATAAGCTGAGCGCTATCAGACATGAGGATCTTTTGCGGCCTGCAACACACTGCGCCCAAAGGCGACATCCTCCTGACTTCTAACGTCCACCTGGTAGAACCTAGTAAACGTGTGTACCGAAGACCATGTTGCGGCCTTACAGATTTGAGCCAGGGAGGCCTGGTGATGCACTGCCCATGAAGTTCCAACTGCTCTCGTGGAGTGCGCCCTAACTTTGAACGGAGGCGGTCTACTTCTCAAGCTATAGGCTTGTATTATGACCTGTCGAATCCACTTGGCTAAAGTAGATTTTGACGCTGCCTGACCCTTTCTGGGGCCTTCCGGCAGAATAAACAAAGTATCCGTTCTGCGAATCTGAGCAGTGGCTTTTAGATAAGCTTTAACTGCTCTTACTACATCCAAAGAATGCAATAACTTTTCCTCTACCGAAGTAGGCTTGGGGAAAAAAGAAGGAAGAACCACATCTTGGTTCAAATGAAAACTCAATACCACCTTAGGAAGAAAGGCTGGATGAGGACGTAACACTACTCTGTCCTTATGGATAACCAGATATGGCTCCTTACAGGACATAGCTGCTAATTCCGATACTCTTTTAGCCGAACAAATGGCTACTAGAAAAATCTATTTCCTGGTGAGAAGCACCAAGGAAATATGCTGTAATGGTTCAAATGTTTGTTTCTGTAGAACCGACAGAACCAAGTTTAGATCCCATGGACATATGGGAATATTAACCGGAGGACTAATACGCATCACTCCTTGTATAAAGGCTTTGACTAGTGAATGCGAAGCCAAGGGCCTTTGAAAAAATATTGACAAGGCCGAAATCTGACCCTTGATAGTACTCAAGGCAAGCTTCCTATCTACAGCCCATTGTAGGGAGTCCAGACTCCTACCTATTACGTACTTACGTGGATGCCATTTCTTGGCTTCACACCAGGCGATGTACGCCTTCCAGATTCTATAGTAGATCTGCCTGGATACCGGCTTCCTGGCATTGATCATGGTAGATACCACAGAATTAGAGAGCCCTCTCTTTTTTAGAATGTGGGCTTCAATAGCCAGGCCGTCAAACCTAGGGCTGGTAAGGAAGGGTGGTATATCGGTCCTTGCGAAAGCAGGTCCGGACGATGTGGGAAAGTCCAAGGACTCCCCACTGACATTTTACAATCTCCACGTACCACGCTCTTCGGGGCCACGCTGGAGCCACCAGAATCACTGGTTTCTTTTCTACCCTGATTCTGCGGAGTAATCGAGGTAACCATTGTGGCGGTGTGAATGCATATATCAGCTTGAACTGATCCCAAGGGAACACTAGGGCATCCGAGCCGCAAGCTAGGGGATCCCTTGTCCGAGAGACAAACCTGTCCCCCTTTGCGTTGAATCTGGATGCTAGAAGATCTACATCCGATGTTCCCCACCGCTGACATATTGTCCAGAAAACCTCGGGGTGAAGGGACCCTTCCTCTGGGCCTAATTGCTGGCGACTTAGAAAGTCCGCCTTCCAATTCTCCACTCCTGGAATGAATACCGCAGATATGGCTGGGACATATTTTTTCTGCCCATTTCAGGATGTAATTTACTTCCCTCTGGGCTGCACGACTCCTGGTGCCACCCTGGTGATTGATATATGCCACTGCTGTGGCATTGTCTGATTGAATTCTGACAGGTGACCCTTGGAGTTTGGATGTCCATGCTACTAGGGCATACCGGGCTGCTCGTATCTCTAAGAGATTGGTGGGCAGGGCCTTCTCTGCTTCTGACCACTTGCCCTGGAGAGACCATTGCTCCAGTACTGCCCCCCAGCCTATGAGGCTGGCATCTGTAGTGACCACCTTCCAAGAAACCGGACTGAAGGATTTCCTTTTTTCCAGATTCTGGGAAACCAACCACCAACGGAGGCTCTTGCGAACGGAAGGGGACAAGGACATTGTAAGTCTAGGCCTGAATTTTTTTGTTCCAGGCTGACAGTATGGCCCCTTGCAAATTCCTTGAATGGAATTGACCGTAGGGTACTGCTTCGAATGATGCCACCATTTTTCCCAGCAGCCTCATATACAGGCGTATGGACGGCTGTCTTTTTTGTACCCACTAAGTGGATCAAATCTTTCAAAGACAACACCTTTCCTCGAGGCAAGAATATTTTTCTCTGGCCTGAATCCAACCTTAGCCCCAAGTATTCCAGAGTTTTGACTGGTTTTTAGGGCTGACTTGACTCGGTTGATAATCCAACCGTGAGATTCCAGATACTTGATCGTCTTGTGAACGACCACGCCTAGTTTTTTCACTGAGTGGTCTATCAGCAACAAGTCATCCAGATATGCCATTATCATTACACCTTGTGTTCCTAGATTGGCCAATAAAGGGCCAGAATTTTTGAAAACACTCGTGGTGCTGTGGCCAAACCGAAGGGTAAGGCTCTGAACTGAAAATGGCGCCCTTCTACTGCAAAGCGTAGAAATTTTTGGTGGACTGGAAAGATGGGAATGTGCAAATAAGCATCTTTGATGTCGATCGTGGCTAACCAACCCTCCCCTTGTAGGTCAGTGGCCACCGATCGGATGGACTCCATCGGAAAGACCTGATATACAGGAATTTGTATAGCCCTTTTAGAATTAATATGGGCCTCCCGTCCGCGTTTGCTTCGGGACTGTAAAGAGGTTTGAGTAAAACCCGAACCCTCATTCTTCCAGGGGACCTCCATAATTACTCCTTGGAGCAATAGTTGTTCTAGTGCCAACAGGAGGGACTCTCTCTTCCGGGGATCCCTTGGCACGTTTGACCTCAAAAATGGGAAGGAGGAGAGTCTTTTAACTCCAAACTGTATCCCAAACCTACTGCGGAGAGCACCTATCTGTCTTGATCGTGTCCCGCCAGGTCTCTTGCGAACAACTGGAGTCCTCCCCCCACCCGACTGAGTGGGGGCTTCAATGAATTTAACTTTGGGGGAGGTTTTGTACCTCCCCTGACCCAGGGTTTCTCATTACCCTGCTACTGTCCCTGTTTTTTACCCCCGGGATTTGACCGAGGAGGCCGTCGGAACTGTTACACAGCCGATGCCCCAGGGACTGGAGAAGCAGGCCTCTTAAAGAGGGACCTCTAACTCTGCTTTTAACCGGCAAGAGCGTATTTTTACCGCTGGAAATTTTCTGGATATATTTGTCCAGGTTTTCCCTGAATAAGCGTTCACCATGAAATGGGACGCTAACCAGCCATTCTTTACAGGGAGCTTCAGCAGACCAGTTTTTGTGCCATAGGAGCCTACGCGTATGTACTATAGACAGCGTAAGGCGGGAGGCCTGATGGACTGAATCCTCTATGGCGTCAACCGCAAAGCCTAAGGCTCTAGGTAGATCAGCTAGGGCAAAGCCTGCTGATCTGTCAAGTCCCTCAAGACCTGTTTCAACTGATCCTTCACTGCTTAGCAGACCCCAATAGCTGCTACTGCTGGTTGTATCACCAAGCAGATTTTCATAAGGACTCCAATCTTTTATTGGGTTCTTGAACATTTGGACATTATCCACTGGACATGTCAGTGATTTATACATACAAGAGATGGCTGCGTCCACTGTAGGGACCTTCCATTTTTTTTTTTTTTTTTGATGAACTTATCCTCCATGGGATAGACCACCGGAAATCTCTTGGGGGAATAAATATTTTCTCAGGACGTTCCCAATCCTGGTAAATGAGCCCTTTCAGTAAAGGGTGAAGTGGAAAAGAAAAAACAGTCTGGGGGCTTCTAGCGACCCCAACGAGGATACAGTAGTGGTTGATGGTTCCGCAAGGTGCATTTTTAAATGCTGATCGGACCATGTTAGTCAGAGACTGAACCCATAATCTTTCAGCTTGAGATGCTGAGAAAAGGTTCCCCCACTGTTGATTCCTCTATAACAGAATCAACCTCATCCTGATCCCCTTCAGGCAGGTCGATCCCTGTATGGGACTGTTGCTCTGCTAACAGGCACTCTGAAGGAGGAGACGGAGATCGGGCGTGCTTTCCCTGACAGGGAGGCAGCGATAAATGTTGACAATCTCTCTCTAATCCTCCCAGAGCTGAGGAAAAAACCTCCTCTGTTACATACACAGGAGCAGGTGACTGAGGACAGCCACAGTACCAAGTACCCCTGCGGGGTCTCTACGGTCACTTACCTCTGAACTTCAGGGGAGACTGGTGCAGCAGAAGTATGCCCAAGATCCTCAGAGCCCGATGAGACCCCCTTCGCTTCCTGGAAGATTCAGTTCCGGAGCTTCTGGACGGCATATTCCTAAGCCTAAAGCTGAGGTATTCCAGCCGTAATACACCACTTTTACTGAGAATAGTCTAGCACAATTGCTGCTATATCACAGTTGGTGTCTACTAATGTGCCTTTCTAGGGGATGCCTGTATCAACCGCTTGCTGTATGCCTTTAAATGTTGCCAGCTCTGTCTCTGTACTTCATAGCCAGCTCACTACAATATTGTGGTTTTTTTAAAACTGCTGGGACGCCCGCACATGCGCAGAAGCGCTGCGGCGCGCACAGAGCGTCATCCCCCAGGCTCCGCCCCCTTTCCCGGCTCACCTCTATATATAGAGGCGCGTGCACGCGCACGCGCGCGTGCGCCTTCGGCGCTAATTTCAAATATGGTAACAAGGGACAGGAGCCAGGGCCCCTCTTTGCCGCAGGCCGGGGGATGGACAAACACTGCAACATGGCAGAGGAAGCAGTTTCCTATAAGAGAACTCACCATCTGCCTGGACTTTGCTCTGCTGAGAAGAAGCTAGTCCACATGACAAGAAAACATTCCACAGCGGCCTCTAGTGGACAAACACAGGTACCGCAGTCTAATATATTAAATATATATAAAAAAAAATTTTTTTTTTTTTTTTTTTTTCTTCACCACCTTTAAAAATTATTACATTTTTTTAGTAGTTACAGGCATGCACAGAATTTTGCGGGAATACCATTAGGTAACAGACAGAAAGACAAATTAGGCTTGGGGGTCCCCCAATAGAACCAAGTTCCTGGGGGCCCCCACTTACCTGTTCCCCGCCGCAGGACTTTGTTTGGTCCACAAAAGCCCAAACTTCACCTATCACGGCAGGCATTGTAATCAAACCTTCAGGGACCGGGTTCCCAAGGATTCCACTCCCCTGGACCTGTATAGCACCCTGCACAGAAAACATCTTGGTCGTGGGTATGACCAGAGCTCTGGATCCCAGGGTCCAGCTCTCCTAAGAGAAGCATTACAGGCAAAACCTTGCTCTTCTCTGCAAGGCCCGGGTACCGACCGTTTAGCTATGAAGCTTTTTTGGTCGGATCCGGAATAGCTTACTGAGGCCCAAAAGAACCTGTACGCAAGCTCAGTGAAAAACACATGTTTCTTCTTGGCCAACACCTTAGACACTGGCAAAAAACTGAGGTGCTCCCGGATGGGAGGGGCTTATATAGGGGAGGGTACTTCCGGTTTTGGAAGTTGCCAGTGCCAGCACCTGACGGTATCTATATAACCCATTAGTAATGACTATGTCGCTCTGTGTCCCGTGATGTACAAAAAAGAAAAAACCTCCTCTGTTACATACACAGGAGCAGGTGAACTGAGGACAGCCACAGTACCAAGTACCCCTGCGGGGTCTCTACGGTCACTTACCTCTGAACTTCAGGGGAGACTGGTGCAGCAGAAGTATGCCCAAGATCCTCAGAGCCCGATGAGACCCCCTTCGCTTCCTGGAAGATTCAGTTCCGGAGCTTCTGGACGGCATATTCCTAAGCCTAAAGCTGAGGTATTCCAGCCGTAATACACCACTTTTACTGAGAATAGTCTAGCACAATTGCTGCTATATCACAGTTGGTGTCTACTAAAGTGCCTTTCTAGGGGATGCCTGCATCAACCGCCTCTGTGTGCCTTTATATTGTTGCTAGCTCTGTCTGTGCACTTCAACAGCCAGCTATAATGTGCTTTAAAACACGCTGGACGCCCGCACATGCGCAGTAGCGCCGCGGCGCACACCTGAGCGTCATCCACCCGCTCCGCCCCTTTTTCCAGATCGCCTCTATGAATAGAGGCGCGTGCACGCGCACGCGCGCGGGCACATGCGCCTTCGGCGCCTTTTTTGAAAACAACAAGGAGCTAGATGGGAGCCAGGGTCCCTTTGCCGCAGGGCCCAGGGATGGATGAGCGCAGCAACAGGGCAGAGGAGACAGCTTCCCAGGAGAGAACATACCAACTGCCTGGATTTGATTCTGGAAGAAAAAAATCCACATTACAAGAAAAAAGAACCATAGCGGCCTCTAGTGTCTAACACAGGTACCGCGGTCTTACATTTTTTTTTTTTTTTTCTTGCCTACTATTAAAATTTTTACATTTTCTCAGTAGTAACAGGCATACACAGAATATTAGCGGGAATACCTTAGGTAACAGGCAGAAAGACAAAATAGGCTTGGGGGTCCCTCAATAGAACCAAGTTCCCGAGGGCCCCCACTTACCTTTTCCTCGCCGCAGGACTCTGTTTGGTCCACAGAAGCCCAAACTTCACCTATCACGGCAGGCATTGTAATCAAACCTTCAGGGACCGGGTTCCCAAGGATTCCACTCCCCTGGACCTGTATAGCACCCTGCACAGAAAACATCTTGGTCGTGGGTATGACCAGAGCTCTGGATCCCAGGGTCCAGCTCTCCTAAGAGAAGCATTACAGGCAAAACCTTGCTCTTCTCTGCAAGGCCCGGGTACCGACCGTTTAGCTATGAAGCTTTTTTGGTCGGATCCGGAATAGCTTACTGAGGCCCAAAAGAACCTGTACGCAAGCTCAGTGAAAAACACATGTTTCTTCTTGGCCAACACCTTAGACACTGGCAAAAAACTGAGGTGCTCCCGGATGGGAGGGGCTTATATAGGGGAGGGTACTTCCGGTTTTGGAAGTTGCCAGTGCCAGCACCTGACGGTATCTATATAACCCATTAGTAATGACTATGTCGCTCTGTGTCCCGTGATGTACGAGAAAGAAAAACAAACAATCGTTGCGCAACACTGCCACCTGGTGACAGTGCCGCGGTCAAGACACTCATCACTTCCAGATGAACTTTTTTCTTTCTCCTTTTCTCTTGATCATTTCTCTGTGACCCTACACTAACTAAAACCCAGAGTCACTGATTTCTCTTGAGTGCAAGAAGGAGGGAGAACGAAACAAAAACAGCTCCCATTTCTCCAAAGAGTAGAACTGCCCAAATACAAAAAAAAAACTAGGGCACAGTCCCTGTGTTCCGGAAAAGGCACTCCGGAAAGTTCAGCCATGAATGGAAAAGAAAAGCACACGGGAGTCTCTTTCCCTTTTTTTCCTTTTATAGGTAAAACCTTGGATGAGGCAACGACACAGGCTTCAGACGGTCATCAAAAGCCTCCACATGGTACTCAACACTTTTTCCTTCCTTACGGCAAATCACCACTTTGTCCGCATGAATGTGTCTTCCCAGCATCCACTTAGCTTTACAGTCCTGGAACTTCTTGGTGACCGTTGGTGAACAGGAAAGGTACCGCCGTGCTTGCTGTACTTTAAGTTTGTCCCACACAAAGGTATCATACCATCGTTGCCGAAAAACTTCCACCTCGTAGAGCAGTTCCCGAGGCAGATACGGGTATTCCCACCCAAATTCCTGAGCAACCTTCTGGCCAAAGAGACGCTGCAGCCTTGACAAAGGTGGCATAGTGGCTCGGTCTCCTTCTCCAGGTGGAACAATCGCTTCTGGATGGCGAGGTGCGTTCACCACCTCGGTAGATCTGGGCCTAGGAGCCTGCAGTGATTGACGTTGCGCTCCCGCAACAGGAACGGGTGAAATGGATGTTGAATCCAGAAGGGGAACGTCAGACAGAGGACCAGCTTCTTCCCTTGGTGCCGAGGCCTCTACCCGAGGTGTACTATCTCCAGTAGACATGGGCAGGTCCCTTGTGACACGGGACGAGGGTAGCTTCATCTTGTCCCATCCCTTCTGATGGAAGATTTCGTCTATCTCCCCATCATCGCCAATGTCAGACAATGAATCCAGGTCAGAGGTGTCGTAGCATTCAGCGGGCAAATAATTCCCAGTCACGGAACTATCCCCCTTGACGGCCTCTACCGACTGTGGGCTACAGCCACTTGTAACCACGCAGACAGTCCCAACCCCTGGCTCACCTGGGCCTTTAGAAGAACAGGGATGTCCAGGACTTTTTCTACCGGATCCATCCAGGCCAGGCAAGCAGTGGGGCGAAGCTCTTCCACGACCACACAAGGCCATCACTAGGCCGACTTTCCTCTTCGGTGGCCGGAGCAGGGAGCTGCTGGTGACCGAGGCAGCATCCTCGGATTTTTCTCTTTTCATCTCCGCTTGGGCAGTCACTTCGCCCGGATCAGTGCGCACGGGGAATGCACCAGCATCGATCTCTCCTTCCGGAGTGGCAGTCCCTGTGAGGTAGTTGAGGTGGAAAGCGCAAGGCTTTTCTGTGGATGGTTCCACCTCGAAGAGAAATTCTTTGCAGACCTCACAGCGCCCAAACGGCTTCAGCTGGACCACCAGTCCCGAACAGCCGGGACAGATCACACCGAGGGCCTCCATGTCTCTGCAGGTGTACAGAGCCAATCGCCCCCGGGGCCTTAGTCTTATCCCCGTATCCATAATCGGAGCAGCCAGAGAAGACATATCCGCGAAGGAAGGAACTGAAATCCACGGAGCGTTTGAAGCCATCCTCTCCCTTTGCTGCTCCATTGCGCACTGACCCACCTGCGCCGGAATCTCCACGTGCGTACGTCCACATGGCCAGACTCCTCCCACCTTCTGCACTTGTTTGCTGGCTTTTCCCTTTCCCCGCCCACGAACTACGCAGCTGTGGGTTGCCTCGTGGTGCGTTGGCCAATATGGCCGACCTACTCGGAACTCCTCCGGGCAGCAAACTTCAAATTCAGACACCATACACATCCCGGATACGATGCCCCCACGTGTAGTGGGGCTCACCCCTCTCTCTATCTTCATCGGTTATATGGCTTGTTGTATAGGGGTACCTGGGAAAGAGGGATAAGACACACCACGGCCCATGTCCTCCATAGCTAAGAGGTGAAGGCCAGCAAATTGGGTTTTGTGTAGGTGTCCTAGAGTCAAGTCCAGTACTTTGTCCCTGACTCCTTTGCTTCTAGTAACCAGAGTTCCACACAGTGAATAGGTCCAACTCAGTTTTATTCTTCTTGCCAAGCAATAAAACAGTTTCTTTACTTTGGAAAATGGGGACAGATCGAGGCACAATCCTTTCCCTTCTGCTGCTGACCACTGTGCTGTCACCAGTGGTGAATAGTCACTGCCACTGACTAGGTGATGTAGAACGTGAATTACCTTCGCTCACTCTGCCCCTGTCAGAGGAAGAAATCCGTCCAAGGGAGAAATGGAGGCCTCTCCGTCACCAGCGATGCTGCGCCAGACTCTTCAGAGAAGTTACTGCACACCAGTCCTCACGAACTCAGACACGGGCACCCAAGGAGTTAGGGCCCCCTTGGATTCCTCCACCCTCGCGGAACTCAGTCGATGGTACTGAGCCCCAGGCATCCGCCATAGTACCTCACCCCAGGCTAAAGGTGCCTGAGATGGACTCCATCTCCGCTCCGGCTAGGTCAAGGGCACCTAGGCCTGGAACACCGGAACGCCAGCACCCAAGCTGAAGGTGCCTGGGTGCGGCCGCATCTTCTGACTCCGGACTCTAAACCCGTGATCAGGGCGTCCGCCCCTTTTATGACCTCTCCCTTCGCGCCACAGCGGGTTCCCCGCCCCGCTGTACCAGCTCCAGGGGAGGACAAAAAGGTACAGTCTTGCTGTGCGAGCCCAATCCCGGTCCAAGGCAACAACGCCACCCATAGGCCAGCGGGAACTTCACACCACCAGAGTCCTCCAAGACTCACAAAGGGAACCTTGAATTTCCTAACAATTAAGGCATCTGGGTTACACTACCACCCAGATGCTTCCCCTAAATTCAAGTACCCGCTACATATATATATAATATATTCTGTCTATTCAGAGATATCAATTGAGTTGGATAAACAACACTGCTTTGCATTAGTACTCAATTATAATATCAATATAGACAATGACAGATTCCAAATACTCTATTATTAGTATCAATCTGCATCTAAGCAGTTTGAGCAGCGTTCTGCTTCACATATGTATAGCCACCCTTTCTTTGTGGCCCAGGAAAACTCTCGTGGAACAATAAATTAATAAAAACAAAAGAGGCATAATATCCTAGCCACACAAACCTCATTTCCTGTTGACATAACTGCAACTACTGGGAATTTGTGTACTTCAACTTCTGTGACACCAACAGTTGCCAGTAGACCAATTTCTGATGGTCCCATGTGCGTTCCCTTTGCCAATACACACTCGCCTCTTTTAATATCATGGCCAATTGGTCTGCAAAAAGATAGGACAGAAAGTATTTAAACAGCACAAAACACTGACATACAATGTTTATGACCGAAAAACACACATTTTGTCTATGCAACTGTGAGGACTCTTTCATGCATCATTATGTATGCAATGAATCACTAAGAATTATTTAATTATGATAAATATCCTACCTCCCCTCCAAAGAACCTCCCCAAAGTTTCACCTGCACAGGTTCCTCCAAGATCTTGGCTGTGCGGTCTACTGTAAGCCACATATGCAGCATGTGCAGAAGAATCTTCATTTATATTTGTTAAGAAATGCTCTCCAAAGAATTATATGGAGATTATTCCATGCATGCGCAAAAGAAGAAAAGCCCGGGTAGAAGTACTATGCATTGGCGGCTGTGCGGCTCTCAGTAGGCTGCTGGACGAAACTCTCAGTGGAGTAAGCCTGGTGAGTACAAGACTTTAGGAAGGTTGCTGAGGAAAGGGTCAAGGGATAGGTGGCCATGGGAATTATATTTGTAAAATAATTAATATTTCAAGATCACCTTATATCTTGCCCTGGACGAGCCTGCACCAATATACGAACTTCCAGTTCTTCTGTTCCCTGTAAAATAAAATTTATTTACTCCAAGATAAGCAACGCAGACAAGCTGCAAGTGACGGCATGTACACAATGGGTAGTTTTCGCAAAAAAATATGAAAAAATTTAGACCAACTTGAACAAAAGAAATACTCAATCCTATCTCTTGACCTGACCAAAATATGCTTGATATGTGGTATGATTTGTGTGGTGCTGCAAATGTGTCTCTTGCACCAAAGACAAAATCATTTTGTGGAATAGAATGAGATACACATTTACTTACGTCATCTGATTCTCTAATTAGCTCAGTATCCTCCACTTGTACTACTGCATCAGCACCACATGGAATTGGAGCACCAGTTGTTACTCTCATTACTTGACCTGGCATCACAGTTTGAGTTGGCTAAAGGAAAAATTAGAACACATTACCTTGTAAGAAGCATTACATTAAGGTACAGCATAGAAAAAAGGGCCAGCAAAACTAGCATGTCATTTTGAATAAATCAGGTACGCACAACATCCCTGTTTAACCACTTGCTTACTGGGCACTTAAACCCCCCTCCTGCCCAGACCAATTTTCAGCTTTCAGTGCTCTCACTCTTTGAATGACAATTGCGCGGTCATACAACACTGTACCCAAATAAATTTTTTGTCATTTTTTTTCCACAAATAGAGCTTACTCTTTCGTTCATGGACCGACACAGCTTCTCTATTGACATAGTGGGTATTATCCGTTAATTAGGAGTGACTATGCAGAAAAACTTGTAAAAAGTGTTGCATCACACCTTCTACAGTACCGCGCAGGGGGCGGACCCTCTGGGTATATCCCCTCACTCTGCATCTTGCAGATCAGATCAGTTTTTTTCTGTCTAGCAAGGAGTAGGACATGGCTCCCTTCAGGCCCATTGGTCCGGGGGAAAAATATATTTTGCTACATTTTTTGTTTCCTGCGTGTCATGGATATGCAGTAGTGTTTGTCTGTCAGCTTACCTTCCTTCCCATGTGTTCATCTTAGAGGCCTGAGCCCTTTCACCTGGCTTCCTTTATAATCTCCTCCCAGCCAGACTCCACCCCAGGCCCTATCACAGAACACTATATTAACCTGTGCACTGCAAGCCTGCTTTGCTGATCAACGTGTTTGTTAGGCATTGTGTGTTTGGGTTCCTGCCTGCCGTGTGCTACGTCTGTCTCTCTGTTACGTTTTTGGCTTGTCCCCGACCATCCCTGTCTGCTCGTGACCCTTGACCTTCGGCTCGTTCTTCGTTATCCTTGTCTGCTTGTGGCCCCTGACCTTCGGCTTGTTATTCGGTTCTCTCTATCGTGTGCTGCTGCTTCCCCTTATCCTACGGGGCGTGAGCTAGGAAACTCCAGGGGCCGCGACCTGGTCCCAGCCTGCAGCGTAACATCCTCACCACTAGAGGCCCTGGAGAAGACCAGCTGGGTCTTAGACTCCGCGCCCTGGGGAATCTTGGCTCTCGCTTCCGTTGGGATCCCGGTTGTGCTCCTCTGGTCCCGCTTTCCACAACCACCCAGTTTCCTATCCACAGAAGCCAGCCATAGGGTTCACTACCTCGCGGTGCACTCCTGTCCCCCTACGGTGTGCATCTGTCACCTGGCCACAGGTGACCCTGACAGTTTGATCAGCCATGAACCCGGCTGACATCCCGCTACCCGCGGATGATCCATTGCAGGGCATAGTTTGCAGACTTGAAACCCAGGAATCGAATCAGACTCAGGTGATGCGATTCCTCCAGGATCTGGCTTCTCGCTTCGAGCAGCTTCAGGCCTCCTTGGGAACCCTGAATCCACAACCTCAAATACAATCAGCGGCTGCACCTATTGCACCAGTCGCAGCCACACACTCACTACAACTGCCAGCTCCGTCCCGTTTCTCTGGGGACTCCAAGGCTTGCAGGGGGTTCCTTAGCCAATGCACGATTCATTTTGAGCTCCAGCCCCAAAACTTCCTGTCTGATCGGGCTAAGGTAGCCTATATCATTTCCCTCCTCTCTGGTGAAGCTTTAGCCTGGGCAGCCCCTCTGTGGGAACTGAATGATCCAGTGGTTTCTAGCCTGTCTGGCTTCTTGAAACTTTTTCGGAATATCTTCGAAGAACCGGCTCGTGTCTCTTCAGCGGCCAGCGCCCTTTTACGTCTCCGCCAAGAGTCTGCTTCTGTGGGACAGTATGCCCTTCATTTCCGCATACTGTCGGCTGAGTTGAGCTGGAACAATGAGGCCTTAGTCGCAACCTTTTTGCATGGCCTGTCTGATAGAGTGAAGGATGAATTAGCAGGAAGA
Organism: Rana muscosa; assembly: GCA_029206835.1. Lineage (NCBI taxonomy): Eukaryota > Metazoa > Chordata > Amphibia > Anura > Ranidae > Rana > Rana muscosa. The sequence goes on from CM055126.1 coordinate 73,215,946, forward strand.
ACCATCCCCACTGATCTGGCCGGCGTTATCTCCTTGTGTAACCAGATCGATATTCGCTTTCAGGAGAGGACCTTAGAAAAGCAACGCCAGCACTCCTTGGTTCTTAGTCAGCCTGAGCTCCCCTCTCTTCGACCCGTAGAGCATCTCCTACCAGCTGAGGAACCCATGCAGCTGGGTCGGACCAGGTTATCCCCCGAGGAACGTGCTAGGCGCAGAACTCTTGGTCTGTGTCTTTACTGTGGGGGCAAAGGTCATTTTCGTGACACTTGCTCTCTTTGTCCAGAAAAACGTTCGGGTCCACTTCATCTGGAAAGTGGAGTATTGGACCCAGAAATATCACCTTCCCCTTCTCGTCTTATGCTTTCTGTGTTCCTTCATGTTGGTGCTTCTTCTCATTCGGTCTCAGCATATCTGGATTCCGGAGCCGCTGGTAATTTCATGGACTGGGAAATCGCATCGTCCATGAGACTTACTCTTTTGCCCCTCACCACGCCATTGGTGGTCTTGGCGATTGATGGTACTGTTCTCCCAGGGGGACCTATCCGCTTCCAGACCCTCCCTGTTAAGATGTCGGTAGGGACACTCCACCAGGAGTGGATATCCTTCCTTATCTTACCCAAGGCCTCAACGCCTATCATTTTGGGTCTCCCATGGTTACAGCTCCATTCTCCTCATGTGGACTGGACTACTGGACAGATCCTGGCTTGGGGTCCCTCCTGTTCCTCGTCCTGCCTACCCAAGGTTGCCCCCTGTGAATCTGAGCCGGTCATTCATTCCAGGTTGCATAACCATTTACATTTCTCTGTCCCTAACCACCCTTGGACGCACAGCCAGGCTAGCTTGTCTACAAGTCCTGCAGTCGCTACGTCTTGCGATGCGATTCAGGTAGTCGCTACACCTGACTCAGCTATTCACTCTGCCTCTGTACTAGTTATGCCAGTCCAGCCCATGCCCAGTGAGCCTCCTACTTTTTCTTGTTTGGGACATTCTGCTTGTCCTTCAGCTATTCAGCTTGACTCCGGCGACATGTCACCTTCTAACCAACCTGACTTCAGGGTTCCACTGACATCTGCCCAGTCTGATGGTCCTGTGCAAGATGACCAGTTCCCCTTTAAGGGTCTAGGGGACCCTCCTCAGATTCCTGTTGATCCTCTCATGCCCTTGCTTATTCCTAGAGAGCCTTTGGTCCTCAATAGATCTTCTTGTCATCTCCCTACCTCGTTTTCGGTCTCTGAGGATAATCTTAAGTACGAGGTTAGACAAGTTCTGGATTCTCGGCTCTGCAGAGGCATTCTTCAGTACCTTGTGCATTGGAGAGGTTTTGGTCCTGAGGAGGCGTCTTGGATCGCTGCATCTGATGTCGCTGCACCTCATCTGTTGAGAAGGTTTTATCAGAGATTTCCCTTTAAGCCTGGGTCCAGGCGGGGGAGGGCCCATAAGAGGGAGGGTACTGTCATGGATATGCAGTAGTGTTTGTCTGTCAGCTTACCTTCCTTCCCATGTGTTCATCTTAGAGGCCTGAGCCCTTTCACCTGGCTTCCTTTATAATCTCCTCCCAGCCAGACTCCACCCCAGGCCCTATCACAGAACACTATATTAACCTGTGCACTGCAAGCCTGCTTTGCTGATCAACGTGTTTGTTAGGCATTGTGTGTTTGGGTTCCTGCCTGCCGTGTGCTACGTCTGTCTCTCTGTTACGTTTTTGGCTTGTCCCCGACCATCCCTGTCTGCTCGTGACCCTTGACCTTCGGCTCGTTCTTCGTTATCCTTGTCTGCTTGTGGCCCCTGACCTTCGGCTTGTTATTCGGTTCTCTCTATCGTGTGCTGCTGCTTCCCCTTATCCTACGGGGCGTGAGCTAGGAAACTCCAGGGGCCGCGACCTGGTCCCAGCCTGCAGCGTAACATCCTCACCACTAGAGGCCCTGGAGAAGACCAGCTGGGTCTTAGACTCCGCGCCCTGGGGAATCTTGGCTCTCGCTTCCGTTGGGATCCCGGTTGTGCTCCTCTGGTCCCGCTTTCCACAACCACCCAGTTTCCTATCCACAGAAGCCAGCCATAGGGTTCACTACCTCGCGGTGCACTCCTGTCCCCCTACGGTGTGCATCTGTCACCTGGCCACAGGTGACCCTGACACTGCGATCTTCTATCAACTGCCAAAGGGAAAAAAACCGCGCTTACTACGAAAAATAATTAATTAAATTAAATTAATAATACAATAATAAAGTCCTTACAGCAGCAATAAAAGTGGGATAAACACAAATAGAAATAAAAAAGAAAATCGCGCTAAGGAATCACAAATTATTGAATAAAGTCCAATTTGGCAGGCTGGTGTGAAAGGAACACAAAAATCCCAATTACTGAATAAACCTGGAAGAATTCATGCTTACCAGATAAGTAAGCCAATAGAACATATGGCTTTTACCCAGCCAGGGCCTTTCAATTCCCACAAGGTTGATTCGTCAGAGAATTATTGGGTATGGTCGCTTGAACTATGACTCCATATTATGTATTACATTCGACCCAAAAAGGAGAGAGAAAAAAAAAAACATAGCGTGATCCTGTCTCGATAATTAGTCAATAGAAATCAGCATTGTGAACAACACTCGATGTGGGAAGTATGCAAAAAGTGAACCACCACCTCACAGTCAATCTCCTTACCAGATTGCACTACATAAGGAGCTTTAAGCCAAAAAAACACCCCAAACACAGAAGGTTGTGATCCACCACCTCTCATGCAATCTTCTTACCAGATAGCTAGTGTAATACAGCCTGATGTATGTAGGTGACGATCCGTAACCGAAATCCTATAGATAGCTGCAGGCTCGAATGATAAGGGGGTGAAATCAGATTCTCCCCACTGGGACCGTAAATCCACGTATGCAGTGTGATCATTTATTACCTCCTCTTGCTGATCGGATCCTCTCAGGCCAAAAGAGGATCCGATCAGCAAGAGGAGGTAATAAATGATCACACTGCGAGTGTTCAACACATCGAGTGTTGTTCACAATGCTGATTTCTATTGACTAATTATCGAGACAGGATCACGCTATGTTTTTTTTTTTTCTCTCTCCTTTTTGGGTCGAATGTAATACATAATATGGAGTCATAGTTCAAGCGACCATACCCAATAATTCTCTGACGAATCAACCTTGTGGGAATTGAAAGGCCCTGGCTGGGTAAAAGCCATATGTTCTATTGGCTTACTTATCTGGTAAGCATGAATTCTTCCAGGTTTATTCAGTAATTGGGATTTTTGTGTTCCTTTCACACCAGCCTGCCAAATTGGACTTTATTCTATCAACTGCCGACTGGGTGACAGGCTGGATCCACGATCCTTGTAGTCTCCCCAGTTTCGGCCATCGAGCGTGTGCCGACCCTAGCTACGCGCTGGGTTTTCCACAACATGCCCATCGCTCCACGGGTGGCCGGTGAGCCTACGCTCCAGTGCCTGCATCGGACCGCTCAGCTTCGGCTGACCTTATGGCCGAGTCGCAGCAGCCTGGCCGGTGAGCTTACGCTCCAAGGCTTGCATCGGACCGCTCAGCTTCGGCTGACCTTATGGCCGAGTCGCAGCAGCCTGTCCGGTGAGCATCGCGCTCCAGGGCATACATATGATCGTCTCCTAGGGTCCAATCACAGCATGCCTGGCCAACAGTCACCTTCCGTGCGCGGACGATGATCTGTTTGGAATGTCTTCCAGCATGATACATGCAGGATAGGTAAGTAAACTTCCCTGCATCGGCTGGGAGATTTGGCTGGACATTCCTGGAGAGACCAAGTAAGTGGTTGTGGCCCCTTTCTTCCCTCCTCCCTGGGCTTCTAGCTAAGGTTGCTGGGTGCTGGGGGTCACCTAAGGGGTTCCCACTGGACCAGGGCTGGCTGTAACTAACATTTAAAAGAGAATGTCATTCTGCTTACCTGTATGTGCTTCGCCATTTTGCGGTGGTCCATGCCTGTTTCGGCCTCTAGTGACTACCCGGCGGCCATTTTCCTGTAGTTTCGCGCCTATAGTTATATATCGCCGCTCGGCACCATTTTCTTGTAGTTCACATCCGCTTTGCCTCTATCGACTGATCGGCGGCCATATTTCTTAGGATTCACGCTGTATGTAGATACCGCCGTTCGGCGGCCATCTTTTTGTGGTCTACGGCTGCTTTTGGCCTCTATCTTCGGCTCGGTGGCCATTTTCTTAGAGCCCACATAATCTTCCATACAGCCGTTTGGCGGCCATTTTGCGAGAGTCTCCGGCCTCTAGGGTGCATTACACTGGCGCGAAAAATTCACACAGGAAGCGCTGATAAAAGAAGCAGACTGACACAGTAGCAGTGGGAAAGCATCACAGGCGCAGCACACGGCAGCATAGCGGTACCGATCCAAGGGTGGTGAGTCTTCTGGGTGACCCAGCATCTCTGCAGCACATGAGGGTGTCCTACTGATATCTTGCCTGGAGCCCTGTAGGTGTCAGCGCGTGGTCAGCATGGCATCTGAGCCAGATGTTTTCTCCCCTGAAACACCAGATTTAGCAGATGGTGCCCCTGAGGTGTCTATGGGCGCTATGTCGGCAATCCTAGAGGCTTTTGCTGCCAGGGTGGAAGGAGCACACGGGAATACAGGGGGTAGTAAACGCCCAGATTCTGACGCATCAGAGACTGCAGACCGTGACCGATCAGACAGTGAGGATGACTCCAAGTCCAGGTCAGTATGCGAGAAGGCTTTGGTATCTGACCTTATTACTGCAGTGCGGGATACGCTAAAATTGGAAAATACTGCAGAAGCAGCAGAGACTCCTGTACCCTTTGGGTTTCGTAAACCTGCCCGCACTGCTAGGGTGTTTCCTTGTGTGGCTTATTTTGATAAGCTCTTATACAAGGAATGGGAGAACCCACAAAGGGTCTTTACAGCACCAAAGAAGTTTGCGGTACGGTACCCCTTTGAGGATAGTTTTCTGAGGAAATGGACCTTCCCCCTATAGTGGACCCTCCGGTGTCCAGACTTAATAGAGCTACCACAATTCCAGTAGAAGGGGCTCCTGTTTTCAAGGACCCTGTGGATAAGAAGGCTGAAGTACTCGCTCGCTACCTATACTCAGTAGTAGGCTCGGCAGTACGCCCGGCATTGGCGGGGGCCCTAGTGTCTCAGACACTTACTGAATGGGCAAAATTGCTACTCCAGGGGTTAAAGGAGCGAGATGCTCCTCCTGATGAGATAACTTTGGCCGACCAGTTGGTCCAGGGCCTTAAGTTGGTCTGCGAGTCAGACATGGATACTATTCCCCTGCTGTCAAAAGCTTTGGTTTATGCAGTAGCAATACGCCGTCTGATCTGGCTAAAGGGCTGGTCTGCGGACCAGACTTCCAAGAAGGCCCTGTTGGATCTGCCCTTTAAGGGCAACAGACTTTTTGTGGCCTCTCTGGATGACATCATCAAGGATGCCACAGGAGGTAAAAGCACTTTGCTTCCTCAAACTAACAAGGGTAAGGGGCCACGCCAAGGGCAAGGGCCCTCCTTTATTGCACGCAAGCAGTTTTTTCGTCCCCCTAGGGCGACAGGGAAAAGACCCCAGGCCGACAAAGCGCCTGCCCAAGGACAAAAGCGTCCTTGGTCCCGCAAACCCAACAAGCCTGCGGACAAATCTGCATCCGCATGAAGGTCCGCCCCCACCCAGCTCTCGGGTGGTGGGACATCTTCGCGAATTCGCGACTCAGTGGACAGCTCTAGTTTCCGACAGGTGGGTTTGCGAAGTAATCTCCTCAGGCTACAAGATAGAATTTCTCTCTTGTCCACCGGACAGATTCGTCACCTCCAATCTCTAGCTACTACCGACCCATCGGGAGGCCCTGTATGGGGCGGTCCAGGGTCTGCTGGAGCGCGGGGTAGTTATTCCAGTTCCAAAACAGGAACGGGGTCAGGGTTTTTACTCAAATCTGTTCATTGTGCCGAAGAAGGATGGGGTTCGTCCAATCTTGGATCTCAGGGCCCTCAATTGCTTTGTGAAGGTACAAAGATTTCGGATGGAGTCAGTTCGATCTGCAGTCACTGCCCTCCATCCATCCATCCAGGGGACTTTCTGGCCTCCTTGGACATCAAGGACGCATTTTTGCATGTTTCCATATACTCCAGACACCAGAGGTTTCTTTGATTTGCAATCGGGAAGAACCACTATCAGTTTGTGGCCCTCCTGTTTGGCCTTGCTTCAGCACCCAAGACATTCACCAAGGTGCTCGCTCCGATTCTGACACTTCTAAGACAGCGGGTTATCGCTATCGTGGGCTACTTGGATGACCTTCTTCTGAAGGCCCCTTCAAGCTCAGAATTAGAGGTAAGCATGTCCATTACCTGTCAGACTCTTTGAGACTGTGGTTGGATACTAAACACGCAAAAGTCAGTATTGGTGCCGACTCAATGCCTAGTGTACCTGGGGTTGATTCTGGATACCTCAGAGGCAAAAGTATTCCTCCCTGTGGAAAAGTTGCAGACCCTTCGGGCTGCAGTGCGGCGGCTGACTTCCAAGAGTTGGTCGTCACTCCGTTTTTGCATGCGAGTGTTAGGCCTCATGGTAGCCTCCTTTGAGGCGGTCCCATATGCTCAATATCACACTCGGGTGTTACAGAAAGAAGTTCTGTCCAGATGGAACAGATATCCATCATCTCTGGATTATCAAATCCCAGTAAGCCACCTAGTCAGGAGATCCCTAGTATGGTGGCTGACAGCACCGGCTCTTCTGGCCGGGAAGTAATTTCTTCCGGTTTACTGGATAGTGATCACGACGGACGGCAGCCTTACAGGTTGGGGGGAGTCTAGGGTGTTCAGTCGGCGCAAGGTCGCTGGACCCCAGAGGAATCCCGCCTGCCGATCAATGTCCTGGAAATCCGGGTGATCAGGCTGTGCCTCTTCGGATGGTCTCAGAGGCTGCAAGGGCGGCCAGTCAGGATCCAGTCAGACAACGCCACAGCAGTGGCATATGTCAATCATCAAGGAGGAACAAGAAGCTCAGCTGCAGCATCAGAGGTCGCTCGCATCCTGAAGTGCGCAGAGAGGAGCACTGTCGGCAGTGTACATTCCGGGTGTGGAAAACTGGCAGGCGGACTACCTGAGTCGCCAAATGCTGGACCAGGGAGAATGGTCCTTACACCCGGAGGTGTTCCAGCTCCTCTGCCAAAGATGGGGCACACCAGACGTAGCTCTTCTGGCTTCCCAACTCAATCGGAAGGTATTGAGGTTTGTGGCCCGGTCAAGAGACCCATGGGCAGAAGCAACGGACGCGTTGGTGGCATCGTGGGGTCAGTATCGGCTAATCTATGCCTTCCCTCCCTTAAGGCTTCTTCCCTTTCTGCTCCGCAGAGTGGAGGCAGAGGGAATTCCAATGATCCTAATCGCTCCAGATTGGCCTCAGCGTCCTTGATACGCCGATATAGTACGTCTGGTAACAGACGTCCCCTGGCGTCTACCACTACAGCAGGACCTGCTATCACAAGGTCCCATACTCCATCCTGCTTTACGGTCACTGGCTTTAACGGCATGGCTATTGAGAACCAAGTACTGAGAGACCAGGGCCTGTCAGATTCAGTAATCTCTACTATGAGAAGTGCTCGGAAACCGTCCTCTAGGAAGGTTTATCACCGCACTTGGAAGGCCTACATCTCCATGTGTGAGGAAATGAAATGGCATCCGCGTACTTATTTGGTTTCCAGAATCCTGCTGTTTTTACAGCATGGGGTGGACCAAAGGCTTGCCTTAAGTACGATTAAGGGACAGATATCTGCCCTGGCTGCCTTTTTTCAGCGACCCCTGGCGACTCACTCTCTCGTGAGTACATTTGTGCAGGGGGTTCGACATGTGGCTCCTCCGGTCAGTCCCCCGCTACCTCCGTGGGACTTGAACCTGGTCCTCTCGGTGCTTCAGAAGGCACTGTTTGAGAATATTAGAGATATTCCCCTGTTGACACTTTCTCAGAAAGTGGTCTTTTTGGTGGCTGTTACGTCAGTTAGACGAGTTTCTGAGCTGGCAGCCTTGTCATGCAAGGCTCCCTATCTGATCTTCCACAAGGATAAGGTGGTGCTGCGGCCGCAGCCTTCCTTCCTTCCGAAAGTCGTTTTGGCTTTTCATCTCAATGAAGACATTGAAGGAGTCGGCGTTGCATTCCTTGGACGTTGTCCGAGCTTTGAGAGTATACCTATCTGCTACTTCCCTGTTCCGGAAGTCAGACTCACTGTTTGTTTCTGTGGCTGGTCCCAAGAAGGGCCAAGCAGTCTCGTCAGCCACCATCTCTAGGTGGATCCGACAGATAGTAATCCAGGCTTACGCCTTAAAGGGTCAAGCGCCCCCCTTTCCGGTCACGGCGCATTCAACCAGGGCAATAGGTGCCTCTTGGGCTTTCCGACATCAAGCGTCTGTTTCCCAATTATGTAAAGCGGCGACTTGGTCGTCCGCTCACACTTTCACAAAATTCTACAAAGTTGATATACAGTAGGTGCATCTTCGGATGCCTCTTTCGGCCGCAAAGTTTTGCAGGCGGCTGTTTAGAGTTGCAACTCCTCCGTTGGAGGAGTGCTGTTTTGTGTTTGGGGTGAAGTTTATTTTTATGCTGTTACCACCCCTCGTTTTTTCTCTGACACTGCTTTGGGACGTCCCACTATGTCAATAGAGAACCTGTGTCGGTCCATGAACGAAAGAGTAAATAGGATTTTTTACTCACCGTAAAATCCTTTTCTCTGAGTTCATGGACCGACACAGCACCCATCCCTCCTTTTAAGTTTGTACTGCTTTTTGACTAACTGATCTGCAAGATGCAGAGTGAGGGGAGATACCCAGAGGGTCCGCCCCCTGGGCGGTACTGTAGAAGGTGAGATGCAACACTTTTTACAAGTTTTTCTGCCTAGTCACTCCTAATTAACGGATAATACCCACTATGTCAATAGAGAAGCTGTGTCGGTCCATGAACTCAGAGAAAAGGATTTTACGGTGAGTAAAAAATCCTATTTTCTTTTGGTGCTATTTGATCACCTCTGCGGTTTTTATTTTTTGTTAAAATTTTGAAAACGGGTAATTTTTCTCCTTTATTGATGTATGCTGATGAGGCGGCACTGATGGGCACCGATAAGGCGGCACTGGTGGGCACTGATAAGGCGGCACTGGTGGGCACGGATAGGCGGCACTGGTGGGCACTGAGAAGTGGCATTGGTGGGCACTGAGAAGTGGCATTGGTGGGCACTGAGAAGTGGCATTGGTGGGAACAGAGGTGACACAGAGGTGGCACTGATGGGTGGCACTGAAGGGCATTGATAGGTGGCACTGGTGGGCACTGAAAATTGGCACTAATAGGTGGCATTGATGGGCACTGATGGGTGGCAATGATGGGCACTGATCCGCACTGGTAGGTGACATTGATAGGCAGCACTGCTAGGTGGCACTGATGAGGCACTGACTGGCACCACTGGTGGGCATTGCTAGGTGGCAGTGATGGGCATTGATAGGTGGCACTAGTGGTCACTGTGGGCACTGGCAGGCGGTACTTGTGTCCACTAATGTGGCAGAATTGCCTCTTCCACTGGGGACCGATGATGTCCCTCACTCAGCAGCCGGTGATCGGCTTTTTTTTCTCCTCACACTGTCAGCGCGAGGAGAAAAAAAAATGATTACCGAGCTTTGTTTTGATCACGTGATCAGCTGTCATTGGCTGACAGCTGATCACGTGGTAAGGGGCCGGGACCGGTCCCTTACTCGGATCCGTGATCACCCGAGTCTCAGTGACTCAGTGATCACAGCGCTCGCCCTGCAGGGTGCGCGCGGGGTGCGCGCAAAGGGGAGGGCGTCTATTGATGTCCTCCCGGCAATTGGGGTCCGCACTGTAGCCGTCATCCGACTATAGCGCGGGCCCCTAGTGGTTAAAGACCTTTGCAAATAACATTTATACTGTTGGTATATGATCACAGTTTAACTTTATTTTTCAAATCAAAGCATATCGTTTAATGCCATGAAGGAAAAAACAGTCACTTGCTTATTAAAGATTTCAAAGTAGATTAGATTTATGCCCCAGTAGCAGGTTCAAGAGTTTAAGCACAAAAACACAGTATCTATTTGCTAGTTTCTATTGCAACTGTGTTGAGGCCAGTGACTCAATGTAATAGTGGCTGTCATCCCAGGCCTCCTTCTAAAAATGCTGGATGACTGCCTGTGACTGACTTCAGTATGTTTAAAATGTTACTAAACCCTCAACAGTAAATTCTGTCTATATGCAGTAAAGCATGCTTGTTATACTCACTGTGGAACCTAAGGGGTTAATCATCTGCTTTTTGTAAAAAGGTTGTTTGATCCTGTCTTCTCTGATGCTCCCCTTCCTCCACTGTCCCCAATCCATCTTCTGATAGTACAGAGCCTTGGAGTCACTCTGCACATGCTCAGTTTGGTGTGTATTGCTAGAGAGTTTTATTTTTCTTGGGAGGGTGCATGTGATCGGCACAGGGCCAATCAGCACTGTCCAGACAGAGGGTCAGGGGTTCTGCAGCTTCACAGGACAGTCAGAGTACAATGAAAACTCATCCTACAAGCTTTAACCAGACACTGATAGAGGTCATAAGTCTGCTATATACTGCTGATGAGGAAAGGTGTTTAGCAGTTTATACTTACTAAAATAATTGAATTTCCATGTTCTGTGTACTGTGGGAGACCAGACATAGTGAATGCAAGGTCCTGGGTTTAGTAACACTTTACGTCATAGTCCACAAATAAGCATGCTGTAAATGTTTGTCAGAAAATTGTAAGAACTATGTATACTTGTTCTTTCTATCTATCTTTGTTCTAGGACAGTGACAGACAGCATTGCAGTCAATGACAGCCTGGGAACTAGCATGCTCAAATAAGAGCTCAGTAATGCAGCCTTCCTTAATCTCCAATGGCACTGTTCCATAAAACAAAAGCAATGACTTTGCCGTTTAAAAAAAAAACTGCAGCCATTTGCTACCCTGCTATTTATGGGGCTCTCATACCTCTATATGTCAGAAACGCATGCTAAAAATGAAATACATCGGGTAAAATAAGTATTGAACACATCACCATTTTTCTAGGTAAATATATTTCTAAAGGTGCTATTGACATGACATTTTCACCACCTGTCATTAACAACCCATGCAATTCACACATATAAAGAAACCAAAACAAGTAATTTCAGAAATTAAGTTATGTGTAAAAAAATGGAATGGCATCGGGAAAAAGTATTGAACATGCTAACTTAAATACAAAATTTACGTACGTACGTACGTACGTACGTACGTACAAAATCCTATGTTGGTAATGACAGCTTCAGGACGCCTCATGTAAGGAGAAACTAGTCGCATGCATTGCTCAGGTGTGATTTTGGCCCATTCTTCCACACAGTCTTCAAATCTCGAAGGTTCCGTGGGCCTCTTCTTTCCATAGATTTTTCTATTGGATTAAAGTCAGGTGATTGGCTGGGCCAGTCTAGCAGCTTTATTTTCTTTCTTTGAAACCAACTGAGAGTTTCCTTGGCTTTGTTTTTGGGATCATTGTCTTGCTGAAATCTCCTCCCTCGTTTCATCTTCATCATCCTAGTAGATGGCAGCAGATTTTTATCAAGAATGTCTTGGTACATTTTTCTGTTCATCCTTCCTTCAACGACATGAAGTTTTCCAGTGCTGTATGCTGAAAAACAGCCCCACATCATGATGTTCCCACCTCCAAACTTCACTGTTGGTATGGTGTTTTTGGTGGTGATGTACAGTGCCATTTGACCTCCAAACATGGTGCGTATTATGGCATCCAAAGAGTTACATTTTGGTCTCATCTGACCAGACTATATTCTCCCAGTAAAAGATAGGGAACAGAGGGCTCCCCAGCCTAGCGCATTACCTTTGCAACCATTTATTATATAAAAAAAAAGATTTTGAATATATACTTACAAACATGACATCAATTGGGCATAACAAAGTCCAGAAATACTCCAACTGCCCTGGTTTGTTGGGCAAGTCCCAAATGTGAGATAAATTTCCAAAAAACCTGACATGTTTCGAGGAGGATCCCCCCTTCCTCAGAGCTGGATCTTTTCCTTATCTTTTACAGTTTTCCTTTGGGTTTCCCCAGCCTGTTCTGAGTGGCAGCAAAGCCTGTGCAGGAGTCAGATGAGCTAAAGATTTCAGACTGTCCTTGGCCACACATTTCTCTCACGCGCAGGAGATTTGGTCTTCTTTCTATATACTTCTAGCCCTTTTTTTCTCCTATATTCTCCTAGTTCTCCTTTTAGAAACAGGCTTGTCTAAAACCTGTGCAGCAAACTTTAAACAAGCTTTAACATGCTTTTTCTTCAGCAATGGAGTCTTGCATGGTGAGCGTGCATACAGGCCTTTGTGGTTGGAGTTCATAACTTATTGTTTTCTTTGAAACAATTGTATCTACTAAGTCCAGGTCTTTTTGAAGCTCTCCACAAGTGGTCCTTGGCTCTTGGACAACTCTTCTGATAATGCTTTTCACTCCTCTGTCAGAAATCTTGTGATCCACTTTTGGATCCAGTGCTCACTGAAACATTCAGAAGTTTAGAAATCCTTCTGTAACCAATGCCATCAGTATGTTTTGCAACATTAACCACTTGTGGACTGCCTACCGTACATATACTGCGGCAGGGCGGCCGCTCTGTGCCAGATAACGGTATGTGGTCTGACACTTCCGGATGTTGGGTGCATGTGCCGCCGGCGACCTGCTCCCTCTGTTATCACACACAGTGGGACCCCAGCAGCGGGAACAGTGGACTCGATGTCCGCCAACACCCGCCAAATATACAGTTCACAGGCAGAACGTGATCTGCCTATTTAAACAAGACAGAGTGCCGTTCTGTCAGAAGGGAAGGTATTGTTCCTGCAAAGCAGGAACATGGATCAATGCCTTCCCCTAGTCAAAGCACCTCCCACACAGTAAGTACAGGCTAGGCCCACAGTTAACCCTTTGATCGCCCACGATGTGAACCCCTTCCCAGCCAGTATCATTTGTACAGTGACAGTGCATATTTTTTAGCACAGATCACTGTATTAATGTCACTGATCCTCAAAAAAAAGTGTCAAAAATGTCAGTAAGTGACACGTGCGGCGGATTTGTCCACCGCAATATCGCAGTACCGCTATAAGTCGCTGATCGCTGCCATTACTAGTAAAAAAAAAAAAAGAAGATAAATAAAAAAAAAAATAAAATAGCCCAAAATTTGTAAATGCTATAACTTTTGAACGCTTATACACTTATTAGGATTTTTTTTCACCAAAAAAAATATGTAGCAGAATACATATTGGCCTAAATTGATGAAGAAATTCAATTTTTTTACACTTTTTTATTGGGTATGTTTTATAGCAGAAAGTAAAAAAAAAAATGTTATTTATTTTTTCAATTTGGCTTATTTTTTGTTTATAGCGCAAAAAACAAAAACCGCAGAGGCGATCAAATACCACCAAAAGAAAGCTCTATTTGTGGGAAAAAAAAGAACATACATTTTATTCGGGTAAAGTAACGCAGTGCCATATCGCATAAAATGGCCTGGTCATGAAGGGGGTAAATCTTCCGGAAGTCAAGTGGATAAGGTTGCGAAGGTCTTGAGAGAGCGCTTTGCTTTTACTCATCATGAGATGTTTTTGAGTGACACCTTGGTAATGAGACACCTTTTTATAGGCCATCAGTTGAGACTAAACCAGCTGATATTAATTTACACTGACAAAGGGCAGGATTGCTTTCTAATTACTGATATATTTTAGCTGGTCTCTTGACTATCTATGCCTTTTTGCACCTCCCTTTCTTCATGTGTTTATTACACATAACTTAATTTCTGAACGTATTTTTTTTCTTTGTATGTATGGATTGCATGGGTTGTTACCGACAATTTTTTTTATGTCAATAGAAATAGAAATATATTTACCTAGAAAAATGGTGACAGGATCAATACTTATTTTACCCGCTGTATATTCAAGTTATGTTACTGCTACTAAACCAAAGACCCCAGTTCTGTTACCTGGTTTTCACGATTGGTAATCTTTTTGTGAAACATACTTGGACACTGTAGTATTCAATATACACCTAAAATGTTATGCATCTGAGATATATTAAACAGGACACACTATGTCAGATATTGGGACACTTAGAAACTCTATCAGAAATGACATGTGCACTTTAAGATTTACTCAGTATTTCTGCCATTTCTTAGATATTGGATTACTCTCATGTGGAGGTCTGCCCTTAAATTTGGGAGCACCAGTGGACATATTTAGGCAGTTAATGACTATCCTAACGGTCATGTCATAAAAGAAATATAGCATATGAAAATCTCTCTGCTGGCAATTGGATTGCACTTTTATAGAGGCATTCATGGTGGGTTAGTCACAAACTACACATCTTTAATGCTTTATATTTTTATTTTTTGCGTATTATTTGAAATTTAAGACAATAAAGTCAATGTTTATGACAGGAAGATAGGAAGAAGAGTTTAATTATTTGTGGATTAACTACCATGTTTTTTAATGTATTTGTGTGTGCAATAAAGCCTTGAAGCAAAGGGAGCTTTTCCAGCATAATACTGCATGAGCTGTGTTTTCCACTAGCATAACACAGTGATTGTAAAGGGTCACCTTCATCAGGGTTGCAATTACAGGTACTAACTTGGATAGTCTCAGGCTTAAATAGAAAAAAATTATAAACATTAAAATCTTAGTATTAAGAGCAGACTCCAGCAGCTGAATGCGAAAACCCTTTTCCACATTATGAGTAATCTAAGGCCATGGCCTTATCAGGTGGCAGGACATTATTTTTGTAGCACCTTACAATATAAGTCCTGTGACACTGTAGACCAGGCTCACTTGGAAAATATCCCTTAGAAGACATGTAACCACTGTTTTACTACATCAATGTTATACAACACAGATGAAAAAAAGACAATGGCTCATCAAAGCAAAAAATGTAAGAAATCCTTTAGATGATAACAGGTAGCGTCACAAGAAGCCCTAAGAATCATGACTGAGAAGCAGGACGCAGAACTGGGCCCTGGAACAGCAGATCCAACTGACCCGAAAAATGCAGTGGCATATCATCCATGGGTGCAGGGTGTTCACTACACACAGGCCCCGAGGGGGGAAACTGTGGTCTGACCAAGCCCATTTTTTTTACTAAAAGCAGTGGTGACACAACCACAGCCGCACAGTTGCCCTCTGGGAAAACCACATCATTGTTGCCTTCTGGGAAATCTCGTACCTAAACTGCGAGATCTTGCAGCATTGTCGCCACAAGCCTCATATTGCGTATGTATCACATAGAATGACATTCAATTTAAAAACGTAAAAAAGAGATGCTGCAAAGTTAGGTTTTGATAAGCCAAACACATGAACATTCATAGATTGACCCTCACCTGTTCTCCAGCCTGTGACTCGCCTATGATGAAGCGATCTCCTGGGCCATCCGCAGCTGTGAAAATATTTAGACTAATAAATCACAAGGAGAAAAAAACTGCATGAAAGTTAACCACTTCAATACCAGGCACTTACGCACCTTCCTGCCCAAGCCAATTTTCAGCTTTCAGCGCTGTCACAATTTGAATGACAATTGCGCGGTCATGCTACACTGTACCCAAACAATTTTTTTTTATTCTTTTGTTCCCACAAATAGAGCCTTCTTTTGGTGGTATTTGATCACCTCTGCGATTTTTATTTCTTGCGCAACGAATAATAAAAGACCGATTAAAAAAAAAAAAAAATGTTTTTATTTGTTTCTGTTATTTTTTTTTTTTAAATAAATATGTTTTCTTCTTCAATGATGGGCACTGATATGGCTGCACTGACAGGCACTGATAAGATGGCACCAATGAGGTGGCACTGATAAGCACTGATAGGTGGCACTGATGGGCCCTGATGGGCACTGATAGGTGGCACTGGTATGTGGCACTGATGGGCACTCATAGGCAGCACTGATGGGTACTCATGGGTGGCACTGATGGGTAAATATGGGTGGCACAGATGGGCACTGATGGTCACTGATAGGTGGGCACGGATGGGCACTGATGGGTGGCACTGAGGGACACTGATGAGTGGCACTGGTATTGCTGGGCATCACTTTTTTTTAATGCCATTATGGTGCCAGCCAGTGCCCATTTGTGGGCACTGATTGGCACATGTTGGGCATGTTTTAAAACATGTGGATGGCCATGGGGGATGTACCTGGCCATCCACATGTTGCCCGCTTCCCTGGTGGTCCTAGCGGCTTCCCTGGTGGTCCAGTGTGAGCATCTGAGGGGTGGGCTGCGCTGATTAACTATCAGCGCGAACCCCCCTGTCAGGAGAGCCGCCGATCGTCTCTCCTCTACTCGCGTCTGTCCGACGCGAGTGAGGAGGAAGAGCCGATCAACGGCTCTTCCTGTTTACATCGTGACCAGCCGTGATTGGACATGGCTGATCACGTGGTAAAGAGCCTCCGCCGGAGGCTCTTTACCGAGATCGGTGTTGCGGTGTGTCAGACTGACACACCGCTCCACTGATCGCCACGATGCGCACCCCCCCGGGCGCGCGGTGGCTGTTATCCTGCAGGACATCAATAGACGTTCAGTCAGGATAACTAAACCACTTCCCGGACGTCAATTGTCTATTGACCGGGCGGGAAGTGGTTAAAGAAGACAACAGGATAAAGTTTGATGTAATCTTAAATTACTCTATATTACTCTTATTACAATATTGGAGCTTGCATAATTTCACATTACAATCTTGTCAATGCAATACAGTGATTTACCTCTTACTGCATATCCATCCTTCACTGATGCAGGGAATGGCGGTAAATTGTCTTTTGCATACACCTCTTGGGCAAGCACACGTCCCATTCCATCTAGGAGAAAAAAAAAAGAAAAGTCCAATTTTTTAAGTAACATGATCATCAAAAGGCTCCAAAACCAAAGGGCTTCCAGTCTCACACAGTAAATGGGACTGACAAGCCAGCTAAACTGTGAAAATAAGTGAATTAATCAAAAAACATTTAAATGTTTAAGGCAAATCAGTGAATTCTGGCACTCACTGCCTGTGTCTTGGTCTCCACATTTAGACATGTTTGCACTGTCATGAAACTGTGGTGCCACTGGTCAATTTTTACCCACCCAGGCCTAAGTAGCTATAATTATTTTAGAAAAAAAAGATGCCTCTGCATTTAGGCCTGTTTCAATTGTCTTCCAACTGTGGTGTCACTGACCATTTTCTTGCCAACCATGCCTAAGGGGCTGAAGCTCTTTTTTCCAGTTAACCACTTCCCGCCCGCACTATAGTCAAAAGACAGCTACATTGCAAGCTTACTTTGCTGGGAGGATGTTCTTGTACGCCCTCCCGGTAGAGTAAGCCTGTGCTGTTGCCATAGCTGATAGCGTGAGGAGAGAAGAAGAGAGACGATAACTGGCTTGTGTTAAAAGGACATCTGCACAGATAATCAGGGCACTGATTATCAGCGTCCTGATTATCAGTGCAGTCCCAACAGTGCCCACAAGTGCTGCCAATCAGTGCCGCCAATCAGTGCCCATCAGCGCTGCTAATCAGTGCCCATTAGTGTCTCCTCATCAGTGCCACCTATCAGTGCAGCCTCATCAGTGCCCACCAGTGTCGCCTATCAGTGCAGCCTCAGTGCCGCCTCATCAGTGCCACCTATCAGTGCAGCTTCATAAACGCACATCAGTGAAGGAGAAAAATTACCTGTTTGCAAAATGTTATACCAAACTATGAATTTTTTTTTTCCGTTTGTTTAGCAAAAAATAAAAAACCCAGTGGCAATTAAATACCACCAAAAGAAAGCTCAATTTGTGTGAAAACAATGATAAAAATGTCATATGGGTACAGTGTTGCATGACCGCACAACTGTGATCCAAAATGTGACAGTGCTGAAAGCTGAAAAGTGCCTGGGCAGGAAGGGGGTAAAAGTGCCCAGTAGGCAAGTGGTTAAATTGGGAATGTCGACTGCTGGTATGAAATGATTTTACTTTTTCTTATTAAAAATGATGCAGTGTAGTGCTGCCAAAAATAAGGGAAGCAAACAAACTGCCATCAAACTGTCACTGTCTGATATTTACTTGAGGGCTTTAGCTTAGAACAACATCACCCTATAGTTTGTTATTCTGTATTTTGGCCTTTTAGGACCACAACTTCTGCCAAGAAAAGCAGTCCTAGTTCATTCACTTGTTAAAAATGGACACTATATTGCTAAACTACCTGAAAAAAAAAAGTATTTTATTTAATGAATCAGATAATAGTAAATTGTGGTGCCGCTGCTGTCTGTCAGCAAAGCCAATAAAAAAAAAAAATCCACAGAAAAATATGTGCATTAAAAAGCAGGATATTGTTGAGGCTGTCCCTGAAAACGCTGCTTCCCCCCAACACTATGGACAGTTTTAAGGCATCCACCAATTTTATTTAAAGCTGAACTTCAGGGATGGCATTTTTTTACCCTTACATATAGTTAAAGTACATAGTTAAATTAAAAAAAATATACAAGTGTATCAAGTTCAACCACTAGAAAAAAATAAAACCTCCATACAGTATACACAATCCTATACCAAGAAAAAGGCAAAAAAAAACAATAAAGTATGAGCCAATTTGCTTCAGCAAGGAAAATAAAAATTATTTTCTGAACCCCAGGTGGCAATTGGACATTCCTAGGATCAACTACCCCTGCTGTTACTACCTATCAATGTTAGTATTCTGATATATTTTGTGCATGTAACAATGCATAGAACTCTCTTTTAACACAATCAACCAAGCTACCCAGAACTAGTTATGGAGGGAGTCTATTCCACAGCTCTTACTGTGACGTAAACTTTCTGTATGCGGAGGTTCCTCCTCCCCACTACAACTGATAATTTCATCTAAATATAAATAAGGTCATATACTTACCTCTTCGGTTCAGCAGGCTTGCTTCTCTTTATGCGACCTGTCGCCTAAATTTTTCCACTTCACTACCTAACCAGTCCCAGCTTCCTAATGTCATACCATAAAATGCAGGACCCACCAGTCCTGCATTGTACAGGAAGACACTGAGGGCCCACCCACAACCCAGGACGTCGGACAATGGAGAAGAGCACGGGCTACTGGGGGAGTGAAGGATAATAAAAGTATATCACCTTATTCATTATCCCCAAGGCAAAGCAAGCAATCAAAGCGGTAGTAAACTCAAATAATGTTACCCCAAATCAACAATTGCATGTTGCTTATGTAGCGGGTATACACTTTCTGTGTATTTAAAACTGGCAGAGACACCAGTAATGTGCAGTTCCCTGCAGCCCCACGGGTGGCGCTGTCGCCTTGGGCTGGGGTTGAACCATTTGCTGTGTGCTGTGCTCCCTTTTTGTCCTCCCTCGGCAGCGGTATGGTGGGGCGGGGAACCCGCCGTGCTTGCTGGGAGAGAGTATAAAGGGGTCGGCCATCTTTGTCACGGGGTCGAGTCCCAGGCACCTTCAGCCTGTGGGCGGATGGTTCGTGTGGGTCCTCTAGGCGGCCTAGAGGACGTTCGGAGGTCGTGTTCCATCCCAGGCACCTTTAGCCTGGGGTGAGGTACTCGGATGGAGGTCTGGAGCTCAGTGCCCAACACTGAGTTCCGCGAGGGAAGAAGATCCTAGGGGACCCTGGGAGAGGGTACCCGAATCCGGAGGGCGTAATGGACCGGTAGGAGACACTTGCTTGAAGACCCAGTGCAGCATATTGCCGGTGACAGGTGAGCCTTCCATTGGAGACCGCCTGGAAGGAACCCCCCCTTTGCTGGAAGACCGCAACCCACTTTCAGGAAGGAAAGTGGAGAGTTCATTGTGTCTGGGCCTACTCGCATCCACACCTCCTTGTCTGTTCTGTTCTCTAAGGGCTCCCACTGATTGTGTTCACTTTTGCATTGAGAAGAATAAAGGAGTGTTGGACTTTAATGGTGTGGGGCCCCTTTTCTGGCAGACATTTTTCAAGGTAAATCTCTTTGGAGGTTCCAGGTGCAGAACACCGACCCGAAGGTAAAATAAGAACTTTGCTTACACCACACAAACACCTGTGGTGGAGGCTTGGCGTGGTGACCCCGCACTCTCTCTTCATAAGGTACCCCTAGACAAGAGAGAGACGAGCTGAGGAGATAGAGGGGAGAGTGGAGGCCACTACACTTAGAAGATATGCGCGGCATACAGAAGACAAATAGAACGTTCTTACTTGAAAGAATAATTTTTTTTCTGAAAGCTCCTGCTTTTATGCAGTGTGACGGTATGTGAGGTGAGGTCATAGATAATCAGTATATTTCACCTCGCATTCGTTCTATTGTAAGAGACTGAACCGGAATCCGGCCTGGGTTTTTTCCACCCTCTGTGGCAGGCTTGGTTCTGGTCCAGGTGTTGTGGTCCACTTGAGTCCACGCTCAGGTGGACTTTAAATGAGCAGGAACAGAGCACAGCAGAGCTCTGGCTTGAGACTTGGGAGGGAATCTGAGAGAGAGGAGCTCTGTTTGGATTTAAAAAGGTTTGCTTTACCACATGTTTTGTGGGCGATGGGGACCAGCCCCACACTGTATAGAGAGGAGTCCAGTGGCGGTGCGTCCATAGAGGGTGCCGGAGTGCCGCCCCCTCTCGCTCCCGCACCGCCACTGAAAGACAATACACAGATTCATGCATTGCATGAATCTGTGTATTGTCACCGCTGCCGCTCTGCCCACTATTCATATGGCCGGCCTCCTGGTGAGCGCCGGCCATATGAATTAGAGCGGTGGCCGGCGGTGGGTGTGGCTTGGAAGTGCCTATCAGAGCCAGGTTAACCGGATCTGGTTACCAGTGACATGATTGGCTGAAGCGACATCGAGGGCAGGAGAAGACATCGAGGACGGCGCGGACCGAGGAAGGTAAGTGCAGGGCTGGGGGGGGGGGACAGGCTGCATTTGGGGGGGAACTGGCTGAATATGGGGGAACAACTGGCTGAATATGGGGGACAAACTGGCTGAATATGGGGGACAAACTGGCTGAATATGGGGGGAACTGGCTGTATTATGGGGGAGAAAATGGCTGCATTTGGGGGGAACTGGTTGTATATGGGGGCACACTGGCTGCATTTGAGGGGAACTGGCTGAATATGGGGGCACACTGGCTGCATTTGGGGGGAACTGGCTGAATATGGGGGCACACTGGCTGTATATGGGGGCACACTGGCTGCATTTGGGGGGGAACTGGCTGTATATGGGGGACAAACTGGCTGAATATGGGGGCACACTGGCTATTTATATATATATGGGGACACACTGGCTGTATATGGGGACACACTGGCTGTATATGGGGACACACTGGCTGTATATGGGGACACACTGGCTGTATATGGGGACACACTGGCTGTATATGGGGACACACTGGCTGTATATGGGGGCACACTGGCTATATATGGGGACAAACTGGATATATATGGGGACAAACTGGCTATATATGGGGACAAACTGGCTATATATGGGGGCACACTGGCTGTATATATGGGGGCACACTGGTTATATATATATATATTGTGACAGCAGGAAGGTAAAGTCACCTGGTTGCATCCAGGGGGGTAGATATATTTCTCCCAGATTCAGGCTTTATGCTGACTTATACAACTAGGGAGTTGATGAAGCCCAGCTGAGGCTAGTGGGCTCATGAATGACTCATACCTCTAGGGAGAGTGCTGGGCGTCGTGAGACAGGGAGTTGATGAGACCAGCTGAAGCTTGTCAGCTCATTTAGGCCTCTATAAGAACTCCCAGCTTCATTAGATGTTAGCTCATGCCTGGAACAAGACCTGTGTGGACTGTCTAGGGAGAGTGAACCCCTGTGCGGTGAGGCAAAGCCTGTGTGGCTATTTGCTTGGACATTTAAAACCAGGGACTTAGGGACTAGGACAGCACTAGGCTGATCCCAGTTGTTAGTTAGGAAACCTGTATGTTTAGTCAGAGGTCAAGTTGACCAGGATTTATTTTGTTTATATGTTTCTTTTGGCTTTGCTGTGTTTTGTCACTGTAAATAGAAAATAAACCGCACCTTTTTTTTGATTTTGAAAACCACAACCTCCGTTTGCTGGGCCTGTTTTTGTGTGGGGAGCCCATCCCGGGGGTCACACACACCCGCTGCCGAGCTAACCCCCTCACAGTTGGTGGAGAATGCGGGCAGTTTTTTTTAAGCCAGCATGGAGGAGATACTGAAGCAGCTGGCTCTAGCAAATGCCAATCAACAGCAGACAAATGCAGGTTTGCAAAAGAGCCTTGCAGCTCAACAACAGAACTTCGCAGCCCAGCAGCAAGCTCATCAACAGAGCCTTGCAGCCCAGCAGCAAGCTCACCAACAGAGTCTGGAAGCTCAGCAACAAGCCCAGCAGCAATCTGAGGCCCGCTTCATAGACCTGTTACAGAAGCAAGAGCAGAGACTACAACTAATGGAAGCAGTAATGCAGCAACGTCCGCAGACCAGTGAGGAAAGCCGTCCCACTAATACCGCGTCCTTTGGGGTGAGTCGTTTATTGACAAAAATGACTGGAGAGGATGATCCAGAGGTATTTTTGACCACATTTGAAAGGACTGCTGAAAGAGAAAAGTGGCCTGAGGAGCAGTGGGCTGGACTGGTGGCTCCTCTGTTAACTGGTGAATCGCAGAAGGCTTACTATGACCTAGAGCCTGACCAAGCAAAAGACTATGTGATGCTAAAAGCTGAGATATTGGCAAGGCTGGGTGTCACCCAGGCTGTCCGGGCTCAGCGTGTGCATAACTGGACTTTCCAGCTTGGAAAACCCCCCAGGTCTCAAATGTATGATCTCATTCACCTGAGCAGAAAGTGGCTACAGCCAGAGACTTTGTCCGCACCAAAGATTGTGGAACGTGTTGTAATGGATCGGTTTTTGAGAGCTCTTCCTACTGCCATCCAAAACTGGGTAAGCCATGGAGACCCAGAGACGGCCGATGGTCTTGTGGATCGTGTGGAGAAATACTTGGCTACAGAGAACCTGACGGCCTCTTCCAGAGACACTCGGACCTTCCACCCTAAGACCAGACCATCCCCAGGGGCGGATAAGAGGATTCCAAGGGGTAAGGGTGGAGAGAGTGAGAGGGTGGGAGCTCTACCCCAAGTTTGGCGAGAACAGCCTGGGAAATCAGCGGCTCAAGAGGCGGCAAGAAGGATCGTTTGCTACCGCTGCCGGCAAGCGGGACATATTGCAGCCAATTGCCCGGTTGTGGAGGAACCCATGCAGTGTGACTTTCTGACGGGCAGACGTCAGTCGCTGTGTGCGACAGTCGCATGCACTGCCATTCGAGGAATTGAGAAACATTTATGCAAAATGTGTGTTAATGGTAGAAATGTTGTGGTATTGCTGGATTCAGGTAGCCTTGTGACCCTGATAAAGGCTGAGTTAGTTAAAACAGAGGTCTCTGGGAATAGCAAGGTAGCTGTTATTTGTGTGCATGGGGACACCCGAGAGTATCCAGTGACTACAGTGTGTTTCGAGACCCCCAAAGGTACCCTCTCTCATCCAGTGGGCTTAGTATCTCAGTTACCGTATGACGCCATTGTGGGAAGGGATTTTCCGAAGTTCTGGGAACTGTGGGATGATCCTGAGCCCCCCACTGGTGCCCCTATGTACCAGGAATGTGATAGCCAGAACTCCCCTGAGAGTGGTGAGGACTCTCCGGAATTTCCCTTATCAGTATTGGCAGGGGAGACTCAAGAAACTGGAGAGGAGCCCACCTCCTCAGACGAAAACCTACCGTCTGTGGAGTTTTCTGATCTTGAGGTTCACAGGGAAAACTTTGCCACAGAACAGTTGAAAGACCCCGCCCTAATAAAGGCACGCGAAAACGTAGTGAAAATAGATGGCGAGTTAGTGAACCCAGATAATACCTGCACTTACCCATACTTCAGCGTAGAGAAGGACCTACTGTATCGGGTGGCAAAAAGGGCAGAAGAAACCGTTCAGCAGCTTGTGGTGCCCAAACCTTACAGGAAGTTGGTGTTGGAGTTGGCCCATGGGCACATTCTTGGAGGTCATCTGGGGACAGAGAAAACCCGAGAGAGGGTATTACAGAGATTCTATTGGCCGGGGGTGATGAAGGACATAGAAAATTATTGTTCCTCCTGCCCTGTGTGTCAGAGGTCGGCCCCGATGCCACATTTCCGTAGCCCGCTGGTCCCTCTACCCATCATTGAGGTCCCGTTTGAGAGGATCGCCATGGATTTGGTAGGTCCTATAATCAAGTCCGCTAGGGGGCACCAGTACATATTAGTTATAATGGACTATGCCACCCGTTATCCAGAAGCGATCCCTCTCCGAAATACCTCGGCCAAAACCATAGCCAAAGAGCTATCTCTTGTGTTTAGCCGGGTGGGTATTTGTAAAGAACTGCTTACGGACCAAGGTACACCCTTTATGTCCCGGGTTATGAAGGAGCTGTGTAAATTGTTCAAAGTGACGCAATTACGTACATCTGTGTATCACCCCCAAACCGATGGGCTGGTTGAAAGATTCAACAAAACCCTAAAACAAATGTTGAAGAAAGTGGTGGATAGAGATGGAAAGGATTGGGACTGTCTACTTCCTTATCTGATGTTTGCTATTAGGGAGGTGCCCCAATCCTCTACGGGATTCTCCCCCTTTGAGTTACTGTATGGGAGACACCCAAGAGGGCTGTTGGATATTGCCAAGGAAACTTGGGAAAGTGAGAGTTCTCCCCACAGGAGTGTGATTGAGCATGTCGCCCTGATGCAAGACCGAATTGCACAGGTAATGCCCATCGTGAAGGAACATTTGGCCCAAGCGCAGTTAGCACAGCAGAGAGTGTACAACCGTGGAGCCAAGACCCGTACCTTTTCCCCGGGGGATAGGATACTGGTACTTGTCCCTACGGTTGAAAGTAAATTCCTTGCCAAATGGCAAGGCCCCTACGAGATAATGGAAAAAGTGAGTGAAGTGAATTACAAGGTCAGACAACCAGGAAGGCGAAAGCCCGAACAGATCTATCACGTTAATCTGTTGAAAGCCTGGAGGGATAGAGAGTCCCTAGTCGCAGACACTTGGTCACCAGCTCAAACTGGTTGCGTGATTCCTGACGTTGGAATAGCAGCCACCTTGTCACAACCCCAACAACAGGAGGTTAAGGAGTTTGTGCTTCGCAACAAGGAGGTATTCTCTGAGCTGCCGGGACAAACATTTGGGGTAGAGCATGACATCATTACCCCGCCCGGTGAAAGGGTGAAGTTAAAACCCTATCGGATCCCAGAGGCCCGACGGGAGGCAATACGGGAGGAAGTACAGAAAATGCTGAACTTAGGGGTGATAGAGGAGTCCCAAAGTGATTGGTCTAGTCCCATTGTGTTGGTGCCTAAACCGGATGGGAGCTGGCGATTTTGTAACGATTTTCGTCAGTTGAACAAAGTTACAAAATTTGACACCTACCCCATGCCACGTATAGATGAGTTGATCGACCGGCTGGGAACAGCCCGATACATGACGACTCTTGACCTCACAAAAGGGTATTGGCAAATCCCCCTGGCCAAATTGGCCAAAGAGAAAACCGCATTTGTAACCCCAGACGGGGCGTTCCAATATAAAAGAATGCCGTTCGGGTTACAGAATGCGCCGGCCACATTCCAGCGGAAAATGGACCAGATGCTGAGGCCCCATCGGAAGTATGCTGCGGCTTACCTGGATGACGTAATTGTCCATAGCACAGATTGGGCCTCACATCTGCCAAAAGTGCAAGCAGTCCTGGACTCTGTTCGGGAAGCGGGGTTTACGGCTAACCCCAAGAAGTGTACCATTGGGCAGGAGGAGGCCAAATATCTTGGGTACACCATTGGGAGGGGAGTAATAAAACCCCAACTCAACAAAGTCGAGGCCATCCAGAGTTGGCCACGTCCCAACAGCAAGAAGCAGGTACGGGCCTTTCTGGGAATCGCGGGTTATTATCGGCGCTTCATTCCCCACTTTGCTTCTAAGGCTGTGCCCCTAACCAACCTGACGAAAGGGAAAGGGTCGGTCATGATTAAATGGACCCCCGAGGCTGAGGCAGCATTCCAATTCTTGAAACAGGCCTTATGTAGCCAGCCAGTGTTGTACTCACCCGACTTCTCTAAAGACTTTGTCGTACAAAGTGATGCGTCAGATGTGGGGTTAGGAGCAGTATTGTCCCAGGTCTGGAACGGGGAAGAGCACCCAGTCATTTACCTCAGCAGGAAGTTGAAGTCCCATGAGGTAAATTACGCCACGGTTGAAAAGGAGTGTTTAGCGGTGAAGTGGGCTCTAGATTCCCTTCGGTACTATCTGCTAGGTAGGCACTTTGACATGGTTACGGATCACGCTCCGTTAAAGTGGATGGCTCAAAACAAGGAGACAAATAGAAGAGTGAATAGGTGGTTCCTGGCCCTACAGGAATTCAACTTCACAGTAAAGCATCGCCCTGGCGTTCAAATGGGGAATGTGGATGCTTTGTCTCGAGTACATGAATGCCTGATTGCTGGTGTTCCAACCCCAAGGTTAAAACAAGAGGGGGGGGTATGTGACAGCAGGAAGGTAAAGTCACCTGGTTGCATCCAGGGGGGTAGATATATTTCTCCCAGATTCAGGCTTTATGCTGACTTATACAACTAGGGAGTTGATGAAGCCCAGCTGAGGCTAGTGGGCTCATGAATGACTCATACCTCTAGGGAGAGTGCTGGGCGTCGTGAGACAGGGAGTTGATGAGACCAGCTGAAGCTTGTCAGCTCATTTAGGCCTCTATAAGAACTCCCAGCTTCATTAGATGTTAGCTCATGCCTGGAACAAGACCTGTGTGGACTGTCTAGGGAGAGTGAACCCCTGTGCGGTGAGGCAAAGCCTGTGTGGCTATTTGCTTGGACATTTAAAACCAGGGACTTAGGGACTAGGACAGCACTAGGCTGATCCCAGTTGTTAGTTAGGAAACCTGTATGTTTAGTCAGAGGTCAAGTTGACCAGGATTTATTTTGTTTATATGTTTCTTTTGGCTTTGCTGTGTTTTGTCACTGTAAATAGAAAATAAACCGCACCTTTTTTTTGATTTTGAAAACCACAACCTCCGTTTGCTGGGCCTGTTTTTGTGTGGGGAGCCCATCCCGGGGGTCACACACACCCGCTGCCGAGCTAACCCCCTCACAATATATATATATATATATGGGGACAAACTGGCTGTATATGGAAACAAACTGGCTGTATTTGAGGGGGCAAACTGGTGGCGTTTGGGCACAGTGGCTGCGTTTAATGGGCACAGTGGCGGCAATTGATTTTTTTTTTCAGTTTGTTTGCGCCCCCCAAAAAATTTTGAGCACCAGCCGCCACTGGAGGAGTCTACTGTTTAATTTAGCGCTGGACGGCAAGGATTTACTTTACTGTTTTGTTTGTTTTTATGACTTTGAAAACCTCTTCTAAGTAAAGCTGGCAACCCGCCAGATTTTAAAGAAACCACCTGATCGCTGACCTTAATTTCCAGAAAAGGTGATCCCCACAAGCTAATCTTCCACACGTAAAAGGGAAAAATTTAAATGTCACTGTTGTACTGTAAATTGATTAGGTTTTTTTTTTTGTATGGACAGGAATTTTAATATGCTTTTGTTTATATATCAATGTGTAAGATTAAATGCACAGATCACATGTATTGATTGAGCAAATGAAAAATAAAAGGATTTAAAAAAAAAAGAAGAGGACTGGGGGTAGAGCACAGTGTTTTCGTTGCCATGCATTAGGGCATAATGCTGCAAACTGTCCAAAAAATTATGAACCTATGCAATGCGATTATGCTAATATGAAAAGACGCATATCTCTGTTTGCACAGGTCGCATGTACTGCATCATGTCAGCGTCGCATTGAAAAACAAATGTGTGTTATTTCAGTGGATGGAAAGCCACTCACAGCCCTGCTAGACTCTGGTAGTGTGGTGGCCCTAGTCAGAAATGATAGTGTAAACCCCACAAAACTACACCCCAGTACTATCAGGGTCATTTGCATCCATGGGGACACTCTGGACTACCAGACAGTGGTGGTTGAGGTTGATACCCCCTGGAGCAGTGTAACACATTCAGTGGGGGTGGTACCTTCACTGCTTCATGAAGCTTTAGTGGGAAGAGATTTTCCCCATTTTTGGAATTTATGGGAGAGCAAAGGGAAACTGGTAGATAGAGCTCCCCCTGCTGGGGAAGCACGGGAACTCTCACCACACCCTTTTTGCCAAAGGGAAGGGGACGCTGTTGGGGGGGATCGAGGAAGCTGGAGATCCTCTTCCTTTCTTTGTCATAGCTGGGGAGCCGGAAGACCTGGAAGCTAGCTGCCAGCCCGAGGGTGACAACACCTCTGACCCTGACAATGAGAGTAGCCAGAATGTGGTACCCTACTTAGAGGTCAGGAGAGAGGATTTCTGTACCGAGCAACTGCGAGATGCCACCCTCATGAGAGCCAGGGAAAACGTTAAGATGTTGGATGGGGAACCGGTGGATCCTAACTGGGGGTTGTCTTTCCCCTAAATGGCCCCTAAAAGCAATTTACTGTATCAGGTGGTAAAACGGGGAGAGGACGAGGTAGAACAGCTACTGGTTCCCAAACCCTTCCGTAGGGTGGTGCTAGACCTGGCCCATGGTCATGTAATGAGGGGACATCTCGGTATCGAAAAGACCAGGGAGATAATCGGCCAGAGATTTTTCTGGCCCGGGTTGTATACAGATGTCAGAGACTACTGTGAATCGTGCCCTGAGTGCTTAATGTCGGCACCGTCGCCCCATTTTCGCAGTCCCCTTGTCCCCCAACTAATAATCAAGGTCCCTTTCGAGAGGATTGGCATGGACCTGGTGGGGTCGGTAGTGAAGTCTGCCCGGGGTCACCAGCGTATTTCGGTAATCCTGGACTATGCAACGCGCTATTCTGAGGCCATACCCTTGCGTAACACCTCCGCTAAGGCTATCGCCAAGGTGTTAGTCCAGGTGTTTAGTCGAGTGATGATCCCAAAAGAGGTCTTAACCGATCAGGGCACCCCATTTATGTCCAGGGTTACCAAGGAACTGTGTAAGTTATACAAAATCTCCCATCTCTGTACCTCTGTCTACCACCCAAAACGGATGGTCTTGTGGAAAGATATAATAAAACTTTGAAAAGTATGCTGAAAAAGGTGGTCGACAAAGATGGAGAAACTGGGATTTTTTGCTACCATATCTCATGTTTGCCATACGTGAGGTTCCGCAGGCATCCACCGGCTATTCCCCCTTTGAGCTCTTGTACGGTAGACATCCCAGGGGGCTGCTAGATGTCACCACAGAAACGTGGGAAGGAGAGGCCACCCAATATAGAAGCATCATAGAGCATGTCTCCTTGATGCAGGATTGAATCGCAGCTGTCCTGCCCCTGGTACAAGAACATATGGAGCGAGCCCAGGAGGCCCAGAGGAGGGCCTATGATCGGGGTGCCAAAGTCCGTACTTTCAGCCCCGGGGACAGAGTGTTGGTACTGGTTCCCACGGTGGTAAGTTAGTTCCTAGCCAAGTGACAGGGTCCCTTTGAGGTTGTTGAAAGGGTGGGGGAGGTAAACTACAAAGTCTACCAGCCAGGGAAAAGGAAACCACACCAAATTTATCATGTGACTCTCTTAAAGCCCTGGAGGGACAGAGTGACTTTACTTGCTGCATCCCCGCCTCCAACAGACCAGTGACACCTGACGTTCCCATAACGGATTCCCTGTCCGTGGCACAACAAAGTGACGTTAGGGCATTTGTGTACAACATTAGAGACTTTTTCTCCCCCTTACCCGGACTGACCAATGTGATCCAGCATGACATAGTGACGGAACCAGGGGTTTGCGTAAAATTAAAGCCATATAGAATCCCAGAGGCCAGGCGAGAGGCAGTCGCAAAGGAAATCAAAAATATGTTAGAGTTGGACATGATAGAAGATTCCCACAGTGATTGGTTGAGCCCCATAGTGCTGGTCCCAAAACCTGATGGCACTATTAGGTTTTGTAACGACTTTAGGAAACAACAGTGTGTCCAAGTTCGATGCATACCCGAGCCTCGGATCGACAAACTCGTGGACAGGTTGGGACAGGCCCACTACATAACAACCCTAGACCTAACGAAAGGCTATTGGCAAATACTGCGGAGTCGGCCAAGGAGAAGACTGCATTTTCCACTCCTGAGGGCTCGTTTAGGGGCAAGCGAATGCCTTTTGGTCTGCATGGGGTCCCTGCATCGTTCCAGCAAATGATGGACAAAACTTTGAGACCACATCGCCCGTATGCAGCCGCTTATTTGGACAATGTGGTCATCCACAGCCCAGATTGGAAATCACACCTGCCCCGAGTACAAGCAGTGGTAGATTCCCTTAGGGAAGCAGGTCTCACAGCCAACCCAAAAAAGTGTTCCATAGGCCTGAAGGAGGCCAAATACCTTGGGTACGTTATTGGCCGGGGACTGGTCAAGCCTCAGACCAATAAGGTTGAGGCAATTCAAAAATGGCCCCAACCGGTAAACAAAAAAAAAAGTTTGGGCCTTCCTGGGCATTACAGGGTATTACAGACGGTTTATACCCAACTTTCCCAGACCTGACGAAGGGTTAAATAGAATCCTGAAGCCGAGGAGGTGTTTCAGAAATTAAAGCAGGCCCTTTGTGTACTACTGGTGTCAGTGACCCCAGACTTCATGAAGGGGTTTGAGGTACAGACGGATGCCTCTGAGGTGGGCCTAGGGGCTGTACTATCCAAGAACAGGAGCACCTGGTTGCATACTTGAGCCGGAAACTGAACAAGCACTGAAAAAAAATGTAATTGACAAAAAAGAGTGTCTCGCTATTAAATTGGCCTTAGACTCCCTGAAGTATTACTTGTTGGGGAGGTAATTTAAGCTGGTCACCAACCATGCTCCCCTAAAGTGGATGTGTGACAACAGGGAGAAAAATGGCCGCGTGACAATGGTTCCTGGCTTTACAGCCCTTTGAGTTTACAGTCGAGCATAGGCCAGGCAAGCTCCAAAACAATGCAGATCCCCTCTCCCGCATGCACTGTATGCTTGGGACAATTGCTCAGCTGCAGGGGCTTGAGCAGAGGGGGAGGATATGTGATGGTATGCGAGGTGAGGTCATGGATAATCTGTATATTTCACCTCGCATTCGTTCTATTGTAAGAGACTGAAGCGGAATCTGGCCCGGGTTTTTTCCAGCCTCTGTGGCAGGCTTGGTTCTGGTCCGGGTGTTGTGGTCCACTTGAGTCCACGCTCAGGTAGAATTTAAATGAGCAGGAACAGAGCACAGCAGTGCTCTGGCTTAAGACTCAGGAGGGAATCAGAGAAAGGAGCTCCGTTTGGATTTAAAAAGGTTTTCTTTATCACATGTTTTGTGGGTGATGGGGACCAGCCCCACACTCTATAGAGAGGAGTCTACTGTTTAGTTTAGCGCTGGACGGCGAGGATTTACTATACTTTTATGTTTGTTTTTATGACTTTGAAAACCTCTTCTAAATAAAGCTGGCAACCTGCCAGATTTTAAAGAAACTGCCTGATCGCTGACCTTAATTTCCAGAAAAGGTGATTCCCACAAGCTAATCTCCCACAGCAGCCACCACCATTATAACTCCTAACTTCCACATCTAAATAGCATTTTAGTTCCGCCCTCACTCTGTCTCTGTGGCCATAATCCTGCGTATGTGCATCAGTTCCCGAAGCCAGCTTCTGAATGGGGAAGGACTATGACGGGATCTCGGGCTAACACCGACTTAAGGAAATGACG
This sequence comes from Rana muscosa, assembly GCA_029206835.1. NCBI lineage: Eukaryota > Metazoa > Chordata > Amphibia > Anura > Ranidae > Rana > Rana muscosa. The sequence goes on from CM055126.1 coordinate 73,247,676, forward strand.
CAGCCCCGGCACGTACATAGCATTTTTCTGGCACGAAGAGCTTGCCGGAAAAATAGGACTAACAGCGCATGCACTGGTGACATCATTGCAAACAAAATGAAGGCTTACACAGAAAGCAAGCAGATAGGAAGCCATACACACAGAGCACAATAGGTTGCAATGATTCATTTAACAGAAACTAGATTGATTGGGTTTACAACCGCTTTAAGGGCCCCCCCCTAAGTGGGGCAAAAAAGTTTACCCTTTCAAGGATAAGCTTTCAAGGTTTTGGGTATTTAATTTTTTTTTTTAATCTTTAAGGTATGCGGTTTACACAAAGTGGCATAATATCACATACATCGACCTACAACAGCAAATGACAGGCTTTAACAGTAACCCTTCAAAAAATGTACATTAATGACATAACAGTCCAATACAGTGTCATGGTAATTCAGGAAACTGTGGTCTAAAGACTCCACAACAGATATATCCTGTACGTCACTCTGAATTGCGGTGAGGACCACCCCAATTGGAAAAAGAGTTAAAGTTATTGGATATATACCATGAAATAGGAACCATAGGGTGTAAGAATGACAACCTGAGAGGCAGAACACACTTATCCCTGGCTAACAGGTAATGATCCACTGCAATCCCAGGGGCCAAAACTGAACATTGTACCTGATGAAGAGTGTAACTTATAGTCTCGGATTCACAGGGGTGGCACCAGTGAAAAACCGCAAACCATGAGAATATTCTCTTTTTTAGGAAAGGAAAGTGGACGACACCAGAGGTGTCAATGAGGGAAAGAAAGATAGGAAAGGCTAAAAAGAGGAACAGTAAAAAGGAAGTAAGGGGGAGGGTAAAAAGTTCTGGGAAGGGTAAAAAGTTCTGGCAAGGTCGACGGCCCAAGGCCCTCAGGTCCTCTTCGAGTGAGTCACTCAAAAGTAGGACTTGTATTCATCTGAGATTCGGAACAGATCCCAGTGTGTCCAGCGAGTATTGTGTCACTCCTCTCTATCCCCCAGGGCAGCTGTCAGATGCTTTATCCGCTGTATATCGCACACCCTGGCAAACCACTGTGACACCACTGGTGGAGATTGTTGCTTCCACACACTTGGTATACATGCCCTGGCTGCAAAGATGTTTCAGTAAAGATTTGCGATATCGCTTACAAGACATGGGCGTCAGGTTTAGAAGTACAGCTGCCGGGTTATCCTGAAGAGAGACGTTGGTAATCTTGTGAATAATCTGTAGAACTTGTCTCCAGAAAAGGGACAGCTCTGGACATTCCCAGTAGATGTGAAGTAGAGTACCGGTTTGGGTACCACATCTCTAGCACAGTGGACTATGTCCTGGGAATATTGAAACTAACACTGATGGGGTCCTATACCAGCTCGTTAGAATCTTGTAGGTGATCTCCTGATACTTGCTACACAAGGACGACTTATGTGCAAAGAAGAGGATACGATTCTTTTGATCCTCAGTAAACGTAATGTTGAGATCTCTCTCCCATTTTTTCAAATATGGGGGGTCATGTTGAGATGTGTGAGCAAGTAAAATGTTGTAAGAATAAAAAAAAGGATTTCCGTATGGGTTCATCTCCCAGGCACAGGTCTTCAAAGGATGTAGGCTGTCTACGGAAACCTCCGGTTTCAGGGAGGGATCGGAGGAAGTGGGAAAGTTGTGAGATCTTCCATCTGCCCAAAATTGAGGAATTAAGGACAGGATACAGACCCGAGGGGTCAACCCACCCAGAGGGGCCAAGCAAAGAAGAGGCTCTAACCAGGCTCTGGTCTGCCTGGAGCCGGAAGGACCTGTCAGAGATACCTGGTGTGAAGTCCGGGTGCCCAATTATGGGAGTTAACGGGGAGGGAAAGCTGCCCGCCTCTGCTATCCTGAAGTATCTGTGAAGCTCCTGCAAAGTGGGTTCGATCAGTGGATGTGGGGAGGAGAATCGTGAAAACCAGGTCCCACTCCAAGGGAAGCCTGCTAAGGGAATCGGCACCATTTCCTGATCCAGGCGGACCCATAATTTATGTGATAAATGCCTGCACCAGTCCACTTCTCTGTTCATGTGGACCGCTGTATAATAAAGGGCTGGGTCTGGGAGGCCAACCCTGCCTCTGGGTTTTGGCCGCTGCAGAAGTGATCTCTTAAGCCGCAAAGGCTTGCCCTGCCAGACATATTTAATGAAAATGGAACGTAGCTTACTAAAGAAGCTCTGCGGTATCCTGACTGGCAGTGCCTGTAAAAGGTAGAGCAGCCTTAGCATGATGTTCATCTTTAGAATGTTACATCTACTGAACCAAGAATCTGCCAAGTTCTTCCATCTGTCTAAATCTGAAGAAAAAATGTTCAGGAGGGGCTGAAAGTTGAGTTGGTATATGAGAAGTAGTTTAAAAGGGATCTTAGTGCCCAAGTATTGGATGGCCTGAGGAGTCCACCGGAAGGGAAAATTGCTACAAAGCCGAGCCTGAGAGGTGGGAGTAAGGGATATGTTGAGCGCTTCAGACTTTTGCAAGTTGATTTTGAAGTCAGATAGATCACCATATTGGCGCAATGCAGAGAGGAGGATCGGGGGAGAGGAATGCGGTTCTGAAACGTAAAATAGCAGGTTGTCCGTATAGGTAGCAATTTTATGGTTGCATGTGTCAGTTGCAAGTCCTCTGTCAGGGTTAAGCCTAATGTGTTGCAGTAAGGGTTCTAGAGAGAGTATGAAGAGGAGCAGGGAAAGCGGGCACCCCTGCCTCGTGCCATTACTTATAGCAAAGGGGCTCGAAGTGACTCCGTTCACTCTGACCGTCGCAGTGGGGGCAGAGTAAGTGGCAAAGATCCAGGACAAAATGGGGGTAGTTATCCCCAGGCGTCTCAGGGTGGCCAGGAGGAAAGTCCAATTCACCCTGTCGAAAGCCTTTTCAGCGTCTGTAGACAACAGGATGAATGGGATGTTAAGCCCGTGCCACAACATCTATTGTCCTCGTTGTGTTATCTCGCGCTTCTCTGTTGCGTATAAATCCGACCTGATCTAGGGGGACTATGCGTTGGAGGACAGAACCTAATCTCTCGGCCAGAATTTTTGTGAACAACTTAAGGTCACAATTAGGCAGGAAAATGGGCCTGTAACTTGCACAATGAAGCGGGTCCTTTCCTGGCTTAGCAATAACGGTGATGCTTGCTTGCAAAAGGTCCGGTGGCATGGTATGGTTATCTAGAATTGCATTGAAAACAGTGAAAGTGGGTCGCCAATTGTGCTTGGAAGGTTTTATAATAATAGGAAACTGTGAAGCCGTCAGGGCCGGGCACTTTCCCCTTCGGAGACCTAGCAATAGCGCTCGCAAGTTCGTCTGTGGTTATAGGCTGCGAGACCAATTCCACCTTCTCTGCATTGAGAGAAGGCAGGTTTTCCGTCGTGAGATAAGTATTTATAGCCTCCACTCTATCCTGGGGACCGTCCGACGAAGGGCGGGGATGCAGATTATAAAGAGCTTCTTAGAAGGCACGGAAAGACTCCGCCATCTCCATGGAATCGTGAATTTTAACTCCCGCCGAGGTGGATAAATCAGGAATGTAGGATAAGTTGCATTGTGTTCGAATGGCATTCGCCAACGTCCTGCTGCATTTGTCCCCGTATTCATAAAAGGACCTACGCGCCTTCAAAAGTCTTTTCTTAGATTGAAATAAGGAGTGTTCCCTGATTTGTTCTCGGAGACTGGTTACTTCTGCTTCCAGGACCCTGTCTGCATGTAATTTGTTTTTCGCAGTCATGGAGTTTTGCAAGCAACCCGGACAGTGTTTTCGCTCTTGCCACCTTAAGTCTGTGACCATGTTTTGCTGCGTTTGTTTGGTGGAGGGTTTTTACCACACACAGACTTTATTATTATCCATACAGTTTTGTTTCCCTTTTGGACTATTTATTTCACCCAGCACAGCAACTCACACTGTTTGGGACATTCATTATGAGTTTGATCACTCTGACACACTGAGATGTACTGTATTTTGAACGTTCATTTTATGTAATCACTTGTTACCAATTTTATCTTTCGTGTATGCACTGGGATTTACTGTATATTTAGCAGTCATAGGTATTTTTTACCCTTTTTGTCACTTTGTCTATCAGCCAAATTCCACTTCTCTGCGCTACCTTCCACCCCCCCTTTTGTTTTACAGCGCAGTAACCATCACTTATACACACTTCAGGGGTTGAGCCCCCGATGCGCGGGATCCACCAGCAATCCCCCGCTGGAGGCGGTCCAAGTAGGAACCGCATTGCAATGATAAACTTCTCAATAACAAAACAACTAAAACTAACATATTTCAGACATTACAGGGAGTGGTAACAATAATGGAACATTTGCAAACAACATTATAACATCATTACAGAAATTTGACAGTTGGAGAGACCGCTCGCCCCCCCCCCCCCCCGAGAGTCAGTACTCAGTGAGAGCGAACCATAGCTCTATCGCCTATTTAAGTACTGCTAAATAAGTTTATTCCTAAACAGGAACATCTTTCGGGCCCCAGAGAGGGGCATACCTGTGGGGAGGTGACCCTAATGTTAAATGAACCATGGTCACCCAGAAGTGAACCAAATCAGGGGGAGAGTGTGCGGGTGCATTAAAAAAGAAAAAAAAAATTCTAAGGCCAGATACAGCAGATCACTCTCCGCCATATGGGCACACGTTACCAAATGCTATTATACATTGACCAACATGTATAAACCAGTGTTCAAGAAAATAAAATATAAAACAATTCAGACAGGCAGGAGGGAGAGGAATCTGTGGAGTCGCCACCAGAGCGGACGCCTGGGCATCTCAGTCTGACCCAAGCTTGATGGTTGAGCATGCACCCTGGGCAGTCCCCCCAAACCAGTCACTGGTACTACAAATAAAGAGCACACTGACCTGAGTGAGCCATTAATTGCCTTCTTGCAGATGAACAAGCCAGCAAGGCAAGTGGGAAACCGGTAGGTAGGGGGTCTCTGGACGAGCACCCAGGTAAAGCAGCATCCCCCGCTCATGACGGTAGGCCCAGTCGGGCCTAACTAATCCTGTAACCAACCTCTACATGAGACCGCCATGAGAATCTATTTGATCTCCCCCTTAGATAAATCAGAACTGAACCCAAGACACCATGAAGTCATCCCCAGGGGACAGTTAAGACAAGGGGGTCTGTGACAGTCCATCTAGGATAACCAGGGGTCACCCCCAAGGAGGTACACCAGTCCAAGGAGTCTCCGGCAAGTGAGGCAACAGGTACAATGTAAAGGTGAAGCAAAACTTACATACAGAGGGTATCTCCCAAGTCCAGGACAGGCCTTAAACATGTAAACAAAGCCAACCTTGGAGGATCAAGGCTTGTTATCCTGAGGAGCCTGTGATCTTCTGCGCTGCGACCGGCGATTGCGCTGGGACCGTTGGTGTCTGCCAGATGGGTTAGCAGCAGGGTTATTATTGCTTGGCAGAAGAACAAGCGCCAGCCAGTTAGGCAGCGACACCAGGGGCAGTTCGAATGAGCTGAGAAAAGCGGGTACATCCGAGGGATGCCGAAGGGTGTAGGAGTGGCCTCCCTTGCGTGCGATGAGGTGGAAAGGGAGGCCCCACTTTTAAGTTATCCCCTGGTAGCCCAGTTTCTCTAGCAGGGGCTTCATGCAATGGTGCATCTGGAGGGTCCTCCGAGACACATCAGGCAGAAGAGTAATCTGTGCCCCGTCAAAGTTCATGTTCCCTCTGTGCCAGGCCCGCTGGAGAATGTCCCCCATAACAGCATACTTGTGCAGGCAGCAAAGGACATCCCTGGGTCTATCCTCTGTGGGATCTCTGGGTCCAAGAGTTCTGTGAACCCTGTCAATGGCGATGGGTGTCTCTGGTGGGTGCCCTAGTCAGTCATTAAATATGGCCGTCACGGTCATCTTAAGATCAACCTGTCGGGTGGCTTCTGGCAGACCGCGAAGTCTGAAAAGTCTGCGATTACGGTTTTCCAAATCGTCAATCAATAAGTAGAACTGTGCCATTTGGTCTGCCACCTCCTCATGTGTAACTTGTAGGCAGGAGACATTTTGGCGAAGGGTTGCAGTATCACATGCTAATGAGGAGACTCGAGTGGTCACTTCCACTACCTCATGTTTGATACCAGTGATTTCTCCGGAGTACAGCCTCCGTTCTGGAGGCCAAAGAGTCTAAGTCATCCCTGGTAGGTAATTTTTGCAACAGTGCCCATATAGCCTGGTCATTAAAGAGTAATGGTGAGGGCTCTTGTGAGGGTATGACCAGTGGAGTAGCACTCACTGAGTCTTGCCTGTGCTGTGTGAGGAGCAGCGGGGCGCTGGGTATGGAAACCTGGTGCTGGGAGGGCTGAGTGCTCCGTGGATCCCACTGTGTGGAGCCGCTGGGATGTGAGGGACAGAGAACAGGGAAGGCAGGGGGAGAGATCACTAGAAGGGTTAAACGGGGGCATGTCATTGCCGCGATCGTCGTACCTTGCTCCCCCTCCTTCCACTGCAGGCGACTCCATCTCCCTCCTCATGGCCGGCACCGGCGCCATCTTAGCTGGATCGGGTGTAGACGTGGCCGGCTGCAGCGGGACTAAAAAGTGCTCCATGAGGGCTGTGCAGAGTGCAGGACTGTGGTACCACTTCCCTGGCTATCTGGGCTAAGTGGAGAAGCCGTAAATGTGCAGCAATTCTGTGCGGGTAATCTGCTGAGGAGCGGCGGACCGGGAGCTCAGAGAAGACGCGTCTTCACTCCTCCATGCCGAGACCACGCCCCTCGGTTTTGGGTATTTTCAATGCCACCCTCGAAGTCCAAATTCCTGCCAACTCACTCATCGCTAAAGGCCCATACACACGGTCAGAAAATCTGAAATTAAATTTCGTCCGATGAACGATCTGCCGATTTTCTGATTGTTAGTATGCTGCTTTTGACAGCCGATTACGAATTTTCGTCAGACAAAAACTGGATGTGCAGGCTCCAAAATTTTTGTCTGATGAAGACTAGACATGCTCAGAAAAGAAAAAACACATACAAAACAATTCAACACATTACGTCACTTCTGACGTTGAATTCTGTCATCAGTAAATTTTCTGATGGCGAGTACCCTCTTCACTTTCGATTTGAGACTAGCATCCAACAAAAAACTGGTGAAAATGTGTCCAATAATCTGATCGTGTGTACAAGGCTTAAGTTTTACCAATATGAATCAGTTTTTTTGATTGCCAGAGGCCCGCTGTTCAGAAAACAAACACAGCAGGGAGGATTCCCCCATCCACACAAGCAAGGTGGATGGAGGAATCCTCCCTGCCGTGCTACTGTTTTCTGACAGGGGGACTCCTCCACTGTCATAATACATAGATCAGTGTTGCAGCCAGTTGCCTGCAGTGCTGATTGAATAAAAGTTTCCTAACAAACCAGTTCAAAAGAAGACAATAATTAGATTGACTTCTCTGGAACAATAGGAATGACCATAGATGGATCGGAATTTTTCTGGTCCCTACTGAACTGGATGAATATTGATTCATCTATTGCCAGCTTAGGAAATTTTCATTATATAACAATGGGATGAATGAGGTCTCACAATACAAAAAGAAATAAAAGGTGAGACGATAAAAGCAGCGTTCACTTTACAGCTGCTTTCTTAAAACAGGGTAAACTAAATGCCCCAAGTAGTCTCTGTCATTATCCTAAATCTTATAACATGTTTGTGTTTGTTGGCAGAAGACAGTGCACTGCAAATAAAAGTAACTTACCTCTGTAATTTATGATTTCAGTCCCAAGAACTGGAGTCATTTCCAGGACAGTAATAAAGGCTTTATCCATGGATGTTAGTGGAAACGGAGACATGCGGTGTCTTCTTGCTACCTTGGTGATATCAACGGCACTATGACCTTTAGAATAAAGATACTGAGAATGAACATTTGAAAAATATAAAACTATTTTCTATTTGAATATTAGAAAACATTGTTATTCTGTATACATTTGCATTAGATAATGTTGTGATTAAAAAAATATTGCCATAGTTATGAAAAGATATATTATATGCATAAAGGCTCTACTTACTGAGGTTTTAGCTGCTGAACTGAAGCGTAAATCACACCAGATATTAGTTTCCTATCAATGTGCCAACAATTCTTATTATTCTTGCATTTAAGTGACTGCATACAGTTTGTTTTGGCAGTCAAATTACAACAAATGGCTTATTAGCGCAGAAGTTATTTATACCGCTGTTGCTTTGCAAACCCAAAAGTAGTAATTTTTCATTGCTTCAAAATAATGTAATAGACAGAAAACATTATTTCAGCTTGTGACTGACAATGAGCATTAGTATACTGACAGGAGTTAATAAGGAGTACACATGAGCCATAATCTTTTTTGCTTTATAACAGTCATGCTTGGTCTTCTTCCCTTTTCTCTTGCTGCCCTTTGTAAGCAGACAATGTTGTGCACAGTAAAATATATCTAAAGCCAAAAATTTCTTCTTTCCTTCTTCATTTTGGAAAAGACTTGGTAATGGTTAAAACCATTGTCTTTTTTTTCCCCTCTACTGCTTCTCATTGGGTAAGATAACCTTTACTTTCTGCCCTATAGACACAAAAAGAAAAAATAATCTCTTCAAGGTGAGGGAAAGCTCCTCTTTAAGCTGGCCACTGATGGATCAAAAACTTGGTCCTGTTCAGCAAGGCAAGTCACAATATCAAGAGAATATGACAAACATCAATCCAAAAAAGTGCTCAGTGGACGCGTTTCACACAAACATGCTTACTCATCACTCTTGATTTTATGGACTTCCAATAAATTCTTTTGATTTTACTTTCAGGTGAGCCGCCATTCTTCTTTGTTTCCATTGGATTTCTCGGGCTGCGGACCAGGCAGGCACTAAAATTTCTCCAGCAGCTAATCAGATCCTTACAGGTGGCTTTGAGCGGTGTGCACCCAGCTCTTTCTTTCGTCCAAGTCACAATATGTTTGGAAATTACAAGAAGTTTCTAGTCACTTTTAGACATTCCAATTTTAAAACGTGAGAACTCAAATATAGTTGCTCAGCTGGATCACATTCCAGTTATGTGTCTCTTCGAGGGCATCAATATTGTGCTTCTCTGAAACAAAGATTTATGTGGTCCAATATTTTGTATTTTTTATTTCTTTATTAGATGTTTTATTTTTTAGACAAAAATTCATACAAAACAAGTTCAGGCGGAGCCGGGTTGCCACTACCGGCCCCACATATGCAATTGCAAACAGTCTAAAATTAATACCTCCTTCCCCCCATAATCCCACCCCCACCCCGGATCTCTCCAAATACCAATCTTTCTTTCAATCCCGCCCTCTCATACTCACTCCCCTACCATTCCCTCTGCCATTCTTTCTGCATATCTCGGTGATTGCTTATACCTTAGCCAGTCTTTTCATCTCCTTACGAACCCTTCTTCTCCTACTTCGCCACTGAACCTTAAGAACTCCATATTGTACGTTTTGTTGATTTTACATAGCCTGCTCCTCAGCGAAGGGCACTCGGGATCCTTCCACTGTCTGGGGATTACACTTTTTGCTGCATTTAGGAGATGGGGCAGTAATGTTTTCCTATATTGTTTGATGGACATATTGACCCCATGGAACAGACAAACCCATGGCTCCTCAGGTATTTTAGTGCCAGTAATTTCTTCTATTATTATTAATACTTCTTTCCAGTATACTTTTATTTTAGGGCATGTCCACCATATGTGGAACATAGTGCCAATTTCCACGCATCCCCTCCAGCATAGGTTGGAGGTGTCCCTTTGGTACCGATGTAATTTATCAGGGGTTATGTACCAGCGTGCCAAAACACTTGTAATTAATTTCTGTCACACTACAATCCTGTGATGTAGCATGTATCAACCGTAATATTTTACCGACATCTACTTCCTTGTCTCCTATTCTTATCTCTTCCTCCCATTTTTTTAATAACTGGGGGGGGGGGGTGCCCCGATATCTTTAATCCAATCAAATTTTTATAGATGCTCGATATCCCTCTTCTTCCGTCTGATGCAGAGCACAGCCGCTCTAGTGGGAGCAGGCTGTCCTCCGACCTGATCGGTTGGGGTAGGGACTCCACAAAGTGTTTCAATTGTGCATACCTCCACCTGTTTACTACCATTACATCTTTTTTGTTATTCAGTTCCTGAAAGGTGCATATTTTACCATTCACTGTAATGTCTTTTAATTGTGCGTCTTTTTGCGTAATCCAGTTCCCAAACAAGCTCTCTTTCCCTGGTGCAAAATAATATGTGTCGCATAATGGTATCATAGGGGAATTAAATCCCCATTTTTCCCTTTTGTGTACCATGTCCCACATTGCCATTGCTATGCGTGTAATCATGTGAGTGTGCTCATCTAAATCTCGTATATGTGTCGGGATCCATATCACTTTTCCTAAAGTAACCTTACTAATCTTGCTTTCCAATTTAACCCATCTTTTTTCTTTATTTTTTTTACCCATTCAAACACCCGTGACATAAGAATAGCGGTGTAGCAAATTTTTATATCCGGTAACACCAACCCACCTTGTGCCTTATCTCTCGTTAATACCTCTAAACTTATATGAGGCTTTTTCTTCTGCCAAATAAACCTATGCAGTAGCGTGTTTACTATTTAGAAATATGTTTCTGGGATTGTGATTGGTAACATTTGCATCTTATATAATATTTTAGGGAGGATTATCATTTTGAAACCGTTTATCCTACCAATCCATGACCTTTGTTTACAGGCGATTTAGTTTAAGTCAGTTTTGATGTCATTCAACAGAGGAATACAATTCTGTTGGTAAGCAGTCTCCAGTGAGGATGTTATTTTGACTCCTAAATACTTTAACTTGGTGTCCCTCCAGATGAATGGGAAGTCCTATTTAAATATTCGTTCCTCCTGTGGCTTCACGCTTATGTTGAGAAATTTCGATTTCGAGGGGTTCATTTTAAAGTTGCTACCTCACCATAGATTTTTAGGGTTTTCAAAAGGTTGGGGAGGGTTGTCCTAGGGCTTGTAATGTAAACCAAGATGGCATCGGCCGCTAGTTTATGTTCCTCCTCATCAATCTGTATCCCCCTAATGTCAGGGTTTTGTCTCACACCTGCCAGCAACGGCTCTAATGATAGGATAAAACGTAACGGGGACAGGGGTCGGGTCCCGTTAAACATTTCAAAGGGCCCTGATACTGTCACATTAATTTGAACCCTTGCTGTAGGGTGATTATATAGGGCATTTATCCAGCGAGTCATCGTAGGGCCGACACCAAATGCCTCCAATGTGTTCTGCATAAATCCCCAGTCTACTCTGTCAAACGCTTTTTCAGCGTCTATAGACAGTAGCAGTCTGGGGATTTACTTTATTTTATCTTTTGTATTAGTAAAAGAGTTCTGATGCCATTGTCCCTGCTTTCCCTGCCTGGGATGAAGCCCACTTGGTCTGTGTGCACCAAGTCATTCATTACGGTCTTCATTCTGCCAGCTGGTATCTTCGCGAACAACTTCACGTCAGCATTCAATAGAGAAATAGGCCGATAGCTTGAGTACAATGAGGGGTCCTTTCCTTCCTTTGGTATGATGGTAATCGCGGCCTCTAGTGCTTCCCATCGTATGTCCCAATTGGCCCCTATCCCAATCATGTAGGAACACATCTTGGGGACTACAATGTTGTTGAACTTTTCGTAGTATGCGATCGATAGCCCATCGGGACCTGGCCTTTTCCCGGCTGGTGACTCTTTTAAGATTCTGAATATCTCTGCTTCCGTTATAGGATCCTCTAAGGAACTAAGTTTATCCAGGGGTATTTTTTTAAGGCCTATTTCGTTTAACAGAACTCTGGTGTTACCTAGTCTCTTTTTAACCTTATCTGGGGGATCTTTTTGAATTATCGAGTATAGTTTCCCATAATAATCTTGAAAGGCCCGTGCGATATCTGGGGTTCAAAATACTTTTTCCCAGTTACCAGATTGTATACATTCAATAAAATTGGCCCTGGTTTTCTTTTTTAACATTTTGGATAAATATTTAACCGACATATCTCCCCATTGGCACGCTCTCTCTTTAACCGGTAAAAAAGCGTTCTGTTTTCCTGTTCAATAAGATCTTTTAATTCCTCTCTTTTTCTGATAACTGCCAATTCTATTCCACGATCTCCTGTATTTTTATGATTCTGCTCGAGGTCGTGAATTTCTTTATATAACTCCTTGCCTTTCCGTCTACTCTTTTTTTTCGCTGCCATACTGTGGCTTCTGATATCTCATCTGAACTGTTTTAAAATACATCTCTAGCTCTTTTTTACTTTGTCAAATATTTTATTTAAAATAATACAGTACATGTTATTATTACAAGTTTTTACATAAATAGAAAATGAACAAATATGAGTAAGAACACTTCTCAACATAAAATCTAGGTGTTACAAAAGCTTCATGTCTATATGTTCAACTATCTGAGAAAACATGTAATCCATTCGATATGTTTGCAACTATTATTGTTCAAGTGTTTAATAAATTAAATAATGAACACAGGAAAATAAGAACATATTTGTGTATAGAATTGAGAAAAGTTAAAGTTATCAATGGTTGATTAACTTTATGGGATATCCGAGAGAGTCATCCATTCGACCAAGGCCAGGATCCGGATAAGTGGCCCAGCGTATCTTGGGCAAATGAACAGCATCTCCAAGCACCCCAAGTGCTCCTTAGGTTAGTTTATCTGTAAACTATGGATAATTGTCCGTCAATAAAACCATTTAGTAAAAGTATCAATTAATGGATTCCCAACAATATTAATAATAAAAAAAGAATTATAACATATGGGGAGGGAGGAATGGGTCTTGAAAGGAGGTTGGAGGGAAGGAAGTGTTTCCAGAGGGGAATTATGTTTCAATATATTTCAAATCATATAGCAGTAATGTCTGGGAAGGTGGTAAATTTCTTCAGGGTAAAAGAAGTGAGCAATCTAGGTCTCGTGGAAGATGGTGTTATCCATGGAAGCCATAGTGTTTCAAATTTGTAAAATTTATCAAGTATGATTGCCTCCATTTTGGCATGAATCATTGCTTGTGTAACACATTGTTTTACCAACACTACACAAAGTGTGGTTGATTTCCAGGCTTTTGCGATGGATTGCTTTGCTGCCGTTGTGACAGAGTAGGAGTTTGAATTAGCGTCTGGTTATGTTATGTGGTTTGTTGTTTAGAAGAGCCACCGTTGGATCAGGTTGCAAGGTGGTGTTGAACATGCTAGAGAGGATGTTAAATACTTTTCACCAAAAGGTCTGAGCCTTCGGACAAGTCCACTAAACGTGAAGATGTGTACCTGGGTCACTACAGCCTCGGAAGCAATTAGGGGAATATTGGGGGAGGAACTTTGATATTCTTGCGGGAACTAGATACCATCTGGTAAGAACTTTGTAATTAGTTTCAAGTGCTACTATATTTGGAGTAGCTGAGTTTGTGGCTTGCCAGATCTGAGTCCAATCTAACGAATCGGGAGGGAGGTTCAAATCTTTTTCCCATTTAGCTGTATAAGATGGGGGGGGAGGAGGTTGTATGGGAAAGTAGTTGGGCATACAAGTCCGAGATAATTCCACGTGTGTGGGGATCTGATGTACTCATTCGTTCAAATGTTGTGTAGTTTGTGTTGTCGAATTTATGGGAATATTTTGTGTAAAAAGGTTTTTTATTTGTAGATATCAAAAAGTTTCAGTTTGTGGTATGTTGTAGGTGTTCCAAAGTGTAGGGAAGGAAATTAGTTTGTCAGATTCATAGAAATGGTGAGCTTGTGTAAGTCCTACTTTTAACCAGGCAGAGAAAGATGATGGAGAAGTCCAAGCCGGGTAGAAGGAGGGATTATTTAGAAAAGAAAGAAGAGGATTATGGGGAGATTGAAGACCAAAATGTGTTTTCAGCCTATCCCAAATTGATAGGCTATGCTTATGGACTGGATTAATAGGTTCGAAATGGAAAGTGGGTCGCAATCAACCGATTCTATTGCAACCCAAAGGGGAACTTCTTTAGTTGCATGGTATTTGGGCAAACTTGCTAATTGAGAGGCGTAGTAATATTTCGCAAAATTTGGGACGCTCAGGCCCCCACGGAGTCGGGGAGTTGGGGTATTCGAGGTTTAAGTTTAACCCATATGAAATGGGCAGTTTTGTGCTGTAGGATGCGGAAAATGTATGCAGGGTGATGTATAGGGAGGATTCTAAAAAGGTATAGAATTTTAGGTAATATTGACATCTTAACCACTGTAATTCTACCCTACCAAGCTAAAGGTAAGGAAGACCATTTTTTCATTAGAGCAGTTAGCTAAGTCAGCATGGGTGAATAATTTGCGGCGTATAGGTCTGCAGGGTTTGCCGTAAATGAGATCCCTAAATAAGATATATACGTTGTTGACCATGAAAACGGGAGAAAGTCTTGTAATTGTTTCTGTAAATCAGGAGATAGCGAAATATTTAAGGCTTTTGATTTATGTGGATTTATTTTGAGGCCAGATATTGTACCGAATTTTGTAAGGATGTCGATGAGGTTTGGGGCTGATATTAAGGGTGAGGTTAAGAATATTAGTACATCATCGGCAAACATACATAACTTGTGCTGATGACCACATAATTCAAGGCCTTTTATATTGGTATTGGATCGTATAAGTTGGGCTAGGGGTTCAATTGCTAAGGCGAATAGTAGAGGGGATAATGGGTATCCCTGCCTGGTTCCTCTTTCAATTTTAAAAGGGTTGGAATGGAATCCCGAATAGGATACATATGCTTTTGGATTTTGATAGAGAAAGGAAATCCATGTCAGGAACTGCGCTCCGAATCCCCATTTATAAAGAATAGCGTTAAGATAAGACCATGGCAAAGAATTGAATGCTTTCTGTATGTCGATTGAGAGGAAGCAGGCAGGGATGCGGCGAGTTCGAGCTATATGGGCTAGGAGGATGGCACGACAAATATTGTCACCCGTTTGTCTGGATGGAATGAATCCAGTTTGATCCTTGTGGATCAGGGTTCCTATGATTGGGCTAAGATGGTAAGAGAGGATTTTGGCTAATATTTTAATATCCATGTTGAGTATGGAGATTGGTCTATAATTAGACCAGGAGGTGTCGTCAGTTTGCGGTTTAGGAATCATGGATAATGATGCGAATAGGGATTCTATGCGATAGGAACATCCTTTGGACATTTGGACCCGAAACTTGGCAAGAATGTAGCCCCACTCTTCCTCTACAAGTGTGCAAAGTTTGTTGTCTGGGGACCTACTTGCGGGGCGCACCGATTTTTCAAAGCCGGGCACCCCTTCCATAGACTCCCATGTTAAACGTCAGCCTAGTCATGGGCACAGTGGAGGCATGGACACAGTGAGGCATGCAGATGGACACCCTAGGCTTTTTACTCAAGTCAATACGTTTTCCCAGTTTTTTGTGGTAAAATTAGGTGCCTCGGCTTATATTCGGGTCGGCTTATACTCGAGTATAAACGGTAATTATCAGACTTAAGGTAACAGTGAAAATAAATTATTAACTTGCATTATGTTGGTAAAATAAGGTTGGTATGGGGCTAGTGCAGTTGTACAAGCACAATCCCTCAAATTACTCGAGGAAGGAGGAAAGCATACCATTTTATCTGCAAGAGATTAATCAGGTTGGATTAAGCTAACAGGAGTATGTTTCTGCTACTCCTTATTACCTTAAGAATGATAAACAAAAACAGTAAAGTAAAATTTTAATAAAATTGACATAATCCTAGTGGATTGTCGGAGTATTACATTTTGGTTTCTGTTCGGAAAAATACATCACACTTTATAAACTTATTCATAGATCATTTAATGATGGAAAGCCATCAAAGAATCAAGAATATGATCGATCTCCAAGAATTATTTATCTTTTTAGTCATCAGGTATGTAGTGACAACAAGGTGTAAGTATAACTTATGCTATATCACCATAGGAGAACTTTCAGTCCCTTTGATCTTCAGTATCTGGTTGTGGTGATGCAAAGTGACTCCGAGTTGGCTTGTTGAGTAGGAGTCTCTTGGTGACTCTTGGGCGAATTAGATGATGCTCAGCGTTTGGCACCTTCAGCAGTATTTTCTGGAATTGTCAGGCGAAGATCATGAATTGCAGTTAGGAGGTCATCAACTGTTTTGCAAGTGTATGTGGTACCTTTGCAAGAAAAACGTAGTGCAAAAGGAAAACTCCAGCGATATGGGATGTGGTGGTGTTGGGGAATTAGAAGATGTGGTTTCATAGCTTTTCGTTTGAGAAGAGTTTGTTGTGAAAGGTCCTGGAAAATTTGATAGCGATGTCCTTGAAATATCAATGTATCCTTAGGCCCCTTTCACACTGGAGCGGTTTGCAAGCGCTATTGCGCTAAAAAAAGGGATTTTTATAACAGCTTACCTGTAAAATCCTTTTCTTGGAGTACATCACGGGACACAGAGCGACTTAGTCATTACTAATGGGTTATATAGTTTACCTTCAGGTGTTGGCACTGGCCAATTCCAAACCGGAAGTACCCTCCCCTATATAAGCCCCTCCCACCCGGGAGCACCTCAGTTTTGTAGCCAAGCAATAAGTGTCCCAAAAAGAGGGGTGGGAGCTCTGTGTCCCGTGATGTACTCCAAGAAAAGGATTTTACAGGTAAGCTGTTATAAAAATCCCTTTTTCTTTTTCGTACATCACGGGACACAGAGCGACTTAGTCATTACTAATGGGACGTCCCAAAGCAATGCCAAATGAGGGGGGGGTACATAAGCTGGGCGCCATCAGGCATGAGGATCTTTTGCGGCCTGCAACACACTGCGCCCAAAGGCGACATCCTCCTGACTTCTAACGTCTACCTGATAGAATCTAGTAAACGTGTGTACCGAAGACCATGTTGCGGCCTTACATACTTGAGCCAGGGAGGCCTGGTGATGCACTGCCCATGAAGTTCCAACCGCTCTTGTGGAGTGCGCCCTAACTTTGAACGGAGGCGGTCTCTTTCTCAAGCCATAGGCTTGTATTATGACCTGTCGAATCCACTTGGCTAAAGTAGATTTTGATGCTGCCTGACCCCTTCTGGGGCCTTCCGGCAGAACAAACAAAGAATCCGTTCTGCGAATCTGAGCAGTGGCTTTTAGATAAGCTTTAACTGCTCTTACCACATCCAAAGAATGTAATAACTTTTCCTCTACTGAGCTAGGTTTGGGGAAAAAAGAAGGAAGAACCACATCTTGGTTCAAATGAAACCTCGATACCACCTTAGGAAGAAAGGCTGGATGAGGACGTAATACTACTCTGTCCTTATGGACAACCAGATATGGCTCCTTACAGGACATAGCTGCTAATTCCGACACTCTTTTAGCCGAACAAATGGCTACTAAGAAAACCAATTTCCTGGTGAGAAGAACCAAGGAAATGTGTTGTAATGGTTCAAACGGTTGTTTCTGTAGAACCGACAGAACCAGGTTTAAGTCCCAAGGACATATGGGAATACTAACCGGAGGGCTAATACGCATCACTCCTTGTATAAAGGCTTTGACTAGTGAATGCGAAGCCAAGGGCCTTTGAAAAAATATTGACAAGGCCGAAATCTGACCCTTGATAGTACTCAAGGCCAGCTTCCTATCTACAGCCCACTGTAGGAAGTCCAGAATCCTCCCTATCATGTACTTACGTGGATGCCATTTCTTGGTCTCACACCACGTAATGTACGCTTTCCAGATCCTATAATAGATCTGCCTGGATACCGGTTTCCTGGCATTGATCATGGTAGATACCACAGAATTAGAGAGCCCTCTCTTTTTCAGAATGTGGGCTTCAATAGCCAGGCCGTCAAACCTAGGGCTGGTAAGGAAGGGTGGTATATCGGTCCTTGCGACAGCAGGTCCGGACGAAGTGGGAGGGTCCAAGGACTCCTCACTGACATTTTTACAATCTCCGCGTACCATGCCCTTCGGGGCCACGCTGGAGCCACCAGAATCACTGGTTTCTTTTCTACCCTGATTCTGCGGAGTAATCGCGGTAACAATTGTGGCGGTGGGAATGCATATATCAGCTTGAACCGATCCCAAGGGAACACTAGGGCATCCGAGCCGCAAGCTAGGGGATCCCTTGTGCGAGACACAAACCTGTCCACCTTTGCGTTGAATCTGGATGCTAGCAGATCTACATCCGGTGTTCCCCACCGCTGGCATATTGCCTGGAAAACCTCGGGGTGAAGAGACCATTCCCCCGGGCATAATTGTTGGCGACTTAGAAAGTCCGCTCTCCAATTTTCCACTCCTGGGATGAAAACCGCGGATATGGCTGGGACATATCTTTCTGCCCACTCCAGGATGCAATTTGCTTCCTTCTGGGCTGCACGACTTTTGGTGCCACCCTGATGATTGATATATGCCACTGCCGTGGCATTGTCTGATTGAATTCTGACAGGGGACTCCTGGAGTTTGGATGTCCATGCTACTAGGGCATACCGGGCTGCTCGTATCTCTAAGAGATTGATGGGCAGGGCCTTTTCTGCTTCTGACCACCTGCCCTGGAGAGACCATTGCTCCAGCACTGCCCCCCAGCCGATGAGGCTGGCATCTGTAGTGACCACCTTCCAAGAAACCGGACTGAAGGGTTTCCCTCTTTCCAGATTCTGGGGCACCAACCACCAATGGAGGCTCTTGCGAACGGAAGGGGACAGGGACATTGGTAAGTCTAAAGCCTGAACTTTTTTGTTCCAGGCTGACAGTATGGCCCTTTGCAAATTCCTTGAATGGAATTGACCGTAGGGTACCGCTTCGAATGAAGCCACCATCTTTCCCAGCAGCCTCATGCAGAGACGTATGGATGGTTTTCTTTTTGTACCCACTAAGTGGGTCAAATTTCTTAAAGACGACACCTTCTCTGGAGGTAAGAAAATCTTTCTCTGATTTGAATCCAGCCTTAGCCCTAAGTATTCCAGACTTTTGACTGGTCTTAGAGCTGACTTGTCCCGGTTGATAATCCAACCGTGATATTCCAGATACTCGATTGTCTTGTGAATAGCTACTTCCAGCTTTTCCACTGAGTGGTCTATTAGTAGCAGGTCGTCTAGATATGCCATTATCGTTACACCCTGTGTTCTTAGATTGGCCAATAATGGGGCCAGAATTTTTGTGAACACTCGTGGTGCTGTGGCCAGACCGAAAGGTAAGGCTCTGAACTGAAAATGGCGCCCTTCTACTGCAAAGCGTAGAAATTTCTGATGGGCCGGAAAGATGGGAATATGCAGATAAGCATCCCTTATGTCGATCGAGGCTAGCCATTCCTGCCCTTGTAGGGCGGTGGCCACTGATCGGATCGACTCCATCCGAAAGGTCCTGATATTTAGGAACTTGTTTAGCCCTTTTAGATTTAATATGGGCCTCACGTCCCCATTTGGTTTGGGGACTGTGAAAAGGTTCGAGTAAAACCCGAATCCGCTTTCTTCCAGGGGAACCTTCATGATTACCCCTTGGAGCAATAGTTGTTCTAGTGCCAGAAGGAGGGATCCTCTCTTTTGGGGATCTCTTGGCACGTTTGACCTCATGAATTGGGCAGGAGGAGTGCCTTTTAACTCCAGCTTGTATCCCAGACTTACTGCGGAGAGCACCCATCTGTCTCTGATGGTGTCCCGCCAGGTCTCTGTGAACAACTGAAGTCTTCCCCCCACCCGATTGAGCGGGGGCAATACTTCATGCCTTAGGGGGAGGTTTTGTACCTCTCTTGATCCAGGGCTTCTTGTTACCCTGTGATTGTCCCTGATTTCTGCCCCCTGAATTTGACCGCGGAGGCCGTCGGAACTGCTTCACAGCCGATGTGCCCGGGACTGGAGAGGTAGGCCTCTTAAAAGAAGGACTTCTACCCTTGTTCTTAACCGGTAAGAGTGAACTTTTACCGGCAGAAATTTTCTGGATATATTTGTCCAGATCTTCTCCAAATAAGCGTTCTCCATGAAATGGGAAGCTAACCAGCAGTTTTTTACAGGGAGCTTCAGCAGACCAGTTTTTGAGCCACAGAAGCCTACGCATATGTACTATAGACAGCGTAAAGCGGGAGGCCTGTTGGATTGTATCCTTTATGGCGTCCACCGCAAAACACAAGGCTCTAGGCAGGTCAGCTAGGGCATGAGCCTGCTGATCTGGTAAGTCCCTTAAGACTTGTTTCAACTGATCTTTCACTGCTTGGCAGACTCCAATCGCTGCTACCGCAGGTTGTGTCACCATACTTGCTGTAGAGAAAGCAGATTTTAGTAAAGACTCCAATTTTTTATCTATTGGGTCTTTGAACATTGGAACATTATCTACTGGACATGTCAGTGATTTGTTAACAGAAGAGATGGCTGCGTCCACTATAGGGACCCTCCATTTTCTTATGAACTTATCCTCCATGGGATAGATCACCGGAAATCTCTTGGGGGGAGCAAATATTTTATCAGGATGCTCCCAATCCTGGTAAATAAGCCCTTCTAATAAAGGGTGGATTGGGAAGGAACAGACCGCCTGGGGAGCTTTTAGCGACCCCAGCGAGGAAACCGTAGTGGATGGTGGTTCCGCCAGAGGCATTTTAAATGCTGATCGGACCATGTTAGTCAGAGACTGAACCCATAATCTTTCAGCCTGAGAAGCTGAGAAAGGTTCTTCCACTGTTGATTCCTCTATAAGTGAATCAACCTCATCCTGATCCCCTTCAGGTAGGTCGATCTCTGTGTGGGGCTGTTCCTCCACTAACAGGCACTCTGAAGGAGGAGACGGAGATCGGACGCGCTTTTCCTGTGACAGGGAAGCAGCGATCAATGCTGTTAATCTCTCTTCCAATCCTCCCAGAGTTGAGGATAAAACCTCCTCTGTTATATATACAGGAGCTGGTGGACTGGGGACAGCCGCAGCACCAGGCATTCCTGCGGGGTTTCTACGGCTACTGACCTCTGCATTCTCAGGGGAGATTGGTGCAGTGCAAGCATGCCCAATATCCTCAGAGCCCGATGGAGACCCCTTTGGCTTCCTGGAAGATCTATTTCCGGAGCGTCTGGACGACATATCCCTTAAGCACAAAGCTGAGGTATTCCCGTCGTCATACACCAATTTTTGCTGGTAATAGTCTAACACAGGTGCTGCTATATACCAGCTGGTGTCCACTAAAGTGCCTTTCTATGGGGATGCCTGCATCAACCGCCTCTGTGTGCCACTGTTTGTTGCTAGCTCTGTTTGCATGCAGCTGACACTTGTACTGTGTCTTTTAACCATGCTGGGACGCCCGCACATGCGCAGAAGCGCCGCGGCGCGCATCGAGCGTCATCCACCCGCCCCGCCCCTTTTTTTTCATAGGAGGCGCGTGCACGCGCCCGCGCGCGCGCCCGTGCGCCAATGGCGCCCTTTTCGAAAACCAACAGAGGACTAGGAGCCAGGGCCCTTTTTGCCGGAGGGCCTGTGCGGTGGATGAACGCAGCAACAGGGCAGAGGAAGTGGATTCCCTCAGAGAAACTTACCAGCTGCCTGGATCTTTTGAGTTGAGAAAACCAAAGATCCACATTTACAAGAAAAATGGACTACAGCGGCCTCTAGTGGTTTAACACAGGTACCGCGGTCCCTGTTTTTTTTTTTTTTTTTTTCTTGACTACTATTAAAATTTTACATTTTCAGTAGTTATAGGCAAACACAGATATTTAGCGGGAATACCGTTAGGTAACAGACAGAAAGACAAATTAGGCTTGGGGGTCCCCCAATAGAACCAAGTTCCTGAGGGCCCCCACTTACCTGATCCCCGCCGCAGGACTTTGTTTGGTCCACAAAAGTCCAAACTTCACCTATCACGGCAGGCATTGTAATTAAACCTTCAGGGACCGGGTTCCCAAGGATTCCACTCCCCTGGACCTGTATAGCACCCTGCACAGACAGCGTCTTGGTCGTGGGTATGACCAGAGCTCTGGATCCCAGGGTCCAGCCCTCCTAAGAGAAGCATTACAGGCAAAACCTTGCTCTTCTGCTGCAAGGCCCGGGTACCGACCGTTTAGCTATGAAGCTTTTTTGGTGGGATCCGGAACAGCTTACTAAGGCCCAAAAGAACCTGTACGCAAGCCCAGTGAAAACACATGTTACTCTTTGGCCAACACCTTAGACACTGGCAAAAAACTGAGGTGCTCCCGGGTGGGAGGGGCTTATATAGGGGAGGGTACTTCCGGTTTGGAATTGGCCAGTGCCAACACCTGAAGGTAAACTATATAACCCATTAGTAATGACTAAGTCGCTCTGTGTCCCGTGATGTACGAAAAAGAAATAGCACCTGCAAACCAACCCTAAACAGCGGCTGCTGTGTCTCCAGTGTGAAAGCCCGAGGGCTTTCACACTGGAGTGGTGCGCTAGCAGAACCGCTCCAAAAGTCCTGCTAGCAGCATCTTTGGAGCGGTGAGAGGAGCGGTGTGTTTACCGCTCCTTCCCATTGAAAGCAATGGGAAACCGTGGCTATACCGCCAACAATGTGCCTCTGCAGAGGCGTATTGCCGGCGGTATTGACCCTTTTTCGGCCGCTAGCGGGGGTTAAAACTGCACTGCTAGCGGCCGAATACCGCCGCAATTCCGACGGTATAGCGCCGCTAAAACTAGCAGCGTTATACCGCCACCGCACCTCCCGCCCCAGTGTGAAAGGGGCCTTATTGCGAGCAGCTTCCATTAGTTGTTCCTTGGTGCAGAAATAATGTAGCTTTATTACTACATCTCTGGGGGGGTCATCTTCTTTTTTGGGAGCTAATGTTCTGTGGATTCTGTCCATCTCCAGTCGCTCAATAGGTATTCATGGGGCAAGCTTCTGAAATAGCGCAGTTACTGTAGATTGTAGATCTATTATCACCACAGATTTACCACGGATACGTAAATTGGATCTCCTTGCTCTGTTCTCAAATTCTTCCAGGCGTGTATAAAGGGAAAAAATTTCTTATCTATGGGCTTCTAATTCATCTGTATGAGTAATAGTTATGTCATGTATTTCCTCCATTTTATGTTCCAGCACTGAAGTGCGGCGTCCCACCTCACGAATTTCCCTTGTGAGTTTCTCAGTTATTGTGTCTGAGGTATTTTGGAGGGCTTTTTGTAAAACTCTCTCAAACTGACTAAGAAGGTCTGGGCCCTGAGGGATATTCTGTAGAGTAATAGGTGTTAGCCCAAAGTCATAATCTGGGTCAATAAGCTGAGATGGAGCAGAATTAGAAGAGTTACAAGTGTTCCTCATCTGCTTCTGTTTCTGAGGTAATGCAGAGCCGGAGGGTGCTGCTGCCATTTTAGATGCGGTTTTCACCTGTACTTCTAAGCTTTTAATTTGCTTTAGTTTAGCTTTTCTCCCAGTATACATGCTATGTCCATGTGCCCAGTAGTCTTAGTAACAAACAGGTTACTGTGGAGATGCTGTATTTGACCGTGACTCGGGTCAATGAGGCTATATTCGTCCCGGTGAGAATGGAGCTCTAAGCAGCCATGTCTGCTCAGCAGCCTCGCACATGCGCCTCCCTCTCTAGCTCTTTTTTTAATCCTGTCCGCGACCTCTACATCCTGTATCAGTTCTTCGTTAAGTCTCCATATATTGGTCCTGTTTTGTACACCTTCTATTTTTAGTTTTATTGATATTGGGGCGTGATCTGAGAAGGTCACAATATCTGTTTGAACTTGTCACCACGTTCAGCATCCTATGCTCTACCAAAAATTGGTTGGTTCTAGCGTACGTCCCGTTTAAGCGGAGTGGAACGTATAGTCACGTACTTTTGCATGTTGTATTCTCCATACGTCCATCAGTTGATGTTGATATAATTTATTTTTAAGTGACTTCCACTGTGCCATCCCAGTCCGCTGTGCACGGGACGTGCTGACCACTTCAGGGTCCAGACAGAAATTGAAATCCCCAGCCATGATAGCTCTGCCAATCTTAAAATATAAGGAACACCTGCGCTAGCCAGACTGGGCAGATGGGGCCAAACGGTGGGAGGGACACTGCAGCAAACACCAGGGGGTCCAATCCAGAATAGACAAATTAAAAATATAAATGAGTGATGGTGACTGCGCTGTGATTAAACTATAGTGGAAAGGTGAGGGAAGGGGCTAGAGCCAATCTAATAAAGGAGGACCAGAATATGAGTGACATGATAACATCAAATGAGTGACACAAATGCAAAAAAAGTTGATACATATAAATGTCACATATAGTGACCGTGAACACTTGCAATAAAATACAGATATATAATGTCCTGAATAAGTAAAAAAAGTGCAAAAAAAAAAACGTGTGTTACAAGAAAAAAACGCAGCACAGCAATGAGTGAACTGCAAAAAATAAGTCCAAAATGTACCCAATAAACTTTAAAGGATGAAAGTTCAGTACTGTAGTGAATCCCATCACCATTAGTTGCTAGGGTGTTTTACCAAAAAACTCTTCAGTGCAGATCCACCACTGTGTTTTCAAGCCGCTTACCTCCTGGCTGCAATAAACAGCATGAAGTGCACCCCTGTTGTAGGCAGCAATGGATAGTCCTCTCAGCAAAAATCTCATTCACACTCCCATGGGATGTATAAAGGTATGTAAACGGAAGAGGAAAATAAAAAATGTATATAGCATAACTCTGTGGTTCCAGGTTGATTGACTGAAAATAGATTTTCTCAAACTCGCTTTTAAATAAGCGAGCATGCACATCAATCCACGAGCACTGAACTCGTCTCTCAGACTGCAACCTTCAGTGATAGTACCCCTCCAATAGAAGTGATTGCAATATGCCTCCCAGGTGAAGATGCATAGGAAAGAAACACAAACAAGGAATAATGGTGTAGCTCTGAGAATCACAGAAATGGAGTGGCTGCAGTAGATGTTCTCACACTTACTTTTGGTGGAGGTGAGCGTGGGCAACAATCCACGAGCACCGCGCCCGTAATGTCTGCGCTGCAGGCTAAGCCGATTAGGTCCCTCCAATATCGGTGGTCACAGAGTGCACAATACCAATGGAATAAAAAAATTTGGAAGGCACATAGTGTGAAACTGTAAACTACTAGACGTCTTTATTAAAAGCAATGGAAAAAAACTCACATGTAAAAGTGGGAGGGGGAGAGCTCCGGTATCCTACGAGCACCAAGCTCGTTTCCTCACGTCCAGCTATGGGTGTATCTGTGCTAAAATCCTGACGCGTGTCATCACATCACGTGACTTCTTCAGAGGATACCGGAGCTCTCCCCCTCCCACTTTTACATGTGAGTTTTTTTTCCATTGCTTTTAATAAAGACGTCTACTAGCTTACAGTTTCACACTATGTGCCTTCCAAATTTTTTTATTCCATTGGTATTGTGCACTCTGTGATCACCGATATTGGAGGGACCTAATCGGCTTAGCCTGCAGCGCAGACATTACGGGCGCGGCGCTCGTGGATTGTTGCCCACGCTCACCTCCACCAAAAGTGAGTGTGAGAACATCTACTGCAGCCACTCCATTTCTGTGATTCTCAGAGCTACACCATTATTCCTTGTTTGTGTTTCTTTCCTATGCATCTTCACCTGAGAGACATCTTGCAATCACTTCTATTGGAGGGGTACTATCACTGAAGGTTGCAGTCTGAGAGACGAGTTCAGTGCTCGTGGATTGATGTGCATGCTCGCTTATTTAAAAGCGAGTTTGAGAAAATCTATTTTCAGTCAATCAACCTGGTACCACAGAGTTATGCTATATACATTTTTTATTTTCCTCTTCCGTTTACATACCTTTATACATCCCATGGGAGTGTGAATGAGATTTTTGCTGAGACGACTATCCATTGCTGCCTACAACAGGGGTGCACTTCATGCTGTTTATTGCAGCCAGGAGGTAAGCTGCTTGAAAACACAGTGGTGGATCTGCAAGAGTTTTTTGGTAAAACACCCTAGCAACTAATGGTGACGGGATTCACTACAGTACTGAACTTTCATCCTTTAGAGTTTATTGGGTACATTCTGCCAATCTTAAACTCCATAAACTTCTCCAGCACCACTTTTAAATTTTTTATTGGGTTCCTATTAGGTCCGTATATATTTGCTATGGAGTACTCCACCTCATTTATTCTACCCCTTAAGAGCAAATAGCACCCTTCCGGGTCCACCATTCTATGTGGTCCTATATTTATCCCATTCTTATCCTTTGTATAAAATTCATATTCTGCACAAGAAATGTATACAGAAAGAATTGTAATAAGATAATAATACAAATGGACACTGTCTTTCTTACTAGGCATTTCTTTGTAACTTTTTTGTCCAAATGGACAGTTCTGTTACTGCCATCGTTTAGAGATGTTAGCATAACAAAAAAAATATCTACTCAACTTCTGACCTTTTAGCTACATGGGGTCACCCTGCCTCAAGCAGTTGCAGAATTTGTTTCCAGTTTTGCTGACATTTGCTCAAACTTTACTTTATTTAAAACAAATAAAATAACACACACAGAAAACTTTTTACGCACACAAAGGTATATTGTGATTTATTGGTATAATCTAATTGAAGACCTTGGTCATACTTAAGTACACCATGTCAAGAGCAGCAAATTACAATGTAAAAAGAGCACACTCAGTATGGCAGCAGTCAACCCTCATAAGACACAAATTTAAAGAAATAATGAAAAAGCAGCCAAAAACTAGGTCAAAGATTCTGTGTTGCAAAACAAAGCGGTATTAACAGTGCCAACATGCACAAGACTGAAAAAGTAAGTACCGATTCTGGAGACTTACAGGTTGTGCCAGGAACACACTCACTTGGTTAGGGCCAGGAAATTAGCCTGATTTGCTGTACAAAATGTTGTGTGGGCTGATAAGCTTTGGATAAATTCACTTTTTTTTTTAAAGTAATAAATGCACATACCGTATATACTCGAGTATAAGCCGACCCAAATATAAGCCGAGGCACCTAATTTTACCACAAAAAATTGAAAAACGTATTGACTCGAGTATAAGCCTAGGGTGAGAATGCAGCAGCTACTGTAAGTGGAAAAGAGGGTCAACAATGCCCATTTGCAGCCTCGCTGTGCCCATTTGCATGCCTCACTGTGCCCATTGCATGCGAGTGAGTGAATAACTTGTATAGTGCTGCAAATGCGAACTGAATCGCCTCAAGGCGCTTGCATCCAGTGACGTCCTAATCCTTCAGAAGAGGTTGGTCTTAAGTTTTGTCCTGAAGGCCCGATGGTTTTCTTCCATGCGGATGTCCGTGGGTAGAGCGTTCCATAGCCATGGTCCTTGGACTGCAAATCTTCGTTCTCCCTTCAATTTGTAGCGGGACTTGGGGATATGGAGGAGATTTTGGTTGGTTGATCGGAGAATGCGATTGGGGGTGTAGTGTTTTATCTTCTCGCATAAATATTGAGGAGCGTTTCCTTGTGTGCACTTATGGGTGAGGCAGAGGGTCTTGAATGTGACCCGATCCTTTACGGTTAGCCAATGCAGGGTCCTCAGTGAAGGGGTGATCGATTCCCAAGGTTTTTTCCCTGTTATCAGTCTGGCTGCCGTGTTCTGGACGACTTGTAGGTGCGAAATCTGGTATTTAGGTAGTCCTATGTAGAGGGAGTTTGTGTAGTCAAGTCGGGAGTTGATGATTGTTCCAACTACTACTGCTATGTAAAGACCAAAAATTGCCGCTCCAGGCAGATTAAGTTTTGGAAAGATGTTTCTCTCTCGGAGACCAAGGGTGCCGGCAATGCACATAGCAATGAAAACAAACATGGTGAGGACAGCCGCACTCCAATCCAACGTATGTTTATTGAAGAAAGACAGGCACTACAAAAACCAGCATAAACCAGGACAGCTGACGCGTTTCACACTTGTTCAGTGTTTACAGTAAACACTGAACAAGTGTGAAACGCGTCAGCTGTCCTGGTTTATGCTGGTTTTTGTAGTGCCTGTCTTTCTTCAATAAACATACGTTGGATTGGAGTGCGGCTGACCTCACCATTTTTGTTTTCATTACTACTGCTATGTCCTCTTCTGGGATGAAGGGGATGAGTCTACGCAGCAGGCGGAGGAGATGGTGCGATCCGCTGACTACTGATCCTATTTGTGCATCCATCGACATCTCCGCGTCAAAAATGACTCTGAGTCTTTTGACTTTGGTGCTTGTGGTAATGGTCTGTCCAAGAATGGTGGGTGGTGTCCAAGAAGTCTTGGTTTTTGTCTTTCAGTTTCCGTGGAGGAGAAGTTGTTCTGTTTTGGATCCATTGAGTTTTAGGGAACTCTCAGTCATCCAATCATCGATCAATGTGAGGCAATTTTCCAGTCCGTGATATTGGTCTTCTTTCCCGGTGATACGAAAGTAGAGTTGGGTGTCGTCAGCATATGAGTGGTAGCACAGGTCCTGTTTGCTGATGATTTTGAGGAGTGGGCGGAGGTAGATATTGAAGAGCACGGGTGACCGGGTTGATCCTTGAGGGACTCCGCAAGAAATTGCGTGAGTTTCAGAGGTGAAGGCTCCTAGTTTCACTGTCTGGGAACGATTTTCTAGGAAGGATGCGAACCAGGGTAGGTCAGGGTCTGCGACTCCTGCTACTTCTTTAAGGCGGATGAGTAAAGTTTTGTGGTCTATTGTGTCGAACGCTGCACTGAGATCCAGCAGCACCAGAAGACATGATTCTCCGTCATCTGCTGCTTCGAAGGAGTCATCCCATATTTTGAGAAGGGCTGTTTCTGTGCCATGGCCTGGGCGGAAGCCTGATTGTAGTGGGTCCAAGAGTTTGTGGGAGTCCAAATGGAGTTGTAGCTGTTGAACTACTGCTTTTTACATGATCTTTGAGATGGTGTTGAGACTTGTTACAGGTCTGCGGTAGTTTGGGTCTTTTGGGTCGAGGTTGGGTTTCTTTAGGAGGGGTTTGACTATGCCTTGCTTGCGGGAGATCGGAACAATACCTTCTTTGAACGATTGATTTACGAGATGTGTTATGGTGGGTGCCAAGGTGTCGGTACATTCCTTCAGGAGTTTTGTAGAAATTATGTCATTTGGTGATGTGCTGTCTCGGAGACTTCTGATGATGTTTTTGGTGGTGTTGATGGTGATCGGGACCAGCGAAAATGTAATTGATTGTAAAATATTTGTATTGATTTCCTCTTCTTGCTTAGGCTGAGTGAGGTTGGTTGTTTTTTTCTGTTGAATTATTTCTCGAATGTTTTCGATTTTGTCAATAAAAAAATCAGAGAGTTCATTGCAGAATTCTTGAGTTTCGTTTCCTGGGGGCTCTAAACAGGTGGGGTTCATAGTCTGCGCGACTAGTTTGAAAAGTTTGCGAGGCCGGTTTATGGCTTTTGAGATGGTGTTTGAGAAATGTTCTTTTTTCGCTTTGAAGATCGCTTTGTGGTATTTATTTGTGAGTTCTTTGTAGATTGTGTGGTTTTCCTTTGTTGGGTTTCTTCTCCAGGCTTCTTCTGCTCTTCTGCGTTCTTGCTTCAGTAGAGTAAGAGTGTCATTAAACCAGCCCGAATTGTTTTTGCGGATGAGTGCTCTGCGTCTCGGAGCGACTGTGTCCACTGTTCGTAGTAATGCTTTGTTTAAGGAGTTGAGTGTTTGTTCCGTTGATTGGTTTCGATTTAGCATACCTATGTTTTTTGATAGTGTGGTTTTGAAGAGTTCAGAGTGTAGTTTCTTCTGAGATCTTGTCCAGTGTGTCGTTTTTGAGTGTTTCGGTTTTTGAGGGATGGTGTTGGTGGTGATTTTAAATTTGATAGCGTGGTGATCGGTCCATGGTAACGGCATGTTGTCCAGCGAGTTGACGTCCATGTTTTGTTTGAAGATGAGGTCAAGAATGTGACCCGACCCATGCGTGGGGGGTTTATCAGTTGTTGCAGACCTAGTGCTTCCAGTTGGTTGATGCAGGAGGTGGCGATAGGGTCCTGGGCAGAGTTAGCCCAGAGGTTGAAATCCCAGAGTAACAAAAAGTTTTTGGTTTTTAAGGTGTATGTCGAGATGAATTCGGTGAAGGGTGTCTTTGGACCTGGTGGTCTGCAGCATAGCAGTATGTGGACGTAGTTTGAAGTTGCAGAGTGAGTGTCTCCATTAACGGCAAGGAGTTCTGTAGGCTTGGTTTGATGAGAGACAGGTGGGATTTGAAGATCACTGCTAGGCCTCCTCCTCTTTGTCCTATTCTATGCTCGGTTAGGATGCAGTAGTTCGCCGGCACCAATTCTGTTAGGATGGTGTTACAGTCAGGTGTTAGCCAGCTTTCTGTGATAAAGAGGCAATCTATGTAGTTTTGGGTGATGAAGTCGTGGATTTCTTGTCTGTGCTTGACTGCAGATCTGGTGTTGATCAGGGCGCATGATAGATGATGTAGTTGAAGTGATGCTATCTTGTTTTTGGCGATCGATTGTCGATTGATTCTTAGCAGGTATTCTTTCCTCAGTATTTTTTGGATGGAGGTTGGTAGTCTTGCAGCGGTATTCATTAGGCTACGCAGGGAGTCCGCTGAATATTTAATGTTGAACATGGTGGAAAAACTACCGATGGTGATGGGATGATGCGATGGTGATCCCGGATGATAAGATGATGATGCTGATGATGGTACGCTGGTGATGCTAAAGATAAAAAAAAATGTGCGCATTGCACGCCTCACTGTGCCCATTGCATGCCTCACTGTGCCCATTGCATGCCTCAGGGAGAGATAGAGACAGGGGGTCAGGGAGATAGAGGGGTGAGTTCAGAGAAAGAGAGAGAGGGGGGGGGTCAGTGAAAGTGCTAATTAACTTGGAAAGCTGCTCAGGCCGGAGGTGGAGTGGACGGAGCAGTGTGGGGAATGGATCCTCTCCACTTAGCACTGCTATACTTCCTGAGCCGTCACCCGCACACAGAGAGCAGAGGACGGAGCAGCCATCGGAGGAGGGAGGGGGAGGAGAGGAGCAGGGTCCGTGGAGGGCATCCAGTGTAAAAAAGCCGCGCCTCCTCCTCGTCCTGTTCCGTGATAGACGGAACACTCAGTTTCCCAGCAGAGACTGTGTTCAGTGTTCTGCCTATCACGGACATCCTCTCATCCTCGTCCCACAGACGAGGTTGAGAGGACGTCCGTGATAGGCGGAACACTGAACACTGACTCACTGCTGGGAAACTGAGTGTTCCGCCTATCACAGACAAGGAGGAGGAGCGGCTTTTTTACACTGGACGCCTGCAGTCTGACTGCATGTCACATGCTGACCAGTGACTCGAGTATAAGCCGAGGGGGGCATTTTCAGTCTAAAAAAAGGGCTGAAAACCTTGGCTTATACTCGAGTATATACAGTATTTTTGCCAGTAAGTATACTTATCTCAGGCTAAAACCAGGCAAAGGCACATGAGAGGACATGCTCCGAATGCAAGTGGCAGAAGCACTGGTTGTCACAGTTTAAAAATGGTAAATCAAACTGGGAGAGACAGTTTTGGCAGGAAAAGGGTGCCTGATAGCTTAGAATGGGTAGACCAAATGAGGTATCCAAGGACAGAGGTGCTTCCCTTCAAAAAGAAGAGCCTGCAGTCAGTCAAATCTGACTATGCAAACCATTGATCTTGCAGCAGCAGTTGTGGAGGAAACATGTCCATATTTAGACCTGTCTGGCCTGTAACAGCCAGGCGGCGATATTAAATGTAGTCTGGGCTAAGCAACAGTAAACGATTGTCAAAAGGAAGACTTAGTCAATGAATGAGCATACTGGAGTTTGAGTAACAGACTCTGAGAGGACCAGTCAAGCAGACAAAACGGCATGACAAATAGCCAGGATTCAGGAAAATCTTTAATTTCTGCATCTTTGTTATATTTCATGGACATATAAAAGTGGGAAGGAACACACTGATATTTAGGCAACTCCCTTAGACCCCTTTCACAATGAGCTGCCCATAGCATCGACACTATGGGCGGATTTACAGTGCATTTCGAGCCGCTAGCGGTGTGCATTTAACCCCCCCTATCATCCGAGAAAGTTTTAAAACTGCCCTGAAGCAGCGCATTGCGGGCGGTATAGTCGCGCTGTCCCATTGATTTCAATGGGCAGGAGCGGTGGAGGACCGGTAAATACACCGCTCCTTCATCGCTCCAAAGATGCGGCTAGCAGGACTTTTTTTACCGTCCTGCTAGCGCAACGCTCCAGTGTGAAAGCCCTCGGGCTTTCACACTGGAGTGAATGTAACGGGGCGGATTGCAGGCACTGTTTTTTACGCTATAGCATCTGCAATACGCCCTCAGTGTTAAAGGGGTCTTACAAAAAAAATAAACATCTGCACCCTTCTCCTATTTTCAACTATTGTACTCCATGCACTCTTCTTCTGCACATATTGCCTCTCCTTTGCATATTGCCCATTGTCACAATCTCTGCTATTCCTCTTCTGTACCCCATTATCTCCCTCTGCACTCCTCCAGCAGCTGTGCAAAAATGCTAATGCATGTTTCATGTCAGACACCCCTCTGAGATTATAAAGGCTCCTTCTGAGTGAACAAATCAAAAGAATAGGAATGCTGACACCTTCACTCACTTTAGTTATATTGTTTTTGATTCAGCATTGGAAAATACACAACAAAAGACAAAAAATTGTGTCAAGGATTATCTTCTAAACATTCATGTGTTCAGATTTTAAAGTGAAAATTAAAGGTGAGTAATACATTTTGTGTAAATTAGAATTTGACCCAGAATATACTAATTAGGTTGATGTAGATGCTGATTTACACCTAAAAGGTCTTCACTATTTTTAGTTCTGAGGACTTTTGGAAGGCTTTTTCATGTTCTCTTGCATGCTATTTCATCCTCCCCTGTGCTCGCAGATATCTCTTTAGACACAAATGCCATATAAAAACATTTCAAGAACACAGCAAATTAAATTTTCTTAGTGCGTTGGTTTTTCAGTGTGCCATTTCTAGAGCGGACAAGGTTTCGATTATTATACAATGCTGAAAATGTGTTTTAGCAGGCACCAGGCAAGGAGTATTTAGGACAAGACAGTAAGCAGTATGTACAGGAGAGGAGTGCTGAGGGTTTTAGAGCAGAAAGTCTGTGCAGGAGAGAAATGCAGAAAGTATGCCAGTGGGCAATATGTGTGGGAAATGAGTGTGGAGGGTATGACTATAGAAATAAAATTTAGGAGACCGTTGCAAAAGTGTGGAAGGATATAGGATTGTATTGGTTCTTAAAACCTGATATGACAAGTTTTCTTCATGAAGACATCTGTAATGCCGCGGAATTTCCGACAACAAATGTTCGATGTGAGCTTTTTGTCGGATATTCTGACCGTGTGTAGGCTCCATCGTACATTTGCTGTCAGAATTTCCGACAACAAATGATTGAGAACAAAAGTTCTTGTCGGAAATTCAGACCGTGTGTATCCAATTCCGACGAACAAAAATCCTACGCATGCTCGGAATCATTGAACTTCATTTTTCTCGGCTCGTTGTAGTGTTGTACATCACCGCGTTCTTCGCGATCGGAAATTCCGAGCAACATTTTTGTGACCGTGTGTATGCAAGACAAGTTTGAGCGAAAATCCGTCGGAAAAAAATCCACGGTTTTGTTGTCGGAAATTTCAATCGTGTGTACGTGGCATTAGACTCCTCTTGCTAACTCTGTGACCATCAGAAACAGATCAAGGACACGGAGTTCCCGTAACTTGAGATGATCTTCGAGTTCGAGTCCATCATGAGTTTGACTCGAACATCGGCTGTTCGATCGTTCGACGAAGATCGAACATTATGGGCCGTTCACACCAAATTCGAGCGGTGCGTCACGTCCCATAATTCACTGCGTCATCGCACTATGCACTATGACCCGGCCAATCACAGCGCCGTCAGCACAGAGAGCCATAATTGGCCAAAGGCAGGGTGCCTTTGGCTAATCATGGCTCAGAGGATTAAGTACACGTCCCACACTATATAAGGCCGCCTGCACGTCAGCCTTGTGTAGTGTGTTCCGGTGGAGAAAGAGATAGACAGAGAGAGAGTGTCATTTCATTTCATTTAGATAGATTAAGCAGGCAGGCGATTCAGTTAGCTAGATTGAGCAGGCAGTTGATTCAGTTAGCTCCAGTATATTTAGTATATATATATTGTGACAGCAGGAAGGTAAAGTCACCTGGTTGCATCCAGGGGGGTAGGTATATTTCTCCCAGATTCAGGCTTTATGCCGACTTATACAACTAGGGAGAGAGTTGATGAAACCCAGCTGAGGCTAGTGGGCTCATGGATGATTCATACCTCTAGGGAGAGTGCTGGGCGTCGTGCAGGCAGGGAGTTGATGAGACCAGCTGAAGCTTGTCAGCTCGTTTAAGGCCTCTATAAAAACTCCCAGCTTCATTAGGTGTTTGCTCATGCCTGGAACCAGACCTGTGTGGACTGTCTAGGGAGAGTGAACCCCTGTGCGGTGAGACAAAGCCTGTGTGGCTATTTGTTTGGACATTTACTAAACCAGGGACTTAGGGACTAGGACAGCACCAGGCTGATCCCAGTTGTTAGTTAGGGAAACCTGCATGTTTAGTCAGAGGTCAAGCTGACCAGGATTTATTTTGTTTATGTTTCTTTTTGCTTTGCTGTGTTTTTGTCACTGTAAATAGAGAAATAAACCGCACCTTTTGATCTTGAAAACCACAACCTCCGTCTGCTGGGCCTGTTTTTGTGTGGGGAGCCCATCCAGGAGGTCACACACACCCGCTACCGAGCTAACCCCCTCACAATATATATATATACACACACACACATATACCAGGCTTTGTATATATATATACACATATATATATATACACATATATATAAAGTTTAGCTAGATCTCACTGCAGACCGTTCCTGGTGTACTGTTCCTAATATACTACAGGCAGGCAGTTGATTCAGTTAGCTCCAGTATATTCAGTGTATATATACATCCCAGGCTTTATATATATATATATATATATATATATATATATATATATATATATATATATATATATATATATATATATATACACTGTATACAGTTTAGCTAGATCTCACTGCAGAGTGTTCCTGGTGTACTGTTCCCAATATACTACAGGCAGACAGTTGATTCAGTTAGCTGCAGTATATTCAGTATACTGTATCCAGTTTAGCTAGATCTCACTGCAGACCGTTCCTGTTGTACTGTTCCTAATATACTACAGGCAGGCAGTTGATTCAGTTAGCTGCAGTATATTCAGTATACTGTATCCAGTTTAGCTAGATCTCACTGCAGACCGTTCCTGTTGTACTGTTCCTAATATACTACAGGCAGGCAGTTGATTCAGTTAGCTCCAGTATATTTAGTATACTGTATCCAGTTTAGCTAGATCTCACTGCAGACCGTTCCTGTTGTACTGTTCCTAATATACTACAGGCAGGCAGTTGATTCAGTTAGCTCCAGTATATTCAGAATATATATACACATCCCAGGCTTTGTGTATGTATATATATATATATATATATATATATATTGTGAGGGGGTTAACTCGGTAGCGGGTGTGTGTGACCCCCTGGTTGGGCTCCCCACACAAAAACAGGGCCAGCAGACGGAGGTTGTGGTTTTCAAAATCAAAAGGTGCGGTTTATTTCTCTATGTACAGTGACAAAAACACAGCAAAGCCAAAAAGAAACATAAACAAAATAAATCCTGGTCAGTTTGACCTCTGACTAAACATGCAGGTTTCCTAAACTAACAACTGGGATCAGCCTGGTGCTGTCCTAGTCCCTAAGTCCCTGGTTTAGTAAAAGTCCAAACAAATAGCCACACAGGCTTTGCCTCACCGCACAGGGGTTCACTCTCCCTAGACAGTCCACACAGGTCTGGTTCCAGGCATGAGCTAACATCTAATGAAGCTGGGAGTTCTTAAAGAGGCCTAAATGAGCTGACAAGCTTCAGCTGGTCTCATGAACTTCCTGTCTCACGACGCCCAGCACTCTCCCTAGAGGTATGAGTCATTCATGAGCCCACTAGCCTCAGCTGGGCTTCATCAACTCCCTAGTTGTATAAGTCGGCATAAAGCCTGAATCTGGGAGAAATATATCTACCCCCCTGGATGCAACCAGGTGACTTTACCTTCCTGCTGTCACATACCCCCCCCTCTTGTTTTAACCTTGGGGTTGGAACACCAGCAATCAGGCATTCATGTACTCGAGACAAAGCATCCACATTCCCCATTTGAACGCCAGGGCGATGCTTTACTGTGAAGTTGAATTCCTGTAGGGCCAGGAACCACCTATTCACTCTTCTATTTGTCTCCTTGTTTTGAGCCATCCACTTTAACGGAGCGTGATCCGTAACCATGTCAAAGTGCCTACCTAGCAGATAGTACCGAAGGGAATCTAGAGCCCACTTCACCGCTAAACACTCCTTTTCAACCGTGGCGTAATTTACCTCATGGGACTTCAACTTCCTGCTGAGGTAAATGACTGGGTGCTCTTCCCCGTTCCAGACCTGGGACAATACTGCTCCTAACCCCACATCTGACGCATCACTTTGTACGACAAAGTCTTTAGAGAAGTCGGGTGAGTACAACACTGGCTGGCTACATAAGGCTTGTTTCAAGAATTGGAATGCTGCCTCAGCCTCGGGGGTCCATTTAATCATGACCGACCCTTTCCCTTTCGTCAGGTTGGTTAGGGGCACAGCCTTAGAAGCAAAGTGGGGAATGAAGCGCCGATAATAACCCGCGATTCCCAGAAAGGCTCGTACCTGCTTCTTGCTGTTGGGACGTGGCCAACTCTGGATGGCCTCGACTTTGTTGAGTTGGGGTTTTATTACTCCCCTCCCAATGGTGTACCCAAGATATTTGGCCTCCTCCTGCCCAATGGTACACTTCTTGGGGTTAGCCGTAAACCCCGCTTCCCGAACAGAGTCCAGGACTGCTTGCACTTTTGGCAGATGTGAGGCCCAATCTGTGCTATGGACAATTACGTCATCCAGGTAAGCCGCAGCATACTTCCGATGGGGCCTCAGCATCTGGTCCATTTTCCGCTGGAATGTGGCCGACGCATTCTGTAACCCGAACGGCATTCTCTTATATTGGAACGCCCCGTCTGGGGTTACAAATGCGGTTTTCTCTTTGGCCGACTTGGCCAGGGGGATTTGCCAATACCCTTTTGTGAGGTCAAGAGTCGTCATGTATCGGGCTGTTCCCAGCCGGTCGATCAACTCATCTATACGTGGCATGGGGTAGGTGTCAAATTTTGTAACTTTGTTCAACTGACGAAAATCGTTACAAAATCGCCAGCTCCCATCCGGTTTAGGCACCAACACGATGGGACTAGACCAATCACTTTGGGACTCCTCTATCACCCCTAAGTTCAGCATTTTCTGTACTTCCTCCCGTATTGCCTCCCGTCGGGCCTCTGGGATCCGATAGGGTTTTAACTTCACCCTTTCACCGGGCGGGGTAATGATGTCATGCTCTACCCCAGATGTTTGTCCCGGCAGCTCAGAGAATACCTCCTTGTTGCGAAGCACAAACTCCTTAACCTCCTGTTGTTGGGGTTGTGACAAGGTGGCTGCTATTCCAACCTCAGGAATCACGCAACCAGTTTGAGCTGGTGACCAAGTGTCTGCGACTAGGGACTCTCTATCCCTCCAGGCTTTCAACAGATTAACGTGATAGATCTGTTCGGGCTTTCGCCTTCCTGGTTGTCTGACCTTGTAATTCACTTCGCTCACTTTTTCCATTATCTCGTAGGGGCCTTGCCATTTGGCAAGGAATTTACTTTCCACGTTTTCCCGTGCCTTTATTAGGGCGGGGTCTTTTAACTGTTCTGTGGCAAAATTTTCCCTGTGAACCTCCAGATCAGAAAACTCCACAGACGGTAGGTTTTCGTCTGAGGAGGTGGGCTCCTCTCCAGTTTCTTGAGTCTCCCCTGCAAATACTGACAAGGGAAATTCTGGAGAGTCCTCACCACTCTCAGAGGAGTTCTGGCTATCACATTCCTGGTACATAGGGGCACCAGTGGGGGGCTCAGGATCATCCCACAGTTCCCAGAACTTCGGAAAATCCCTTCCCACAATGGCATCATGCGGTAATTGAGATACTAACCCCACTGGATGAGAGAGGGTACCTTTGGGGGTCTCGAAACACACTGTAGTCACTGGATACTCTCGGGTGTCCCCATGCACACAAATAAGAGCTACCTTGCTATTCCCAGACACCTCTGTTTTAACTAATTCAGCCTTTATCAGGGTCACAAGGCTACCTGAATCCAGTAATACCACAACATTTCTACCATTAATACACATTTTGCATAAATGTTTCTCAGTTCCCCGAATGGCAGTGCATGCGACTGTCGCACACAGCGACTGACGTCTGTCCATCAGAAAGTCACATTGCATGGGTTCCTCCACAACCGGGCAATTTGCTGCAATATGTCCCGCTTGCCGGCAGCGGTAGCAAACAATCCATTTGGCTGCCTCTTGAGCCCCTGACTTCCCAGGCTGTTCTCGCCAAACTTTGGGTAGAGCTCCCACCCTCTCACTCTCTCCACCCTCACCCCTTGGAATCCTCTTATCCGCCCCTGGGGATGGTCTGGTCTTAGGGTGGAAAGTCCGAGAGTCTCTGGAAGAGGCCGTCAGGTTCTCTGTAGCCAAGTATTTCTC
This sequence comes from Rana muscosa, assembly GCA_029206835.1. Lineage (NCBI taxonomy): Eukaryota > Metazoa > Chordata > Amphibia > Anura > Ranidae > Rana > Rana muscosa. The sequence continues at coordinate 73,286,172 of CM055126.1, forward strand.
TACACGATCCACAAGACCACCGGCCGTCTCTGGGTCTCCATGGCTTACCCACTTTTGGATGGCAGTAGGAAGAGCTCTCAAAAACCGATCCATTACAACACGTTCCACAATCTCTGGTGCGGACAAAGTCTCTGGCTGTAGCCACTTCCTGCTCAGGTGAATGAGATCATACATTTGAGACCTGGGGGGTTTTCCAAGCTGGAAAGTCCAGTTATGCACACGCTGAGCCCGGACAGCCAGGGTGACACCCAGCCTTGCCAATATTTCAGCTTTTAGCATCACATAGTCTTTTGCTTGGTCAGGCTCTAGGTCATAGTAAGCCTTCTGCGATTCACCAGTTAACAGAGGAGCCACCAGTCCAGCCCACTGCTCCTCAGGCCACTTTTCTCTTTCAGCAGTCCTTTCAAATGTGGTCAAAAATACCTCTGGATCATCCTCTCCAGTCATTTTTGTCAATAAACGACTCACCCCAAAGGACGCGGTATTAGTGGGACGGCTTTCCTCACTGGTCTGCGGACGTTGCTGCATTACTGCTTCCATTTGTTGTAGTCTCTGCTCTTGCTTCTGTAACAGGTCTATGAAGCGGGCCTCAGATTGCTGCTGGGCTTGTTGATGAGCTTGCTGCTGGGCTGCAAGGCTCCTTTGCAAACCTGCATTTGTCTGCTGTTGATTGGCATTTGCTAGAGCCAGCTGTTTCAGTATCTCCTCCATGCTGGCTTAAAAAAAACTGCCCGCATTCTCCACCAACTGTGAGGGGGTTAACTCGGTAGCGGGTGTGTGTGACCCCCTGGTTGGGCTCCCCACACAAAAACAGGGCCAGCAGACGGAGGTTGTGGTTTTCAAAATCAAAAGGTGCGGTTTATTTCTCTATGTACAGTGACAAAAACACAGCAAAGCCAAAAAGAAACATAAACAAAATAAATCCTGGTCAGTTTGACCTCTGACTAAACATGCAGGTTTCCTAAACTAACAACTGGAATCAGCCTGGTGCTGTCCTAGTCCCTAAGTCCCTGGTTTAGTAAAAGTCCAAACAAATAGCCACACAGGCTTTGCCTCACCGCACAGGGGTTCACTCTCCCTAGACAGTCCACACAGGTCTGGTTCCAGGCATGAGCTAACATCTAATGAAGCTGGGAGTTCTTAAAGAGGCCTAAATGAGCTGACAAGCTTCAGCTGGTCTCATCAACTCCCTGTCTCACGACGCCCAGCACTCTCCCTAGAGGTATGAGTCATTCATGAGCCCACTAGCCTCAGCTGGGCTTCATCAACTCCCTAGTTGTATAAGTCGGCATAAAGCCTGAATCTGGGAGAAATATATCTACCCCCCTGGATGCAACCAGGTGACTTTACCTTCCTGCTGTCACAATATATATATATATGTATATGTATATATATATATATATATATATATATATATATATATATATATATATATATATACTTGTGACAGAGGTCACTTTGGGTAGGATGCCCGAGAACTCCATTCCGATCTGTACTAGACGTACATAGCATAGAGTATAGCCACACTGGAACCTTGTAAAATGTATATATTGTGTATCTCATGCTGTTGGACTCTTTTGCTGAGATCGCTTGGGGTGTGGTTGTATGCCATTGGTTTATTGTCTCTGTCTGCCCTGGCTGTGGGGGGGGGGGTTCCTCCAACAGCTCTCCTTGCTGCTTGGACAGTTTACCCCACCCTGAGTTCCAAAGGGAGGGGTGATGGTCCCGAGAGGGATAGCTATTGTGTTCATGTGTGAAAATAAAGCAGTTTTGTTGTTTCCCACCCTACACCGAGGTGTTGTCTGATGACTGGGATGGCTGGAGAGTCTGGGATAATTGCTGGTTCTGAACAGAGGAAGCATTGACGGCGGACCTAGATCTGTTTGAGGACAGAGGGTTCGTCACAACTGGTTGGCAGCAGCGGGACGAGAGCGCTCAGGATGGCTGAAGAAAGTCTGCACACCAGGAGCACTGAGGCCCCAGAGTATCACCACTGGACAGCAAGCAGTCTCCAAGAAAGAGACAGAATGTTGGGTCTCAACTACAGGGGACTGAGTAAGGACCAGCTGCTCCAGTTGCTGGAGGAAAACAGCAAGCGGGAAAAGTCGACCACAGATGGGTGTCAGGCACTTCCCAGCGAAGACAGAGCAGAGCCTCCCTGCCCAAGCAGCAGGAGCCCTTGGGTTGTCTGGTACGAGGAAGAGATGGCAATTCTGGGGAAGGATGCCACTACCGAAAGAAAGCTTGCAGCCATTGAAAAGGCACAAAAAAGGCAAACAGAATGGGAGACTGCAAAAAACCGAGCAACCACCCCTGTGTCTCTCCCTGCTGTATGAGAGACCCAAAGAATTTCCAGGAAGGACTTTAAGCCCTACCAAGACAATACAGGGGATGTGGATGGGTTCTTTCAGGACTTTGAACATCAATGCGAACTACTGGGGGTCCCGCCCGCAGACTGGACCCTCCATGTAGTAGGACTGCTGGAAGGGGGGGCCGCTGAGGTTTATCGAATGATGGACCTTCTCAAGAAACGTAGCTATGAGGACCTAAAACAGGCAGTACTGGACTATTACGCTGTATCGCCAGAGGCTTATCGGGCCCAGTTCCGGACTACCCCTCGGGTCCCTGAGACCTCCTTCAAAATGTTTGCGCACAAGCTGTCCGTAGCATGCCGCAGATGGGTGGAAGGGAGATGGACACCTCCCCTGAGGGGATCATACAGGCTGTCCTGAAGGAACAATTATTTTTCAAGTGCCCCCCTGAGCTCCGACAGTGGGTGCGGGAGTGAAAAACCTGCCACCCTAGAGGAAGCTGCAGCCTTAGCGGATGAGGCCCTCTTGATCAACACACAATGGCGGAAGCCTCCCGCCGAGGCACCCCGAGTTCCCAAGGTGTCCAGCCCCACCTCTGGGCCCTACATGCCTCCCCATCGTCGAATGAACCCCCAGGCAGCACCAACCCCTTGGGTCCTGCTACCACATCACCCGATTTTCCCACAGTGGACCGCAAGACCCACCTTGGAAAGGTGCCGTTTTGGCTGTGGGCAGCCTGGTCACTATCAGGCCAGCTGCCCTGCCAGAAGCAAGACTCTCAGACCTAGCCCTGGCATGCCAGTACATTATGTGGATCTGTACCAAGCTCCCGAGGACCTGCCGCCACCCCCTCCAGACTGGTGTTCCTCTTCTGCCGACTGGGACACCCGTCCAGGAGTCTTTGGCCTACAACCTGCTGAGGCCCCTACATCGCTTCTCCAAGGAAAGCACCTACAAGAGGTCACCGTGGACGGTCAAAAGACGGTGGGATTCCGAGATTTGGGTGCGTTCCTTACTATTGTTGACCCACGAATTGTAAGCCCTGGTGCTCTCCAGCCCAGCCCAGGAATAGTGATCCGATTAGCAGGCAGCACCAAACGCTTCATTCCCCTTGCTACTGTCATTCTGGACTATGGACTGGGGCCCAATCGCTGTGATGTCGGAGTAATGGGAGGATTACCTGCAGATGTGCTTCTTGGGAATGATGTCGGTGACCTCCAGTGTCACTTTGTCGGGGCCGTCACGTGAAATCAAGCCCGCCGGGAAGCCATCCAGGGGCACGAGGAGCTCCAGCACCTGGATGGAAATCTGCCACCTGCGGTGAGTGACCCTTCCCCAATGCCTGCCACCAGTGGAGTAACCTGAGATTGGGACGGACCAGTTTAAACAGGACTTAGCCACTGACCCTACGCTGACCGGCTTCTGGACCCGGGTAGGGCTGCCAGGTTCAGGAGCAGGTGACAAGATAGTGCAGGAAAACGGATGATTATACCGAATTGTGGAAATCGCTCCCGGGGGAGGACCCCAGACCATTACCAAGCAGCTGATGGTGCCCCAGCAATTTCCGGCCCAACTGCTACCCCTGGCCCACGACATTCCCATGGCGGGGCATCAAGGGAAGTTACGGACAGAAAAACGGTTAGCCCAGGTCTTCTAATGGATGTCCCAAGTGGTAGCCCACTATTGTCGCACCTGCGATACATGTCAGCGACATGGGAGAACGGGTGGCTAACGAGCCCCCCTGCAACCCTTGCCCATCATTGAGGGGCCATTCCAGCGGATAGCTATCGACATCCTGGGACCCTTGGCTCGCCCCAGCAAAACTGGAAAGCGGTACATCCTGACTATGGTGGATTATGATACCCGTTATCCCGAAGCAGTGGCCCTTTCCAACATCACAGCTCCCAAAGTCGCGGAAGCCCTAGTTACGGTGTTCACACGAGTGGGCTTTCCAGCCGAAATTCTTTCAGACCAGGGTCCACAGTTTGTCTGATCTGATTCAGTCCCTCTGGCAGACCTGTGGAGTGAGGGCCATCCGGACCACCCCCTATCACCCCAAAAACCAACGGACTGTGTGAGCGTTTCAACGGGACCCTGAAGACCATGCTACGTGCCTTTATCGACCAGGAACCAGACTGGGAGCGATACCTCCCCACCTTCTCTTCGCCTACTGGGAGGTCTCGCAGGAATCTACTGGGTTTTCCCCGTTTGAGCTGCTGTATGGGAGGAAGGTCCGAGGCCCCCTGACCATGCTGAAAGAACACTGGGAGGGCCAACTACACAATACAGGGGTTCCTTTGGTCCCCTATGTCCTAGAACTGCATGAACGAATGGGACAACTTGCTGGGCTCGCGGCGGACCATCTCAAGGCTGCCCAATCCAGCCAAAAGACATGGTATGACCGCAAAGCTCGAACCCACAAGTTTGCGGAGAGCCAACAGGTCCTCATAATAGTCCCAAATCCCCAAAACAAATTATAGTCTACATGGGAGGGACCCTTTCGAATCATCAAGAAGTTAAATGAGACCAACCATGTTCTCGCTCTGGATGATTGGGGGAAGCGGCAAAAGACTGTGCACGTCAATATGATCAAGGAATACCATGACAGAACACTTCCCATCCTGGCGGTCTGCCCCCTACCCTCTGAAGAAGATGACAAAATCACGCTTGATCTCCTGGAGGTAGCGCGCCACTCGGCTGACGTACACCAGGTACCCCTTCGCCCCCAGCTCAGCCAGGAAGAGCAGGTGTCCATGAAGACTTTTGTGCACCACCGTCCCATCTTTTCCTCTCAGCCTGGAAGGACGACCCTCACCACTCAGCATGTGGAAACCTTGCAAACCTGGCCCATCAAACAAGCCCCTTACCGAGTTCCAGAAGCCGTCCGGAACACCATAAAACAAGAACTGAACGAAATGTTGGACCTGGGAATTATCCAACCCTCCCAGACATCCTGGGCCTCACCTGTTGTTCTTGTACCCAAGAAAGATGGCACCATTCAATTTTGTGTAGACTATCGATGTCTTAATGGCCACACCGTTAGCGACGCCTACCCGATGCCCCGTATAGATGACCTGCTGGACCGTCTGGCAGGGGCCCGCTATGTCACTACACTGGACTTGAGCAAGGCTTACTGGCAAATTCCCTTAACCGGGGAAGGGAGGGAACGTTCCGCCTTCTTTACCCCCTTTGCGGGCTGTTTGAATTTCTCAGCATGCCCTTTGGGATGAAGAATGCCCCTGCCACCTTCCAGCGCATGGTGGATCAGTTGCTGCAGGGCTGTCATGACTTTGCCTGCGCCTACCTTGATGACATTGCCATCTTCAGTGAAACATGGGAAGACCACCTCCGGCATGTGGGTACTGTCCTAGACCTAATTACAGGGGCCAAACTCACTATCCGGCCCGATAAGTGCCAGATGGGAATGGCCGAGGTCCAATACTTGGGACACCGGGTGGGGGGAGGCAGACTGCGCCCCAAACCAGCTAAAATTGAAGCCATTAGGGACTGGCCCACACCTCAGAATAAAAAACAGGTTATGGCTTTTTTGGGCACTGCAAACTATTATCGCAAATTTGTTCCCCATTTGGGGGGGCGTGGTCTGGACATGCTGCAGTGAGGACGTTTGTCTCTGGGGCTCCGGCGCTGACGATTGTATTTAGCACTTTCTTCTATCTCTATCCGCCGCCATCCACTCAACAGAGATGGGTAAGAGGACCGGCAAATCTCTGCCTAAAGGGGGGAACCCCGGCTGGCTCTATAAAACGCTTTTTGGCCGTCGACCCTGAAGATGGAGGGGACTCGGATGGCCTAGGCCGCTCTACACGTGGTGCGAGCTCCGGCGCAGGCTCCGCCTCCCGCAATAGACCGGTTCTCAGGCATCGTTCCCCGACCTCATCTGTTGGATCGGAGAGAGAGGACGGCGGTGCCAGGCACTCGGGGGTCGCGACTTCGGTGAGTGATCTCCCCACCAAGTCGGAACTAGCTTCTATGCTCCTGGGCCTAGAAAGGGCCATTAAGAAAGAACTGTCAGCGGTCCGGTCGGACCTCTCTCAAGTGCTGGAACGTGTGGAGGAGTCTGAGCAAAGACTCGACCGTCACGCAGCAGCCATTAGATCATTGCAGGCCTCTACTCGCAGCCTCACCATTGCGCACAGGATGGCCCTTTATAAGATCGAAGATCAAGAGAACCGCAACAGGAGGAACAATATCCGCATCAGAGGCCTCCCAGAGGCGACCGGAGATGATGACCTCCTCCCCTCTTTCCGGGGCATCTTTAATGGCATGCTAGGCCTGGCCGCTGATAATCCGCTCAAATTAGACCGCGTGCACAGGGCCATACGCCCCCGCAACCTCTCCATGGACACCTCACGTGATGTCATATGCAGAGTTCACTACTATGAGGAGAAGGAGCGCATCATGAGTAAGGCCCGAGAGGCCCCATCCCTGGATTTCGATGGTGCAACGCTATCATTCTTCCCCGACTTGGCTAGGGAAACTCTGGAGCGGCGGAGGGCCCTGAGACCTCTGACTGAGAAACTGAGGGAAGCTTCTATCAAGTACCGCTGGGGGTTCCCAGCGGCCCTGATCGCTAACAGAGATGGCAAGACTGCGATCCTTCGGTTCCCGGAGGACCTTGAGCAGTTCTGCATGGATGTTAACATATCTCCACCTGAGCTCCCGGGATGGCAGGACACCATCCCGCCACTCTCCGCTTCCTCTGACCCGACCTGGCAAAAAGTTAATCGCCGGAACCGTTCTTCTGCCGCTGGAGCATCTCCGCGCTTTGAATAGACCGTGCTGACCCGTGGGCAATAGTTTTCCCCCGGTCTCTTCATGCTGCCTCATACCTCCCTGCCCACCCGGTCTAGTTTACCAACAAATATGGCTGTTTGACCCCCACTCCTGCTACCTGTTGGCGTTGTTATTTTTATTTTTCTGTTGCCTTCCGTTGTAGCAGGCTGGGTTTCTGCGAATGCCTCTATTACCATCTACTCACTTACTAGCAGCTGGTCGTTAACGACTCTTTTTACAGGCTCTCAGGGTTGAGCTTCTAATCTAATCTAACCATTTGGTGTTTCAGGTTACTCTTTCGCTCAGTGCTAATGAATGTTCAATTTATTGCGTAGTTGGTGCCGGGGCTCCGGGACGACGCTCACGCCGATTTAGGTGTGCGCTGCTCGATGCCCGAGGCTTCCCCCCCCATAGCAGGGGGCGCCGTGTGGCACTGTGCTTCCGCATTCCGGCCCTTTTTTGGGCCGTGGGTGGGGGGGTGCGGGGTCTCATGTTTGCCCCCTCTTTGCACCGCAGTTTTCTGTGTGCTCTGGTTGACCACCCTCAACGGTGGCTCATTACTGTTTTTTGGTTTGATATGGATTGTTTAATTTCTCTCTCTATCTTCCTTGTCTCTTTTCTGCTTCCCCTTACCTTTTCCTTCCCTCCCTTCCCTTTCTCTCCCCTGCCCCAGGTCGGCCTCCATCGATATGTGTTTTGTGAGATCCCCCCTGCTGGACTCCATGGCGAAGGTAAATTTAATTTCCTTTAATGTAAGGGGCCTTCATGCCCCGGGTAAGAGGCACAATTTGTATAGGGAGTTGATTCGCCTGCGGGGGGACATCGTCTTCCTGCAGGAGACCCATCTCACTCACACTACCTCGGTCAAGCTGCTCTCCCAACAGTTCCCCACATGGTATTACAGCCTCTCTGATGTTCATAAAGCAAAGGGGGTGGCCATTGGATTCCGCAGGGGTACCGCGTTTACGCTAGATTCAATGTTGTGTGATCCTCTGGGACGCTTTCTGTTTGTAAAGGGCAATCTGGGAACCATGCCATGTACTCTAGCCACCCTGTATGCACCGAATAGGGATCAGGCAGGATTTATAGCGGCAACCCTTACAAAATTGAGAGAATTTGCTCACGGATGCATCTTGCTAGCGGGAGATTTTAACGCTCCTTTGGAACCTATCCTCGATACCTCACAAGGGAAATCATGTATTTCCCACAAACGTATCGCGTATATACGCAAGCGTCTGTTCGACTCTCAGTTGATAGACGTTTGGAGGATTATGCACCCACGAACGAAAGATTATACCCATTATTCCCATACCCACCAGTCATACGCTAGAATTGATCTTTTTTTCATCACCCACCATCATCTACCCTTGATAGTTGAGGCAGACATTGGAACTTCTCCTATCTCTGACCATTCCCCGGTCATGCTCAAAATTATTATCCCCTCACTGAACCGTAGGGTCACGAATTGGAGGCTCAATGACGAGCTTCTGATGAATGACGTTGATAAAAAACTGTTGGGGGCTGAGTTATCCCACTATTTTAAGGAAAACGCGCAACCAGACACATCCCCGGGAGTTCTCTGGGAAGCTCACAAAGCACACATCAGAGGTAAACTAATCGAGCTAGGCTCAAGAAAAAAAAAGGAACGGACACATACACAACTAATACTCTTACGGGAAATAGGGGTTCTAGAACAGCAGCATAAAGCCAGCTTATCCCAGACGGTGTTCCACACACTGACCCAGAAGAGGGAGGAACTAAAAACTCTATTCCATATTGAGCAGAAACAGCGCTCTCGGCTAGTCTCTCAACGTTTTCATGAGTGGGGCAATAAGCCAGGGAGACTCTTGGCCCACTCACTCCAACAGAAACGTAATGCCTCCTTCATTGCAAAAATTAAGGCGGCATCTTCGGGACTAGTACACGACACGCCTGCCATAGCGAAGGAATTTCGCTCATTCTACCAACATCTTTATCATGTTCAATATACTATTTCGGATAAGGACACTAGGACTCAGCTTATTACAGATTACCTATCGCATGCTCAACTACCACAGTTACCACCGGAAGCCCTAGCGAATTTGGATGGTGAGTTTACCACTGCGGAGCTGAATGTGGCTTTGAAGGCGATGACCAGTGGTAGGGCACCTGGCCCAGACGGCTTCACGGTTACTTATTACAGGTCGTTTGCAGATATTCTGCTCCCTCGTTTAGCTGGTTATGCCAACGTCGTCTCCGCAGGTGGTGCCCTCAGACCCGAGACTCTTCACGCCCACATAACAGTTATCCCCAAACCTGGTAAGGACCCTAGCTCCTGCGGGAGCTACCGCCCAATATCCCTCTTGAACATCGATGCAAAATTATATGCAAAGGCCTTAGCTAATAGGTTGCTCCCCTTGATCCCCCGTTGGGTGTCTAGCGACCAGACCGGATTTGTCCCGGGAAGAGAGGCCCGGGATAACTCTCTCCGCACCTTTTCTCTGATGTCTTACGCACGGGGATCCCCCCAGCCCACCCTTCTTCTTTCCACCGACGCTGAAAAGGCGTTTGACAGGGTGGACTGGGAGTACCTTATGGCGACGCTTTCCCACCTAGGTGTCAGCGATTCCCTCCAACGTCAGATTGCGGCTCTCTATAATTTTCCCACGGCCCAATTACGTATCAATGGTTCTCTTAGCGACCCTTTTACACTATACAATGGTACCCGACAGGGCTGCCCCGTCACCCATTTTATTCGCCCTTTCCTTAGAACCCTTCCTATCAACAGTCCGACACACCTCCTCTATTCACGGAATAAAAGTGGGGAGCCACGAACACAAATATGCCGCCTACGCGGATGACATCTTATTTTACATAAGACAGCCTTTGATTTCCCTTCCAAACCTTATGTTAGCCTTCTCAAATTTCGGAGACATTTCCAACTTCAAGATCAACATGTCAAAGTCGGAAATCCTGAACGTCTCAGTCCCGGGGGTCTTAGTGTCCCAGCTGAAACGAGCCTTCCCCTTTACCTGGCAACCCCGTAGGATGAAATATTTAGGCATCTACCTTACTTCAAATCCGACCTCCCTGTTTCGGGCAAATTTTCTACCGATGCTCAACACGATTAGATCAGACTTACAAAAATGGTCCCAGATTGCCCACTCATGGCTGGGGAGAATTAGCATTATAAAGATGAATGTCCTACCCAGGTTGCTGTTTCTGATGCAGATGATTCCCTACAGAATCCCTGTGGGTTTCTTTTCCATAATCAATTCGCTGATTGGTAGATATGTTTGGAACAGAAGGCGTCCCAGACTCGCCAGATCCCTCCTCACCAGACCTAAGAGTGAGGGTGGTTTGGCTTTACCTGATGTTAAAAGTTATTTCAATGCTATTGTACTCAATAGAATCTCTGACTGGAAGTTCTGCAGAGGCACTAAGCTGTGGGTCAATTTAGAAATGGAGCCAAGTAACACGGAACTTTTCTCACAAATCTGGATCCCTAAGAAACACAGAACTCTGGCTTTGTCTACTTCTCCACTTACGCGCTCTACCCTTATGGTATGGGACTCTATATGCAAAACTCATGGATGGCCCTATAACTCACCCCTGCTCCCCTTAAGGGGCCACAATTACTTCCCCCCGGGGAACAATGGCCCATCTGTTCATGCTTGGAAACTCGGCTCGGCTACCCTGCTACACCACGTGACACGCCCAGGGGCGTGGTACCTCTGTCCACACTGATGCCTCTTGCTTCTGCAACACCACTGAACCTCTGGCACTATCGTCAACTCTCTGCTTTTGTCCACTCACTTCCGAGACCCCTACGGGCTATCACGGAACTGACCCTCATTGAAGCGGCTCTCGCGGAGGACAAGCCGGTCGACAAACCCATCTCTTTTTTCTACCACGCTCTGCAGAACTTAGCCTCAACTGCTGACCCCGCCTTCCTCCAAAAATGGGAAAAAGATCTCCACCAAGAACTATCAGAATCTCAACGGGCAGTTATTTTAGCCATGACACATACTTCGTCTGTTGCCTACAAAACTGCAGAGGCGAATTATAAACTGCTGACCAGATGGCATTATACCCCCATGGTCCTTCATAGGGTCTTCCCGCGTGTCTCCCCGCTGTGTTGGAGAGGGTGTGGAGAGCAGGCAACGCACGCTCATATATGGTGGCATTGCCCCCTCATTCGCTCCTATTGGCAGAACATTCTACACTGGGTTAATGTAATTCAAGGCTTTAACATTCCTAATGATCCATGGGTAGTTCTCCTTCATTGTACTGCCATGCCAGCAGGATCTTATAAGAAATCTATAACTCTCCACTTGCTTAACGCTGCTAGAGCGCTTATCCCACGTTTTTGGAAAAAAACTACAGTGCCTAGTCTACGCCAATGGCTTTTAGAAGTTGACCATATATACTTCATGGAAGACCTTACACTTTCCCTTAGAAATAGATCCGAATTGGCGAACTCTATTTGGTCCTGCTGGATTTCCTTTAAATACACATCCACATATGCGGATCTGGTATCCCAACCTGACTGATTGAAGTGTATTGTACACTATTAATGTACCATTTGTTGTGGAGGTCCGACCAGGGCAGACATCCCCTCCCCTCCCCCGCTCACTCCCCCCCATCCTGCTATCCCTCCCCCCCTTCCCCTCTCTCTTCCTTTTCTGGTTCTAACCTTTCTTTCTCAATTTCCATTTCTAGTGCTATGTATAGGGCGTCAGAATAATTATAATATATTATAATTTTGGTTCGGTTACTTCTTGGTGCTACGTCACTGCTTAACTGACTGATGTAAATTTGATTAACATTTTACGAACTGTAGCTCACTGCACTTCGATTGATATCGCATTGTCTGACTACCCTATTTTACTGTACTTTGTTTCGTACCACTCTGTACTACCTTTTTGTTTTTCTTTTAATAAAAACTAATTATACAAAAAAAAAATTTGTTCCCCATTTCAGCACAATTGCCAAGCCACTGACGGACCTGACCAAAAAGACCATGTCAAGGATGGTGACATGGACCCCGGCCTGCCAGACTGCCTTTGACCAGCTAAAAGAGGCCCTCTCCTGCGACCCCGTCCTGGCAGCTCCAAACTACAAGCGAAGGTTCATTGTACAAACAGATGCCTCCACCTATGGGCTGGGGGCTGTCCTCAGCCAGGTGAATGAGGAGGGGGAGGTGCACCCGGTGGTCTTCCTTAGCAGAAAGTTGCTGGACAGGGAGGTGGCCTATGCCACCATCGAAAAGGAGTGCCTGGCTATAGCATGGGCCTTGAAAAAACTGCAACCCTATTTGTACTGAAGGGAGTTGACCATTCTCACGGACCACAACCCCCTTGTCTGGCTGAATCGGGTCTCCGGGGATAATGGCAGCCTGCTAAGGTGGAGATTGGCCTTACAACCGTATAACTTCACTATTCAGTACCGAAGGGGGAGCCAACACCAAAATGCAGATGGACTCTCCCGTCAACAAGATTTCCAGTAAAGCCCAGTCATCCTGTCTTCTCCCCAGAGGCTGAAAGGACTCCAGGGAGAAGGACCAGTCTACGCGCTCCCCAGCGGCGGGCATGGTCTCTGAGAGAGGCAGAGGTTGGCTGGGTAAGTAATGCTATGTTTGGGACAATTTATTTGGGGTACTGTGGGGATACCGGCATTGGGGACTGGAACTACTGACTAACTTTGGAGTCAACCCGTTTGGGGTCTCCTCCGGTGTTAGTCTCCTGCCGTAAGGGGAGATGTGTGACAGGGGTCACTTTGGGTAGGATGCCCGAGAACTCCATTCCGATCTGTACTAGACGGACTCTATTTATAGCCACACTGGAACCTTGTAAAATGTATATATTGTGTATCTCATGCTGTTGGACTCTTTTGCTGAGATCGTTTGGGTGGTGGTTGTATGCCATTGGTTTATTGTCTCTATCCGCCCTGGCTGTGGGGGGGGGGGGATTCCTCCAACAGCTCTCCTTGCTGATTTTCCCCACCCTGAGTTCCAAAAGGTGTGCATGTGTGAAAATAAAGCAGTTTTGTTGTTTGCCACCCTACACTGAGGTGTGATGGCTGGAGAGTCTGGGATACTTGCTGGTTCTGAAGAGAGGAAGCATTGACGGCGGACCTAGATCTGTTTGAGGACACTGGTTTCGTCACAATACTGTATACAGTTTAGCTAGATGTCACTGCAGAGCGTTCCTGGTGTACTGTTCCTAACATACTACAGGCAGGCAGTTGATTCAGTTAGCTGCAGTATATTCAGTATATTATATCCAGTTTAGCTAGATCTCGCTGCAGACCGTTCCTGTTGTACTGTTCCTAATATAATACAGGAGATGGTCAGAGACTGCAGACATAGCTCAGGAGATGTTCAGAGCCGGCAGACATACTACAGGAGATAATGGCCGATCGGCCCTCTCATCTGAGCCAGTGATACAGCAACAACGGTTCCTCTGATCAGGAGTCAGCTCACTCTGAATTGCCCGTGGCGACACCGCTGGGTAGAGTCCAGATCTGTATTCTGGCAATGACTTCATTCCTTTCTCCGCCAGGGATGGCGCCAGGCTGTGTAACGCTCCCTCTGGTGGCGCAGGGCAGCGGGGTTCTCTCTCTGATGGTGTTCTCTCAGCACTGTCCTCTCCCTCTGGAGTCCTGGGTGCACTTCCCTGAAAGCTTTACTGGGCTCCTGGCTCTCTCTCTCTCTCTCCCATTCAGCTGGGCATGCTGTGTGGGCTGCAGTTTCCGTGTTGCAGTGGGGCTGCCAGTCCTTAGGACTATATGTCCCACAATCCTCTTCTCTGTTCCTTTTTTTATTCTATTTCTTCCCTGGCCGATATGAAGGCGGGGGAAAAAACATAGTGGGTGGCTGTGCTGGCAAGCGCTGCTTACTAGTACAGCATTGCGTGCAAGGAGAGGGAGAGTGAGGGGGAAAGAAGAGCCCGCGGCTGCAGTGGCATCACTAGGGTTGGTGTCACCCCCCTCCACCATCTATAGTCGCCCCTCAGTACAGACCCCCCTCCACTAAGTATAGACCCCCCTCCATCAGTGCAGACTCCCCACTAAGTATAAACCCCTCCCTCAGTACAGACCTTCCTCAGTACAGACCCCCTTCCATTAGTACATACCCCCCCAGGACAAGCCACCCCCCCTCCATTAGTACAGTCCCCAGGACAAACCACCCCCCTCCATTAGTACAGACCCCCCAGGTCAAACCACCCCCCCTTCAATAGTACAGACCCCCTGTCAGGACAAACCATCCCCCTCTATTAGTAAAGACCCCCCCATAAACCACCCACCCATTAGTACAGACCCCCCCATAAACCACCCCCCACCGGACAAACCACCCCCCTCCATTAGTACAGACCCCCCAGGACAAACACCCCCCTCCATTAGTACAGACCCCCCTCCATTAGTACAGACCACCCCACAAACCCCCCCTCCATTACTACAGACCCCCCACAAACCACCCCCCTCCATGAGTACAGACTCCCCACAAACCACCCCCTCTCCATTAGTACAGACCCCCCCGCCACCATTAGTACAGACCCCCCCACAAACCTCCCCTCTCCATTAGTACAGACCCCCCCCACAAACCACCCCCTCCATTAGTACAGACCACCCCCACAAACCCCCCCTCTATTAGTACAGACCCCCCACACACCACCTCCCATTAGTACATACCCCCCTCCATTAGTACAGATCCCCACCATTAGTAAAGACCCCCCACAAACCACCCCCCTCCATGAGTACAGACCCCCCACAAACCACCCCCCCCTCCATTAGTACAGACCCCCCCCACCATTAGTACAGACCCCCCACAAACCTCCCCCCTCCATAAGTACAGACCCCCCCACAAACCACCCCCTCCATTAGTACAGACCATCCCTCCATTAGTACAGACCACCCCCCACAAACCACCCTACCATTAGTACATACCCCTCACAAACCACCCCCTCTTAATACAGACCCCCACAAACCACCCCCCATTAGTACAGACCCCCCAACATTAGTACAGACCCCCCACAAGCTACCCCCCCATTAGTACAGACCTCCCACAAACCATCCCCGCACTATTAGTACAGACTCCACCAGGACAAACCACCTCCCTCCATTAGTACAGACCCCCCTCGATTAGTACAGACCCCCCTCAGGACAAACCCCACCCGGGCGGCAGCTGGAGAGGACAGTGTGCTGTCGCGCCGCACGGGTGGAGAAGATCGTGACAGAGACAATGGGGAGGAGGAGGAAAAAATGACGGATCGCCCACCCCTAACGATGTCACTGCACGGGTCTCGAACAAACAGCCGCTCTGATCTCCTGTGACAGGAGGATGGAGGGGGGACGGACTTGGGCAGTAAACAGCGGCGACGGAGGCCGGGAGAGAGAGGGTCTCTGGAAACGGAGAGGAGGAGGGGAGCACTATGGCGCTACAGCGCCCCCACCTCTGTGGCACCTGGGTGAACTGCACCCCGCGCACCCCGTCTAGGATCTGCCCTGTGTGTGTATGTATATATATATATATATATATATATATATATATATTATATATACACACTGTATACAGTTTAGCTAGATCTCACTTGTTCCTGGTGTACTGTTCCTAATATACTACAGGCAGGCAGCCGATTCAGTTAGCTGCAGTATATTCAGTATATTGTATCCAGTTTAGCTAGATCTCACTGCAGACCGTTCCTGTTGTTCTGTTCCTAATATACTACAGGCAGGCAGGCAGTTGATTCAGTTAGCTGCAGTATATTCAGTATACTATATCCAGTTTAGCTAGATCTCACTGCAGACCGTTGCTGTTGTACTGTTCCTAATATACTACAGGCAAGCAGTTAATTCAATATATATATATATATATATATATATATATATCCCAGCTTTGTATATATATATATATATCCTGTGCAGCTAGATATCACTGCAGGCCATTCCTGCTGTACCTATTCGAATACACTTTCAGGCAGGAAGGCCAGGCAGGTGATTAAGTGATCTGTAGTGCATAAAATATATACTGGTTCCTACATATATATTCACTGCATTCTAGTCTAGCCAAACCTATACCTGACTGCAGGTCATTCCTGGTGTACCTATCCAAATACACTTTCAGGCAGGCAGGTGATTCAGGGATATGCAGTGCCTAAAATATATACTGTCTCCTACATATCCCACTGCATCCAGTCTAACCAAGCCTATATCTGACTGCAGGCCATTCCGTGTGTACTTTTTCTAGTAAACTTCAGGCGTTGTTTTGCTACTCTAAGTTTACAGTATGTCTGGAAGGTCAAGGAGAGTCAGACGCTCACAGGCCACTAAAAGAGGGCAATCAGGCTCTGTGTATACTGCCAACAGTGCTGGTCGTGGACACGGTGCATCCTCAGCATGTGGTCGTGGGGCACGCTTGTCCTTTTTTTTGGGCAGCTGGCCGAGTTGATCCACAACATGCAGAAGAGTTGGTAGAGTGGATGACCAAGCTGTCCTCATCCTCCTCATCCTCTGTCACCCAGGCTCAGAGTACTTTGGCTGCCAATGCAGCTGCCAAAGCGGCCTATTCCATCGGCTCCAGGTCATCAGTTACTCCTTCCCTAGCCCCACCATCATGCACGGAGGAGTCCCCCGAACTGTTCGACCACAGTGTTGGGTACATGCTGCAGGAGGACGCGCAGCGTTTTGAAGGCTCCGATGATGGTACCCAGCTTGAGTAAGGCAGTAACGTGAGCCCAGAGAGAGGGGGTGCCCAAGAAGGACAAACTGGCAGTCATGTTCCCCCCAGCTGCAGCATACTGCCAGGTTTGCTCCAGTGACGAGGAGGGAGGGGATGATGAGGTCACTGTTTCTACGTGGGTGCCTGATAGGAGAGAGGAGGAGGAGGCACATCTCCAACGAGGCAGCATGCCCTCCAGGGGCCAGCTTAAGGGCAGCCAACTGACTGCATCACACCGCAGAGCTCCGCATGTGCAGGGCGCTGCTGACTCGCGTGTTTTTCCAAAAGCTCTTTGGTGTGGGCCTTTATTGAGACATGTGCAGCAGATCGCACCGTTGCTGTTTGCAAGATATGTCTGAAGCATATCAAGTGTGGCTAAAACAGCAGCCGCTTGGGCACCACATGCTTGATCAGACATATGTCGACCTGCCATGCAGTCCGTTGGCAAGCGTACTTAAAAGACCCACACCAAAGAACAAGGCGGACCTCTCCTTGCTCCTCATCAGCTGGGATCTCCAACCCCACTATACCTTCAGTTTTCTCAGAAACCTGCACTGAGAGGAATGAAGGTGTAGAATTAGGTGTACTTGAGGGCAATCTGCTATCGCTACACCAATGTCCGAATGTAGCAGGCAAATTTACCTACCTCAGTTGCTAAACCGGCGAAAGAAATTCGGTCCCAGCCATCCACATGCCCAGCGGCTGAATGCTAGCTTGGCTAAATTGCTAGCACTCGAACTGCTGCCTTTTCAGCTGGTAAACTCTGCCCCCTTTCGTGAATTTGTGGAATGTGCGGTACCCTCAGTGGCAGGTTCCCAAACTGCACTTTTTTCCACGGAAGGTGATTCTGGCTTTCTACCGGCATGTGGAAGGCAATGTCTTGGCCTCGCTGGACAGGGTGGTCAGCGGTAAGGTGCATATTACCACTTACTCATGGTCCAGCAGGCATGGACAGGGACGTTAAGAATCTTTCACGGCGCACTGGGTGACTCTGCTGACAGCTGGGAAGGATGCAGGACAGGGTGCAGTATTGTTGGAGCTTGTTCCGCCACCAAAATTCTACTAGTGGTAATTCTGACACACCTCTCTCCTCCACCCCCTCCTCTTCTTCCTCCATGGCCTCTTCCTCTATAGATTTGTCCTCGGAACCAGCGGTGCTCCGTAGGTGTTCAAGGGGCTACGCAATAACTCAGGCAAAAAGATGCCATGCGGTGCTTGAGCTGGTGTGCTTAGGGGACAGGAGCCACACTGGGGCAGAGATTCTGTCAGCTCTGCAGGGGCAGGCTCAGAGGTGGTTGATGCCACGCCAGCTTCAGCCAGGAATGGTGGTTTGCGACAATGGCACAAACCTCCTCTCCGCCCTCCGACAGGGACACTTGACCCATGTCCCCTGTTTGGCTCACGTCCTTAATTTGGTAGTGCAGCGGTTCTTGTGCAGGTACCCAGGCTTACAGGATCTCCTGAGGCAGGCCAGGAAAGTCTGTGTGCATTTCCGCCGGTCATATAATGCCAGTGCTCGGCTGGCTGACCTCCAAAAGGAATACAACCTGCCCAAGAACCGCCTAATCTGTGACATGCCCACCAGATGGAACTTAGCGTTGGCCATGCTGCAGCGGCTGCACACGCAGCAGAGGGCCATCAATGAGTACCTGTGCGACTATGGCACCAGGACAGGGTCAGGGGAGCTTGGCTTTTTTCGCCACGCCAGTGGCTCATGATCAAGAATGCATGCACTGTCCTGTCACCATTTGAAGAGGCCACGAGGATGGTGAGGAGTGACAGTGCATGCATCAGTGATACTGTCCCTCTTGTGTACCTGTTGGAGCACACGCTGCGTGGAATAATGGACAGGGCACTTGAGGCAGAACAGAGGGAGGAAGAGGAGGACTTCCTTAACTCTCAAGGCCCCCTTTATCCAGACAGTGTTCCTGCGGGCCCGCTGATCACACAGGAAGAGGAGGATTGTGTTAGCATGGAGGTGGAGCCTAGCACTCAGCATCAGCAACAGTCTTCAAGGGATCGTTTACAGTCCCCAGAAACCCATGGACTTGTACGTGGCTGGGAGGAGGTGGCTGCGGATAATGTTGTCCTTAGTGACCCAGAGGACTCCGGACCGAATGCCTCAGCAAACCTACGCTGCATGGCCTCCCTGATCCTGCAAAGCCTGCGAAAGGACCCTCAGATTCATGGTATCAAGGAGAGGGATCATTAGTGGCTGGCAACCCTTCTTGATCCACGTTACAAGGGTAAAGTTCCGGAACTTATCCAGCCGTCGCAGAGGATGAAACATCTTCTGGAGGCCTTGCAGAAAGGTTTGTGCAATGCGTTTCCAGAGCCTGGGAGGTTACAATTTCCTGGTCCTGGACAACGTGTTGCTGAGGCTTCGGTCAGTCACAGAATGAGCGGTGGAGAAGGTGTCAGTCTGACCGATGCGTTCAGACAATTTCTTAGTCCGCAGCCCCAAGGTCTGATTGGTTCCAGCAACCATAGCCAGCGTCTTATTTACATGGTGCAGGAATACCTAAAGGCAAGATCAGACTTGGAGACCTTTCCAACCGAAAATCCACTGGGTTACTGGGTCTTGAGAATGGATCACTAGCCAGAGCTTGCACAGTATGCAATTGAGCTACTGGCATGTCCTGCTCCCAGCGTTCTTTTGGAATGCACATTCAGTGCTGCTGGAGGCTTTGTAACCGATCACAGAGTGCACCTGTCCACCGACTTGGTTGATCAACTCACCTTCATAAAAATGAATCCGTCTTGGATCACCAGCTACCAAGCACCTGATGCAGATGTAACCGATTAATTTTTTATGAATGTGAGATCCCTTCAAGACTGCCTATGCTGATGCTGAGTGACTATCCTATTCCTCCTCAATGTTCATGTTGATAGCTTCTAAGAACATTTTTGGTTCTGGGCACCACCACCAGTGGCTAAGGCCCAATTTTTCTGCCCCTGTTTAACAGGGGCGTGTAATTACAATTTTTGCTGTAATATTTTGCAGCAGGGCTTGTTCCTGCGCTCAACTAGAGTATCTGTGAGGGGTTGCAGTGTATTGGCACCACCACCACCAAAGGCCCAATTTTCTGCCCCTGTTCAACAGGGGCATGTAATTACAATTCTTGATATAATATTTCACAGCAGGGCCCGTTCCAGCGCCCACCAAGAGTAACTGTGAGGGCTTACAGTGTTCTGGTACCAACACCTAAGGCTCAATTTTCTGCAGAGTATATAGGGCAGGCCGTATAGTATATACAGGCGGCCCCTTACTTTCAAACATCCGACTTACAAACGATTCCTACTTACAGAGGGAGACAACAGGAAGTGAGATGAAATCTACCCCTCGGAAGGGAAATTCTCTCCTGTAAAGCCTCGTACACACGGCCGAGAATCTCGTCAAGAAAAAACACGTTGTTTTTCTTGACGAGATTCTTGGACAAGAAACTTGTCCCAGCCGAGTGTACACACGCTCCTTTCAAAGAACCCGCGGTTCTTTGAATGGAGCGAACGCGGTGACGTAAATCGACTACGACGAGCGTGCGCTCGTCACATTCAATGCCGTCGCCGCCATCTTGCTACACCCTACCTATGCCTAGGAA
This sequence comes from Rana muscosa, assembly GCA_029206835.1. NCBI lineage: Eukaryota > Metazoa > Chordata > Amphibia > Anura > Ranidae > Rana > Rana muscosa. The sequence goes on from CM055126.1 coordinate 73,306,574, forward strand.
GCTACCGCGCATGCGTCAAAGTCATTTCGAGCATGCGCGGGCTTCCCGGAGGACAGGTAAGTGTACACACACACACTTTTCTCGTCGAGAAACCTGCTGACAAGAATCTCGACGAGAAAAAAGAGAGCAGGTTCTCTATTTTTCTCGTTGAGATTCTTGTCAGTTTTGTTGACGAGAAACATGATAGCCGCGTACACACGACCGATTTACTCGGCAAGAAAGCTCTGCCAGCAAGTTTCTTGCTAGTTCTTGCCGAGAAACTCGGTCGTGTGCACGAGGCTTAAGAGTTAATATGGGAAATAGGTGTCTCCTCCACTGATGCTTTATCACCAATCCTTGTTTCCCTAGAAACCCCGCATTTTCAAAATCCAATTGTCATTGGGACAGAAAGTGAGGTGAAATCTTCTGAACAGGTGCACAGACAGCAAAATAAATGTTACAGGGATTATAACCCTTCCCTATGTTATCCAAAAAGCTTTAAAATAGATTTTTTGGCTGGAGCTACACTTACAAAATGTACCTGTTCCAAATTACAAACAGACTCAACTTAAGAACAAACCCACAGTCCCTGTCTTGTTTGGACCGCCTGTATACTGCTGTTCAGAGTATATAGGGCATGGGGACCCCACACCTTTTCTTTTTTAATTTGGGTGCGGGGTTCCCCTTAATATCCATACAAGACCCAAAGGGCCTGGTAATGGCCTGTGGGGGGGTACCCATGCCGTTTTTCTCAATGATTTTCATCCATATTGCTAGGACACGACATTACATTAAAGCCGCAAGCAGTTTTAAATGACTTTTATTCCTTTAGAAATGTCATTTTTTGCAGGGACTGTTCTAAACATGTGAAACATGCACCACTTTGCAGGCATACTATAGACACCCCCCAGGAACGATATTTAAAGGAATATTTCACTTTTATTTTTTCACTTTAACCACTTAACGACCGCCCCATGTACAGTAGGTGCCGCCGACATTGTATATTCATCGCGATCCTATCGCGGAGATTCTCGGCGACAGGGTGGCGACACATGTCGCGCTCGCTGCAATAGCGAGGAGATGCGGCACTGTATTGAGCGGGGATCCGACGTGCATTCCCGCCAATACCAGGCACTCAGTTTGGTATGAATCCTGAGCGGGAACTCCACGACAATTTTTAAAGAAAAAAACGGCATGGGTTCCCCCTCCAGGAGCATACCAGGCCCTTGGGTCTGGTATGGATTTGAAGGGGAAACCCTACGCCGGAAAAACGGCGTGGGGGTCCCCCTCAAAATCCAAACCAGACCCTTATCCGAGCACGCAACCTGGCAGGCCACAGGGGAAGAGGGGGGACAAGAGAGCGGCCACCACTCCCTTCTAAACCGTACCAGGCCGCATGCCCTCAACATGGGGGTTTGGTGCTCTGGGGCAGGGGGGCGACCTGCGGCCCACCCACCCCAAAGCACCCTGTCCCCATGTTGATGAGGACAGGGCCTCTTCCCGACATCCCTGGCCGTTGGTTGTCGGGGTCAGCGGCACCAGCATAACTAATACAGCGATCAGAAAAACGATCGCTTAGTGACAGTGGTGATAGGGGGTGAAAGGGTTACCTGGGGGGCGATTAAGGGATTAAACCTTTATTAGGGGGGGTTAGGGGGCTACCCTAGACCTAAAGGAACCTAACACTAACTGCCCTGACACTTTTACTATCACAAATGTCACTGATTGCAGTGATCAGTAAATAAATGATCACTGCAATCAGTGACAGTGTGACTGGGGGCTGGGGGGGGATTGTGTGCCTATATGCCGCTAGAAGCGGCGAGATTGACACAATATCAGCGGCACCTACTGTATATATACGTATGCAAAATGGCACGGACAGGCACAATCACGTACCTGTACGTGACTGCCTTCGTATGGGTGGGGGGTCCGATCGGACCCCCCTCCGGTACATGGAGCGGTGGTTTTCGGTTCGGGAGCGATCGGTGATGAGGAGGCGGCCATTGGTTTCTGGCCACCCCCTCGTGATCGCTCCCGGCGAATGAGATGCTTCCTCTGCATGTGTAATGTAAACACAGGCAGAGGAAGTGATGTCATCTCTCCATGCGGCACTCTATTCGTCCTGAGCGCCGAGGAGAGAAGACATCAGGTTAGTGCACTAACAGTACACTGACACCAGGGCACATAGGCACACAATCCCCCCCAGCCCCCAGTCACACTGTCACTGATTGCAGTGATCATTTATTTACTGATCACTGCAATCAGTGACATTTGTGATAGTAAAAGTGTCAGGGCAGTTAGTGTTAGGTTCCTTTAGGTCTAGGGTAGCCCCCTAACCCCCCCTAATAAAGGTTTAACCCCTTGATCGCCCCCCAGGTAACCCTTTCACCCCCTATCACCACTGTCACTAAGCGATCGTTTTTCTGATCGCTGTATTAGTTATGCTGGTGCCGCTAGGTAGCCAGTTATTTTTTTAGGTTCGTCGCCAGGTTTTTATAGCGTCGGGTACCCCCATATATTACCTAATAAAGGTTTAACCCCTTGATCGCCCCCCAGGTAACCCTTTCACCCCCTATCACCAGTGTCACTAAGCAATCGTTTTTCTGATCACTGTATTAGTTATGCTGGTGCCACTAGGTAGCCAGTTATTTTTTAAGGTTCGCCGCCAGCGTCAGGTACCCCCATATATTATCTAATAAAGGTTATAGTGTCAGGTACCCCCATATATGATCTAATAAAGGTTTTAACCCCCTGATTGCCCCTAGAGTTAACCCTTTCACCAGTTATCACCGTATAAGTGTCACTGGTGACACTGGTTAGCCAGTTAGTTATTTTGCTATTTAGGTTCCTCGTCAGGTTTTTATATAGCGTCAGGTACCCCCATATATTACCTAATATAGGTTTTAACCCCCTGATTGCCCCTAGTTAACCCTTTCACCAGTGATCACCGTATAAGTGTTACGGGTGACGCTGGTTAGTTTGTTTTTTATAGTGTCAGGGCACCCGCCGTATATAACTCAATAAAGGTTTAACCCCCTGATCGCCCGGCGGGTGATATCAATTAGGTTTTAGTGTCAGAGAGGGTCTGCGTCGCCCCAGGCAGCGTCCGGTTAGTGCCAGTAACGCCAACACCCACGCGCAAAGCATACACTTCCCTTGGTGGTATAGTATCTGAACAGATCAATATCTGATCTGATCAGATCTATACTGGCGTCCCAAGCAGTTTAGGGTTCCCAAAAACGCAGTGTTAGCGGGATCAGCCCAGATACCTGCTAGCACCTGCGTTTTGCCCCTCCGTCCAGCCCAGCCCACCCAAGTGTAGTATCGATCGATCACTGTCACTTACAAAACACAACACACATAACTGCAGTGTTCGCAGAGACAGGCCCGATCCCTGCGACTCCAGTGCTGTAGGAGGTGATTTCACCACCAGAGTTAAAAAAAAGAGCATATTTTCCGAAGCATGGGGGCAGCAGGGGCGGAGGAGCGTTTTTGCTCTTAATGCCGCGTACATACTGTCGAAATTCCGACGGAGGCTTGCCCGTGGAAAAGTCAGACAGTGTGTACGCGGCATAACTTTTGAGGGAGGATGCCCCCATGCTTCGGCATATATAAATGGTGCATGTATGCCCATCATTAGAAGTGGGTGAATGAAGGGAGGTATTCTAATTGTGGGCATACCCACCGATCAATCTCTTTTTTTCGTTCAGCCAACAGGCTGCATGAAAAAAAAAGATTACAATACATGTCTAACAAGGACCAGCAACGTACTGGTATGTTGCTGGACTTTGAATGGTTATAACAGAATGATGCCTTCGGGTTTAGGTATCATCTTGATATCATTCTTTTCAGCCAGCGGCCGGCTTTCATGTAAAAGCAATCCTAGCGGCTAATTAGCCTCTGGACTGATTTTACAAGCAGTGGGATGTCCCCCCCCGGATATAAAAAGCGCCATTAGGAAATTGGGAAAGCATTTTATCACACCGATCTTGGTGTGGTCAGATGCTTTGAGGGCAGAGGAAAGATCTAGGGTCTAATAGACCCCAGTATTTTTTTTTTAAAAGAGCACATGTCACTACCTATTGCTATCATAGGGGATATTTACATTCCCTGAGATAACAATAAAAATTATAAAAAAAAAAATAAGAAACAGTTTAAAAATGAAATAAAAAAGCAAAATGAATAATTGAAAAAAAAGAGAGAAAAAAAGCACCCCTGTCCCGCCCTGCTCTTGCGCAAAGCGTCGGTCTGGAGTCATATGTAAACAGCAATTGCACCATGTATGTGAGGTATCACCGCGAAGGTCAGATCGAGGGCAGTAATTTTAGCAGTAGACCTCCTCTGTAAACCTAATGTGGTAACCTGTGAAGGCTTTTAAAAATGTATGTAGTTTGTCGCCACTGCGCGTTTGTGCGAAATTTTAAAGCATGTTGTGTTTGGTATCCATGTACTCGGCCTAAGATCATATTTTTAATTTCATCAAACATTTGGGCAATATAGTGTGTTTTAGTGCATTCAAATAACAAAAGTGTATTTTTTTTCCCCAAAAATGCGTTTGAAAAATCGCTGCGCAAATACTGTGTGGAAAAAAAAAATGCAACACCCACCATTTTAATCTGTAGGGCCTTTGCTTTAAAAAAATATATAATGTTTGGGGGTTCAACGTAATTTTCTTGCAAAAAAAAAAAAGAAAAAGTTTTCATGTATACAAAAAGTGTCAGAAAGGGCTTTGTCTTCAAGTGGTTAGAAGAGTGGATGATGTGTGACATAAGCTTCCTAATGTTGTGCATAAAATGCCAGGAAAGTTCAAAACCCCCCCCAAATGACCCCATTTTGGAATGTAGACACCCCAAGCTATTTGCTGAGAGGCATGTCGAGTCCATGGAATATTTTATATGTTGACACAAGTTGCGGAAAAAAGACAATTAAAAAAAAAAATTTTTTTGCACAATGTTCTCAACTAAATGATATATTGCTCAAACATGCCATGGGCATATATGGAATTACACCCCAAAATACATTCTGTTGCTTCTCCTGAGTACGGGGATACCACATGTGTGAGACTTTTTGGGAGCCTAGTACAGGAGTACAGGACCCCGAAAACCAAGCACCGCCTTCAGGCTTTCTAAGGGTGTAAATTTTTGATTTCACTCCTCACTGCCCATCACAGTTTCGGAGGCCATGGAATGCCCAGATGGCACAAAACCCCAACAAATGACCCCATTTTGGAAAGTAGACACCCCAAGCTATTTGCTAAGAGGTATGGTGAGTATTTTGCAAATCTCGCTTTTTGTCACAAAGTTCTGAAAATTGAAAAAAAAAATAAAAATCTTTCTTCATTTTCAAAAACAAATGAGAGCTGTAAAATACTCACCATGCCTCTCAGAAAATAGCTTGGGGTGTCTACTTTCCAAAATGGGGTCATTTGGGGGGGGGGTTTGTGCTATTTTGGCATTGTATGGTCTTCAAAACTGTGATAGGTAGTGAGGAGTGAAATCAAAAATTTGCGCCCTTAGAAATCCTGAAGGCGGTGCTTGGTTTTCGGGGTCCCGTACGCGGCTAGGCACCCAAAAAGTCCCACACATGTGGTATCCCCGTACTCAGAAGCAGCAAAATGTATTTTGGGGTGCAATTCCACACATAACCATGGCATGTGTGAGCAATATATAATTTAGTGACAACTTTTTGTAATTTTTTTTTTGTCATTATTCAATCACTTGGGACAAAAAATAAAAAATATTCAATGGGCTCAACATGCCTCTCAGCAATTTCCTTGGGGTGTCTACTTTCCAAAATGGGGTCATTTGGGGTGGTTTTGTACTGCCCTGACATTTTAGCACCTCAAGAAATGAGATAGGCAGTCATAAATTAAAAGCTGTGTAAATTCCAGAAAATGTACCCTAGTTTGTAGACGCTATAACTTTTGCGCAAACCAATAAATATACGCTTATTGACATTTTTTTTTACTAAAGACATGTGGCTGAATACATTTTGGCTTAAATGTATGACTAAAATTTATAACAAAAAGTTGAAAAAAATTTTTTTTCGAAATTTTCGGTCTTTTTCCATTTATATCGGAAAAAAATTTGCAGAGGCAATCAAATACCATTAAAAGAAAGCTCAATTTTTGGGAAGAAAAGGATGCAAATTTCGTTTGGGTACAACATTGCATGACCGCGCAATTACCAGTTAAAGCAGCGCAATACCAAATTGTAAAAACACCTCTGGTCTTTATGCTGCATATTGGTCTGGGGCTTAAGTGGTTAGGCATCATTAAAATCACTGCCCCCCAAAAAAACTGCAGTTTTTAAAACTTTTTTTTGCATTGATAGATGTCCCCTGGGGCAAGACCTGGGTTCCCAAACCCTTTTAAGGACAATAACTTGCATATTGGCCTTTAAAATTCGCACTTTTGATTTCTCACGTTCGAGTCCCATAGACTTTAACAGTTTTCGAATGTTCGCGCAAACTTTTGGTCCGTTCGAATGTTCGTGCAAACTTTTGGTCCATTAGTTCGGCTCATCCCTACCCATAACATCAGAGCCAGCTAACTGTACTGGTACACTAAAGCTCTGAACCCAAACACGATAGGTTGCTGAGGGCAAAACCAAACACAACCACAGGTGGCCACACAAACACCATCATGTTGCTGTATTTCTGGTTTGTCACAGAACTACAGGTACAGCGTTTCCATTTCTGGCTTGGGTTACATTTTACTGGGTTCAGTTCTGCTTTATCAATACTTATCCCACTAAGTTATTAGAATCTAGTGCTATAGTTTTACCATTAAGCTACTGGGGATTAATAGCGTATCCAACTTTGGTTTAAAAATTCCTCCCACTGCACTGCTTGAGAATGGACTATATTTTTTTTTACAAAATTACCTGGGACCAGTCAACTATGGTTTAGTAAAGCTATATAGGACAGATTCCAGGTAGGGTCATTAAGTATTTGAATTATATTTTTCACTATGCTTTTAACCCCTTTGTAAAGAGCATATACAGTACATATAGTATATGCACCTCATGAAAGTGGGACTTGTTTTGTGGGGCTGTATATATGAGCCACTGTGTTTGTGCTGAGAATGCACTGCCCAGTGTGCTCCCATCACAGGGTCAGTTGATCTTGTACTAATGATCAGTAAATGGGAGTTCCTGATCACTTTGATAGCCTCTGGTTGGCAAAGCCAGTATAGTATGCCAACGTTTTCTCCTCTTGAATCGAGAAAAAGATACATTGTATCTTTTTCTGCTTGCTAAAGGAGAAAATTGTAAACAAAATAAAATAAAATAAAAATAAAAAATCAATATAAAATAGCAAGATAAGGGTTTAATCTAGGTTAGTGTCAGGTTAAGAGCTAGGGTCAAAGGCTATGGTCTGTGTATTTTAGACAGGATTACAACAAAAGCATTTTCAAATTTAGTATCCATGTCAGTGTAATTTAGGTAGGATTAAAAAAGCAAAATAAGCACTATTTTACTGTTTTTGGGCTCTACTATGGGTATAAACATCAAATAGCATATGCATGTGGTATTTCTGCAATTGTGAGGAACAGAACAATTTCTTTTGGGTTGTTTTCTGGTTGTAGGTTATGGTAATAGCAAGAAATTTAGAGCAACATTTTAAAAATTATGTTTTTATTTTACTATTTTGATAAAGAAAATCAGGAGAAATCTATTACTGTTTGTCACCAAATGAAAGCCCAATTTGTCCTGAAAAAACAAGGTATAATTCACCTGTATACAGATGTGACAGGAGGGTCACTTTGGACACAGGGTGAGCCAGGAAATAATGGACATTAAGAAATATACCTTGGGCTACCTAAAATGGGTCTGTAATATTTATCCACCATATCCCCAAGGATATCTGTAAAGGACTATTTACTGTTTCTGAACTGAACAGGTTAATTGAGAGATGCTGATGTGTCACCTATCTGCTTGTGTAATGCTAATGAACCTCACCTATGCTACAGGTCCTTTCATTGTGATGATGTGGATTGGAGCTTAGTAGACCGTCTGGCTGCCTATTATTATGGGATGTTTAAGTGTCTTCTGTGAGGAGGGGGGGGGAATCACCCCTCCTGCTAAGACTGGTTATCAAAGGAGAAGTTTGAACACACCTGACCTGTATCACCATTGTCATTGGACAGTTTAACCCGCCCTGTTCCCCCAAGGATGGGAGGGAAGGGTTTTGAAGAGAAATGTGTTACCATGTGTTTTGAAAATAAAGTCATTCCCTGTTTTGGAACTTGAAATACAGAGCGTTGTCTCGTATCTCTGGAAGGATTAATCCTATGGGAAGTGGTCGCCTGGCTGTGGAGGGTCGATAGTGGTTGTGTGTTCAGAGAGGGAATATTCTAAACGGCGTTAAGGCCCGGGGAACTCAGAAACGCTTAGAAAGTATGAGATAGCCTTGCTTCAGCTCCCCCAATGCCTCTTATGTGTCAACCACCCTGTGTCTCTATTAAGGGCACAGGGTTAATGAAAACCCCAATATGGTCTATGATAGCCATATTCAATGCTGCACATACATTGTATCTAGATTGGATGTGTACTGTGAGGGGGGGGGGGGGGTTGTGTAATCATTGCTGTGAGGAGTTGAGGTGATTTGCATTCTATTGTGGCTTGTGGGAATTAAGCCTATAATTATAGGTTGTGGAACTAGCAGCAGACAGGTTAATCACCTGCCTGCTTGTGTTGTAAATGAGTCTAGGAGGGTCTGGAGACCCTTTTGGTGTGAAAGGGATAGTTAACTCTATGCCTGTGTGCATTGTACTCGGCAGACGGACCGTCTACCAACCCTTTCATTATAAGATGTGTATTGAAGGTCGTTATGTTCTATTGTGTAAAGTCTTTTGAAGCCTAACAGACGTCAAAATAATGTGTATTGGGCCTTGTTATGTGTGGGTGGAGCTGGGCCATTGTTCATGTTAAACTAACGCAGTAGTAGATGTGTATAAAAGTTACAATATCTTCTTTAATAAAGAGAGTCTATCCTGAAAGAGAGTCTATCCTGGAAGAGACAGAGTACGTCTCGTTTCTTCTGGAAGGATTAATCTTATGGGAAGTGGTCGCCTGGCTGTGGAGGGTCGATAGTGGTTGTGTGTTCAGAGAGGGAATATTCTAAACAGTGTTACCCCCTTTCGTATTTGGGGTGCCGTTACAACAAGTATTTGCGATAATACAGTATGTACTGTTTCATCAACACCTATCAAAGATGCAAAACTGTTCGGACATTAAGATTTGTTTTACTCTCCATCACAAAGGGATTAAACCAGGGCTTGAGTCCTGCAGGAACGCATGGGAACAACGTTCCTGTACTTTTTACACAACAGGAACCCTGTTCCCACTAGCAACCGTATCCTGCAGAACTGGCCTCAAGTATGCGAGCTGTGGAAGGCAGGCAGTGTGGGTGTTGGGAAAGGTGGTCTGCCCTGGGTGCCACACATTGGGAGGGGGTGTCATCCCGGTGCACCCATCCTCTCCTCCAGCAACCACTATACTATACAGGCTCAGCAGCCTTAATTAAATGCTGGACCACACCCATCAATCTGCAGCGCTAGATCCCCACTGCAATACTGTCATTGGCTGCTAAAACCACCGTTGTCCTAGCAGCCAATGATATCACCTGTGCTCTCCGCCCTCTTCAGCAAGTTCCTCTGCCCAGCTCCTGCCCCCTGCAGCACGCTCCTTCTTCAAGCGCCGCACCTGCCCCCTGCCTGCAAGGACTTATCCAGGTACACTTTTCTACTTTGTGCTGGCACACAACTCTGATGGGGACACTTTTTTTTTTTCATTTATATATTCTTTATTGTTTTATTCAATACAAAAAAAACTATTTAAAATACATACATCTTTATACATGCAACACATTGTATGGATTTTAGAGTGCTCACTATACCCATATCTCACCCTCCCCATACCCATATCTCACCCTCCCCTTCCCCCTTCACCCCCATCATCTTATTTGTACTTCACACACAAACTCTATCACTACTACAGTGTAAACTTTTTTTCCCCTCTTGTTCCTGCTTCTCTTACTTTCCGAATGAGTTTATCCTCTTTATCTATAAAGTGCAGCTCTCTTTCTCTATTTGCTCTCTCTCTCTCTCGTCTGGCTAATCTCTAGTTGCTGATCTAGATTCTTCTCCCCTCTCTAGGGTGGGCACCCCATTCTACTCAACCAGGGCTCCCACAGCATTTAAAATTTGTTAAAATTGCCACGTCTAGTTAGAACTACTTTTTCCTTCCACACTGTCATGTTTATTACATTAACCCATTCCGTCGATGTAGGTGCTTTCTGTGATTGCCAGTTTTGTGCTATAAATTTTCAGGCCAGGAACAGGCACCTTATTACCGCTACTGTGATGCCCTTTTGCTCATGCCTCTCCTCTATACAACCCAATAAGCACACTCTGGCCTCCGGTTCCAAAGGTTGTATTTATGATGTTTAATACCTTAACCCAGTATCTATGTAACTTCGGGCATTTCCACATCATGTGTATGAGGTCTCCTGTACTTTGTTACCTAGGGCATTTGTCATCTGGTTTCCTTCCAAACATATGTAATCTCTTTGGGGTGTAGTAAACTCTGTGCACTAAAAATAGATGGGATACTCTCTGTGACCGGGAGAGTGACACCGATGTCCCTAGCTCCAATATCCGTTCCCATTGTTCAGTTGTTATAGGGCCTACATCCTCCTCACATTTTGTTTATTTTTTCCCACACTCTCCCCCATTATAATACCACTGCTAATCTGCGTATATAATTCTGAAATAAGGCCTTTGGAAATTCCTGGCTTAATTAACCGTTGGAGGTGGGGGATTTTTTTCCATCTCACCGGGTGCACTTTGAATTGCGCTTGGAGGGCGTGTCCAATCTGCAGGTAAGTATAGAACAGGGAATTTGAAATGGCATACTCTCTACTTAGTTCTGAGAAAGGTTTCAGTGTATAACCTACATATATTTCTGGAAAATTAAGAAAAAAATAATAATATATTTTTTAAAAATATTTTACATACTGCCACCAGTGCAGCACAGCATCATCACATAACTGGTGGCAGTGTCAGGGACACTGGTGACAGTATGTAAAAAAACAAACAAACACTGTATTACTCTGGGGAGGTGATCAGGACTTTTTTTTTTTTGTTTTACACTTATAACTGTGAATTTTACAGTTATATGCAACCTTTTTTTCTAAAGAAAAATGACTCATTCAGTGTGTACTATTGTGATTAGCTGTGCTTGGCCACAGTTATTAACATGATACAAAAGGGCTGTGATTGACCATGTCTGTACCATGTGATGATTGTGACCAATCACAGAGCTCATCACAAAAGTACACAACGAAAGGCATTTTTTCAAAGCCTTTCATTGTGTACAACTGTCATGTGATCTGCTGTGATTGGCCACAGCAGTTACATGGTACCGGCAGTGGGCCGGTACAGTGATCTGTCATCATGTTCGGTGGCCATGGCGGGTGACAGATTGCACTGGAGCGTGGCTCGTGAGGCACGATCTTTGGAGGACGTCATATGTAAATGACAGCCGGGCAGGAAGGTGTTAAATTATCCCTTTTTGTGGATGATGTGTTAGCAACAATCACAAAAAACGCTCTCATCCTTATCATATCTGCATTGGGAAACTTGTGACTTTCTCCCACATGTCGGGTTATAAGTTGAACTTGACAAAGACTGAGGCGTTTACTTTACCCTATCCTCAGACGCTCTTTCGATGTTCCAAGTAGGGCCGCCATCAGGAATTTTGGGGCCCCTTACACAGCTGCAGGCATGGGCCCCCTGGATCAGAGAACCTGGGGGGGGGGTGCTGCCGCTGCAAATTGAGAGTTATTGAGGTCGTGGGGTTGCCATCTGGGCCCTTGGGGACCTCTGGGCCCCTTACAAAGAAAAAAAAATTAAATAAAACAAATAAAAAAAAAGAATAAAAATAAATAAATAAAACATAAAAAAAAAAATTATAAAAAAAAGTGGGGGTTGGCATCCGGGGGCCCTGGAGCCCTCAGGGCCCCTTACAATAAAAAGGGGGGGTTGCCACCCGAGTCCCTGGGGACCTCCAGGCTTCTGGGCCCCTTACAAAAAAAAAAATGTAAACAATTAAAAAAAGGGGGGTTGCCATCTGGGCCCCTGGGGACCTCCGGGGACCTCTGAGCCCCTTCCAAAATAAATAAATAATAAAAAAATAAATAAAAAATAAATAAAAGGGGGGGTAGCCATCCTTGGCCCTGGGGACCTCCGGGCCCCTTATAGGTGTACTGCCCTGTACCCCCTGATGGCGGCCCTGGTTCCAGGCCTGCTTTACTTACAACTGGAAAACAGGTAAACTCAAATACCTGGGCGTCTACTTAATGCCCAAGATCTCCTAACTCTATGGCACAAACTACTTTACACTATTAACCACTTGACAACGGGGCACTTAAACCCCTTTTAATAACCAGACCAATGTTCCGCTTTCGGTGCTCTCACATTTTGAATGACAAATACTCAGTCATATAACACTGTACCCAAATGACATTTTTGTCCTTTTTTTTTCACACAAATAGAGATTTATTTTGGTGGTATCTAATCACTGTTGGGTTTTTTATTTTTTGCACTATAAAAGAAAAAAGACAGAAAATTCTGTAAAAAAATAATTTTTTCTTTGTTTCTGTTATAAAATTTAGCAAATTAGTATTTTTTCTTCATAAATTTTGGCCAAAATTTATACTGCTACATATCTTTGGTAAAAAAAAGTACAAATTGGTGTATATTATTTGGTCTTTGTGAAAGTTATCGAGTCCACAAACTATGGTGCCAATATCTGAAAATTGATCACACCTGAAGTACTGACGGCCTATCTCATTTCTTGAGACCCTAACATGCCAGAAAAGTACAAATACCCCCCAAATGACCCCTTTTTGGAAATAAGACATTCCAAGGTATTTAGAAAGAGGCATGGTGAGTTTTTTTAAGATGTCATTTTTTCCCACAATTCTTTGCAAATTCAAGATTTTTATTAAATTGAATTTTTTTTTCACAAAATTATCATATTAGCAGGTTATTTCTCACACGCCGCATATGCATACCACAAATTACACCCAAAAACACATTCTGCTATTACTCCCGAATATAGCAATACCACATGTGTGAGACTTTTACACAGGAGGCCCAACATGCAGGGAGAGCATCTTCAAGTGTTCTGGAGCACCCAGGCCAATTCTGACATTTCTCTCCTACATGTAAAAATCATCATTTATTTGCTAGAAAATTACATAGAACCCAAAAACATTATATATATATACCGTATTTATAGCTCTATAAGACGCACCTGACCATAAGACACACCTAGGTTTTAGAGGAGGAAAACAAGAAAAAATAGGATTTTTATAACAGCTTACCTGTAAAATCCTTTTCTTGGAGTACATCACGGGACACAGAGCGACATAGTCATTACTAATGGGTTATATAGATACCGTCAGGTGCTGGCACTGGCAACTTCCAAAACCGGAAGTACCCTCCCCTATATAAGCCCCTCCCATCCGGGAGCACCTCAGTTTTGTAGCAAAGCAATAAGTGTCCCCAAAGAGGGGTGGGAGCTCTGTGTCCCGTGATGTACTCCAAGAAAAGGATTTTACAGGTAAGCTGTTATAAAAATCCTATTTTCTTTTCCGTACATCACGGGACACAGAGCGACATAGTCATTACTAATGGGATGTCCTAAAGCAATGCCAAATGAGGGGGGGGATACACCATATATAAGCTGAGCGCTATCAGACATGAGGATCTTTTGCGGCCTGCAACACACTGCGCCCAAAGGCGACATCCTCCTGACTTCCAACGTCCACCTGGTAGAACCTAGTAAACGTGTGTACTGAAGACCATGTTGCGGCCTTACAGATTTGAGCCAGGGAGGCCTGGTGATGCACTGCCCATGAAGTTCCAACTGCTCTCGTGGAGTGCGCCCTAACTTTGAACGGAGGCGGTCTATTTCTCAAGCCATAGGCTTGTATTATGACCTGTCGAATCCACTTGGCTAAAGTAGATTTTGACGCTGCCTGACCCCTTCTGGGGCCTTCCGGCAGAATAAACAAAGTATCCGTTCTGCGAATCTGAGCAGTGGCTTTTAGATAAGCTTTAACTGCTCTTACTACATCCAAAGAATGCAATAACTTTTCCTCTACCGAAGTAGGTTTGGGGAAAAAAGAAGGAAGAACCACATCCTGGTTCAAATGAAACCTCGGTACCACCTTAGGAAGAAAGGCTGGATGAGAACGTAACACTACTCCTGTCCTTATGGATAACCAGATATGGCTCCCTACAGGACATAGCTGCTAATTCCGACACTCTTTTAGCCGAACAAATGGCTACTAGAAAAATCAATTTCCTGGTGAGAAGAACCAAAGAAATATGCTGTAATGGTTCAAATGGTTGTTTCTGTAGAACCGACAGAACCAAGTTTAGATCCCATGGACATATGGGAATATTAACCGGAGGACTAATACGCATCACTCCTTGTATAAAGGCTTTGACTAGTGAATGCGAAGCCAAGGGCCTTTGAAAAAATATTGACAAGGCCGAAATCTGACCCTTGATAGTACTCAAGGCAAGCTTCCTATCTACAGCCCATTGTAGGGAGTCCAGACTCCTACCTATTACGTACTTACGTGGATGCCATTTCTTGGCTTCACACCAGGCGATGTACGCCTTCCAGATTCTATAGTAGATCTGCCTGGATACCGGCTTCCTGGCATTGATCATGGTAGATACCACAGAATTAGAGAGCCCTCTCTTTTTTAGAATGTGGGCTTCAATAGCCAGGCCGTCATACCTAGGGCTGGTAAGGAAGGGTGGTATATCGGTCCTTGCGAAAGCAGGTCCGGACGATGTGGGAGAGTCCAAGGACTCCCCACTGACATTTTACAATCTCCACGTACCACGCTCTTCGGGGCCACGCTGGAGCCACCAGAATCACTGGTTTCTTTTCTACCCTGATTCTGCGGAGTAATCGAGGTAACCATTGTGGCGGTGTGAATGCATATATCAGCTTGAACTGATCCCAAGGGAACACTAGGGCATCCGAGCCGCAAGCTAGGGGATCCCTTGTCCGAGAGACAAACCTGTCCCCCTTTGCGTTGAATCTGGATGCTAGAAGATCTACATCCGATGTTCCCCACCGCTGACATATTGTCCAGAAAACCTCGGGGTGAAGGGACCCTTCCTCTGGGCCTAATTTCTGGCGACTTAGAAAGTCCGCCTTCCAATTCTCCACTCCTGGAATGAATACCGCAGATATGGCTGGGACATATTTTTTCTGCCCATTTCAGGATGTAATTTACTTCCCTCTGGGCTGCACGACTCCTGGTGCCCCCCTGATGATTGATATATGCCACTGCTGTGGCATTGTCTGATTGAATTCTGACAGGGGACCCTTGGAGTTTGGATGTCCATGCTACTAGGGCATACCGGGCTGCTCGTATCTCTAAGAGATTGATGGGCAGGGCCTTTTCTGCATCCGACCATCTGCCCTGGAGAGACTATTGCTCCAGTACTGCTCCCCAGCCTATAAGGCTGGCATCTGTAGTGACCACCTTCCAAGAAATCGGACTGAAGGATTTCCTTTTTTCCAGATTCTGGGAAACCAACCACCAACGGAGGCTCTTGCGAACGGAAGGGGACAAGGACATTGTAAGTCTAGGCCTGAATCTTTTTGTTCCAGGCTGACAGTATGGCCCCTTGCAAATTCCTTGAATGGAATTGACCGTAGGGTACTGCTTCGAATGATGCCACCATTTTTCCCAGCAGCCTCATATACAGGCGTATGGACGGCTGTCTTTTTTGTACCCACTAAGTGGATCAAATCTTTCAAAGACAACACCTTTCCTCGAGGCAAGAATATTTTTCTCTGGCCTGAATCCAACCTTAGCCCCAAGTATTCCAGACTTTAGACTGGTTTTTAGGGCTGACTTGTCTCGGTTGATAATCCAACCGTGAGATTCCAGATACTTGATCGTCTTGTGAACGACCACTTCTAGTTTTTTCACTGAGTGGTCTATCAGCAACAAGTCATCCAGATATGCCATTATCATTACACCTTGTGTTCTTAGATTGGCCAATAAAGGGCCAGAATTTTTGTAAACACTCGTGGTGCTGTGGCCAAACCGAAGGGTAAGGCTCTGAACTGAAAATGGCGCCCTTCTACTGCAAAGCGTAGAAATTTTTGGTGGACTGGAAAGATGGGAATGTGCAAATAAGCATCTTTGATGTCGATCGTGGCTAACCAATCCTCCCCTTGTAGGGCAGTGGCCACCGATCGGATCGACTCCATCGGAAAGACCTGATATACAGGAATTTGTATAGCCCTTTTAGAATTAATATGGGCCTCCCGTCCGCGTTTGCTTCGGGACTGTAAAGAGGTTTGAGTAAAACCCGAACCCTCATTCTTCCAGGGGAACCTCCATAATTACTCCTTGGAGCAATAGTTGTTCTAGTGCCAACAGGAGGGACTCTCTCTTCCGGGGATCCCTTGGCACGTTTGACCTCAAAAATGGGAAGGAGGAGAGTCTTTTAACTCCAAACTGTATCCCAAACCTACTGCGGAGAGCACCTATCTGTCTTGATCGTGTCCCGCCAGGTCTCTTGCGAACAACTGGAGTCCTCCCCCCACCCGACTGAGTGGGGGCTTCAATGAATTTAACTTTGGGGGAGGTTTTGTACCTCCCCTGACCCAGGGTTTCTCATTACCCTGCTACTGTCCCTGTTTTTTACCCCCGGGATTTGACCGAGGAGGCCGTTGGAACTGTTACACAGCCGATGCCCCAGGGACTGGAGAAGCAGGCCTCTTAAAGAGGGACCTCTAATTCTGCTTTTAACCGGCAAGAGCGTATTTTTACCGCTGGAAATTTTCTGGATATATTTGTCCAGGTTTTCCCTGAATAAGCGTTCACCATGAAATGGGATGCTAACCAGCCATTCTTTACAGGGAGCTTCAGCAGACCAGTTTTTGAGCCATAGGAGCCTACGCGTATGTCTATAGACAGCGTAAGGCGGGAGGCCTGATGGACTGAATCCTCTATGGCGTCAACCGCAAAGCCTAAGGCTCTAGGTAGATCAGCTAGGGCCAAGCCTGCTGATCTGTCAAGTCCCTCAAGACCTGTTTCAACTGATCCTTCACTGCTTAGCAGACCCCAATAGCTGCTACTGCTGGTTGTATCACCAAGCAGATTTTCATAAGGACTCCAATCTTTTATTTATTGGGTTCTTGAACATTTGGACATTATCCACTGGACATGTCAGTGATTTATACATACAAGAGATGGCTGCGTCCACTGTAGGGACCTTCCATTTTTTTTTTTTTGATGAACTTATCCTCCATGGGATAGACCACCGGAAATCTCTTGGGGGAATAAATATTTTCTCAGGACGTTCCCAATCCTGGTAAATGAGCCCTTTCAGTAAAGGGTGAAGTGGAAAAGAACAAACAGTCTGGGGGCTTCTAGCGACCCCAACGAGGATACAGTAGTGGTTGATGGTTCCGCAAGGTGCATTTTTAAATGCTGATCGGACCATGTTAGTCAGAGACTGAACCCATAATCTTTCAGCTTGAGATGCTGAGAAAAGGTTCCCCCACTGTTGATTCCTCTATAACAGAATCAACCTCATCCTGATCCCCTTCAGGCAGGTCGATCCCTGTATGGGACTGTTGCTCTGCTAACAGGCACTCTGAAGGAGGAGACGGAGATCGGGCGTGCTTTCCCTGACAGGGAGGCAGCGATAAATGTTGACAATCTCTCTCTAATCCTCCCAGAGCTGAGGAAAAAACCTCCTCTGTTACATACACAGGAGCAGGTGACTGAGGACAGCCACAGTACCAAGTACCCCTGCGGGGTCTCTACGGTCACTTACCTCTGAACTTCAGGGGAGACTGGTGCAGCAGAAGTATGCCCAAGATCCTCAGAGCCCGATGAGACCCCTTTCGCTTCCTGGAAGATTCAGTTCCGGAGCTTCTGGACGGCATATTCCTAAGCCTAAAGCTGAGGTATTCCAGCCGTAATACACCACTTTTACTGAGAATAGTCTAGCACAATTGCTGCTATATCACAGTTGGTGTCTACTAATGTGCCTTTCTAGGGGATGCCTGTATCAACCGCTTGCTGTATGCCTTTAAATGTTGCCAGCTCTGTCTCTGTACTTCATAGCCAGCTCACTACAATATTGTGGTTTTTTTAAAATTGCTGGGACGCCCGCACATGCGCAGAAGCGCTGCGGCGCGCACAGAGCGTCATCCCCCAGGCTCCGCCCCCTTTCCCGGCTCACCTCTATATATAGAGGCGCGTGCACGCGCGCGGGCACGTGCGCCTTCGGCGCTAATTTCAAATATGGTAACAAGGGACAGGAGCCAGGGCCCCTCTTTGCCGCAGGCCGGGGGATGGACGAGCACTGCAACATGGCAGAGGAAGCAGTTTCCTATAAGAGAACTCACCATCTGCCTGGACTTTGCTCTGCTGAGAAGAAGCTAGTCCACATGACAAGAAAACATTCCACAGCGGCCTCTAGTGGACAAACACAGGTACCGCAGTCTAATATATTAAATATATATATAAAAAATTTTTTTTTTTTCTTGACCACCATTAAAAATTATTACATTTCTTTAGTAGTTACAGGCATGCACAGAATTTTGCGGGAATACCATTAGGTAACAGACAGAAAGACAAATTAGGCTTGGGGGTCCCCCAATAGAACCAAGTTCCTGGGGGCCCCCACTTACCTGTTCCCCGCCGCAGGACTTTGTTTGGTCCACAAAAGCCCAAACTTCACCTATCACGGCAGGCATTGTAATCAAACCTTCAGGGACCGGGTTCCCAAGGATTCCACTCCCCTGGACCTGTATAGCACCCTGCACAGAAAACATCTTGGTCGTGGGTATGACCAGAGCTCTGGATCCCAGGGTCCAGCTCTCCTAAGAGAAGCATTACAGGCAAAACCTTGCTCTTCTCTGCAAGGCCCGGGTACCGACCGTTTAGCTATGAAGCTTTTTTGGTCGGATCCGGAATAGCTTACTGAGGCCCAAAAGAACCTGTACGCAAGCTCAGTGAAAAACACATGTTTCTTCTTGGCCAACACCTTAGACACTGGCAAAAAACTGAGGTGCTCCCGGATGGGAGGGGCTTATATAGGGGAGGGTACTTCCGGTTTTGGAAGTTGCCAGTGCCAGCACCTGACGGTATCTATATAACCCATTAGTAATGACTATGTCGCTCTGTGTCCCGTGATGTACGGAAAAGAAAAAAATATTCTTAACCAAATGGTGTACTAAAATATTTACCAGTGCCTATGAAATGCAGCCTGACCATTGCCAAATAAATGCAGCCCGACCTGTGCCATTATTGCTGCCTTACCTGTGCCATCGCTTGGGCTGCTTTGTCTTCTCAGCAAGTGTCAGGACATGTCGGGAGATTGCCCGGCGCTCGTGAGGGCTTGGGATGTCTTTCCCCTGCTCTCTTCTGGTAGTAACTTCTGGTACTAACGTGGCGACGGCAGCGGGAGCAATGGTGTATTTAGGTTTTGTGCTGCCCTAGGCCTGACTAAACTCTTGCACCCCCTAATTTAAATATGAGCCATCCCTTCCTGTCAAGGCCACACCCCCTCCTGTTTAATACCCGCCCTGCCCGTGCAGCCCTATCAGTGCAGACTACAACAGAGTCTAATGGGACCTGGGTGGGGGTCTCTCTCCAACAGTGTCCGCTAGAAAGTCTGTTAGAGAGAGACCCCCCTCCAGGACCTATTAGAGACTTCAAAAGAAGTCTAATGGGACCTGGGGGGGTATCTCTAACAATGGTCCTTTCAGTGTCTGTTAGAGTCCCATTCAGGCCCCATTAGAGACTGAAAGGGAGTATAATGGTACCTGGAGGGGGGCCTCTTCCTAACAGAGTGTACAGTGAATACATTCATTCACTCTGGTCCTTACGGGACCCCCTCCTTGTACCACAACTCTCACCCCTGCCCCAACCTCTCACAAAGTAGAAATAAAATTGGCACTGTGTAGCGCTCCTCTTACCTTAACTATGGGTACTGTAGCTGTGGCTGGCTGGCTCCGGCGTCCTCTGTGGCTGGCTCCTGTGACTGGTTGGGTCACCATGGCTGGCTGGCTCCCTGCTGTGGTTGGGTCACCGTGGCTGGCTGGCTGGCTCCCTGCTGTGGTTGGGTCACCGTGGCTGGCTGGCTCCTGTGTGTGGCTGGTTTCCCGGTGTGGATGGGTTACCCTGGGTGGCTAGCTGGCACCCTGGCCCTGCTGTGGGTATGTCACTGTAGGTGGCTGGCCTGGCTCCCTGCTGCCGGTCAGTGGGTGGCTGGCATGGTGCACCTTGCTGTGGGTGGCTGGCTGGCCTGGCTCCATGCTGTGAGTCAGGTGGGTGGCACGGTGTACCCTGCTGCGGGAGGCTGGCCTGGCTCCCTACTGTGAGTCAATGAGTGGGTGGCTGGCACAATGCACCCTGCTGTGGCTGACAGAGGTGGGCTGGCTGACAGAGGGGGAGGGGGTGCTGACAGGGAGGGGGCACTGATAGAGAGGGGGGGCGCTGACAGAGAGGGGTGGGTTTATAGAAAGGGGGGCTGATAGAGAGGGGGAGGGGCTGCTTACAGAGAGGTGATCTGACTGACAGGGGGAGGCTAATACAGAGAGGTGGGCTGACTGACGGGGGGAGGCTGATAGAGAGAGGTGGGCTGACTGACGGGGGGAGGCTGATAGAGAGAGGTGGGCTGACTGACGGGGGGAGGCTGATAGAGAGAGGTGGGCTGACTGACGGGGGGAGGCTGATAGAGAGAGGTGGGCTGACTGACGGGGGGAGGCTGATAGAGAGAGGTGGGCTGACTGACGGGGGGAGGCTGATAGAGAGAGGTGGGCTGACTGACGGGGGGAGGCTGATAGAGAGAGGTGGGCTGACTGACGGGGGGAGGCTGATAGAGAGAGGTGGGCTGACTGACGGGGGGAGGCTGATAGAGAGAGGTGGGCTGACTGACGGGGGGAGGCTGATAGAGAGAGGTGGGCTGACTGATGGGGGGAGGCTGATAGAGAGAGGTGGGCTGACTGACGGGGGGAGGCTGATAGAGAGAGGTGGGCTGACTGACGGGGGTAGGCTGATAGAGAGAGGTGGGCTGACTGACGGGGGGAGGCTGATAGAGAGAGGTGGGCTGACTGACGGGGGGAGGCTGATAGAGAGAGGTGGGCTGACTGACAGAAGTGGGCTGACTGACAGACAGAGGTGGGCTGACTGACTGACAGAGGTGGGCTGACTGACTGACAGAGGTGGGCTGACTGACTGACAGAGGTGGGCTGACTGACTGACAGAGGTGGGCTGACTGACTGACAGAGGTGGGCTGACTGACTGACAGAGGTGGGCTGATAGACAGAGTGGGAGGGGGTCTGAGAGCGATCAGAGGGAGACCTCAGGAGACACAAAGCGTGCCAGGCAGAGAGGCGGGACTCACACATGCAGTTGTTCCGGTCGCCATATCTGACGGAACACCACGGTCACTCACAGACCAGTCCCGCCTCCACATCCACCGCCGGGGCCAATCGCAGACGCCCATGTCGGCCGTCCGCACATGACCCCATTCGGCCAATCACAGGGCGCTAGTCGCCCATCGCTAAGCTGGGCTTGCAGCGTTCAGTGTGTGAAACACAGCACAGGTCAGTCCGCCCCTGCAAGCGCCGCTGCCGCGGGAAGACGGGTGGGGGGCTTGGCTTTTTCCCCTAGTCCAAAACACAGTACTGAGCGGGGGGGGGGCATTGCCGGCAGTGGCAGGGGGCGTTGACAGCGGCGGCGGGGGGGGGGGGGGGGGGCGGTGCCTGATGCACATTCGCTCCATAAGACGCAGAGACATTTTCCCCCATATTTTTTGGGGGAAAAAGTGCGTCTTATGGTCCGAAAAATACGGTACATATTTTTTAGCAAAGACCCTAGCGAATACAATGGCGGTTGTTGCAACTTTTTATCTCGCACAGTATTTGCGCAGCAATTTTTCGAACGCGTTTTTTTTTGGAAAGAAAAAAGGTTTTGTGCTTTTTAAAACAAACAGTAAAGTTAGCCCAATGTTTTTGCATAATGTGAAAGATGAAGTTACGCTGAGTAAATAGATGCCTAACATGTCACCCTTCAAAATTGCACACAATCGTGAAATGGCGCCAAACTTTGCTACTTAAAAATCCCGATAGGCGACGCTTTAAATATTTTTACTGGTTACTTGTTTTTAGTTACAGAGGAGGTCTAGGGCCAAAATTATTGCTCTCGCTCTAACGTTCGCAACAATACCTCACGTGGGGTTTGAACACCGTTTTCATATGTGGGCGGGACTTGCGTATGTGTTCGCTTCTGTATGCGAGCACACGGGGACAGGGGCATTTAAAATAAAAAATAAAATAAAAAATTGTTCATTTTACTTTATTTATTTTAGTTTGACATGTTTTTCCCCCCAAAATAATTTTTTTGATCACTTTTATTCCTATTACAAGGAATGTAAACATCCCTTGTAATAGGAATATGGCATGACAGGTCCTCTTTACAGTGAGATATGGGGTCAATAAGACCCCACATCTCACCTCTAGGCTGGGAAGCCTGAAATAAAAAAAAAACGATCCTGGCTTTGATCGTAGCGGTGAGTCGGTAGAAGCACCGGAGGAAGACGTCCCCTCTCGCCTCCCGTAAGAATGATCAAGCGGCGGAACAGCTTATGGTGTAGGGAATCGTCAGGTGAAAAAGCTGATATCTAAATGATGCCTCTAGCTGCAGGCATCATTCAGATATCCCCACACAAATTCAAGGACGCCAAATGATGGCTGGCGGGCGGGAAGTGGTTAAAACGCATTTTTTTTACCACAAAGTTGTCCATTTATACAATATTTCTAACACATAGCATGTACATACCAAAAATGACACCCCAAAATAGATTCTCCTACTCCTCCCGAGTATGGCGATACCACATGTGTGAGACTTTCACAGCCTGGCCACATACAGAGGCTGAGTACAGCCGAGCATGGCAGAGTATTGCTGAGCATGGCAGAGCATGGCTGGGTATCACAGAGTATGGCCGGGTATCGCAGAGTATGGACGGGTATCGCAGAGCATGGACGGGTATCGCAGAGCATGGCCGGGTATCGCAGAGCATGGCCGGGTATCGCAGAGCATGGCCGGGTATCGCAGAGCATGGCCGGGTATCGCAGAGCATGGCCGGGTATCGCAGAGCATGGCCGGGTATCGCAGAGCATGGCCGGGTATCGCAGAGCATGGCCGGGTATCGCAGAGCATGGCTGGGTATCGCAGAGCATGGCCGGGTATCGCAGAGCATGGCCGGGTATCGCAGAGCATGGCCGGGTATCGCAGAGCATGGCCGGGTATCGCAGAGCATGGCCGGGTATCGCAGAGCATGACCGGGTATCGCAGAGCATGACCGGGTATCGCAGAGTATGGCTGGGTATCGCAGAGTGTGGCAGAGAATGGCAGGGTATTGCAGAGCATGGCCAGGTATCGCAGAGCATGGCCGGGTATCGCAGAGCATGGCCGGGTATCGCAGAGCATGGCCGGGTATCGCAGAGCATGGCCGGGTATCGCAGAGCATGGCCGGGTATCGCAGAGCATGGCCGGGTAACGCAGAGCATGGCCGGGTAACGCAGAGCATGGCCGGGTATCGCAGAGTATGGCCGGGTATCGCAGAGTATGGCTGGGTATCGCAGAGTGTGGCAGAGAATGGCAGGGTATTGCAGAGTGTGGCAGGGTATTGCAGAGTGTGGCAGGGTATTGCAGAGTGTGGCAGGGTATTGCAGAGTGTGGCAGGGTATTGCAGAGTGTGGCAGGGTATTGCAGAGTGTGGCAGGGTATTTCAGTGCTATCTGGGAAAGCACTGCAGATGATTCAAAGGCTGTGGTTCTTTGACTCACTTGAGCAGGCAGCTAATAGGAAATAAGGGTTGATAAGCAGGTAAGAGTTTCTTACAGCACAGAGGCACAGGGATCACAAGTCAGTAGGTAGTACAGCCAAAGCTGGCAGGTGTGTTTGGAATGCACAGGGGCACTGGGAATTGAACTAGTGCACAGAGAAAGACATGATCAGTAGGAGTGAGTAACAATGGTCAGAGACAAACAGGAATCATTGGTAGCAGTCAGAAATGCATGAGGGCGCTGAGGAGGAAAGAAACTGCTCAGGTGTGGCATTACTGAAGCAGAATACCTCCCCTTGCTGCCAGGGGAACTACTACTTCAGTAAGGATGAGGGCAGGAGAACAAGTAAAAATAGACAGATACTGGTAGTAGGGGACTCAATTATTAGAAGGACAGATGGTGCA
The DNA here is from genome assembly GCA_029206835.1 of Rana muscosa. Taxonomy (NCBI): domain Eukaryota; kingdom Metazoa; phylum Chordata; class Amphibia; order Anura; family Ranidae; genus Rana; species Rana muscosa. The sequence continues at coordinate 73,330,881 of CM055126.1, forward strand.
ATCTGTCTTATAGACTGTGATCGCTGAACACTATGCTGTTTTCTGGGCACTCGTCCGGGACATTGTGGATTGGATGGACAGAATGTTGGGAAGGACTGGGGAGGACCCAGCTGTCATGGTACATTTGGGTATAAATTACAAAGTTATAGGAAGATGAAACTTGCTTAAAAATGCTTTCAGGGACATAGGCGTATAATATAGAAAAGTAACTCCAAGGTAATATTCTCAGAGATACTGTCTTCTGTACCACAAGCCACACCAGACAGTCAGCAGATTCAAGATCTAAACAAGTGGCTGAAAAACTGGTGCAAGGAGCACCTTATACTTGCATATAAGGTGTGACACACTCTATGCATGTCTATATCCCATCAGAGTCCCACCAAGCTTTATTAAATGTATTACAATTATTAGGGCTGTTACTGATTAAAATTTTCGTGTTCGATTAATCGTTTTTTTTTTAAATCGATTAATCGACTAATTTCGATTAATTATAACGCACATGGATCCAACTACTTTTAGCTGATCTCCTTGCAGGCGATTCCCAGTGCAGCTACCAACCACTGGAAAAATCGATAGCAGGATACAAAAAACACACAAAGGCAGCGCTCGATGGGAATAGCATTAAAACTTTTAAAGTCTTCAAGTAGGTAACAAAATAAATATTGCACTGGAGATAAAATCGATGTAGCTACATAAACTGTAAAAATGGTGCGAGTAATACCAAACGGTAGCAAAAGCAGTGTAGCCAAGTATGATACTGGTATAAAAATGTGTACAACGATACCACTGCTGAATCCAGATGAGAAGGGGCTAACATCAGTCCGTCGGCATGTAGATGTCCCGTGAAGGGAACGATCACAACTCCCAGTGGATGGCTGTAGAATCCCAAGTTGATAGAGGGAAGTGATAGAGGGAAGTGTAACAGCCCTTGCGTGTGGCAGATAGTAAGGTCCCGCCGGCATGCAGATATGAAGGCACAGCAAAGGAGCCCTTCAGATGGACACGGCAAGCCCAAAGAATTTTGATCGATCAAAACAATTAATCGATTAATCAAGGAATTAATAGTTAATTTCCACAGCCCTAAAATTTATGAAACGTGTGGAGTGTATGCTGTCATTTTTCATTTAAAATTATATTGCATTTTGAAAGGTGGACATAGGATTAGCATTCTACTCATGGGTGCATTTGCATTTTCACTCGCTCACAGTGGGCAATTCCTCAGCAATTAATTAATGTAACAACTGTAGATATTGTACTTCTCATATTTAGGATAGAAACCCTATCCTAATCTCTTTTGAGTTTGTTGCTGCTTTTGTGTTTGGAAGGTGCATTATAGACTGTTTGATAACTAGAATGATTATATAGGGTGCAGGGAGTGTGTATGAGAGATTGAGACATTTTCCAGTAAGGAAAGATATACAGTTAGTTATACTAGTTATACAGTGATGTGAAAAAGTAATTGCCCTCTCCCATGCTGAATCATGAATGAACTGTAATTAACCACAATTTTTTGGAAAGCTGAGTTAAATTTCACTTGTCACACCAAGGCCTGATTACTTCCAGACCTGTTGAAAAAAAATCACTTGAATAGAAACTGTCTGACAAAGTGAAGCATGCTAAAAGAAAAAGAAATTCAAGAACAGATGAGAAACAAAGTCATTGACATGTATCAGTCTGGAAAGGATTACAAAGCCATTTCTAAGGCTTTGAGACACCAGCGAATCACGGTGAGAGCCATAATCCACAAATGGAGAAAACTTGGAACAGTGGTGAACCTTACCAGGAGTGGCCAGCCAACCAAAATAACTCCAAGAACACGACGACGAATCATCCAGGAGGTCATAAAAGAACCCAAAACCACCTCTAAAGAACTGCAGGCCTCACTTGCCTCAGGTAAGATCAGTGTTCATGATTCAACAATAATAAAGAGACTGGGCAAAAACGGCACCCATGGGAGAGTTCCAAGGCGAATGCCACTGCTGATCAAAAAGTACACAAAGGCTCATCTCACATTTACCAAAAAACACCTTGATTATCCCCAAGACTTTTAGGCAAATATTCTGTGGACTGATGAGACAAAAATTTTACCTTTTGGAAGGTGTGCATCCCGTTACATCTGGCATAAAAATAATACAGCATTTCATAACAAGAACATCATACCAACAGTCAGACATGATGGTAGCGTGATGGTCTGGGGCTGCTTTGCAGCTTCAGGACTTGGATGACTTACCATATATGATGGAACCATGAATACTGAACTCTACCAGAAAATTCTAAAGGAGAATGTCCGGCCATCAGTTTGTGACCTCAAGCTCACGTGCACTTGGGTTATGCAGCAGGAAAATTATCACACATGGAAACACAACAGCAAGTCCACCTCCAAATGGTTCAAACAAACCAAGATGTAGGTTTTGGAGTGGCCTAGTCAAAGCCCGGACTTAAATCCAATTGAGATTCTGTATCATGACCTTACACAGGCCGTTAATGCTGGAAAACCCTCAAATGTGGCTGAATTAAAACAATTCTGCAAAGAAGAGTGGGCCAAAATTGCTTCACAGCAATGTGAAAGCCTTGTTTGCCAGTTATCGCAAACGCTTGATTATAGTTGTTGCCGCCAAGGGTGGCACAACCAGTTATTAGGTTTAGGGGGCAATTACTTTTTCACATAAAGCCAGGCAGGTTTGGACAGCTTTTTTGCCTTAATAAATGAAATCATCATTTAAAAACTGCATTTTGTATTTACTCGGGTTATCTTTGTGTAATAATAAAATTAGTTTGATGATCTGAGTCATTTAAGTGTGACAAATATGCAAAAAAGTAAAGCAAAAGAAAGGGGGCAAATTATTTTTCACACTACTGTAATATAAGTGACAGAAATAAGGTTTCTATACATCTGTATCTAAATAAATATATATTTTTTTCTTTTTTTTTATATATGACAGTATATATTAACATGATAATAATAATGGCAATATAATCACAGTGATTTCATATTGTGCATAAACACTTCAGTCCCCAAAGTAAATTTCTGTTGATTAAAAAACTTACAAACTTACTGCTTCTTAATAAAAACATATTTACATGTATAGAAAATAAATATATACCCATAAATAAACAAGCTTACATCAGCTGATATCACAAATAAAAAATGGTATTTTGCCAAAAAAACGAAATAAAAAAAAAATATATATACACACACAAAAGAAACATATATTTATTTTAATATACATTAGGGACCACAAAACCCAGCCTGCGTGGGGTTCTTTCGGGTATTCTGGTTTTCTCCCACACTCTAAGGACATGCTGGTAGGTTAACTGGCTCCTGTCTAAATTGTCCCTAGTACTGTATATGTATGGATGTGAGTTAGGTACCTTAGATTGTAAGCTGCTTGAGGGCAGGGACTGATGTGAATGTGCAATATACTGTATATGTAAACTGCTGTGTAGATTAACTGTGCTATATTAGTACCAACTATAAATAAAATAAAAAATCATATCAACCCTTTCCTTGTATGAGAGCTTTCAACTGGCAACTTTGACATTCGCATGACATGTAGCCTGCGTACCTAATTTTCAAGGCCATAATCGCAGGGGCCAAATTTTATGCCTAAAACCATAATCTCCTGTCGGGGCTCTGGGAAGGCATCTGGAAGCTCAAAGCTTTCACCTTCCTCTCCTTTCCAGAAACCCCCCTTTTTTTGTTTCATAAATTTTAAAACTCTCACTTTTATCCTAATTGATCTTTCAGCATGATGCCTCAGCATACTGGTTCATTACCAAGACCACCTCCTCTGCCTCCTCCATCCCAAAGATGAAAACAGACACATCATCAGCATAGGACATAACGCTCAGAGGAGGCTCATCAGAAATGCCCAAAGGCACTGCACACAATGGCCCACTCTCTAACCTTGTGATAAATGATTGATTGTGAATGCATACAGCAGAGGACTCAAAGGACACCCCTGAAATGCACACAAGCCAACCTCAAAGGACAATGCAATACAACCATTCCCAAGCATGAAGCTTTCAGCTCCTCTACACAAGGTCTTCAGCCAATCAAACTCCCCACCAAGCCATACTTGCCAAGAAGCAGCCATAGGTACATATGGTTGTCCCAATCAAAAGCTTTAGCCCGATTCAATGCCAGCAGGAACTTTCTCCAGCACACAGCCCTGCACAGCTCCAGAGCCTGTCAGGACCAGGATCACCTGCAGGGGAAACTGCTTCCCAGAGCAGACGGTTGTAGTTTGGATGTCCACCAGCGTGTCTCCCAGCAGATCCCAGTAATCAGTTTACACCTGATGCTAACTGCTGGGAGGGTATTTCGTTCCTCCTTTCAATTTCCTTCTTGCTCCAGTGTTCTGCTTTGCCACCAGATACTACTAACCATTTATCCTGTTCCTTCTCTTGAATGTGCGCTTTGCCTTGTACCTATACCCTGAAAACCCTCAGCAGCTCCAGAGTTAAGTGTCCGGTATTGGTTCACCATTAAAGTTTTTTCTGTAAAGGTGAACTAACGCTTTAAATTTTAATATTGAGGGTGGAAACATTAAACATCGCCAAGCTATTAGCAACCTTTCTCTGGAATGGCAATATATGTCATTGAGCAAACTGAGGGGTTGGACATCCTGTTTTTATTTTTCTAAAATTTAGGTCTTCTTTAGGTGAAACACAATATGAAAATGTTAAATAGTACAATTTAAGTGTATTACTTACTTGCTCTGAGGATGTTTTCCTTGCTGCTACATCTGGACTGGACCTGAAAAGACAACAACAAGTATATCACCAATGACAGCAGAGTACACACACACATGTATGACCTTAAATGCCATAGTGACTTGTAACGCATTGCCCAGCAATGTGCTGCAACCCTTCTAGCAAAAAAGGAAATTCATGGGCAGGCTCCTAGAAATTATTTAGTGCTTAGTAACTATAAAGACAAGGTGATAGTTATGCAAAAATAACCATTCAAATTTATTCCAAATTAGAACTGCTTTAAATGTAAATACAATAAAAAAAAATATATTTTTTTATTTTGAGAAACATATATGCAAACTGGCAGTCATTTTTTTAAATACTACATAGTATCTTTTGAGGTCAAGCACCCCAAAATATAGCTTTTCTATTTGTATTTTATTTGGTTGACTAAAATAAACTGTTGGGATTCCAGTGCATGCACATTGGAATCATAAATTTTCAGATCAAGAAAAAATCTGTATTAACAGAAGCCAGCCCATAAACTTAAATACATCATAACAACCACACAACATTTGAATTCTACCAAGCAATACAGCCTACTTGCTGTAATGAAACAAATTATGACAGTAATGTTGCAACTGATGGTGGTTTATGATTGTCCTTCCTGGAAAAACAAGGTTTAAAATAAAATCAAAAAACATTTAATATACATGGCATCTTATTGGTTTGGTTCAGATTTGTTTTCCTTGAACTTACATATGGAGGTTTTCAAGGTAGGTTATGAAGAATGTCAAAGAATATGACCAGAAATAATTAAAATATTTATTTTGCTTTAAAAGCAAAAATAGTAATTTAGAGAATGTGCCAATTGTGGAACAGGGCAGCAGTTTTCTTTTTAAATGGCTTTTTTTTTTATTTTCACAAAGTTCAGGTACATCATGTTAGGATACAAGAATGGTAAAATGGAGGAAGCAATGCTTTTAGTGATATATTAGTGTAATAAAGGCAATTTCTGGCTTTCCTCCTTATTTAGATAGGTATTAATTCTCATACACAAGTTGTTTCATATTTACATACAACAACATTCACATCAATATTTCAATATTTTTTCCAGCAGAATGTGATAATTGAATTACTTGATCACAGATTGATCCCTGAATAATTTTAGTTATCATCTGCCCTTTATAGTCTTCTAAATACAAGTACAAATGTTACTCTTAGCAGCTTAATATAACCCAGTTTTGCATTTTAGATTTAGTGAGTCATTTAAGAGAGCTGGAACCAACTATAATTAAAGCCACTTGCTAACTACTATAAAAAACTGCAATGTTAATACATTAGCACATCCTTTAAGATGAGATATAAATAATTAGGTATGTGCTTTTGAAATTATGAAACATAACCTGAACCAAAAATCAGGACGGACGACAGAAAATGTCGGTGAAGTGATGGTGGCATAAAATCATGATATATGCAAGAAACTGCACCTACAAAATAACACCTTCTACAAACTATGGACATCCATGGCTGGACAAGTACATATGAATACAGAACATGTAGGTGTGAAAATGTGAAATGAAACTAGAACACCACAAATGAGTCCTAAAAAGAAACAAGTAGACTAGTAAAGAACTAGCGTGGTAAAACATATATCCAAAGGACACAAGAGAAAAGCTAATAAGAGAAAAATGTTAGTGGAAAGACAGCGCTAAGGAAGAAAAATGGAAGTCAGGAATCTTCACAAAGTATAGTAAGGAGCTCAAACTCATAGCGCAAAGCATCTTTTTTGCGAATGGAAGCAGCTCCTTTGATCAGTAATAGTTACTCTGGTTTCGCAGCCTCTACTCCTCCTGAGTTCATCTTTAAGCCCTTCCAATTTATAGTGGAGCTATTGCATGGACAAAAACAAAAGATCAAAAATAAGCAGAGACACTTAAAATTTCTGAATCAAGTAGTTGAAAAGTTGGGCAACAGTAAAGCTAACAATCCTGGCTTTTCGAAGTCGATGTTAAAGCAGTTTTCTGATGGAGGCTGTTACTATGAGCTGGAATAGAATGAATACACTTAAATTGAATATGGCATTCAAATTTGACTTGCTGATGAAAAATGGAATTTGTTGCATTACAACATAAACAAAGAAAAAGAACAAAAACAATGGCGCAGTCTTTGAGAATCTAATTCTGCAGAAAATACTTTTGTATCAGTGAAATACAACATGGTGTAAATTTGCAAATTACAGTTTCTTTTAGATGCATGGACACTGCATTTTATGTACAGTTGTGGTTACCCAAGATGGCTGCACTGTCAAATGAACTGTATGATTACATGCAACCTGTGAACACAGTGCATTTTCAGTCACATTGTTATACATCACCACAAGATTCTATGTTAAGATCACAGTAGGGATTCAACTATAAGAACCCAAAATAAGGACCAGTCAAATTATTTACATATCCTGAATGTACAATACACAAAGTTAATTTTAAATGTCTAGTTAAACTTTCACAATTAGTAGCTATGGCAGGTTGTGTTTATCTGAAAACGCCAGCTAAAGTTGCTTATAACATAATGTATTAAAAAGTATTAAAATCTGTAGGATCAACATGTCTTAGTGCAAAAAATATTTTAGTTACTAGTGTAAAAAAACTAAAACATTTAGGCAAGCTAAAATGTTTACAGGAAACAGCCATTACTCTTGAAATTCCCTTTAACATTAGGAGGCATAAAAGTCAAGTTCACAATCATACAAAAAGCCACTGGCCCACCCTCCCCAGCCTCCTAACTTAACCCAATCATTACTGACCCATTTGTTTACTGATCTCTATCTGACAGTGGCTGCCTCCTCTGGTGTTTACACCTTGCATCCCTAGAGTGCAGTCCTTTCGTGTCTATAGGGACCCAATGTGCAGCACTGGAGAAGATTTAAGCCTGGAGGAGGGTAATTACTAGAGGAGATCGCCGCTGTCAGGCAGCCAAGTATGCACATGGGGGGGGGGGATGTCCGAGTTATATTAAATTGCGGGGCAAGAGAAGCTGGGCTGGTAGGTAGTAGAGACCTGGAAAAAGAACCTGTTAGGCTACTAATGGCCATAACTGCCACTTAATGCAAAAGGACACTCTTGAAAGCTATAGATCCAACACTTGTACTAAACTATTGGTTCCAGCAGTAAGTTGACAAGATAGGCCATCAGCAGATTTCTCTTTGTGCCATGAGCACTTTTAGATCCCAACCCAGCAAGCCACTGCAGTGTCTCAACTTCATCTGGGCCATAATAAGCCTGTCCTTGTTCCCATCCATTCATGCTATCTGGCACCCGAGTGACCTAAAAAAAAGACCTGGGTATTACCACATGGAAGGCTGCGAAGCATGCCTATGGTAATGCGTATATTGCAAAAGGCAGCATCTAAATTGCAATTTTGGAAGGGTTACAGGCAATGGTGGATTATAATATTCTAAAACAAGGGATGCATATGCTATCACCTTTCTGCTATAACCATAGGTTTAGTAGTGTGACTGTTCCTACAGGTTCACTATATTTAACCAGCTTTATCCACTACTATGAATTCCCATTATCTGAATAAAGCACATGCTACAACAAATCAAGTGTAAACATCTTAGTACTGAATATCCAAAACGCAAAATACTATACTGACAGATAACTGGTCTATGCACAGTAAGTAGTTTTGCATATTTCAAAATGTTTTATGTTATTTTTATGTTATTTCATTTACATTCTGCACATTAAATCAAGAAAAAATATCAGAAGTTAAGAAAAACAACAGCAGAAAAAAACCCAACAAAAAAACCTGAATAAAGATCAACACAAAAAAAAGTCAAGCATTAAGGGTCCACTCAGACTGTCAGTTGTGGTAAAGTGCTAAAAACACTCACATTACTACACCGCACAGCAGAGCACCTGCTCCTTGTGCAGAGCATTGCCATTCATTGTAAATAATGCCCCAACACACTGTAATGTTGAGGACAATGCACCGCAAGCACCACATTGCACATACTGTGCATTGTTATGCACGGATTTGTTAACAAAAGCATTGTGCGTGGGGTTACACAATTGTGGTGTAGTGGCAGCCCATTAATGCTGAGTACTCTACAATAACATCAAAATAAAATGCAAAGCTTCCAACAGAAGCTTCTATGGTGGCAACCAAAAGACCAGCGGTGAAACTGCTCAGCTTATTATGCTTTCACCAATCTGGCTGTGCACAGTACTGGGCAAACACTAGTTAGCTCTATAGATTTCTGTGGGCTGCCCCTTCATCTACTACTGGATAAACCAACAGGCAGTCCATAGAAGTAATCCATGTACTGGTCAATCTACAAATATTTACATTTGATACAGCAATCAAAATAAAATAGAGCTAGCATACAAACTGTAAAAGTCATAAAAATTATTTAAAGTAAAATACTCCAGTAATAAATCAAAAAATGTGTTCACTGAAAATTAAACATACTTTTCTTTTAGGAATTACAAAACTCTTTTGTGACCACACAACACAGCCACAAGAGTTGGAGTAAATTATCCTAAATCCTGTGATATTACACTCCCCTTCTGTATACAAATAGTTTTTTTTTTTTTTTTCTCTTAGCGATTTTTTAGCCTGAAATAAATATTTTTAATGCAGGTGGAGTGGAGGCTAGCAGACAAGCAAATCTTGCCTTTTTTATGCATGTGTTTAACCCATTTAGAACCAAACTAAACTTAGTAGTTGATATATTGTACTATAAACATACTAGCTTCTTCCACACAAAAAGATTCAATTGAAGGTAAACTAACCACTATAAATAAAAGAAGCTTCCATGCCACATTTGGGGCAGTTGTTTTGCCCTTTGAGAAAACATAAAATATCAGATAATTGTTTAAAAAGCTATTTTGTAATTAAAGGTTAATACTAATAACTCTTCCATCTCAATCTGCAGCCACCTTGATTTCCCCTGATTCAAATATTCCTTCACAGCAATAAAGACAAAACAGGAGTCATGTACACTGCTTGTGAAGAGAAATTCTCATTCACTATAGGAGATTGTTGATATTTGGACATTAACCACTTCAATACCAGGCTTTTTATACCACCTCAATACCGGGCCTATTCTGGCACTTTTCTCCTACATGTAAAAATCATCATTCTTTTGCTAGAAAATTACTCAGAACCCCCAAACATTATATATGTTTTTTTTAGCAAACACCCTAGGGAATAAAATGACGGTCATTGGAACTTTTTATCTTGCACGGTATTTGCGCAATAATTTTTCAATTGCCTTTTTTTGGGAAAAAAAATGGTTTCATGAATTAAAAAATAACAGTAAAGTTAGCCCAATTTTTTTGTAAACTATGAAAGATTATGTTACGCCGAGAAAATAGGTACCTAACATGTCACGCTTTAAAATTGCGCACACTCATGGAATGGCGCCAAACTTCGGTTCTTAAAAATCTCCATAAGCGACGCTTTGAATTTTTTTACAGGTTACCAGGTTAGAGTTACAGAGGAGGTCTAGTGCTATAATTGTTGCACGCGCTCTAACGCACGCGGCAATACCTCACATGTGTGGTTTGAACGGTGTTTACATATGTGGGTGGGACTTATGTGTGCGTTCGCTTCTGATCGCGAGCTACCGGGGACAGGGGCATTTTAATTTTTTTTATTATTATTTATTTTTTAATTTGACTTATTTTTTTTTATTTTGACACTTTTTTAATTTATTTTTTTATCACTTTTATTCCTATTACAAGGAATGTAAACATCCCTTGTAATAGGAATGGTGTGTGACAGGTCCTCTTTATGGAGAGATGCGGGGTCAATAAGACCCCGCATCTCTCCTCCAGGCTGGAAAGCATGAGATCGGGAAAAATAAATCACCGATCTCATGCTTTCAACCGCAATCGCGGCTGTTTACTTTTGGGAACCCGGGCGTGACGTCATCACATCGCGCCCGGGCCTCTGATGGTCATAGAGATGACTGGTGACCATCTGGTCACCAGTCATCTCTATGCTTGTCATGTGACAAGACAGCGGCGCCGGACGATTCTTTCTCCGGGCCCCCGATGGCACGGGAGAGCCCAGAGAAGCACCGGATGGTGGCGGGAGGGGGGGGATGTCCCCTCCCGCCACCTAAAAAACGAACAATCGGTGGAACCGCCGCTATGATTATTCTTATCGTGCGGAGAATCACCAGCTAAAGGTAAGGATATCTGAATGATGCCTCTAGCTGCAGGCATCATTCAGATATCCCCCCACAAAGCCCAGGACGTCATATGACGTCCACCCAGGATTGGAGATCCCATCTGTGGACGTCATATTACAATGGGCGGGTAAAGAAGTGGTTAAAGTGAAATGGTCTACAGTTCAGCCTCCCAATTGCAGTTTGCTAAAAATGTGGCAAAGGATGCTGTATTTTCCAAGCAGAAAAGATCAGTCTGTATGCATATAGTATCTTGATAGCTTTAGGTTTGGAAAGGAAACCTCAAAGGAAGGAGAATGCTGAATGTGGCTGAAAAGGAACACAGTTGCTGCAATTTGCATCATCACCAGGTAACAACGACTTTCTCAAGCAAAGCAGTGCTGTGAGAACAACAGTCTGTGATGGGCTTTAAACATAAAAAAATAAATAAAATGCACGTACAATGTGTCACTTCATCTTTACTTCATACAAAAAAAGATGAGTATACATCTCTATATCGTTGTGATTAACATATACAGTATATCTTATATCATACAGTGGGTTCTCTCAGATAGCTATCAATAGAGCAGGTGCACCCATTAGATTTGTCCCTCTACTTCCATTCTGGTGACTACAGTAAATCCCCTTTACTCTCTGCCCTGGTATACAAAAGCCTCAAGGTAAAAACTGCATTATGCCGCGTACACGCGACCATTTTTCTCGTCGGGAAAAATGAATTTTTTTCTCTTTGACGAGAAAAACGACCGTGTGTGGGCTTTTGATCATTTTTCCAGACGAGAAAAACGGCATTAATCACGACGAGAAAAATTAGAACATTTTCCGCTGCAGTTTTCCCGTAGGGAAACACTGCCGGGGAGCCTACACACGGTCGTTTTTTTCGACCAAGAGAAAAAATGTCGGGAAAACCGGCCGTGTGTAGGGGAACAAACCGTTCCTCGTTTTTCCCGTCGATTTTCTCAACGGTGTTTTCACCGTCGAGAAAATCGATCGTGTGTACGCGGCATTAGGATCTCCAGAATGGGTTCACAGGCATGAATAAAAACATGACAAATGTTTTAAACCTTCCCCTTGAAAAAAAAAAGTAAAAACCTCTTTAACTGCTGAAAAAGCACATTACAAAAGATTTATAGATTTGTTTACAGAAAACTGCCCATTAACACGTGACAGGTGAAAAAAAGATTGAAATTGCATACTATACACAGACATCATAATTTAATTGAAAATAACAATGCTATTCTTGAATCAAAAATGAACCTGTGTGAAACACAAGGAATTCAAAGTATTAAATACACATTCCCAGTAACGGTGCAATTTAGGGCAATGCCACAACATATGTATAAGTGTACCTACATCAGTAGTACATCTTGGATAATTTGATGTCGTTTCTTTGCCCCAAGAATACAGCTTCAAAGGAGTACAATGAGTTCTATAAATAATAAACAGCTGTGTCAAACACTGTGAGGAGGATAGGGATACCCCAAGTAAGTTCTTCAGAGGTTGCTCCCACTCGACATCACTAAGTGTTTCCAGTTCTCTACGTCACTGTCTAGAGCTACCCTCTAGTAGATTTGTTCTAGTTATCTCTTGTAGAGAAGAATATATGTTCCCTATGAGTCCATGTTTAAAGTGATTTACAGTCACTGCTATAGCTAGAATTGATGAAGGGTTATATTTTAGTAAAAAAGTATTTGCTTGACTCTGTAGAGCATGTCACAGCTGTAAATATGGAAAAAATGTCTTATAAGGCAAATTATATTTCTCTGCCAGTTTGTCAGCACCCATAAACTCTATACCTGCTGGTAGCTATCATAAATGTCAAAGCTTTTTCCTACCTGTCACATGTAGCATGTATATTTTGAAAGGAAACTTTTCAGTGAGCACACATTTTGAGGGTGATTTACTAAAGACCTGCGTCTGTGGTGCAGTGGAGAAATTGGAGCAATTGCACAAAAAACGGGACTCAAAACATTTATCAAAAATGATGGTGCATTTATATGCACCAAACCATATTTACATAGGGCGCGCTGTTGCGCACTTGCGCAATCTTTCGCGCCTATCATTAGCAAGCGCAGCCAATGTAATCTTCAACATTTTTGTCTTAATACTGTAGATAACTTTACTAGTTTACCATCTTCTGCTACCAGGCTAAAATGTATGTACCGTATATACTCGAGTATAAGCCGACCCGAGTATAAGCCGAGGTACCTAATGTTACCACAAAAAATGGGAAAACTTACTGACTCGAATATAAGCCGAGGGTCAACAATGCCTCACTGTTCCCATCCTTACTGTGCCCATCCTCACTGTTCCTCACTATTCCTATCCGCACTGTTCCTCACTGTTCCCTATCCTCACTGTTCCCTATCCGCACTGTTCCCTATCCGCACTGTTCCTCACTGTTCCCTATCCGCACTGTTCCCTATCCGCACTGTTCCCTATCCGCACTGTTCCCTATCCTCACTGTTCCCTATCCTCACTGTTCCCTATCCTCACTGTTCCCTATCCTCACTGTTCCCTATCCTCACTGTTCCTCACTGTTCCCCTATCCTCACTGTTCCCCTATCCTCACTGTTCCCCTATCCTCACTGTTCCCCTATCCTCACTGTTCCCCTATCCTCACTGTTCCCCTATCCTCACTGTTCTCCTATCCTCACTGTTCTCCTATCCTCACTGTTCTCCTATCCTCACTGTTCCCCTATCCTCACTGTTCTCCTATCCTCACTGTTCTCCTATCCTCACTGTTCTCCTATCCTCACTGTTCTCCTATCCTCACTGTTCTCCTATCCTCACTGTTCTCCTATCCTCACTGTTCTCCTATCCTCACTGTTCTCCTATCCTCACTGTTCTCCTATCCTCACTGTTCTCCTATCCTCACTGTTCTCCTATCCTCACTGTTCTCCTATCCTCACTGTTCTCCTATCCTCACTGTTCTCCTATCCTCACTGTTCTCCTATCCTCACTGTTCTCCTATCCTCACTGTTCTCCTATCCTCACTGTTCTCCTATCCTCACTGTTCTCCTATCCTCACTGTTCTCCTATCCTCACTGTTCTCCTATCCTCACTGTTCTCCTATCCTCACTGTTCTCCTATCCTCACTGTTCTCCTATCCTCACTGTTCTCCTATCCTCACTGTTCTCCTATCCTCACTGTTCTCCTATCCTCACTGTTCTCCTATCCTCACTGTTCTCCTATCCTCACTGTTCTCCTATCCTCACTGTTCTCCTATCCTCACTGTTCTCCTATCCTCACTGTTCTCCTATCCTCACTGTTCTCCTATCCTCACTGTTCTCCTATCCTCACTGTTCTCCTATCCTCACTGTTCTCCTATCCTCACTGTTCTCCTATCCTCACTGTTCTCCTATCCTCACTGTTCTCCTATCCTCACTGTTCTCCTATCCTCACTGTTCTCCTATCCTCACTGTTCTCCTATCCTCACTGTTCTCCTATCCTCACTGTTCTCCTATCCTCACTGTTCTCCTATCCTCACTGTTCTCCTATCCTCACTGTTCTCCTATCCTCACTGTTCTCCTATCCTCACTGTTCTCCTATCCTCACTGTTCTCCTATCCTCACTGTTCTCCTATCCTCACTGTTCTCCTATCCTCACTGTTCTCCTATCCTCACTGTTCTCCTATCCTCACTGTTCTCCTATCCTCACTGTTCTCCTATCCTCACTGTTCTCCTATCCTCACTGTTCTCCTATCCTCACTGTTCTCCTATCCTCACTGTTCTCCTATCCTCACTGTTCTCCTATCCTCACTGTTCTCCTATCCTCACTGTTCTCCTATCCTCACTGTTCTCCTATCCTCACTGTTCTCCTATCCTCACTGTTCTCCTATCCTCACTGTTCTCCTATCCTCACTGTTCTCCTATCCTCACTGTTCTCCTATCCTCACTGTTCTCCTATCCTCACTGTTCCCCTATCCTCACTGTTCCCCTATCCTCACTGTTCTCCTATCCTCACTGTTCTCCTATCCTCACTGTTCTCCTATCCTCACTGTTCTCCTATCCTCACTGTTCCCTAGCTCACCGTTTAGCGGCGTCCATCGTTTAAATCTCGCGGTCTCTTCCTGGTCCCTTCCATGATAGGCGATTCTCAGCAGACAATCTCCGCCTATCACGAACGTTCTCTCATCCTCACCCATCCCAGCAGACACTGGGTTCGGTGTTCCGCCAATCACAGACGTCTGCTGGGAAACTGAGGATGAGAGAACGTTCGTGATAGGCGGAGAGTGTCTGATGAGAATCGCCTATCACGGAAGGGACCAGGAAGAGACCGCGAGATTTAAACGATGGACGCCGCAGCCTCTCAACTTTTTTTCAGGTACTATTTACAATTTTAAATTTCGCTGACTTGAGTATAAGCCGAGGGGGGGGACTTTCAGCCCAAAAAAAAGGGCTGAAAATCTCGGCTTATACTCGAGTATATACGGTATATAATATTGTTTAAATGCATAAATTCTGTCCAGAACATGTAGATCTGTCTTACAACTAATCAAGCCTTTTTACACCCTTCTTTCAGCTACTCAACTGCACATTTGCATTGACAAAGCACACCATTTTATGCTCACCTGACATGGCACACACGCTTTAGCTTGTTATATATGTGTGTTGCACGCGGGCGCATCTGCGTTCTCCAGAGTGCACAACTGCTTATACATTGAGCTTGTGCTCATTGTAATGCTGATCATGTTAATGAGCTTTTCCTTATCAGATGGAGAATATTGCTTCCACTTTTATTCCTTTCATTCACTTCTTTTTGAAACAACTCAATAATCATTCTAGAGATCTTCCTCCTATCAACAACTGTGCAGATGTTTACTGGACTTGTAATTGTGCATTTTATGGTGATAGTCTATAATCATTGGTGGAGCCAAAACTTCCATGAAAACATCTTCTCAACACATGTCTGTGTATTGTGCATTCTGGACAATTAATTTCCCCATACACTGTCCAATCTGATTGGATGACATTTAAATCCACTAATTTCTCTGAGCAATTAATTTCCCCATACACTGTCCAATCTGATTGGATGACATTTAAATCCACTAATTTCTCTGAGCAATTAATTTCCCCATACACTGTCCAATCTGATTGGATAACGTTTAAATCCACGAATTTCTCTGAGCAATTCATTTTCCCATACACTGTGCAATCTGATTGGATGACGTTTTTGACTGCTTGTCCACCGCAAATCAAATGACGGCGGGCGGAAGACCCTATTGTTCTGATCGGACGTCATATGACGACGCGCCTTCAGAAGTCACTAGGGGACGCGCACGCGCCGCCACATCGCCGGGCACCCGCGATTGCCCAGTAACTGAGCAGGACCGTGGATCTCTGTGTGTAAACAGACAGATCCACGTCCTGTCATGCCGCGTACACACGATCATTATTCACGGCGGTTAAAAAACCGCCGTGAATAATGTCATTTAAAATGGGGGAACAGCTTGTTCCCCACACACGGTCGTTTTTCACGTCGTTTTTTCTCTGGTCGAGAAAAACGACCGTCTGTGGGCTCCGCGGCAGTGTTTCCCTATGGGAAACACTGCCGCGGAAAAAATGTAGGAAAAAACGACGAGAAAAATTAGAACATGTTCTAATTTTTCTCGTCGTTTTTAATGCCGTTTTTCTCGTCGAGAAAAACGACAAAATGCCCACAGACGATCATTTTTCTCGTCAAATGGGAAAAATTTCGTTTTTCCCGACAAGAAAAACGGCCGTGTGTACGCGGCATCAGGGAGAGGAGACTGATGGTGTGTCGCTTGTACATAGGGACAACCATCAGTCACCTCCCCCAGTCAGTCCCCTCCCCCACAGTAAGAATCACTGCCGGGCAACACATTTAACCCCTTCCTTGCCCTCTAGTGTTAACCCCTTCCCTGCCAGTCACATTTATACAGTAATCAATTCACTTTTATAGCAGGGATCGCTGTATAAATGTGAATGGTCCCAAAAATGTGTCAAAAGTGTCCGATGTGTCCGCCGCAATATCGCAGTCACGATAAAAATCGCAGATCGCCACCATTACTAGTAAAAAAAAATAATAATAATAAAAATGCTAGAAATCTATCCCCTATTTTGTAGCTGCTATAACTTTTGCGCAAACCAATCAATATACGCTTATTGTGATTTTTTTTTTAACCAAAAATATGTAAAAAATACGTATCGGCCTAAACTGAGGAAAAAATTTGTTTAACCACTTCCCGCCCAGTCAATAGCATATTGACGTCCGGGAAGTGGTTCTGTTATCCACACTGGGCGTCATATGACGTCCTGCGGGATAACAGCCGCCGCGCGCCCGGGGGGGCGCACATCGCGGCGATCGGTGGAGCGGTGTGTCAGTCTGTCACACCGCTACACTGATCTCGGTAAAAAGCCTCCGGCGGAGGATTTTTACCACGTGATCAGCCGTGTCGAATCACGGCTGATCACAATGTAAACAGGAAGAGCCGTTGATCGGCTCTTCCTCACTCGCGTCTGACAGACGCGAGTAGAGGAGAGCCGATCGGCGGCTCTCCTGACAGGGGGGTTTGCGCTGATTGTTTATCAGCGCAGCCCCCCCTCGGATACCCACACTGGACCACCAGGGAAGCCCCCCAGGACCACCAGGGAAACCCCAAGCATGTGGATGGCCCCCATGGCCATCCACATGTAGTAAAACAAAAAAAATAAAAAATAAAAACATAAAAAAAATGCCAATCAGTGCCCACAAATGGGTACTGACTGGCACTTTCATGGCACGACCACAATGTGTGGTGGCTGGCATTGCTGGGCATCAGTGTCACCAGTGCCACCTACTAGTGTCCATCAGTGCCACCTATCACTGCCCATCTGTGCCCACCTATCAGTGCCCGTCCGTGCCACCTATCAGTGCCACCCATAAGTGCCCATCAGTGGCACCTATAAGTGCCCATCAGTGCCGCCTATGAGTGCCAATCAGTGCCGCCTATGAGTGCCAATCAGTGCCGCCTATGAGTGCCAATCAGTGCCACCTCATTGGTGCCACCTCATCGGTGCCCATCAGTGTCGCCTTATCAGTGCCCTTCAGTGCCGCCTTATCAGTGCCCGTCATTGAAGTAGAAAAGGTACTTATTTACAAAAAAGAATTAACAGAAACAAAGAAAAACATAGTTTTTTTCAAAATTTTCGCTCTTTTTTTAATTGTTGTACAAAAAATAAAAATCGCAGAGGCGATCAAATACCACCGAAAGAAAGCTCTATTTGTGGGAACAAAATGATAAAAAATTTGTTTGGGTACAGTGTAGCATGACCGCGCAATTGTCATTCAAATTGCGACAGCGCTGAAAGCTCAAAATTGGCTTGGGCAGGAAGCTGTATAAGTGCATGGTATTGAAGTGGTTAAAAAAAAAAAATTTGATATTTATTATAGCAAAAAGTTAAAAATATTGTGTTTTTTTCAAACTTGTCCCTCTTCTTCTGTTTATAGCACAAGAAATAAAAACCGCAGAGGTGATCAAATGGCACCAAAAGAAGGCTCTATTTGTGTGAAAAAAAATATAAAAATGTCATTTGGGTACAGTGTAGCATGACTGTGCAATTGTCATTCAAAGTGTGACAGCGCTGAAAGCTTAAAAATGGCCTGGGCAGGAAGGGGGTGAAAGTACCCTGTAGGCAAGGGGTTAATCAGCTATCTGAGCAGCTGAGTTTCCTAAAAGAAGTTAGATAAACTAACGGACAAATTTTTTTCATTGCGCATGTGCGCATTAATAAGCAGCACGTGAGAACAAAACCCATCTCCTATGTTATATAAGGGGGCATGTGGTTTGTGTAAATTTGCCTAAAGTGAGGCCACCTTGTTCTGTGTATACGTTGTTATCCAGGCATCGATTTTATTATTGCTTAGAGTTTAGATTGTTTTTAGTAACTATTCTAAATATCTGCAAATCACGGTTACTTCACTAATAAGAATTGTTTACTAAAATGTTTTCAGCCGTTACCTATTTTAACCTTAAATTTCTTATAAAGTGTAGCGTGATACACACAAGACAGGGAAGTCTATGTGTGTAGTACATGTATGTAGTTGGAGGGCTGTGTGTAGAATGACTTGGCTTTTTTTTTTGTATACTCACTTAGCTGTATGAGTTTATGCAATTGTCTTGATTTTGTTATCTATGTGCTAAAGACTTGTCTGTCCTGAGTGTTCGCTCTTTTGTATGTGGTGTGTTTTGTTAGTTTTTCTGTGCAAAGGCAACCTTCACTTGATTTTTCTAACCGCTGAGTAATTACTTTCACAGTGCTGTTTATTTGCCTTTATTTTATCTTCTTTTTTTTTTGGTGAACTTTTACTGTGTTTCTCAAATAAAGTTATAAAATGCTTTGCAGTGCTTTTTCTGTGTGATTGAGTCTTTTTTCATGATAAAGGTGAACTCCGATATCAATCCCTATAGCATGTGTTCATTTATTTGCAAACAGATCAGATATTCCGTTTTAAAGTGGAGTTCCACCCAAAAATGGAACTTCCACTTTAAGGCCCTGTTCACACCTATGCGAATTGGTTGCGGCTTACACTGCATCCAATTCGTACAACATTATAAAATATATTGATTGTAATGAGGCTGGTTCCTTCATATAGGTGTGATGCATTCTCACTGCGCATTGCCCAAAAAACGTGTGCGTTTTCTAGGCATTGCGGTGCGGCTTAGGTGCAAATTCAGGCCCATTATCTTCTATGGGCACGCATCTGATTTGCGGATGTGTTCGGTTCTCAACAGGATTTCTCTCCCTGCTCACTACACTTCTCCCCCTCCCCTCTCCCAGGTCAGCAAGTCTGCAGCTACACCGCACATAAAATGCTTTACAGCTCTCTCATCTCTTTGCAGAGATAACAGAGCTGGAATTCGCACCGCACAAGTGTGAACCCAGCCTTAAGAAAGGTGACCCCCTGACATGCCACATTTGGCATGTGATTTTTTTTTGGGGGGGGGGGGAGCGGAAACCCGCTTTTTAGAGGGTTCCAGCTACCACTTGCTCCCTAGGTCGCCTCTGCAACCGGAAGGAAGTCACCTCTCCCCCTCCCTCTCCACAATAATCTGGGACACGTCCCAGATGATTGCTCCGCCAATCACTGTGTGCAGCCCGGCTCGCGCATGCACAGTGCGTGCCCGGCTGTGAAGCCACAGCCGGGCGCCCACAGTGACAATGCTGGTGCCACGGAGAGGAGGGGGAGACGAGTGGGGCTTAATTTCCCCGCATCCTGGGACAGGTAAGTGTCCGATTATTAAAAGTCAGCAGCTGCAGTATTTGTAGCTGCTGACTTTTAGCCCAGGTTCACACTGGGCTGGGGGAGTGAAGCCGCGATTTCACTCCCGCTGGCAGTCCCGATTTCGGCCGCGATTACAGAGACATCTTTGCAGGTTTCTACACAGATAATGTAAATCGCGGCCCGAAATCACAAAAAGTAGTACAGAAACAACATTTTGAAATCAGTGCAGCGCCGCAGATGCAGCATCGCACCGATTAGGACGGTACAATTGCTGGCAAATGCCACTGATTTAAGATGCGATTTGACATGTCAAATCGCATCTAAAATCGTACCAATGTGAACCAGGGCTAAATATTTTTTTTTAGGCGGAACTCCACTTTAAGTTTGAAACGATAAGACTTTCTCGGTTTTTTTTTTTATCTTGGGTTTACATTGAGGGGAGTTTACATGCCACAGATTGTACATGAAATGTTTGTATTGGTTGCAGTCTCCAATGTTGTGAGGAAGAAAAAAGCCCCCAAAAAAGCAAACTACTTTTTGATTATTAATTCTGCAACTCCAGTTTACATTTAGAAAAATAATCAAGAACTTTTCATGCACAAACATATGCGCTAATTATGTAGTATGTGAATGTTTGTGGGTGAATGCTCAATTTCTATGCAGATGAAGCACGACCCCTGGAAATATGACTACTTCCTGGTTCATTGTTTGGCTTTCGTCCAATCAGCTTTTTCCAGGAAGTTGATTGATACTGCTGCCAGCATGCCTCGCCAAACCTTTTCTGAGGAGGAGCTCTTTGTTATTTGCAGTGTGGGGTGACATGCATCCACGAGGGGGGGTGATTTGACTATGTTTAGCTGTGTGTACATTCACATTTTTGTTGTGTGTGGGTGCATTATATAAATACACATTTTTCTGCACATACATACATACACTAAACCTATCTGTCTCTCTCTCGTTATTGATACATGTAAATTTTTTTAGACGGTTTACTCTAGGCACATACAGACTGGCCACTGTGTATATATGTTGCTACTTTGACACTATATACCATTATGGCAGCAGCTAGCTGCCGTCACCCTGGTATATTTTTAAACAGTGGCCGATTCTGTTTCACATAAAAGTGGTCCCAGTGGCGTATTCACCACAGAAACACTCTTATGGGCAGCAGGAGAGGTGCCACCTGTTTACGGTCATTTTCCTCACTTACCAGAGAGATCAGCAGCGGCAGAAAAAAATCTGTTTTGGTGTAGTGATGGGCAGGAAGTCAAGTGAGGGCAAGATGGCGCCCACTCAACTCTATGCCCTTGGAGGACTGGAGCAACGTCAATCGCCACTTCTGCCTGCAGCCTTAAAGGGCCCATTTTTTTTTTTTTTAAGAATATATATATATTATTTTTTCATTGCTTTCAAGTGTAAATGTGAGATCTGAGGTCTTTTGGATGTTAGAGGCCCTGTCCTGCTTATTTCCATTACAAGGGATTTTTTCTGCAGCTGCTGACTTTTAATATTAGGGCACTTACCTGTCCAGGGTTCCAGAGATGTCCTCACCCGAGCCAATTTTTTCAATTCTTCTATAGGCTCTTGGGTGCTGGCTTCTCCATCTTGGATATGGTAAACCAGCAGTGAAGCCTTTCAGCTTCACAGCAAGTTACCTACTGCGCATGCACAGAGCATAGTGCACTTTGTGAATGGGCTGGTGGCAGGAGAAGGAGGGGCGGAACGTCCGAATGAGTTTCTCGCAAGGTGGCAAATGTGGCATCAGAGGGGGGGGGGGGAGGCAGGAAAACAAGCAGAGCTTCACCTTTCAACTTAAAGGGGTTTACATTTTTTTTTTCACCTTAATGCATCCTATGCATTAAGGTGAAAAAAACCCTGGCAATGACGGCCCCCCCAGCCCCTCGTTTACTTACCTGACCCTTCGAAAGTCCCGCGCCGTGAACGCGCAGGCTGTCAATCACATCCAATGACGCAGCGTGCCGGGGGGCGGGGCCAAGTGATACAGTGAGCATCCACACTCCTGACGATTGGCAAAAGGCCATGAAATGCATAGAGTGTCCATCCAGCGATGCCAAGCCACGCTTGCTCCAATAACCTCAATTTACTATGTTCTTTGTTTGTATTTATTATGTATTTATTATGTGAATTATGTATGCATCATATATGTTTAAATTATATATACTTTTTATCTGCTATGAATTTTACTGTTTGTCACATATCATGATTTAGTGATCAATTCCCTTATCAATAAATGTATTTTGATTATATCAACTTTTGTTGAATTTTATGACTGTATTTCTACATCATAAATATCTGATTATATTGCTTAATTATGTTTACTTATATCACTACCAGGGGTTTGTGACACTCAGGTTATTTTCATGCTACAAAATTATTACAAACACCCACAGGCATCACTCAAAGTCCCAACCCAACCCCTTTTTGGTTCTCCATATACATATATATTTAGGGATGGAGGTTTGTCGGTGTAGAGTTTCAGGATGGGACAGGACACCCCCCTTATCCAAAAGTTACATATGTGTGGAAGACACACGCTTTTTTTCCCCCCTTGACCTGCCCCGCCTAGTACTATATTATTGACCTATATAAGTGGTTTTATTAACCCATTAATCAATCCAATTTACACCTAGAACATGCATTCATACTTCCTTATCAAAATATAATTTGATCGTTTACGTTTCATTATCTCAAACCATTTTCATTTAAATCAATATATCATCTTGTTTTAATGGCTACCCTAGAGTTCCCCCATACTGCGTATGGTTCTATTTCTTGTGCATAGCTTTCATGCCACCTTGTTTCCCATCCAGCTCCAGGATGGAGGGACTGGTGTTTTTTGGTATCGCTTCCCCAGGGCTGCGATGGGCCCAGCTCTCTCTCCCCCTTCCAGATCTGACTGGAGGGGTGGAGCCTGATCTCAGCGCATCGGCGTCATATGAGTGCGCCTCGTCCTTGGCGTTTTTAACGCCTGTTCGGACGGATACGCACTCTCTACATCTCTCACTGTGGCAGAGGGAGACAGGTATCCATTAGTGTGTTTAACGAGCACCTGTGGAGCCTTGCCATCCCGCCCATTGGCCAATTATGAGTTATATATGACGTTGGCGGGGATATACACACCCAGATCCAGGGAATTCTCAGCCAGGAGCAGACCGACGCTTCACTCTGTCTGTCTTGATCTTGTTTGAGAAGCAGACTTTTCATATCCAAACTATTCACACAGGTATTTGAAAATGCTATTCACCTTCTTTCCTTTTTCTTTATTCTTCTTTTAGACACGCACACTCACTTTCATTCACACATACCATTTAACACAGACTCCAATACACACACACACATTTCAACATACATTTATACATACATTCATAGGTACAGACATCTATTCCCCATTTATTAACCATTTAATTTCAGTTTTATTTATTTATTTTTTCTTTCTCACCATGCTTGTCCTCCACCGCACATATTCCTACATTTTATGCCCCATCACTTATTAACAGGATATTTCTAGGTGTGCATATAAGTGTATTTAATTATTACACTCGTCCACACATCGCTTCACACAGTCATTCATTCATACATTCACTTACTTCCATCCCTTCATCTTTTCACATCCTCTTCCCTCTTCTCTTCATCTCCTTCTTGCATCCCCTCTTTTAATTTTATTTTTTTGCCATTATGTCACACAGATTCCATTCAATGCGAACCCTGCATCTAGTATGCATAATACATACACATTCAGCGAGCAGCGACCAGCCCCTGTGACTATGTCTTCCCTGTTTATCATCTGGCGATTCCCCGCCTCAGTCCCAGGTGAGACTACCTTCACCTAACCCTTGCTCAATCCCATCCCTGGAGCTGATCTCCATCCATGGGCCAATATGTAAGTAATAATGTAACCATCCTTATATTTCATCCTCAGGGTTAAATACCTAGATAACCATTAAAAATTATTTCATATTTCATTATCCCATAGTAATACACACGCATCCAACTCCTGACGATTGGCAAAAGGCCATGAAATGCATAGTGTGTCCATCCAGCGATGCCAAGCCACGCTTGCTCCAATAACCTCAATTTACTATGTTCTTTGTTTGTATTTATTATGTGAATTATGTATGCATCATATATGTTTAAATTATATATACTTTTTATCTGCTATGAATTTTACTGTTTGTCACATATCATGATTTAGTGATCAATTCCCTTATCAATAAATGTATTTTGATTATATCAACTTTTGTTGAATTTTATGACTGTATTTCTACATCATAAATATCTGATTATATTGCTTAATTATGTTTACTTATATCATTACCATGAATCACCCCTAGGGGTTTGTGACACTCAAGTTATTTTCATGCTACGAACTTATTATTACAAACACCCGCAGGCCTCACTCAAAGTCCCAACCCAACCCCTTTTTGGTTCTCCATATACATATAGTCGCCGGCTGTATCACGGGAGCGCGCCCGCAAGAACTAAGCCCCTCAGGAGAGAGCTCGCATGAAGGGGGTTAGTTCTTGCGGGGAGGAGCATAGACAGCCGTCGAGGGACCCCAGAAGAGGAGGATTGGGGCCACTCTGCAAAACGAGCTGCACAGTGGAGGTAAGTATAACATGTTTGTTATTTAAAAAAATAAATATCCTTTACAACCCCTTTAATCTTTTCTGTCCATTTAACAGGTTTAGTACTGCTTGTGGTTCCAGCTGGGAGAAATCCATCTTCAGGTCCTCCACTTGGATGCATTTCTGGAAAGTGGATACGTTGTGGCACAAGGCAAGAACTGGCATCAAGGATCTGCATAAACACCCTGGAATGGCAGAGGTGGTGTGGAAGGAGCCCAACAACCTCACCATTCCTGTCCTCTATGAAGCTGGTGGGGGTGCATAGTCATTACTCTCTTCATCAAAAGTCTGCGACGGATATTGGAGTCCCCCCCGTACTTTCTAAATTAATAAATACAATTTAATTGTAACGATCAGTGAGGCGTGGTCACATCTTAATTATTTATTGTGGGCTGGAACATTGGTTAATCCGATTTTTTTTTTTTTTTATATTCTTCATTTATATTTCAAAGGAGGTACAACTGATACATTACACATCTTCCATTACATATCTATACATGGTACATTTCTCGTCCCATCACTTTAATTAATCCCATTTTTTAAACACATATCCCACCTCTACTCTTCAGCGTCAGTAGATTACATTCCATGTATTCCTGTGTATGTACTTCCAAAAGGAAAAAAGAAAAGGACCCCTCTATCTGTTGAGTATCTCTGTCCTTTAAATCTCTCGGCGTTACTTATTCTTCCCTTGCATTTTTATATTTCCCCCAACACCCCGCCCTCCCAAAGCAAAACCAAGAATCAGGTTAATCAGATTTCTGAACATTGTCGTGATGACAAAATTAATATTTACTGAGCTAAACTGTACCAAAGTAACACTGGCCATATGGTGTGGAACCTGGTCAGATTGCTGACTAGATTTAAATGTCATCCAATCAGATTGGACAGTATATGGGGAAATGAATTGCTCAGAGACTTGGGTGGATTTAAATGTCATCCAATCAGATTGGACAGTGTATGGGGAAATGAATTGTCCAGAATGCACAATACACAGACATGTATTGAGAAGATGTTTTCTTGGAAGTTTTGGCTCCACCAAAGATTATAGACTATAACCATAAAATGCACAATTACAAGTCCAGTAAACATCTGCACAGTTGTTGATAGGAGGAAGATCTCTAGAATGAATATTGAGTTGTTTTAAAAAGAAGTGAATGAAAGGAATAAAAGTGGAAGCAATATTCTCCATGTGGTAAGGAAAAGCTCATTAACATGATCAGCATTACAATGAGCACAAGCCCGATGTCTGTTCTCCGTATTCAGTGGTCATCAACCCTGTCAGGCCAGGTTCCACCAATGATTACAGACTATCACCATAAAATGCACAATTACAAGTCCAGTAAACATCTGCACAGTTGTTGATAGGAGGAAGATCTCTAGAATGATTATTGAGTTGTTTCAAAAAGAAGTGAATGAAAGGAATAAAAGTGGAAGCAATATTCTCCATGTGACAAGGAAAAGCTCATTAACATGATCAGCATTACAATGAGCAAGTGCCCAATGTCCGTTTCATATTTAAGAATATGTCTGCGCCCGTACGCGCAACGATTCCGCGAATCCGACAGCATGCGCCATGTCGCAATAATTATTCCTGCCCGCGCAAATGCACCAACATTTTCTTAAATCAGCCCCACTGAGTTATTTTAAATTAGTACAAAGTATTCTTTTAAACTATTCTTGTTCCGTTTCTTGTGCTTCTTAAGATACTCATACACATTTATTTACAGATCAGATAAAAATGGCTATGGGGCAGTGCACAACAGCAGCAAACAAGTATACTTGGAGAACAAAACCTTTGGGCCAATTAAAAAACTTTGCATGATCAGTGTAATTTTCTTTGGCACCAAAATAGTCTGAACATGGCTTTCCTTCTATCCTCCAATTCCCTACACAGGAGAGCTTGAGCACTAGAGCACTCCTGTTTACAGGTAAAACTGTCTATTGTGAACTTGTTGGATCGTGTATAAATGTCCAGTCATTCAGTAAAGTCTTTGGCCATCTTTAGTCTCTATCCAGCTTCCTACAGTATGTATTTTACTAGCTGCTATTGTACTCTTATGTCTTCTGTTTAATTACCGTAGTCTTTATACCCAGCATTCTCTTTGATACCTTCCTTCTGTTTTGCTGCTTGCTTGTACAGTTTTCACTGTGTATGTTATGTAGAACACTGTGGTTTGTGTTAAACCCAGGTGTTTTCAGTCTGCCCTTGTAGCATATTTATCCTGTCTCTGTCTTTTGTTCATTCAGTATGTTCCCATTCATGTGCCTGCTCCAGCATTCACCCAAAAAACAGCAAGTGGTTTAATCAAGCTGCAATAATGGCATTAGGCAGCAATTTTCGTGCAATTTGAACCAGTTAGGTCCAGTTTTTGATTGCAAAAACATGCAAACAGATCAATGCATACTACAGAAAAAGTTTCAAACAAAACTATGAAATGATTAAAACTATTAGTGTTATGATGCTTTAATACCTTGGTTGTTCTTGGTACTGCAAACTGGTGGAAACTGCCAGGAATTGTGTGCATGGCAACAGAAGAGCATGCCCAGTCTGTCTCCTTGTTCCAACTCTACCTACAACTCTCATTTCTGAGCCTGCCTCCAGCTTTAACAGTATTGTTTTATGGACTCTTTACCTTGACACAACCCTGGGTGTGTCAAACTTTCTTTCTTCTGACCTCAAATAAAAATGTTAATGAAAGGAAAAGTGGATATTTTGCCCATTGCAATCTACATTCCAAGGGGTTTTTTCTTAAGAGGTTTAGCAATATAATGGTGAAACCACTCAATTATGCATTTCTCTAGTTTTAAGCATTAGGCCTTAATATCCAATATCACAAATTAATTCCCCCCCACTGTTATTTTTGATATCCATATACATTATATCTAGAATTCCAGCATGCTATAATCTTTTTCTGCTTAATGCTGGAATTTATGCTATGCATTTGGACAGTGAAGACAGAGAAGGTATAACATCTTAACAGGTGTAGTTAAAGCAACTATACTATCTGAGACTCTCGGGGTTTAACCACAGTAATAATATTATGATTTTTTACTTACCGTATTTCTTGGAGTTTATTAAGCGACACAGGATTCTGAGAGAACTGGCGTACACAGAATAACATTTGGAAGAAGAATTTGGACATTGGCAACAACAATAAAACAGTGGCTATCCTGCTGTTCCCACTTCCATTATCAGCATGCCTCAGCTTTTGAAGGGCTGAAAGGGCCAAATTCAAATCCCATGGAGTCACAGGTGGTTGCACAGAAGAAGCTACATGAGAGACACCATGTACAAATGTCTTAACCAATGGTTGAGAGATTTGCAATTGTTGAGAAATTTGCCTCTTTACGGTATTTGGAGCCAAGTGCTGTTCCAGACCTAATTATAAAATAGTCAGGATTCAATCCAAGAAGAACTTCATGGGATAAAAACGTTGTTACTTGCACCACGATAAGTAAGTCTTCCATGTGTGATGGTAGATCTTGCAGGTGGTAGACGTCTTAGCTTTTAACACCGGGGGGGGGGGGGGGGGGTGAATTACAAGAAAATAAGGGCTTTCAGATTAATGCAGTTAAAACCAGTGACTATGAAGGAGTCTTAGATCTGTCCTTCAGACAGAAGATCTGTTTGATCTGGGGGAGTCTAAAGTGTTTCTGTCAGCAGTTTGATCAGATCGGTACCACATTCGCCTGGGCCAGTTTGAAGCTAAACATATCACCAGAATGCCCTTCATCTCAATCCTGCAGAGTAGACAAGGAAGGCGTTTCAGAGGAGGAGTTCGGGATTCAGCTGAGACCTTTTAGCGTTTTTGTACTGTTGTATTACATGGTCATTCAAAATCTGTGCCAACTGTTTACTCAAATACAGAGGTAGTTCTGATGTGCTGGAAAGATGGGGGCATGCAAGTAGCCAACCTTGATATCCACAGTAAAGATGAGCTCAGGGGCGCTTGGATACTCCAAATAGACATGAATACATGCAGCGGCGGGGTATGCCTCGGCCACTTATGATTGGCAATCTGCAGTGAAAGCTTCCTGGCGGAATAGCTCAAGCGGGTTCAGACTTGTACCCAAACATGTCTAAGCTCATCCCTGGTCTACAGAGGCTATAAAGTCTCCCTGAGGGGAAGTTATTAAGACCTGGTGAATTCAATGCAAAATTTTTAGATCCGAATAAAAGACATTTAAAGCGGTATTAAACCCAAAAGAAAACATTTATTATACTGCAGCTTACCAATTCTTAAATGTGATGGCTGCATTAATTTTCTTTTTAGACTTTATTTTCTTTATTGTAAAACCCTTGGGTACACATGAAGCAGCTTCTGAGAGCAGAAGAGTTCTTATGACTGGAGGTGACCAGGTCAATGTAGGTGGCAGCAAGGACTAACTGAGGTGGAACTGTATGTCTCTTGTGAATAAGAGCAAGTGCAGTAAGATGCTACCTCATGTTGAAAAGTTGAAAGGGAACAGAGCACAGAGTGTGCCTAACACTCTAACCAGTGATGCAGCACTTAGTTGCTCAGCGTATTAACTCTTTCCTTGGAAACCGAAGGGAAACAGGTGTAATAATGGCGTCTGCCACATTTAAAAAAAATATATAGATGCTCCTAATGCTCAGCCCACATGTCTACTTATTAACGAGTCTTCATAGAATGTACACCAAAAAGGTCTGGAAAGTGTGAAAGCAGAGCCCAGTGCTTGAAGGTCATATTCCAAGCAAGCCCTGAAATTGTCCAGTCCAGCCTTCAAAGTTCTTTCTGGGAATACGCCAATCTGGATATCTCTATAAAATGCATAAATATATCAGTCCAAGCAGTGTGCAGATGAAGTCTTGATTGAAGCAAAAACATAATGCTGAAGATGAAATTGCTAGACAAACAGGTAAGCTTTTCTCAGTAGAGAAAAGACATGCATCTTCCGAGGGCACCAGCAAATACCCGAAGTGTAAAGGGTTATACTAGACTGGCCACTGTTATTTTGTTACCAGTGTCCAAATCCTTCTGTAGGCAGCAGTATAACCCAATTGTCTCTGAATCCTGTCTCTCCAATGAACAAGAAAGAAAAACTTTTACTGGGATGAAAAACTGAAGTAAATGTAAGAGATGAATAAGAATAAAAAAAAATACAAATTAAATCAATTACATAAATGAACCCGCTTACCTGCAGCAGGTACAATACACTATTATTAACGTTGATCTTCAGGCTTCATTTAACTTTAAATAGTTAGTTTGGACCAAACGAACTATTTACTTCACTAACAGTTGCAGTGGCTGGGAGAACTGTATACACTATATGTAGCCTCAATGACATATAGAATACAGCGCTGTGTTTTGGCAGTGGGATGACTTCCCATCCTGCTTCTCAAACAAAATCAGGCAGAGTGCTGCTGAGCCATTCAGAGGAAGCTTTGTATTCTGTGAATGAAAACAAAGCTTTCCCCTCAGCAAATCAGAGGAAGCATGGTCCAAACAAACAATTTAAAGTTAAATGAAACCTTGAGACCAGCTTTAATGCAGGGGGAGCTGACTTTTATTACTCCAGTAAAAAACATTTCTCATATGCTAGGTAAAAATGCCAATACTTGACCAAGCACAACACACATATTCCAGCCAAGAAGTTTCTACTCTTCTGCATTAGGTTAAAGGCCAAACTACATTATCTCAAGAAATCATATTTAATCACTGTGAGAAATTGCCCACAGCGAGTTCTTTTCAACAGAAACAAATAACACAAAACATCACCTAATTTGAGCATTTTCATAAATAATTGCAGCCTGAAGTTGAGAGTTGCCCACTTGTAGAATAAGGTCCAAGCTGCTCATTTTCATTTATGTTTATAACAACTGGTTAAATGGAAGGTCTTGGGTTGTAACCCACAGACCCTCTCGCATCTGTTAAGTGCTGGTCTTCCCTGGTAGCTAGTCCATCTGAAATCCAGCAAAATGGTCAAGACCTTGTTTACGTTTTTGGCACCATACTGAAATCCTGACACAATAAAATGCTGACACTGTAGGCTATAATAGTTCACACAGTGTTCCACAAAAGTAATTTATCTTAGGAAAAAAAAGTATCCTAGATAAATACTATATAGTACCAGTCTTAATGCCTGCCTACCTTGAGGTTTTCTCCACTCTTCTTTTTGCATTTGTCAAAATATAAAATAAGAAATCCAACAAGGAGCGTTGGAATTCCTATTAAAGGTCACACCAGGTATACAAGAACTGGGGACTCTAGGGCAGAGTCGGTAGCAGTCTTCACTTGCTTATCCTTCAATGCAAAGAGTATAATCTGGCATGCCTAAACTTCAGTTTTAATTTACTACTTACTCAGAAGACAAGCTTGCCTTCTTTGTTACTGCAGTTCTCCTGTGTGTTTTCCATAAGCATGAAACAGTGTGGTCGATTTACTGGATGAACAAAATCGGTACAGCTTTGTGTCATTCACTAAGCAAAGTTAAAATTCATTTTGAGGTCATATACCCTTTTAGTAAATCAACCACACTGAATTTTTTTGTGGGCCTGAGGTATACACCCTTAAGTCATGATATACTGTTTACACATACACACTGCAAAGCTATACAACATCATGCTTTTGGGGTCCTAATGAAGATTTGTGAAGGCACTGCCACAAGAATTCTGAGAAATGGGTTCCTCTATTGGGCAAATCTGCTTCTGCATTTAGTATTAGAGCTCCAACATTAAAAATCTTATATTACACATATATATTTATATATATATATATAATGGCTGAGATTGTTCATACCCATTAGATGGGATTTTTTTTTAAAAATTGAATGTGATACTATTAGACATTTAATTTAATAAGAAGTTTGCCCCAGCAGGGATGACTGAACCCACAAATCTTCATATCTCAATCCCTTCTTCACTGGAAGCAATGTTGGCACTTTGTGGGTGTAATTATATGCTTATATCAAAACCTGAAACAAAACATACATACTGTAACAGGTGTCACATTTCTTGGTCATGCCTATATCAAGAAGTGCTAATTATAACATTGCTTAGCAAAATCAATTGAATACAGTAGACACATGGGGGAGCATGGGCATGCTATGGGTACATGACAGAACACACACTACTATGGAAGGCATTCTCAAGGTGACATTGACCTATGCATGTGCTTTATTTAGCTAATAAATACCTAAACACCTAAAACGAACTTTCCTATGTCTGTCCTCCAGGGAGGCTAATTGCATGTTATCAGTTTTCTACATGGATTTATAAGTGAAAAAATTAGCACACAAATGATTATCGAATTTATAAGTATAGTGGAAGCAAAGAAAAAACAAAAGTGGACTAGTTATCAATAGCAACGATTACATTTTGTATTTTATTCTATGGGAAAATGAAATAAAACATTTGTTTGACTGCCATAACAAATGTACCATTTCACTACAATTTCCGTAAATTATTCCCATAGCAATTTTAAAACATTATAAAAACAGGATCTATCAGGATTCTCTGAAGAATGGTCTATTTAGGCTGGAGGGTAATGAAGTCAGCATGGGCCTATTTTTATACTTACCTTTGCAGAACTGGTTTATAGATCTTATTTTGTGAAACTTTCCCCAGTGATTTCCTAGCACTACTGCTGCTACTGTTTCTCCTAACTGATACCAACAGGATCAACACACATACAGTACCTGCCCGCGAGAATGTGTTTCCAGTGCGATCCCATCGCACTGGTTCTTGGCGACAGGGTACTGTACATCTCGCGTTCGCTGCAATAAGAAAATCACATTTTCCCATTGCAGCGAGCGCGAGAAAGAAGCGACAATGTCCCCTCTCTATGGCACTGTGTTTGGTATGAATCATGAGGGGGAACTCCACGCCAAATTTTAAATAAAAACCCGGCATGGGTTCCCCTCCAAGTGCATACCAGGCCCTTAGGTCTGGTATGGATTTCAAGGGGAACCCCCTTATGCCCAAAAAACGGCATGGGGGTCCCCCCAAAATCCATACCAGACCCTTATCCGAGACCCCCACCCCAAAGCACCTTGTCCCCATTTTAATGAGGACAAGGGCCTCTTCCTGACAACCCTGGCCATTGGTTGTCGGGATCTGCGGGAGGGGAGCTTATCGGAATCCGGGAGAGATTCCCAAGATCCTGGCCCCCACCCTATGTGAATGAGTACCCCTACCCATTCACCTGGAGGAAAAGTGTCAAGAAAAAAAACACACTACACAAGGTTTTTAAAGTCATTTATTATGCAGCTTTGGGGGTCTTCTTCCAACTTTGGGGTTCTTCTTCCGATTTTTCCGCTCTCTTTGGCCTCTTCTCCCTCTCTCCAATGCCTTCTACCGGGCTCCTCCGCTATCTTCTTTCATCTTTTTTACTAGCGTTGGTCCGGTCTTCCCCGTCGTCTTCTTCCCTCTTCTCTTCTCCTTCTGATGTGGACACGATGCTCTCTCCCGCTGCAATGCCGTGCGCAGCGATTTATATAGGCATGGGGCGTGGTCACCGGGTGATTTCACCCGGTGACCCCGCCCCTTATGTCGTCACCACCCGGAGCATGATGGGACTGTGACATCATACGAGGCGGGGTCACCCAGTGACCTCGCCCTATGCCTATATAAATCGTTGCGCACCGCGCACACGGCATTACAGCGGGAGAGAGAATCGTGTCAACATCGGAAGGAGAAGAGGGAAAAAGACGTTGGGGAAGACCGGGCCAACGCTAGTAAAAGAGCTGGAAGAAGATAGCGGAGGAGCCCGGCAGAAGGTAGGAGGCACTGGAGAGCAGGAGAAGAGGCCAAAGAGAGCGTAGAAGTCGGAAGAAGACACCCGAAGTCGAAAGACCCCCGAAGTCGGAAGAAGACCCCCGGAGCTGCCTAATAAATTACTTTAAAAACCTTGTGTAGTGTTTTTTTTTCTTGGTACTTTTCCTCCAGGTGAATGTGTAGGGGTACGATGTACCCCATACTCATTTACATAGGGTGGGGGACCCGGGTTCCGATAGGCTCCCCGCCCGCAGACCCCGACAACCAACGCCCAGGGTTGTCGGGAAGAGGCCCTTGTCCTCATCAACATGGGGACAAGGTGCTTTGGGGTGGGGGGGCCCACGGAGCGCTCCCCTGCTCCAAAGCATCCACCCCCCATGTTGAGGGCATGCGGCCTGGTACGGTTCAGGAGGGGGGGCGCTCGCTTGTCCCCACCCCCCTTTCCTGACTGGCCGGGCTGCATTCTCGGATAAGGGTCTGGTATGGATTTTGGGGGGACCCCCATGCTGTTTATTCGGCGTAGGGGGTTCCCCTTGAAATCCATACCAGACCTAAGGGCCTGGTATGCTCTTGGAGGGGAACCCAAGCCGTTTTTTTATTTAAAATTTGGCGTGGAGTTCCCCCCTCATGATTCATACCAAACACAGTGCTTGGTATTGGCGGGGATCCAAGTCGGATCCCCGTTCATTGAAAGTCGGACGTATGTCGGCTGCAACACATTTTTCCTTTCTCGGCGAGCCAGCTCGGCGCTGGCTCCCGCGACGGGGCTCGTAGGTGGTCAATCTCGCCGATAATAGAGGCGAGATCGACACAATATCGCGGTCACCTACTGTAGGGCTTATTTATGATGGCAAACAACAAGGGGCAGTAAACTACTATAACCAAGTAAAATATGATTTCGCTACTATGATCTATAAATATTAAAGATTAAATCTGAATTGTTGATATGGGTTACACCTTGCCACTAAATATTAGTGCTGTGGAAATGTAGTGTTATTTTATCTGTATTTATTTTATTAAATGTTACTTCCCTTATAGAATTTGCAATGAAACAAGAAATGTAATAGTTTGCGTGACCCTGCAAATGTTATTCGGCCTAAAGCATTGAAAGATTTCTACATGTTACTTCAAATTCTTCTACCTTCCTGACCCAAAAAGAAAGACTGGGCATCCAATAAGCCAAAAAAAATGAAAGAACATATCTGGGAAAAAAAAAAAAAATATGCAGTATGTAACAGCAATTGTAAAGAGAGCATTGGGAAATGTGATATTTTATTGTATTTATTTTGCACAGCCGTTCACTTTAAAATGATCTAAAATCATGTGCTAAAAGCATACAAGTGCTTATAAGGCAGGAAAAAGGAATGATTGGCCCTGTGTCCTCACCTACCTCCCTATTAGCCCATGAGGATGCCCACCACACTTTTGTGACAATAAGGAATATTAAAAGTTAGTTGGAGAAGTTGAAGTTACTATTTGCATATTAGATCACTCAAGCTTTTGGATTTGCTGAAGTACTAAATGATATATGTGAGAACAAGGGCAGTCATACCAACTGCTGATGTGTTTTTAGCGCTTTATCACCTCACCACCATCCTCCCAGTGTTTATGTTTATAGCTTCAGCATGTTAACAGTGTCAGGGGCATGCCATTTCCAGCTTCCCTAAGGTAAGCATTTTAAATAACCAACCGTCACTGGTTTTACATTTTTATTTAGTGTTTATTTAATTAATTTTGATAGTGCTTAAAACTGAACTCTAGACAAAACTTTACATTTGGACAAACTGGGGGAGTCTGAACACCAGTTGGTGTTTACTGCTGTATATCCCCATTCATATTTCATTTTTTAGCTGTTACCTGATTTTACCACACTTCCAGATTCTGTGATGCAACAGGCAATGAGAGTCACCATTCTATCCAAATGAAAAAATAGGATTTTTATTACAGCTTACCTGTAAAATCCTTTTCTTGGAGTACATCATGGGACACAGAGCCTTAAGTAATTTACTTAATGGGTAATAGGCCTATCTTCAGGTGTTGAAACTGGTAAACCCTACTTAAGGAAGTTTACTCCCTATATAACCCCTCCTCCTTCCAGGAGCACATCAGTTTTTGTAGCAAAGCAATATGTCTAAATCCCAAAAGAGGGGAGGGACCTCTGTGTCCCATGATGTACTCCAAGAAAAGGTTTTTTACAGGTAAGCTGTAATAAAAATCCTATTTTCTTTATCGTACATCATGGGACACAGAGCCTTAAGTAATTTACTTAATGGGACGTCCCATAGCAATGCCACTTGAGGGGTGGGATAAACAACCCGCAGGGTACACCCAGACTTGAGGATCTACACGGCTGCTTGCAGCTCACTGCGCCCGAAGGCGATATCCTCATACCTCCTTACATCCACCTGATAAAATTTTGTGAATGTATGCACTGAAGACCAAGTTTCGGCCTTACAGATCTGAGCCATGGAGGCCTGATGATGCACTGCCCAAGAAGCACTAACCGACCTGGTAGAGTGCGCATTAACTCGAAACGGGGGAATCTTGCCCCTTAAATCATACGTTTGAATTATCACTTGCCGAATCCACTTAGCGACAGTGGATTTCGACGCTGCCTGTCCCTTCTTAGGACCCTCCGGCAGAATAAATAAGACATCAGTCTTACGAATCTGAGCAGTTTTCTTTAAATAGATTTTCACTGCTCTCACCACATCAAGACAATGTAGTGACTTTTCTTCCCTGGAACATGGTTTTGGAAAAAAACGATGGCAGGACAATATCTTGGTTCAGGTGAAAACCTGAAATTACTTTTGGCAAAAAGCCTGGACGAGGGCGTAGTACCACTCTGTCCTCATGAAAAATTAAATACGGCTCTTTACAAGAAAGAGCAGCCAACTCTGATACCCTCCTTGCTGAGGATATAGCAACCAAAAATACCAACTTCCTTGTCAGAAGGACTAGGGAAATATGTTGTATCGGTTCAAATGGCTGTTTTTGTAACACAGACAAAACTAAATTTAAGTCCCAGGGATTCA
This sequence comes from Rana muscosa, assembly GCA_029206835.1. Classification (NCBI taxonomy): domain Eukaryota; kingdom Metazoa; phylum Chordata; class Amphibia; order Anura; family Ranidae; genus Rana; species Rana muscosa. The sequence goes on from CM055126.1 coordinate 73,367,421, forward strand.
AGGGAGGTTTGACGGGCGGATTAAGCCGCGTTACTCCTTGTATAAAGCCCCGGACTAAAGAATGAGTAGCAAGTGGTCTCTGAAATAAGACCGATAAAGCTGAGACTTGGCCCTTAATAGTACTTAAGGCCAATTTCATCTCTACCCCAAATTGTAGAAAGGCAAGAATTCTGCCTATGATATATCTCCGAGGGTGCCAACCCTTGGATTCACACCAGGAAACATAAGCCTTCCAGACTCTATAATATATTGTTCTGGAAGCTGGCTTCCTGGCATTGATCAGGGTGGAGATAACTGACCCGGAAAGCCCACGTCTCTTTAGAATGTGGGTTTCAATAGCCAAGCCGTTAAATTTAGAGACCGTAAGGAAGGATGGAATATCGGACCCTGAGAGAGTAGATCTGACCGTTGTGGGAGGGACCATGGGCCCTCCACTGCCATCTTTACGATTTCTGCATACCATGACCTTCTGGGCCATGCTGGTGCTACCAGAATAATCGGCTTCCTTTCCAGCTTGATTCTGCAAAGAAGTCGAGGCAGCAACTGGATGGGCGGAAATGCATATATCAGTGAGAACTGATCCCATGGGGTCACCAACGCATCCATTCCGCATGCGAATGGATCCCTTGTTCTGGCCACAAGGTTGACCAACTTTGTGTTGAATCTGGATGCTAGGAGATCTACGTCCGGAGTCCCCCATCTTTGGAAACAGCCTGAAATATGTCGGGGTGAAGCGACCATTCCCCTGGGAATAACGGCTGGCGACTTAAGTAGTCCGCCTGCCAATTCTCTACTCCGGGAATGAATATTGCAGAAAGGCAAGGAACATTCCTTTCTGCCCAAGTTAGAATATGGTTCACCTCTCTCTCTGCGCTGAGAGACTCTTGGTGCCCCCTTGGTGATTGATATAGGCCACAGCTGTGGCATTGTCGGATTGAATCCTGACAGGGTAATTCTGTAGCCTGGAAGTCCAGGCCTTTAGAGCCAGACGTACTGCCCGAATCTCTAGGATATTGATGGGCAAGCCTCTTTCGGTCCTTGACCATTGTCCTTGGACAGTTGCCCTTTCTAGTACTGCTCCCCAGCCTGAGAGGCTGGCATCCATCGTTACAACCTTCCAGATAACTGGTCTGAAGGATCTTCCTTTCAGCAGATTCTGGGTTAGTAACCACCAAGTGAGGCTTTGGGCCACTCTTGGGGACAGCCGCATTGGCGAGTCTAAGGCTTGAATTGTTTTGTTCCAAGCAGACAGGATACTGTTTTGCAACAGTCTTGAATGGAACTGGGCAAAAGGAACTGCTTCGAATGAAGCCACCATGGTTCCTAGTAACCTCATGCAGAGGCGAATGGAGGAATTCCCATTTGACCTGACCCGTCGTACCAATTATTTTATGGAGTTGATCTTTGCTAGAGGCAAGAACACCTTTTCTTGGGCTGTGTCTATGATCAGACCCAAGTACTCCAGTCTTTTTAGCGGTATTAAGGAAGATTTCTTCCAGATTGAGAATCCAACCCAATGCTTTCAGATAGTCGGTTGTAGTGCGTACAGCTTGCTCCAAGCGAATCACTGATTGATCTATAAGTAATAGATCGTCTAGGTACGCTATGATTGTTATGCCCTGTGCCCTTAACCTGGCTAGAGGTGGGGCCAGCACCTTGGTGAACACCCGGGGTGCTGTGACTAGCCCGAAGGGCAGGGCTACAAACTGGAAATGCTGTTGTTCTAATTCGAACCGCAGAAATTTTTGATGAGCAGGGAATATAGGGATATGCAGATATGCATCCCTGATGTCGATTGACGCGAGAAGTTCTCCTCCTAGGATAGAAACTACTGATCTGATTGTCTCCATGCGAAAGGAGCGGATCTTCAGGAATCGATTTAGCTTTCATAGATCTAGAATGGGTCTGACGTCTCCATTTGGTTTTGGTACCATGAAAAGATTTGAATAAAACCCCAGACCTTGTTCCCTTGTGGGGATCTGCATGATCACCCCTTGAGATCTTAATCGGTCTAGTGCTTGAAACAGAGATTGTTTCTTCTCTGGATCCTTGGGTACGCTTGATCTTAGGAAACGAGATGGTGGAAAGTTCCGGAATTCCAGCTTGTATCCCAGCGTTACCGTGGAGATGACCCATGTGTCCTGAATTTCCTTTTTCCAGACTTCTGAAAAGTGCAGAAGTCTTCCCCCCACCTTGGTGAGGGGGGTTGCCTCTTCATGACGAGGCTTTAGGATTATGTTTTGCAGATTTCCTACCCCAGGGCTTCTTTTGAGCCTGGGTCTGACTCGGAGGTCTTCCTCTAGAGTCTGACGGCGGAGGCCATCGCCACTGCTTAGAGGCGGAAGCCCTTGGCGCAGGGGAAAGGGCCCGTTTAAATGAAGGGCGTTTGTATTTTCCTTTGACGGGTAAAAGCATGCTTTTCCCACTAGAAATTGTCTTGATATATTTATCCAAGTCCTCTCCGAAAAGTCGCTCCCCATGGAAGGGAAACCCAGTTAGGAGGTTCTTACATGGTGTTTCAGCTGACCAATTCTTTAGCCACAGGATCCTGCGCATATGTACAAGCATAAGCGTAAGGCGGGATGCCTGGTGAATGGAATCTTTAATGGCATCTATGGCAAAACATAATGCCTTAGGTAGTTCAGCCAAATCCCTGCTTGTTGTGTAGGAAGTTCTCTAAGGGCCAATTTAAATTGGTCCTTTAGGGATTGGCAGACGCCTATTGCGCCAACTGCTGGCTGAGTGACGGCACCTGCTATGGAAAAGGCAGATTTTAGCAGGGATTCCAACTTCTTATCTGTTGGATCCTTAAGCATTTGTGCATTGTCTACAGGACAAGTCAAGTTATTATTCACATTGGAAATCGCAGCGTCAACTGCTGGTACTTTCCATCTTTTGGAGAATCTTTCCTCCAGAGGATAGCGATTTGCAAAACTCTTAGGAGGGAGAAAATGTTTATCCGGATGATCCCATTCCGGAAAAATAAGCTGTTCTAGCAATGCATGTGCTGGAAACGCATGCAAAGCATGGGAAGGTTTCAAAGAACCTAAGGAAGAGGCCGGGTTTTCATGAGACTCTGTTAGAGGCAGCATGAAGTTGGAGCGAACCATTTCTGTAAGAGATTGTATCAGCAATTTCTCAGTTTGGGAAGCTGAAAAAGGTTCATCTACCGTTGTCTCCTCCAAGGAGGAACCATCGGTTTGTCTTTCTTCCTGATCGATTGAGGATAACACCTCATCGTTAGTCCACTGTTCCCCTAGTAAAGCTAAAGTGGGGGAAGGGCTAGTACGTTTCTTATCACTCTGAATAGAGGATGCGATTAAAGCCGCTAATCTTTCTTCCATACCCTGGAGGGAGGAGGAGAGGGCATCTTCAGTCACATATCTAGGTGCTGAGATGTGAGAGGCAGTTGCACCATCAATTTGTTCCAATGGCTCACCCTGTGTTGCCATAATTGGTAATTCAGGCGAGAATGACAGCATGGAATTACAGCTAGAAGTCTCAATGCCTGGGGGTGAAATCTTTGCTTTTTTGGCTTTTGAGGTGTCTTTTTTGGTAGGCATAGTCCTAAGTACAAAAACAGAGGCGCTATACAATTTGCACTAAATCGCTGAAAATAGTCATGACTTTAAAAGCCGCTATAAAGTTTCAGCCTAGTGCTGAAAAGAGCGTCTTTCCTGAATCAGGAATGCCAGTGCAACCCATACGTTTCTCACAGCTCGTGTGTCTCTGTGTATGCTTCCTCCTCAGCAGCGGAGGAGAGACTGACATGGCTTTATGTTTCCCATTTTCGCGGTACTGCGTTTAGGCTCCGCCCCCTCCGGAAAAAATTCCGCCCCCTTTTTCCATTTAAAAAACAAAAAGTTTTTTTTTCTATGGATCCCTGACCAAACAAGAGAAGGGGAGGGGGAGGGGAGCAGAGAAACAAAAAAACAGCCAGACAATCCTATCGTGGTACATAGCGGGACCTCTGCGTCCCCCACGGAGGGGGGAGGGGGTAAGTAAGGGGGGTGCAGCGCTTCTGTCTCCCTAACCCACTGGTCCCATCAGAGGGGGGAAAAAAAACTTTTAAAAGGCTTCATCTTACCTTGGTAAGAATATCCCCTCCACCTGCTGTACCAATCAAGCACGGACTGAGCTTAGTGAAGACGACAGAGTATGGTAAGTGCATAGGCTCCCTCTAGTGGAGACTTTAAGGCATGACAATCTCTTTTCCTTAATGGAAGAAATACATAGACATTGAAAATACCTAAGTTTCTTCCTTACCTTATCATCGTCGCAGGATTTTTCTGAATTAACAGAAAAAATCCAGCTTTCACCCATCACGGTGGGCTGCGTTTAGCCAAACCTTCAAGGACGGGGGTCCCTGAAAAGGGATTTCCACTGCCTTGGGCCATGTATAGCACCCCATCAGGAAGGAAATATGTAATGTAACAAGACCTAAGCCCTGGTTTCCTGAGGTCCAGCCCTACAAAGAGAGGCTTTACAGGCAAAACCTCGTGCTTCGGATACGAGGTCCCAGGTACCATCCATTTGTGCCACAGTGGCACTGTGGTGGATCTGGCTTCTTTCTATGGAGGAATTTAAATCCAGCATGGATCCCTCCTGGAGCTCCTCAGAGCACATCTTCACTCGTGACCAACACCTTTAGACACTGGCGAAAAAATAGGATTTTTATAACAGCTTACCTGTAAAATCCTTTTCTTGGAGTACATCACGGGACACAGAGCGACATAGTCATTACTAATGGGTTATATAGATACCGTCAGGTGCTGGCACTGGCAACTTCCAAAACCGGAAGTACCCTCCCCTATATAAGCCCCTCCCATCCGGGAGCACCTCAGTTTTGTAGCAAAGCAATAAGTGTCCCTAAAGAGGGGCGGGAGCTCTGTGTCCCGTGATGTACTCCAAGAAAAGGATTTTACAGGTAAGCTGTTATAAAAATCCTATTTTCTTTCTCGTACATCACGGGACACAGAGCGACATAGTCATTACTAATGGGATGTCCTAAAGCAATGCCAAATGAGGGGGGGGATACACCATATATAAGCTGAGCGCTATCAGACATGAGGATCTTTTGCGGCCTGCAACACACTGCGCCCAAAGGCGAAATCCTCCTGACTTCTAACGTCCACCTGGTAGAACCTAGTAAACGTGTGTACCGAAGACCATGTTGCGGCCTTACAGATTTGAGCCAGGGAGGCCTGGTGATGCACTGCCCATGAAGTTCCAACTGCTCTCGTGGAGTGTGCCCTAACTTTGAACAGAGGCGGTCTACTTCTCAAGGCATAGGCTTGTATTATGACCTGTCGAATCCACTTGGCTAAAGTAGATTTTGACGCTGCCTGACCCTTTCTGGGGCCTTCCGGCAGAATAAACAAAGTATCCGTTCTGCGAATCTGAGCAGTGGCTTTTAGATAAGCTTTAACTGCTCTTACTACATCCAAAGAATGCAATAACTTTTCCTCTACCGAAGTAGGTTTGGGGAAAAAAGAAGGAAGAACCACATCTTGGTTCAAATGAAAACTCGATACCACCTTAGGAAGAAAGGCTGGATGAGGACGTAACACTACTCTGTCCTTATGGATAACCAGATATGGCTCCTTACAGGACATAGCTGCTAATTCCGATACTCTTTTAGCCGAACAAATGGCTACTAGAAAAATCTATTTCCTGGTGAGAAGCACCAAGGAAATATGCTGTAATGGTTCAAATGGTTGTTTCTGTTGAACCGACAGAACCAAGTTTAGATCCCATGGACATATGGGAATATTAACCGGAGGACTAATACGCATCACTCCTTGTATAAAGGCTTTGACTAGTGAATGCGAAGCCAAGGGCCTTTGAAAAAATATTGACAAGGCCGAAATCTGACCCTTGATAGTACTCAAGGCAAGCTTCCTATCTACAGCCCATTGTAGGAAGTCCAGAATCCTACCTATTACGTATTTACGTGGATGCCATTTCCTGGCCTCACACCAGGCGATGTACGCCTTCCAGATTCTATAGTAGATCTGCCTGGATACCGGCTTCCTGGCATTGATCATGGTAGACACCACAGCATTAGAGAGCCCTCTCTTTTTTAGAATGTGGGCTTCAATAGCCAGGCCGTCAAACCTAGGGCTGGGTAAGGAAGGGTGGTATATCGGTCCCTGCGAAAGCAGGTCCGGACGATGTGGGAGGATCCAAGGACTCCCCACAGACATTTTTACAATCTCCGCGTACCATGCTCTTCGGGGCCACGCTGGAGCCACCAGAATCACTGGTTTCTTTTCTACCCTGATTCTGCGGAGTAATCGAGGTAACAATTGTGGCGGTGGGAATGCATATATCAGCTTGAACTGATCCCAAGGGAACACTAGGGCATCCGAGCCGCAAGCTAGGGGATCCCTTGTCCAAGAGACAAACCTGTCCACCTTTGCGTTGAATCTGGATGCTAGCAGATCTACATCCGGTGTTCCCCACCGCTGACATATTGTCCGGAAAACCTCGGGATGAAGGGACCATTCCCCTGGGCATAATTGTTGGCGACTTAGAAAGTCCGCCTTCCAATTCTCCACCCCTGGAATGAATACCGCAGATATGGCTGGGACATATCTTTCTGCCCATCTCAGGATGTAATTTACCTCCCTTTGGGCTGCACGACTCCTGGTGCCCCCCTGACGATTGATATATGCCACTGCTGTGGCATTGTCTGACTGAACTCTGACAGGGGACCCTTGGAGTTTGGATGTCCATGCTACTAGGGCATACCGGGCTGCTCGTATCTCTAAGAGATTGATGGGCAGGGCCTTTTCTGCTTCTGACCACTTGCCCTGGAGAGACCATTGCTCCAGTACTGCTCCCCAGCCTACAAGGCTGGCATCTGTAGTGACCACCTTCCAGGAAATCGGACTGAAGGATTTCCCTCTTTCCAGATTCTGGGGAACCAACCACCAGCGGAGGCTCCTGCGAACGGAAGGGGACAAGGACATTGGTAAGTCCAGAGCCTGAACTTTTTTGTTCCAGGCTGACAGTATGGCCCTTTGCAACTTCCTTGAATGGAATTGACCGTAGGGTACTGCTTCGAATGATGCCACCATCTTTCCCAGCAGCCTCATGCACAGGCGTATGGATGGCTGTCTTTTTGAGCCCACTAAGTGGATCAAATCTCTCAAAGACGACCCCTTTTCTTGAGGCAAGAAAATTTTTCTCTGGTCTGAATCCAGCCTTAGCCCCAAGTATTCCAGACTTTTGACTGGCTTTAGGGCTGACTTGTCTCGGTTGATAATCCAACCGTGATATTCCAGATACTTGATTGTCTCGTGAACAACCACTTCTAGTTTTTCCACTGAGTGGTCTATCAGCAACAAGTCTTCTAGATATGCCATTATCGTTACACCTCGTGTTCTTAGATTGGCCAATAATGGGGCCAAAATTTTTGTGAACACTCTTGGTGCTGTGGCCAGACCGAAGGGTAAGGCTCTGAACTGAAAATGGCGGCCTTCTACCGCAAAGCGTAGAAATTTTTGGTGGGCTGGAAAGATGGGAATGTGCAAATAAGCATCCTTGATGTCGATCGAGGCTAACCATTCCTCCCCTTGTAGGGCAGTGGCTACCGATCGGATCGACTCCATCCGGAAAGTCCTGATATGCAGGAATTTGTTTAGCCCTTTTAGATTTAGTATGGGCCTCACGTCCCCGTTTGGCTTCGGAACTGTAAAGAGGTTTGAGTAAAACCCGAACCCCCACTCTTCCAGGGGAACCTCTATAATTACTGCTTGAAGCAATAATTGTTCTAGTGCCAACAGGAGGGATCCTCTCTTCTGGGGATCCCTTGGCACATTTGACCTTATAAAGCGGGAAGAAGGGGAGTTTTTTAACTCCAATTTGTATCCCAGATTTACTGCGGAGAGCACCCATCTGTCTCGGATCGTGTCCCGCCAGGTCTCTGTGAACAACTGAAGTCTTCCCCCCACCCGATTGGGTGGGGGCAACCCTTCATGCATTTGACTTTGGGGGAGGTTTTGTACCTCTCCTGCTCCAGGGCTTTTTGTTACCCTGCAACTGTCCCTGATTTCTATCTCCGGGATTTGACCGAGGAGGCCGTCGGAACTGTTTCACAGCCGATGTCCTAGGGACTGGAGAAGCCGGCCTCTTAAAAGAGGGACCTCCAACTCTATTTTTAACCGGCAAAAGTGTACTTTTACCGCTGGAAATTCTCTGGATATACTTGTCCAGGTCTTCCCCGAATAAGCGCTCCCCATGAAATGGGAAGCTAACCAGCAATTTTTTACAGGGAGCTTCAGCAGACCAGTTTTTGAGCCATAGAAGCCTGCGCATATGTACTACAGACAGCGTAAGGCGGGAGGCCTGATAGATTGAATCCTTTATAGCGTCCACCGCAAAGCATAAGGCTCTAGGTAGATCAGCTAGGGCAAGAGCCTGCTGATCCGGCAAGTCCCTTAAGACCTGTTTCAACTGATCCTTCACTGCTTGGCAGACCCCAATAGCTGCCACTGCTGGTTGTGTCACCAATCCTGCTGTAGAAAAAGCAGATTTTAATAAGGACTCCAATTTTTTATCTATTGGGTCCTTGAACATTTGGACATTTTCCACCGGACATGTCAGTGATTTATTCACACAAGAGATGGCTGCGTCCACTGTAGGGACCCTCCATTTTCTGATGAACTTATCCTCCATGGGATAGACCACCGGAAATCTCTTGGGGGGAGTAAATATTTTGTCAGGATGCTCCCAATCCTGGTAAATGAGCCCCTCCAGTAAAGGATGGATCGGAAAAGAACAAACAGTCTGGGGAGCTTTTAGCGACCCCAACGAGGAGACAGAAGTGGAGGATGGCTCCGCAAGTGGTATTTTAAATGCTGATCGGACCATATTAGTCAGGGACTGAACCCATAACCTTTCAGCATGTGATGCTGAGAACGGCTCTTCCACTGTTGATTCCTCTGCAACCGAATCGACCTCATCCTGATCCCCCTCAGGTAGGTCGACCTCTGTATGGGACTGTTGCTCTGTTAACAGGCACTCTGAGGGGGGAGACGGAGATCGAGCGCTTTTCTCCTGTGACAGGGAAGCAGCGATCAATGCTGACAATCTCTCTTCCAGCCCTCCCAGAGCTGAGGAAAAAAACTCCTCTGTTACATACACAGGAGCAGGTGAACTGAGGACAGCCACAGTACCAGGTACTCCTGAGGGTGCTCTACGGTCACTAACCTCTGATTCTTCAGGGGAGACTGGTGCAGCCAAAGCATGCCCAAGATCCTCAGAGCCCGATGGAGACCCCCTATTCCTCCTGGAATTTCTAGTCCCGGAGTTTTTAGACGGCATATTCCTAAGCCACAAAGCTGAGGTATTCCAGCCAAAATACACCAGTTACTGATAATAGTCTAGCATAAATGCTGCTATAAGAAACAGTTGGTGTCTACTAATGTGCCTTTCTAGGGGATGCCTGTATCAACCGCTTGCTGTATGCCTTTAAATGTTGCCAGCTCTGTCTCTGTACTTCATAGCCAGCTCACTACAATATTGTGTTTTTTTTAAACTGCTGGGACGCCCGCACATGCGCAGAAGCGCTGCGGCGCGCACAGAGCGTCATCCCCCAGGCTCCGCCCCCTTTCCCGGCTCACCTCTATATATAGAGGCGTGCGCCTTCGGCGCTAATTTCAAAAAATGGTAACAAGGGACAGGAGCCAGGGCCCCTCTTTGCCGCAGGCCGGGGGATGGACGAGCACTGCAACATGGCAGAGGAAGCAGTTTCCTATAAGAGAACTCACCATCTGCCTGGACTTTGCTCTGCTGAGAAGAAGCTAGTCCACATGACAAGAAAACATTCCACAGCGGCCTCTAGTGGACAAACACAGGTACCGCAGTCTAATATATTAAATATATATATAAATAAATTTTTTATTTTTTTTTTCTTGACCACCATTAAAAATTATTACATTTTTTTAGTAGTTACAGGCATGCACAGAATTTTGCGGGAATACCATTAGGTAACAGACAGAAAGACAAATTAGGCTTGGGGGTCCCCCAATAGAACCAAGTTCCTGGGAGCCCCCACTTACCTGTTCCCCGCCGCAGGACTTTGTTTGGTCCACAAAAGCCCAAACTTCACCTATCACGGCAGGCATTGTAATCAAACCTTCAGGGACCGGGTTCCCAAGGATTCCACTCCCCTGGACCTGTATAGCACCCTGCACAGAAAACATCTTGGTCGTGGGTATGACCAGAGCTCTGGATCCCAGGGTCCAGCTCTCCTAAGAGAAGCATTACAGGCAAAACCTTGCTCTTCTCTGCAAGGCCCGGGTACCGACCGTTTAGCTATGAAGCTTTTTTGGTCGGATCCGGAATAGCTTACTGAGGCCCAAAAGAACCTGTACGCAAGCTCAGTGAAAAAACACATGTTTCTTCTTGGCCAACACCTTAGACACTGGCAAAAAACTGAGGTGCTCCCGGATGGGAGGGGCTTATATAGGGGAGGGTACTTCCGGTTTTGGAAGTTGCCAGTGCCAGCACCTGACGGTATCTATATAACCCATTAGTAATGACTATGTCGCTCTGTGTCCCGTGATGTACGAGAAAGAAAACTGATGTGCTCCTGGAAGGAGGAGGGGTTATATAGGGAGTAAACTTCCTTAATTAGGGTTTACCATTGTCAACACCTGAAGGTAGGCCTATTACCCATTAAGTAAATTACTTAAGGCTCTGTGTCCCATGATGTACGATAAAGAAACTAGTTTTGTCTGGAGTGCCCTTTTAAAGGCAGCATAAGCAGCACTGAAATGAGGTCATTAGGGTATATCGGAATTTGAACCTTTATCGCAGAGTTTGAAAGTAACATGCACACACAACCATATGGTTGTACAAAATCATTTCCCCCCTCATTAGCTTCAAAAACACGTTCTAATGTTTAGGCTGTGTATTCTAGTTATACAGCAATGGCACAGTGATATCAATAAAAAAAAAAAAAAAAGTTACAAACATCAATATTAAATAAACACTACATGATGAATACAGTGAGTATAAATCTACGTGTAAATATACATAAAAAACAACAACCATGCCAATGATTGCATTCCTTTCTACAACATGCAAGTTGTGTCATTCACCCTCACCTCATTTTTTTAATGATATAATCAGGTTTGATAGTGTTTGCTATGAGTAATTTGCATAATTACTAGAGTTTCAAATGTCATTATCTGAGCACCCAATTATTTGAAGCTTAAAAGGCATGTTTAAATTTCCTTTTGCAAAACTGAAAATATGGACTTTGTTCTTTGAAGTTGTACCATTTGAAAGCTATTTTGTGGCATAGTACTGACCCATGCTTAATTACTTAATTTTCAACACCAATGGATCAGTGGAAAAAAAAGTAGTGAACATTTAACATTTTTACTTACAAAAAATCTGATACTGATGATTTACCAAGTTTATCATTGGTTTAGTGGTAAACAAAAGACTGCCGAGTCATTGTGAGATCATAAAACTATATGTCTTTGACATAAAAAAGCATATTCCTTTCTCAATCAGTAATCTTCATGACACAGGTAAACCAAACAGCAATGTTGCAAGTAGAAGCTGAAATAACTTAGATTTAGAGCCATACCTATGCACTACATGAGATATTTACCACAATATATAGGGTTTAAAAGGGAACTGGCTAGATCTATTGCACTGTTAGAAAGGTACACTAATGTGTGGAACTGGGAGTTCATGGGGACCTTGGGGAGTTTTCCCAAGTGTCCCTAACATTAGACCAGATTCTTGATTTAATTGCTTTTTATTGTTATTAGACCAGATTCTAACATTTAACCCCCAACACTAAACAAACTATAAAATTAAATCTTTTTAACCTAATCCACATTACCTATCCTAGGGTTGTAATTAGGCATTATGCGTTAAATCTTCAGGTAAATCTTTTAGTACAAACTAATTTTAAATTCTGTTATTTAAGGATGCATTTAAGGATGCATATTTTATATTCATAGATATTTTCATATGTGCAGATCAATACGCAACAGAAAGAAGAGGTGGTTTCATGTTTCTTGAATTATAATAGCTCCTCTCTATAACCTTGGAACACACTTCCTGTACCATTTAAAAAAAAAAACATGTAGCCACATGTTACCATATGCGGCCAGAAAAGGGAATTTAAATTAAAATAAATTATCAAATAAATACCCTAAACCCAAAACTAACCTTACCCCTAAATTAATCCGTTACATTAATTTTATCCTTACAGTAGCATACATAGCCAATGCTTATAGAGCAGATAGTAGGCTAACAACGCCCTCAGACTTGAATCCTTTAAAAACACTCTGCTTATTCCCTTCAATATTAAACACTTAACCACACGTACAATTTCATTTTAATGCCATATAGCGTTTCATACCACTCAGGACCTGCCAGAGGTATTGCCAAGTAGTAGGTCCTCAGCGTAATATACAATTTATATAAGGACATTAGTTGTTTTGAAATGTGTATGTTCTTCCCATGTCCTTCCCAACTGCCTACAGGTGTTCTTGCTTTCTCCACAATGAAAAAAAAATATTTCTAATAAAATAGGATTTTTGTACTCACCGTAAAATCCTTTTCTCTGAGTTCATGGACGGACACAGCTTCCTCTTGACAAGTGGGTATTATCCTTCATTTAGGAGTGACTAGGTCAGAAAACTTGTAGAAAGTGTTAACACATCAGACCTTATACAGTACCGCCCAGGGGGCGGACCCTCTGGGTATAACCCCTCTCTCTGCACCTCGCAGATCAGTTTGTCAAAAAGCAGTACAAACTTAAAAAAAGGAGGGGTGGGTGCTGTGTCCGTCCATGAACTCAGAGAAAAGGATTTTACGGTGAGTACAAAAATCCTATTTACTCTTTGGTTCATGGACGGACACAGCTTCCTCTTGACAAGTGGGACGTCCCAAAGCAGTGTCAAAAAACGAGGGGTGGGAACAGCATAAAAGTAAACTTCACCCCAAAACAAAACAGAGCTCCTCCCCGAGGAGTTGCAACTCTAAATGGTCACCTGCAAAACTTTGCGGCTGAAAGAAGCATTCGAAGATGCATCTACATCAACCTTGTAGAATTTAGTGAAAGTGTAAGCGGACGACCAATAATTACATAATTGGGAAACAGACGCTTGATGTCGGAAAGCCCAAGAGGCACCTATTGCCCTGATCGAATGCGCCGTGACAGGAAATTGGGGCGCCCGACCCTTTATGGCATAAGCCTGAATCACTATCTGTCGGATCCACCCAGAGATGGTGGCCGACGAGACCGATAGGCCCTCTTGGGACCAGCCACTGAAACAAACAGTGAGTCTGACCTCCGGAACGGAGCAGTAGCAGATAAGTATACTCTCAGAGCTCGGACAACGTCCAAGGAATGCAACGCCGACTCCTTAGGATTCAACGGATGAGGACACAAGGATGGAAGTACAATGTCCTCATTGAGATGAAAAGCCTTAACGACTTTAGGAAGAAAGGAAGGCTGCGGACGCAGCACCACCTTATCCTTGTGGAAGATCAGATAAGGGGCCTTGCATGACAAGGCTGCCAGCTCAGAAACCCGTCTAACTGACGTAACAGGCACCAAAAAGACCACTTTTGAGAAAGTGATAACAAGGGAATTTCCCTAATGTTCTCAAACGGTGACTTCTGAAGCACCGAGAGGACCAGGTTCAAGTCCCACGGAGGTAGTGGGGGACGGACCAGAGGAGCCACATGTCAAACCCCCTGCACAAACGTACTCACGAGAGAGTGAGCCGCCCCTTAATCGTATTTAAGGCAAGTCTTTTTTCCACCCCACGTTGTAGGAACAGCAGGATTCTGGAGACCAAATAAGTACGCGGATGCCACTTCATTTCCTCACACATGGATATGTAGGTCTTCCAAGTGCGATGTTAAACCTTCCTAGAGGACGGCTTCCGAGCACTTTTCATGGTAGAGATCACTGAATCTGACAGGCCCCAGTCTCTCAGAACCTGATTCTCAATAGCCATGCTGTTAAAGCAAGTGACTGTAAAGCAGGATGGAGTATGGGACCTTGCGACAGCAGGTCCTTCCGTAGTGGTAGGCGCCAGGGGACGTCTGCTACCAGACGTACTAGATCGGCTTACCAAGGACGCTGAGGCCAATCTGGAGCCATCGGGGTTATTGCAATTCCCTCTGCCTCCACTCTGCGAAGCAGATGAGGAAGGAGCCTCATGGGAGGGAAGTCATAGATTAGCCGATACTGACCCCACGATGCTACCAACGCACCCGTTGCGTCTGCCCATGGGTCCTTTGTTTGGGCCACAAACCTCAATACCTTCCGATGCCAGGAGATCTACGTCTAGCATGCCCCAGCTTTGGCAGAGGAGCTGGAACACATTCGGGTGTAAGGACCACTCTCCTTGGTAAAGCATTTGGCGACTCAGGTAGTCCGCCTGCCAGTTCTCCACACCCGGAATGTACACGGCCGACAGGGCCGGTACGCTCCTTTCTGCCCACCTCAGGATGCAAGCGGCCTCCGATGCTGCAGCTGAGCTTCTTGTTCCTCCTTGATGATTGACATATGCCACCGCCGTGGTGTTGTCTGATTTGATCCTGACTGGACGCCCTTGCAGCTTCTGAGACCATTTGAAGAGGCACAGCCTGATCGCCCAGAGTTCCAGGACATTGATTGGCAGGCGGGATTCCTCCGGGGTCCAGCGACCTTGCGTCGACTGAACACCCCAGACTCCCCCCCAACCGGTAAGGCTGGCGTCCATCGTGATCACCATCCAGTGAACAGGAAGGAACGACTTCCCAGACAGAAGTGCCGGTGATGTCAGCCACCATACCAGGGAGGTCCTGACTAGGTGGCTTACCCGGATTTGAAAATCCAGGCATGGTTTCAGGAAGGGCACACCAGAAATGTCAATGGCGATATCGGCGCATCTTCGCGCATGCGTGGTAGCGGCACATCAGCGCACGCGTTCATGCGTGATAGCGGTGTGTGCGCGGCGGCGGCTCTTGGCGCCAGATGGGGCTATTTAAAGGGGCTGATGGCTGGGCTCTGTGCTGTTCGGTCTACAGCGTTACCTGAGACCTCTGACCCCTGCTTACCTGTATCCTGCTCCAGCTGACCCTTCCTGGCTTGTTTGACCATTCCTGCTGATCTGCCTGCACCTGACCCTCGGCCTGTGTTGACTACGTTCCTGCCTGCTCCTCCTGCTACCTTGTTGCCAGCCCCTTGCCGAACCTGCCTGTACCTGAGACCTGCCAGCTGCCTAAACCTGCTCATACCTGATCCTGCTCCCGTACTTACCTGCTTGGGACTGGTGTACCCACGCTTCCAGCCCATCTGACCGCACCTGCCTGAGCTCCAGTTGTCAGTCTGTCAGCTGTTTCCGGATCCGTTCCAGTCTCCGTCCCAGCGCGCCACCAGCAACTCTACCAGGCTCTCGTGCGACTCTGCACTCCTGCGCCTCCTGTCTTCACTACCAGGGGCCTCGAGTGAGATGTGTAAGGGAGGCCTCCCTCTGCATAATCAGACTCTTTCACCAGGTACGTGACAGATGGACATTTGTCCCATCTGGACAGAATTTCCTTCTGCAACACTCGAGTGCGATATTGAGCATATGGAACCGCCTCGAAGGAGGCTACCATGAGGCCCAAGACTTGCATGCAAAAATAGAGTGATGACCATCTTTTGGATGTCAACTGCCACACCACAGCCCGAAGGGTCTGCAACTTTTCCACAGGAAGAAAAACCTTTGCCTCTGAGGAATCCAGAATCAACCCCAGATATACTAGGTGTTAAGTCTGCACCAATACTGACTTTTGTGTTTAGCACCCCACCACAGTCTCGGAGAGCCTGACAGGTTATAGACACGCTCATCTCTAATTCTGAGCTTGAAGCGGCCCTCACAAGAAGGTCGTCCAAGTAGCCCATGATAGCGATGCCCCGCTGTCATAGAAGGGCCAGAATCGAGGCGAGCACCTTGGTGAACACCCTGGGTGCCGATGCCAGGCCAAACAAGAGGGCTAAAAAAACTGATAATGGTCCTCCCCGACTGCATAGCACAGAAACCTCTGATGCCTGGAGCATATGGGAACATGCAGGTATGCGTCCTTGATGTCCAAGGACGCCAGAAAGTCCCCTGGATGGAGAGCAGTGACTACAGACCGAACCAACTCCATCCGGAATCTTTGTACCTTCACAAAGCAATTGAGGGCCTTGAGATCCAGGATTGGACAAACCCCATCCTTCTTTGGCACTACAAACAAATTAGAGTAAAACCATTGAAACCGTTCCTGCCCCGGGACAGGAATGATCACCCCGCGTTCCATACAGGGCCTCCCGATGGGTCGGCTGAAGCTGGTGGTTGGAGGGAAAGAATCTGTTCGGCGGACAAGAGAGAACTCTATCTTGTAGCCTGAGGAGATTACTTCGCAAACCCACCGGTCATGGGATCAGAGATGTCCACCGAGTCGTGAATTCGCGAAGACATCCCCCCACCCGAGAGATGGGTGGGGGCAGACCTTAATGCGCACATAGATTTGTCTGCAGGCTGGCTTGTTGGGCTTGCAAAACCAAGGACGCTTTTGTCCCTGAGCAGGCGCTTTATCGACCTGGGATCTTTTACCTGCCTGCACTGAATAACAGTGTGGACCATAAGAAAATGGCAGCAGTTGACAGAGGCCAAAGCGGGCGCGGACCACAAGAAAATGGCCACTGAGCGGCGGTAGATCCATACAGGTGCAAACCACAAGAAAATGCCCGCTGAACAGTCGACAGAGGCCAAGGCGGGCGCGAACCACAAGAAAATGGCCGCCGAGCGATAGATAGAGGCCAAAACAGGCGTGGCCCACAAGAAAATGGCCGCCGACAGCATGGAGGGAGAAAACACACAGGTAAGCAGCACATTGACATATTTAAAGACAGCCTACAGCACAGTCCTGCTCCAGATGGAGTCCCCCAGGTGACCCCCCGCACCCAGCAAACAGCTTTAGCTTGAAGAGCCCAGGAAGGAGGGAAGGCAGAGAGAGAGGAAGGAAAGGGCTAAACCACTTACTTGATCTCTCCAGCAATGTCCAGCCAAGTCTTCCTGCCGAAGCAGGGGAGCTACTTACCTTTCCTGCGTGGATTATGCTGGAAGACATTCCGGACAGATCATCTTCCACGCAGTTACGGAGGTGACTGTTGGCCCGGCATGCTGTAATTGAGCCATAGAGACCAATCATATGCATGCCCTGGAGCATAAGCTCACCGGCCACCCGTGGAGCGACGGGCATGTCGTGGAAAACCCAGCGTGTAGCTAGGGTCGGCACACGTTCGATGGACGAAACTGGGGAGACTACAAGGATCTGGGATCCAGCCTGTCACCCAGTCGGCAGTTGATCGAAGATCGCAGGAACAAAAAACATAGAAACGTAGAAAAAAAAACCCCGGATCAATGGGCCCGAAGGGAGCAATGTCCTTCTCCTATGCTAGGCAGAAAAAAACTGATCTGCAAGGTGCAGAGAGAGGGGTTATACCCAGAGGGTCTGTATAAGGTGTGATGTGTTAACACTTTCTACAAGTTTTCTGCCTAGTCACTCCTAAATGAAAGATAATACCCACTTGTCAAGAGGAAGCTGTGTCCGTCCATGAACGAAAGAGAAAATACATTTCAGACAAAAAATTGGCAGTCTGTTATAATCCTATACTATTTTCATTACAATGGCCTGCATTTTTCAGCCTGTTCGTAAAACAAAGATTGTGGTACTGACTCTGTGGCACTTTGTGGAGTTCTCTCTGCTTATCGTGAGCAGAACGGGTTGTGTGACTGACAGGTCATATGACTGAGCTTTCCTCTTTTCCCCTTCTCATTCATTGCTACTGCACTCTGTTGGCTTCAGACAACCAAAGCCAGTGCAGCCCATTGTAAAGTACAGTACACATGGTTTGATGCAAAGCAGTAACAGTCCATAAGCTAATTAACCTCATAATCTACACCCCATTTCTTTTTTCTTTAAATAAAATACGTTAAATATAGCAAAATATTATATGTTATATGCCTTATCATTTTATGGGTGTTTTTTTGGTGCACAATTACCAATTTACTTATTGCTTAAAATATAAGTAATTATTTGAAGATTGTGACAAACAGATAACATGTTACAAGAAATATTATATACTGTAGATAGATGAAGGCCAAGTCAAGTAACACAGAATCCTGTATTTCTATTTTGTATAGTGTCTTGGTGTTCCAATAATTGCCAAAAAATATTACAGTGATCAATTATTGTGTAATCATGTAAGAAAATGCCAAACAAGATAGAAAAAAGGGCTATTATCGTTGCCAAAAAAAAAACCTAACAAGATGCCAAACCATGTCAGATATTATCTTGTAAGAGGATACTGCTGTTAATAATGTATATAACCCTTCCTTGTTTTGGATTTTTTTAAAGTTACATGTACAGTGGCTCAAGACCGTGGAGAGCCAACTCCTGCAGCCAAGACACAAGAGAGACATAGCCTGAGGCAGAGCATGGTTTGTTATAGTACACAAAAATATTACAAATCACACTTAGATACAGCAGTTTAGTTTTCCAGGATATTATTCTATTCTTTGATATTACTTGGTAATATAAATCTAATTATTTTTCAGCCTAAAAGGCTGTCTCTGAATGTCCTTAACCTCCCTGGCGGTAATCCCGGGTGTGGCTAGGGGTGAGTTTTCCATGCTAAGAGCGGTAACCCCGAGCCAGACTCGGGATTGCATTGCAGGATACAGGGAAGTTACTTACCTTGTTCCCTGGATCTTGCGATGTCCTCCCGCACTGTGTGTGCGAGCTGTCTCCTCGCTCGATCCACACTGCCGAGCTCTGTTCCCTGCGACGTTGCAGCGCACGGGGACGGAGTTCGGCGCCAAATTCAAAAAGTGAAAAACACAGTATACAGGTCCTTCTCAAAAAATTAGCATATTGTGATAAAGTTCATTATTTTCTGTAATGTACTGATAAACATTAGACTTTCATATAATTTAGATTCATTACACACAACTGAAGTAGTTCAAGCCTTTTCTTGTTTTAATATTGATGATTTTGGCATACAGCTCATGACAACCCAAAATTCCTATCTCAAAAAATTAGCATATCATGAAAAGGTTCTCTAAACGAGCTATTAACCTAATCATCTGAATCAACTAATTAACTCTAAACACCTGCAAAAGATTCCTGAGGCTTTTTAAAACTCCCAGCCTGGTTCATTACTCAAAACCGCAATCATGGGTAAGACTGCCGACCTGACTGCTGTCCAGAAGGCCATCATTGACACCCTCAAGCAAGAGGGTAAGACACAGAAAGAAATTTCTGAACGAATAGGCTGTTCCCAGAGTGCTGTATCAAGGCACCTCAGTGGGAAGACTGTGGGAAGGAAAAAGTGTGGCAGAAAACGCTGCACAACGAGAAGAGGTGACCGGACCCTGAAGAAGATTGTGGAGAAGGACTAATTCCAGACCTTGGAGGACCTGCGGAAGCAGTGGACTGAGTCTGGAGTAGAAACATCCAGAGCCAACGTGAACAGGCGTGTGCAGGAAATGGGCTACAGGTGCCGCATTCCCCAGGTCAAGCCACTTTTGAACCAGAAACAGCGGCAGAAGCGCCTGACCTGGGCTACAGAGAAGCAGCACTGGACTGTTGCTCAGTGGTCCAAAGTACTTTTTTCGGATGAAAGCAAATTTTGCATGTCATTCGGAAATCAAGGTGCCAGAGTCTGGAGGAAGACTGGGGAGAGGGAAATGCCAAAACGCCTGAAGTCCAGTGTCAAGTACCCACAGTCAGTGATGGTCTGGGGTGCCATGTCAGCTGCTGGTGTTGGTCCACTGTGTTTTATCAAGGGCAGGGTCAATGCAGCTAGCTATCAGGAGATTTTGGAGCACTTCATGCTTCCATCTGCTGAAAAGCTTTATGGAGATGAAGATTTCATTTTTCAGCACGACCTGGCAAGTGCTCACAGTGCCAAAACCACTGGTAAATGGTTTACTGACCATGGTATTACTGTGCTCAATTGGCCTGCCAACTCTCCTGACCTGAACCCCATAGAGAATCTGTGGGATATTGGGAAGAGAAAGTTGAGAGACGCAAGACCCAACACTCTGGATGAGCTTAAGGCCGCTATCGAAGCATCCTGGGCCTCCATAACACCTCAGCAGTGCCACAGGCTGGTTGCCTCCATGCCACGCCGCATTGAAGCAGTCATTTCTGCAAAAGGATTCCCGACCAAGTATTGAGTGCATAACTGAACATAATTATTTGAAGGTTGACTTTTTTTGTATTAAAAACACTTTTCTTTTATTGGTCGGATGAAATATGCTAATTTTTTGAGATAGGATTTTTGGGTTTTCATGAGCTGTATGCCAAAATCATCAATATTAAAACAAGAAAAGGCTTGAACTACTTCAGTTGTGTGTAATGAATCTAAAATATATGAAAGTCTAATGTTTATCAGTACATTACAGAAAATAATGAACTTTATCACAATATGCTAATTTTTAGAGAAGGACCTGTACATACAGATTATCAAAGCAAGGGTGTATATATACGGCCTTCAATACACCACTCAGCGCCTAGGACTAAAAAGCTGCAACCATAGAGACAGTGGACGTACTGACATATAATGTGATGGCACCAGGATCAGTTAAAATCAATCATATAGCGTAACTCCGTTTATTAATAAAAGTCCCCACACATCAAAACCCCTTTATACATTGAACGTACAAGAATAAATCAAACAATGAGCATAAATTGCACTTCACCGTCACCGCCAGAGAAGGGAGCAGCTCGATGACCGAGCATGTAAACAGGAACTCTCCTTACTTCCGGGTCCGGCTGCTGTGGAGCGCATAGATCACTTCCTGTTGCGTTGTGTAGGTCACGCCCTGACGCGTTTCGTCATATCCTGACTTCGACAGTAAGGAGAGTTCCTGTTTACATGCTCGGTCATCGAGCTGCTTCCTTCTCTGGCGGTGACGGTGAAGTGCAATTTATGCTCATTGTTTGATTTATTCTTGTACGTTCAATGTATAAAGGGGTTTTGATGTGTGGGGACTTTTATTAATAAACGGAGTTACGCTATATGCCCTCTTCTGTTTGTTTTTACCACTCGTGGGAGCCCCCACAGATATGTCATCTCCTAGGCTGATGTTGAGTGCCGAGGTTCATTTGGGTTCTGGTCTATCCACCTTTATCAAGGTGTGTGTTTGACCTCGCTCTGGTGAGTTTAAACCCCTGAGGGGAAGTGTGTTTTCACTGGGTGGACCTGGAGTTTTCGGTGAAGGTGCATGCTGTTTACATCCAAGATCATCTATGGACATTATCAGACACTCTGCACTTTAAATCATCTGCCTGAAACTGTTATTCACTTTTAAGGTGGTGTTGGCCACCCGATTTATACCAACATTAGCGCTGTTTTAGTATATCACTTACACAGATTATCACTGTTTTTATGTTTTTTATACTATGTTTTCTATACATACAGATTACAGTACTGTATCAGATAAATACACATCCCCTTTGTCCCTAGTGGTCTGTCCAGTGTCCTGCATGCAGTTTTATATTATAAAAACTTTTCTTTCTACCTGGAAACTGGAGATTGTCCATAGCAACCAAAAAGTATCCCTTTATGTCACAAGTGGTTTTAGACCAGCTAGAAAACAGCGATAATAAATTAGAATCACTTGCAGAATTGAGCGATAGCGATTTGTGGGGAAATTCGTCATCAAACACTAAATCTAATGACAGCGACAATTCTGCAACTTGCAAATTTCAGTGTTTTTGATTTGATTACATCATTGAATAATTTTTATTATAATTACATTACTATTTGTTATAATTATTTATTATATTATAATTTATGATTTTGTGTTTCAAACTTTATCATACCCGGGATGTCTACTAGACTCTTGTTTGGTCAGGTTTAAGTAAGTAATTACTAAGAATTGCAGGCCTACAATACATAACACCAAATTTCCATGCAAAATAAATGTACCGCTTTTGGTACATAATTCCAGACAGAATCATACTGCCAGGGAGGTTAAGGCTGGGTTCACACTTAATTCGGATGCGGCTCACAGCAGGGGTTCTCAGTTTCAGGGACGAATCAGGCCCGAATACAGACCTGAAATGGAGCTAAAGTCGCACAGGACTCCTGTGCAATCCACTCCACAGCCGCCCTAGAGATGTGTGAACCGGCTTCGCATAAGTGTGAACCCGGCCTAAAGCATTTTCTCCTTTAATCAAAAAAAATAACAAAAAACAAAAAAACAATAAAATAATAATAAAAATGCCCACACCATAGGATTCAACATTCAAGCCCTATTATAGCTATAATGTATCTCAGTCTGCTTTATGATAGCAACTCACAATCAGTTCGCAGAATTATCCACAGTATTAAGCTAATTTACTAAAGGAGTTGAGAATCCTCACATAATAAATTATTCAAATATTTTAATAATCTATCCAATCATGTGCTGATGAAATAAGCAAACATGAATTTGCTTTTCACATGACTGGATAAATGAAGTGAATATTCAAAAAATATATTGTGTAAAGACTATCAACCTCTAGTAAGTTAGGGTTTATTCATCTATTCTGGGTAGACTTGATTTTTTTTTCCAAGACAAAAAGATAACACTCATTTACCATGGCACGTTTCAAAACATGCCATGCAAATATATAGTTGACAGATTTTCACACTTCCTGTGCAACATGTTCTTGAATGTTTTTAGTTTAAAATACACACATTAAAAAAAAAAAATACAATCATTTTTAAAACCACAATTTCTGAGACATACAGGTAAAGTGGTGTATATTAGAGCTGGATACGCATGCACAATTAAAAAACATAACTAGGTATATACACAGCTAGATAATATAAAAAACATAAAAAATGTATAAGTGAAGATGCTAAAGAAAATGCTCTGTTGAGATGTTTTATGAACACGGTGTAACTGTATGATTTATGACGACTTTGGCTTTGACAACGATTTCCATAGACTCACAACAGCAAAGCAGACAATGGCAGCAGATGCCAGAAATTCGTTGTTTATATGACACAGACCACAAATACGCATACCGCTAGTGAAATACAAATGATTGTCGGGTCTTTGTTATATATAGCCTTTACTTGAACCTTTAAGCATATAACCAAAATATAGAATACTAACAGTAAGTATGATGCTAAGACATTTGAAACCTATATAAATAAACCTACGTGTACGCATAATCTTAAGGAAAATGCAACATTTTCCTGAATGTTTAATAATCCCTGAAGATCCAAGGACAGAAGGCTCTCACTCAAAAACATATATAAATATAGGCAAGATAGAAAGAATAGTTTAGTTAATGCACAACACTGTGTGGCAAGGCAGGAGCAAGTAAATATATTGGCAATGACAGACAACCAATTGTGCAGAATAATGCCTGGCAGATTGGCTGATGGTGGCGTTAATTTATGGGTAATGTGAATTTCTTTTCAGTAAACACAATGAAAGAATGTATACATAGTTCAGATTAGAAACGTGTAAAGTCATCATAGGAGCAGAATCAGAGAGTGCTAGATTCCAGACCAATGACACAATATACACACTACAACAATCAGTATGGACGAGTGAGGAAAGTTGAAGCAGAGCAAACCACTGAATCTATGAAACGGAAAGTCAAAAATACAACCTGAGAAAAGGAGGGGGCAGCAATCCAAATGTCCTGGAAGAAAAATGTGTGATTTGTTTCATCAGCCTGTTTCTTTAGAAGAGATAAAGTCATGTGATACATGAACAGAACTGCCATGGCTCAGACAAACACACAGCATCCTTGCATTACAATTAAAAACGTCACTGAATTTCACACAGTACACAGCAGTTATGGCGTGTTAAAAGCAATGGGTTGCAATTAACACAAAAAAAAAAAAGCACATAGACTAACTAATAGCATGGTCTGGTAGCATGAAAAAATAAGTTTAGATGGAGGTGTTATGTGAAATAGATGTAACAAAAACATAATTTTCTGTCCTCCTATTGTGTTCATCTGTAAAAAAAAGTAGTTCCACACTTCTCCTAATACTTATCTGTTCCTTGCAGGTATAGGTCACTGCTACACACAAGAAAACTGCGATTCACTTTGGGGGCACATGACCATATTTATCACAACTATGTCTTACTAATCCATCTTCACTCACTTACCCTATTGGGCAGCAACACCAAGTCCATACACATCGCCATCTAATTGCAGTATTAAAATCCATAAATACATTTTAAAATACTATTCTATTTAACCATAAGTAATTATGTACAGAAGACGAATTACAAACAAAAGACAGCCTATTTTTGATCACATGATAAACACTACACATTGCATCTCTGTGTTTGGGGTAGAGAAAAAAATACTTTTGCAAGTCAGATCTTTTTCTAAAGTGCAACAAATCTACTTCATAATTCTGTCTTCAGAACATGGTCAATTTACAGTGCCTTGAAAATGTATTCACACCCCTTGAAATTTTCCACATTTTGTGAACCAAAAACGTAAATGTATTTTATTGGGGTTTTATGTGATAGAACATTACAAAGTGGCACATAATTGTAAAGTGGAAAGAGAACGATAAATGGTTTTTACATTTTTTTTACAAATAAACATAGGAAAAGTGTGGCGTGCATTTTTATTAAGCCCCCTTTACTCTGATACCCCTAACAAGGGAAGAGCCGAACACCCCCCCCCCCGGTTCGGTTCGCACCAAATATGCGAACAGTAAAAAAATTAGTTTGCACACGGTTAAAATCTTTGGGACACGAACCTGAAAAATAAAAAGTGCTAATTTTAAAGGTTAATATGCAAGTTGTTGTCAAAACGTGTTTGAGGATCCGGGTCCTGCCCCAGGGGACATGTATCAATGCAAAAAAAAGTTTTAAAAACTGACGTTTTTTCGGGAGCAGTGATTTTAATAAAGCTTAAAGTGGAAACAATAAAAGTGAAATATTCCTTTAACCACTTAAGCCCCGGACCAGAGTAGGTTAAGGACCAGAGGTGTTTTCAGAATTTGGCACTGCGCTGCTTTAACTGGAAATTGTGCGGACATGCAATGTTGTACCCAAACGAAATTTGCGTCCTTTTCTTCCCACAAATAGAGCTTTATTTTAATAGTATTTGATTGCCTCTGCGTTTTTTTGTTTTTTTTTTGCGATATAAACGGAAAAAGACTGAAAATTGTGGAAAAAAATTATATTTTCTAATTTTTGTTATAAGAAAAATCTAATAAACTCAATTTTAGTCATACATTTAGGCCAAAATGTATTCAGCCACATGTCTTTAGTAAAAAAAATGTCAATAAGCGTATATTTATTGGTTTGCGCAAAAGTTATAGCGTCTACAAACTAGGGTACATTTTCTGAAATTTACACAGCTTTTAATTTATGACTGCCTATCTCATTTCTTGAGGTGCTAAAATGTCAGGGCAGTACAAAACCCCCCCAAATGACCCCATTTTTGAAAGAAGACACCCCAAGGAAATTGCTGAGTGGCATGTTGAGCCCATTGAATATTTTTTTTTTGTCCCAAGTGATTGAATAATGACTAAAAAAATTACAAAAAATTAAAATTACAAAAAGTTGTCACTAAATGATATATTGCTCACACATGCCATGGTTATATGTGGAATTGCACCCCAAAATACATTTTGCTGCCTCTCCTGAGTACGGGGATACCACATGTGTGGGACTTTTTAGGAGCCCATCCACGTACGGGACCCCGAAAACCAAGCACCGCCTTAAGGATTTCTAAGGGCACAAATTTTTGATTTCACTCCTCACTACCTATCACGGTTTCGAAGGCCATAAAATGCCAAAATAGCACAAAACCCCCCCAAATGACCCCATTTTGGAAAGTAGACACCCCATTTGCTGAGAGGCATGGTGAGCATTTTACAGCTCTCATTTGTTTTTGAAAATAAATAAATAAAATAATTTTTTTTTATTTTTTTTCAATTTTCAAAACTTTCTGACAAAAAGCGAGATCTGCAAAATACTCACCATACCTCTCAGCAAATAGCTTGGGGTGTCTACTTTCCAAAATAGGGTCATTTGGGGGGGTTTTGTGTCATCTGGGCATTCCATGGCCTCCGAAACTGTGATAGGCAGTGAGGAGTGAAATCAAAAATTTATACCCTTAGAAAGCCTGAAGGCGGTGCTTGGTTTTTGGGGTCCCGTACGCGGCTAAGCTCCCAAAAAGTCTCACACATGTGGTATCCCCGTACTCAGGAGAAGCAACAGAATGTATTTTGGGGTGTAATTCCACATATGCCCATGGTATGTTTGAGCAATATATCATTTAGTGACAACTTTGTGCAAAAATAAATAAATAAATAAATTGTCTTTTTTCCGCAACTTGTGTCAACATATAAAATATTCCATGGACTCGACATGCCTCTCAGTATATAGCTTGGGGTGTCTACATACATTCCAAAAAGCCAGATCTGAACAGCCCCACCCAGGGGGGCGGTCCCTCCGGACATAACCCTCCCACTGCAATCAGCAGACCTCAGTTCGTAACAAAGCAGTACAAACCTTGAAAAGAAGGGTGGGTGCTGTGTCAGTCCATGGACGTCCGAGAAACGGATTTTACGGTGAGTACAAAAATCCTATTTTCTCTTATCGTCCATGGACTGACACAGCCTCTCTTACACTTTACACATGGGATGTCCCAAAGCAGTGTCAAGAGGTATGGGAGCAGTATAAATGGAAAACCAAAAACTTCACTCCAAACAAGGCAGAGCTCCTCAACGGAGGAGTTGCAACATTAAACAGCGGCCTGCAACACCTTGCGGCCGAAGGAAGCATCCGAAGATGCAGCCACATCAACCTCATAGAACCTAGAAGAGGTATGAACGGACGACCAGGTCACCGCCTTGCACACTTGTGCAACCGAAGCTCGATGCCGGAAAACCCAGGAAGCACCAATTGCCCTGTGTGACAGCAGGAAGGTAAAGTCACCTGGTTGCATCCAGGGGGGTAGATATATTTCGCCCAGATTCAGGCTTTACGCCGACTTATACAACTAGGTGGAGAGTTGTATAAGCCCAGCTGAGGCTAGTGGGCTCATGGATGACTCATACCTCTAGGGAGAGTGTGGGGCGTCGTGCAGACAGGGAGTTGATGAGACCAGCTGAAGCTTGTCAGCTCATTTAGGCCTCTATAAGAACTCCCAGATTCATTAGGTGTTAGCTCATGCCTGGACCCAGACCTGTGTGGACTGTCTAGGGAGAGTGAACCCCGGTGCGGTGAGTCAAAGCCTGTGTGGCTATTTGCTTGGACATTTAAAACCAGGGACTTAGGGACTAGGACAGCACTAGGCTGATCCCAGTTGTTAGTTAGGAAACCTGTATGTTTAGTCAGAGGTCAAGTTGACCAGGATTTATTTTGTTTATGTTTCTTTTGCTTTGCTGTGTTTTGTCACTGTAAATAGAAAATAAACCGCACCTTTTTGATTTTGAAAACCACAACCTCCGTTTGCTGGGCCTGTTTTGTGTGGGGAGCCCATCCCGGGGGTCACACACACCCGCTGCCGAGCTAACCCCCTCACACCTGGTAGAATGTGCCGTAACCGGAAGGGGAGGCGCCCGCCACTTGAGGGCATAGGCCTGTATAACGGTCTGTCTGATCCACCTAGAAATGGTGGCAGACAAAACCGCTTGGCCCTGTTTTGGACCAGAGACAGACACAAACAGTGAGTCATACTTCCGAATAGAAGCAGTAGCAGACAGGTACACCCGCTAGGCACGTACCATATCCAATGTGTGAAGCGCAAACTCTCTGGGATGCGATGGGTGAGGACACAAGGACGGGAAGACAATGTCCTCATTTAGGTGAAAGGCCGAGACCACCCTTGGCAAAAAAAGAAGGTCGCGGACGCAACACCGCCTTATCCTTATGGATGACCAAATAGGGCGACTTGCAGGACAAGGCCGCCAACTCAGACAACCGTCTAACAGAAGTAATGGCCACTAAGAAGGCCACCTTCTGAGACAAGGTCAAGAGGGGAATATCTCTGATATTTTCAAAGGGAGGCTCCTGGAGAACCGAGAGCACCAAATTCAGATCCCAAGGAGGGAAAGGAGGTTTCACAGGAGGGAGCACATGGCGAACCCCCTGCACAAAGGTGCTAACCAAGGAATGACCCGCTAGCGGTCACTGAAAGAAGACGGCCAAGGCCGAAATCTGACCCCTAATGGTACTCAAAGCAAGCTTTTGGGTCAGACCCCATGCTAGAACTGCAGGATTCTGGGGACGGAATACGTCCGTGGATGCCAGTCCAGCTTTTCGCACATAGCGATGTAAGCTTTCCAGGTACGGTGATATATCTTACTGGCGGAAGACTTCCGTGCCCTTAACATGGTCGAAATGACCGAATCCGAGAGACCTCGGTCTCTCAGCACCTGGCTTTCAACAGCCATGCCGTTAAGCCAGTGACTGTAAAGCAGGATGAAATATAGGACCTTGAGACAGAAGGTCCTCCCTCATTGGCAACCGCCATGGAACGTCCACGACGAGACGTACCAGATCGGCGTACTAATGACGCATAGGCCTATCCGGCGCAAGGAAAATCACCGGAATCCCCTCGGTCGCCACCCTGCGCAGCAGACGAGGAAGCAGTGATAATGACCCCATGGGCCACCAACGCATCTGAGGCAGCCGCCCAAGGATCCCTGAACCTGGCCCCAAACCTCGACACCTTGCGATTGAATCAAGAGGCCATCAGGTCCACATCCGGGATGCCCCACCGGCGGCACAGAATTTGAAAAAACCTCCGGGTGCAAGGACCACTCTCCCTGATCCAGCGTCTGCCGACTCAGATAGTCCGCCTGCCAATTGTCTACGCCCGGAATGTAGACGGCCGACACGCTTCTTTTGGCCCACCTTAGGATGCGGGCGACTTCTGAAGCCGCAGTTGAGCTCCGAGTCCCCCCTTGATGATTGACATCCGCCACCGCCGTGGCGTTGTCCAAATGGATCCTGAGGGAGCGATTCTGTAGTCTCTCCGACCACGAGGAGCGGCACAGTCTGATTGCCCGTATTTCCAGAACATTGATCGGTAAACGGGCTCGTCCAGAGTCCAAAGCCCTTGGGCTGACAGGACTCCCCAGACTCCACCCCAGCCCGTCAGGCTGGCGCCCGTCATGATCACTGTCCACTGGATGGGGAGGAATGACTTCCCGTACCGAAGAGTCAGGGATCTCAACACCCACGCCAGGGACGCCCTGACTGGGTGACTCACCTGGATCTGAAGATCCAAGGACAACAGGGATTTGTCCCAAGTGGACAGGATCTCTTTCCGTAATGCCCGTGTGTGTGTGATTGGGCATACGGAACGGCCTCGAACGAGGCCACCCTGAGTCCCAGGACTCTCATGCAAAAACGGATTGACGACCATTTTTGGGACGTCAGGACACGCACTGCAGACTGGAATGTCAGTAACTTTTCCAGGGGTAGGAATACCTCCGCCTCCAAGGAATCCAGGATCAGACCTAGATACTCCGAATGCTGAGTCGGGACCAGGACCGACTTCTGAATGTTCAGGAGCCACCCAAAGTCCCTGAGGGTATGACTGACGATAGTCACACTTTCTTCTAATTCCAAGCCATTGTCTGCTCTTAGAAGAAGATCGTCCAGATAGCCCACGATAGCAATGTCTCGCTGTCTCAGCAAAGCTAGAACCGGAGCAAGCACCTTGGTAAAACACCTTTGGTGCCGAGGCTAGGCCGAAGGGAAGAGCCACAAATTGATAGTGGACTTCGCGATCGCAAAGCGCAGAAACTTCAGGTGACTTGCGCATATCGGAACATGCAAGTAGGCGTTCTTGATGTCCAAGGACGCCAGAAAATCCCCTTGATGGAGTGTAGCGATCACCGTGCGAATGGATTCCATGCGGAACTTTTGCACCTACACAAAGGCATTCAGGCCTTGAGGTCCAGGATTGGCCGAGCCCCGTCCTTTTTTGGCACTACAAACAGATTATAGTAGAACCCCTGAAACCTCTCTTGAGACGAAACCGGCACAATCACTCCAGACCTGATCAAGAGGGCCGCCGGATGGGCAGGAAGGAGATGGAGATTTGAGGGAAAGAATCTGTCTGGGGGCCAGAAACAAAACTCTATCCAGTGTCCTGAGGTGACCACCTCGCACACCCACCGGTCGGAGATCCGGGAGGTCCACCGAACCGTGAACCTGCAAAGACGCCCCCCCAAGAGTCGGGCAGGGGCAAGACTTCAAGTGGCGGCGGGCTTGGGAGCTTGCTTGGTAGGCTTACGCACCCCCAGGGACGCTTATGTCCCCCAGCCGCACTCTTTTCAGTCTGGGTGGGCTTACCCGTGGAATCTGACTGACGAAAAAAAACTTCTTCTTTGCCGGAAAGAAAGGGCCCGGCCTACGGTGGGGCTCCTTTTCCATAACAGACTGAGGAAGGAAGGAGCTCTTACCCCCTGTGACATCCATAATAATGTCATCCAGGGCGGCCCCAAACAGTCTACCGCCCTTAAAGGGCAAGTCAGCCAGGAGCTTTTTGGAAGCTAGGTCGGCCGACCAGCATTTCAGTCAGATAAGGCGGCGCAGCACCACAGCAGAGATAGAGGCTCCAGATATTAAAGGGGCCGCATCCAAAGTGGCGTCGCACACAGAGACTAAACCCTGCGCAAGTTGATGAGCCAGGGCAATAGTCTCAGGAGGGAGATTATGCTCCTGTACTGTCTGGTGCAAAATCTTTGCCCATCCTGTGAGTGTCTGAGACACAAGTGTCGCCGCCACTATAGGGCGTAGGGCAGACCCCAATAAGGTAAACACAGTTCTACTCACCACCTCTGACCTCCTGTCAGAGGGATCCTTAAATGCAGGAGTCCCTTCCATTGGGAGCGTGGTAGCCTTATTCAAACGGGCGACCGGAGGGTCGACCACTGGGGGGAGAGACCACTTCTTAACCAGGTCCTCCTCAAAGGGGTACCTTAAGGCTAGGCGGAGCGGGACTGTCAAAGTCTTCTGCGGCTTAGCCCAGACTTGGTCAATGAATGTATCAAAAAAAGCACATATGGAAAAACCTTTTTTGAAGAAACGGCTTTAAAGGAACCAAAAGGAGACAGCATCCACCTGAGGTTCCTCAGCCTCAACATTCAGCTTGAGAGTGTCTCTCACAGCATCAATGTGATCACTTACAAGCACCCTGTCAGTTTTTTAGAACTGGGGTCTTCCTCACAAGGAATGTCCTGTTCAAAAAACATGAAAATAGGCCCATATCTGAGACAGAGCACTCCCCTACAGGAGAATGTGTGGGGAGGGGGCGCTTTACAGCTCCCTTGCGCTCTCACACCGCTTCCATCCTGAAAAAGATGATTCCAGGACTGCCGACAACAAGTCCCTAGGGACCGCAGGTGCAGGAGCACTGCCAGTTGCCTCTGACAAGTGTGGAGAAGCAGGTGAACCAGACTCCATACCGCCACCGTCTGAGACCTTATACAATACTACAGTGAATATACAGTCCACCCACTGGCTGCGCTGAGGCTGAGGAGGGGATACCCAGAGGACTCACCAACTTTTAAGGACCGCTCAGTTCCGCTGTACGAAAACCGCGCTGCAGCGCGAGTGAAGCCTGAGGAGAGAGTGTGAAGAGATTTTGAGGAGATTCGCGCCACAGCAGTGCTGATAGAGGCCGAAACCGAAAGCGCCGCGGCTTCAAGAAAATGGCCGCCGGCCGCATGTATTACTGCGCCATTGACCCACGGCAAGATGGCCGCCGAGCGCGATTTTTAAAATCACCACACAGCGCTAATGGCGCACACAATGAAGTCCAAACACTCACACACCAAAACACTACTCCTTTCCCAGAGTCCACCCACTACACAGACATGAGCGCCCCCCGCCAGGCCAGAGCGACCCCCAAGTACCCCCACACAGCGTGTTGCCTGTAAAGTCCTACCTTGTTTTACTCTTCCTTGAGTAACAAACCAATTTACCCCCACACAGCACAGCACCAGTACAGGGTGCAGAGAGCAGCATAACAGGGGGAGACAGGGAGAAACCCCCCATATAAAGAAACACAGCCAGCATGTACTCACCTGCAGCAGGAGAGACTACTTACCCGTCCCAGAGGGACCCACTGGCTTGTTTCAGACAGACCTATCACAGAGTAGCACTGAGTAGCTGTCGGTTCGGTCTGCCGCGAAAGATACAGACAGGTATTGTTCAATCTTGAGCGAACCGCGGAAGCATAAAAGCAACCCGGCCACCCCAGGAGTCATGGGGTATGTCGTGAACTGAGTCTCACGCACACAAGGCGAGGATCAGCACGCTCGATGGTCAGACAGGAAAGTCTACGAGGATACCAGTGCACCCAACCTGTTGCCCAGCCGACAGTTGATTGAAGGTCTCCAAAATAAAATAATAAAATTCCCAAAGGAATAAAATTTAAAAATAAAATCTTCCAGGAGACTGGCTCCTGAGAGAGCCACGTCTTCTCCTTCTGCTAGGCAAAAAAAACGGAGGTCTGCTGACTGCAGTGGGAGGGTTATGTCTGGAGGGACCACCCCCCTGGGTGGGGCTGTTCAGCTCTGGCTTTTTAGAATGTATGTATAACATTTCACATTCTGCCTAGGTCTCCTCCTGCAAGCAGGGACATAACCCACGTGTTAAGTGTGAGAGGCTGTGTCAGTCCATGGACGATAAGAGAAAAGTAATTTAAAACTACTCGCGGCTATTAATGAATTGTCGGTCCCAGCAATACCGATCAAAGTTATTGAAAAAAATGGCAGGGGTTTGCCCCCCAGTCCATTACCAGGCCCTTTGGGTCTGGGAATGAGGAAGCCTGGGGGTTACACAAGGACGTGGATGGGTTACCCTCAGCTACATAAGCTACATAAGAGCCGTCAGGCTTGCGCCGCGTCATTGGTCGGGTGCCTTCGGTGGAGGCAGGATTCTGTGCGTGTTCCTCGCTGGAGTCGCGGAGATCATCCATCGCTGGAGAACGAGAATTGGACTACATCGCTGGAGATCGAAGATGGATTTATTTGATTACATCGCTGGAATCTCTTTTATATTTTTAATTTTTACATTTTTAATAAAGGACTTGTCCCATACCGTCTTCTGTGGTTTTTAACATTTTGACACTTTTTTTGTGAAATGGTAGGGGTAAAATGTACCCCTTACCAATTCACATAGGGTGGGGGGCCGGGATCTGGGGTCCCGTTTGTTAAAAGGGGCTTCCAGATTCCGATAAGCCCCCCGCCCGCAGACCACCACAACCACCGGGCAAAGGTTGTGGGGATGAGGGCCCTTGTCCCCATCAACATGGGGACATCCTCCCTATGTTGAGGGCATGTGGCCTGGTAAAATTCAGGAGGGGGGGGGCGCTCTCTCGTCCCCCCCTCTTTTTCTGCGACCTGCCAGGTTGCATGCTCGGATAAGGGTCTGGTATGGATTTTTGGGAGGAGCCCACACGCCATTTTTTTTTTACATTTTGGAGCGGGGTTCCCTTTAACCACTTAAGCCCCGAACCATTATGCAGGTTAAGGTCCAGAGGTGTTTTCAGAATTTGGCACTGCGCTGCTTTAGCTGGAAATTCTGTGGACATGCAATGTTGTACCCAAACGAAATTTTGCGTCCTTTTCTTCCCACAAATAGAGCTTTCTTTTAATGGTATTTGATTGCCTCTGCGATTTTTTTTTGGGCGATATAAACGGAAAAAGACTGAATTTTTTAAAAAAATATATATATTTTCTACTTTTTGTTATAAGAAAAATCAAATAAACTCAATTTTAGTCATACATTTAGGCCAAAATGTATTCAGCCACATGTCTTTAGTAAAAAAAATGTCAATAAGCGTATATTTATTGGTTTGCGCAAAAGTTATAGCGTCTACAAACTAGGGTATATTTTCTGAAATTTACACAGCTTTTAATTTATGACTGCCTATCTCATTTCTTGAGGTGCTAAAATGGCAGGGCAGTACAAAACCCCCCCAAATGACCCTATTTTTGAAAGAAGACACCCCAAGGAAATTGCTGAGAGGCATGTTGAGCCCATTGAATACTTTTCTTTTTTTGTCCCAAGTGATTGAATAATGACAAAAAAAAAATGATATATTGCTCACACATGCCATGGTTATATGTGGAATTGCACCCCAAAATACATTTTGCTGCTTCTCCTGAGTACGGGGATACCACATGTGTGGGACTTTTTAGGAGCCTAGCCGTGTACGGGACCCCAAAAACCAAGCACCGCCTTAAGGATTTCTAAGGGCACAAATTTTTGATTTCACTCCTCACTACCTATCACAGTTTCGAAGGCCATAAAATGCCAAAATAGCACAAAACCCCCCCAAATGACCCCATTTTGGAAAGTAGACACCCCAAGCTATTTGCTGAGAGGCATGGTGAGTATTTTACAGCTCTCATTTGTTTTTGAAAATGAAGAAAGAAAATAATTTTGTGCCATCTGGGCATTCCATGGTCTCCGAAACTGTGATAGGCAGTGAGGAGTGAAATCAAAAATGTATACCCTTAGAAAGCCTGAAGGCGGTGCTTGGTTTTTGGGGTCCCGTACGCGGCTAGGCTCCCAAAAAGTCTCACACATGTGGTATCCCCATACTCAGGAGAAGCAACAGAATGTATTTTGGGGTGTAATTCTACATATGCCCATGGCTTGTTTGAGCAATATATCATTTAGTGCCAACTTTGTGCAAAAAAAATAAAATAAATAAATAAATTGTCTTTTTTCCGCAACTTGTGTCAACATATAAAATATTCCATGGACTCGACATGCCTCTCAGTATATAGCTTGGGGTGTCTACTTTCCAAAATGGGGTCATTTGGGGGGGTTTTGAACTGTCCTGGCATTTTATACACAACATTAGGAAGCTTACATCCACTCTTCTAACCACTTGAAGACAAAGCCCTTTGTGACACTTTTTGTTTACATGAAAACATATTTTTTTTTTAAGAAAATTATGTTGAACCCCCAAACATTATATATATTTTTAAAACAAAGGCCCTACAGATTACATGGTGGGTGTTGCATTTTTTTTCCACACAGTATTTGCGCAGCGATTTTTCAAACACATTTTTTGGGGAAAAAATACACTTTTTTAAATTGTAATGCACTAAAACACACTATATTGCCCAAATGTTTGATGAAATAAAAAAGATGATCTTAGGCCGAGTACATAGATACCAAACACGACATGCTTTAAGATTTCGCACAAATGCGCAGTGGCGACAAACTACATACTGTAAAGGCTTAAAAGCCTTTACAGGTTACCACGTTAGATTTACAGATTTTACTGCTAAAATGACTGCCCTCGATCTGACCTTCGTGGTGATACCTCACATGCATGATGCAATTGCTGTTTACATATGATGCCAGACCGACGCTTGCGTTCGCCATTGCGCAAGAGCAGGGCGGGACAGGGGTGCTTTTTTATTTTTTTATTAATTTTGCTTTTTTATTTTATTTTTAAACTGTTCCTTACATATTTATTTATTTTTTATCATTTTTTATTGTTATCTCAAGGAATGTAAATATCCCGTATGATAGCAATAGGTAGTGACAGGTACTCTTTTTTTGAAAAAACTGGGGTCTATTGGACCCTAGATCTTTCCTCTGCCCTCAAAGCATCTGACCACACCAAGATCGGTGTGATAAAATGTTTTCCCAATGGTGCTTTTTATATCCGGGGGGGGGGGGGGACATTCCATATTGTGATCACTGGTGAAAGGGTAACTAGGGGCAATCAGGGGTGTAAACCTTTGTTAGGTAATATATGGGGGTACCTGACGCTATAAAAACCTGTCGGGGACCCTAAATAACAAAATAACTGGCTAACCAGTGTCACCAGTAACACTTATACGGTGATCACTGGTGAAAGGGTTAACTAGGGGCAATTAGGGGGTTAAAACCTTTATTAGATAATATATGGGGGTACCTGACGCTATAAAAACCTGCGGCGAACCTAAAAAAAATAACTGGCTACCTATCGGCATCACCGACACTAAGACAGCGATCAGAAAAACGATCGCTTAGTGACACTGGCAAAAGGGGGTGAAAGGGTTACCTGGGGGGGCGATCAAGGGGTTAAACATTTATTAGGGGGGTGGGTTAGGGGGCTACACTGGACCTAAAACACTCTGCCCTGACACTTTTACAGTCACAAATGTCACTGATTGCAGTGATCAGTAAATAAATGGTCACTGCAATCAGTGACACTGTGACTGGGGGGTGATCTGGGGGTGTCTGGGGGGCGATCGTGTGCCTATGTGTGTGGTGTCAGTGTGCCGTTTAGTGCACTAACCTGTGTCTTCTCTCATGCGGCACTCGGTATATGTGAGCGCCGCATGACAGATGACATCACTTCCTCCTGCCTGTGTAAACATTACACAGGCAGAGGAAGCTTTTCATTCGCCGGGAGCGATCGCGAGGGGGTGGCCGGAAACGAATGGCCGTCCCCTCATCACGGATCGCTCCCGGAACGATGCCGACCGCTCACTGCATAGAAGGGGGGTCCGATGGGACCCCCAACTATACGAAGGCAGGCACGTACAGGTACGTGATTGTGCCTGTCCGTGCCATTCTGCCGACGTATATATACAGTGAGCGGTCGTTAAGTGGTTAAAATCCATACCAGACCTGAAGGGTCTGGTATGGATTTTTGGGGGGAACCCCACGCCATTTTTAAAAACAAAAATGGGGCAGGGTTCCCCTTAATATCCATACCGGCCTGAAGGGCCTGATATGGAAATTTGTGGGGACCCCCACGCTTTTTTTTTGGGGTTCGGGAAACATGCGCTACTTTACAGGCATACTATAGACACCCCCCAGGTATGAAATTTAAAGGAATATTTCACTTTTATTGTTTCACTTTAAGAATTATTAAAATCACTGCTCCCAAAAAAATATCAGTTTTTAAAACTTTTTTTGCAACTGCTGGGCTCTGAGGAAGAAGGTTGTCCTTCGAAACGCGTCAGCCGGCAGTGGTCTTTGTCAATCCCTCTGTGACTATTTGGAGTGTATTTGGGTCTGACTCATTGCTGCTACTTGTGGAAACTATATACATTGCGAGCCATTCACCTACATTTGTGAGTAGTTTTCCTGTTTATCTATTTTTAATAAAATCCATCCAAAGGATAATGCACTAGGCTGGTGCGCCCTTCTTTTTTTTCTCGTTTATAAAAAAATATCCCAAGCTTTGAACATCTCACGGAGCACTGTTCAATCCATCATCCGAAAATGGAAAGAGTATGGCACAACTGCAAAGCTACCAAGACATGGCTGTCCACCTAAACTGACAGGCCGGGCAAGGAGAGCATTAATCGGAGAAGCAGCCAAGAGGCCCATGGTAACTCTGGAGGAGCTGCAGTGATCCACAGCTCAGGTGGGAGAATCCATCCACAGAATAACTATTCGTCGTGCACTCGACAAATCTGGCCTTTACAGAAAAGTGGCAAGAAAAAAGCCATTGTTGAAAGAAAGCCGTAAGAAGTCTTGCTTGCGAGAAACCACGTGGGGGACACAGCAAACATGTGGAAGGTGTTCTGGTCAAATGAGACCAAAATTGTACTTTTTGACCTCAAAAGCAAAACGCTATGTGTGGCGGAAAACTAAAACTGCACATCACCCTGAACACACCATCGTGAAACATGTTGGTGGCAGCATGATTTTTTGGGGATGCTTTTCTTCGGCAGGGACAGGGAAGCTGGTCAGAGTTCATGGATGAAGCCAAATACAAGGCAATCTTAGAAGAAAACCGTTTAGAGTCTGCAACAGTCTTGAGACTAGGGCAGAGGTTCACCTTCCAGCAGGACAACAACCCTAAACATACAGCCAGAGCTACAATGGATTGGTTTAGATCAAAACATATTCATGTGTTGGAATGGCCCAGTCAAAGTCCAGACCTAAATCCAACTGAGAATCTCAACGCGCTCCATCCAATCTGACAGAGCTTGAGCTATTTTGCAATGAAGAATGGGCAAAAAATTCACTGTCTAGATATGCAAAGCTGGTAGAGACATACCCAAAAAGGCTTGCAGCTGTAATTGCAGTGAAAGGTGGTTCTACAAAGTATTGACTCAGGGGGGCTGAATACAAATGCACGACACACTTTTCACATTATCTGACAGCTCTTTAATAACTAAGGGGCGGGGCCACCTGGTGATGTCACCAGGTGGCACTGCCTCTCGTGAACTCACTGACCCAGCATGCCCTTAACCGATGGCGTCACAAGGGTGCTGGTCATCCGGAGACATCACCGGGTGGCCCTGCCCCTTAATTATTTAAAAGCTGTCAGATGGTGGGAGCCTTTGTTGGGACCAGAGTTTTTTTTTTTTTTTCTTGGGTTGGAAGTGGGCATCGTGATTGATGATGGATCTACACAGGGGGACATTTTTTTTTAAAGGACTTATTAAAAACTTGTGTTGTCTTTTTATTTAATTTTTTGGTAAATGACTAAGGGTACTATGTGCCCCTACTCATTCACATGGGGGGGGGGGCGGGATCTGGGGACGCCCTTGTTAAAGAGGGGTTTTAGATTCCGATAATCCCCCCACCCACAGACCCCCAAAACCACCAGCCAGGGCTGTGGGAAAGAGGCCCTTGTCCCCATCAACATGGGGGGACAAGGTGCTTTGATAGGGAGCCCCCCTGCCCCAAAGCTCCCCCTCATGTTGAGGGCATGTGGTCTGGTATGGTTCACGAGGGGGGATCGCTCGCTTAACCCACCCTCCCTTTTCTGGCCTGCCAGGCTAAATGCTCTGATATGGTCAGGTATTGATTTTTGGGACCACCAGGCAATTTTTTTACATTTTGGCATGGGAGTTCTCCTCAAAATCCATTCCAGTCCTAAAGGTCTGGTATGGATTTGGGGGGAACCCCACGCTTTAAAAAAAAATATGGCGTGGGGTTCCACTTAAAATCCATACCAGACCCAAAGGACCTGGTGTGGATTAGGGGGGACCCCCCCATGCCCTTTTTTACATTCAGTAAGTCACTCATTCATTGTTAAGGGCACGGAAGCTGGCTTCCAGGCCCGCTCCTTAACTATTCACTGATTGTTAAGGACTCCGGCGACCTCCACTTATAAAGAAAAAAAAATCACTCTGCTAAATGCTGGACACTGGCGTATAGCAGAGTTTAGGAGCTGTCAGCATTTTTCTGGCAAAACGCTGCTGCTCCAGATTGTGCTGGCAAAGATTTTTTTTCCGCCACTACACTCTCCTGCCAAAGAACGCGGATAAAAGCCTACGTGCGCATGAACACATAGGTTAACATGCAGGGAAGTTTAGAGGCAGTTGAAAAAACAAAAATGTCTGCCGCCCAAAACAGCAGCTGTATAAATGCCTAGTGTGCATGAGGGCCTAAGGCTGTCCATATAGCCAATGAGCTGATCAGAAAGAAAACGGTCATTCACAAGGTGGATGGAGAAATCCTCCTTGAAGTGTAAATGTATTCTGACAGTGGGGACTCTTCTGCTGTCAGAACACACTGATCAGCGCTGCAGCTGCTGATTGAATGAAAAATTTCCAACATCCTGTTCAACAAAAGTTGATCTTTAGATGGTCATACGGTGATCAAAATTCATCCAGTCCCTGTGGAACTAGACACATTTCAATATATCTATGACCAGTTTCACTCCAACCAATTTTTTTTTCTACACTTGGACACAATTGGGAATGGGTTAGGTGCTTTATAAGGCATTTACTACTGACAGATATAGTATATTTCCTAGCCAAGATACTGAAATAATAAGCTTGTAGAGATTTTAGTCCTTCCCCCACTTTATAAAAATAGATAGATACAAGCTTTGGCTGGAGTTCCATTTTAAAGGCAGCAAAAGAAACAAGGCAATGAGGTCATCAGGGAAACTTTAAACATCATAGGCGAATATTTAAAATAACAGTATCACAATTAAAAAAAAAAAATGAAATACACCAGTTAGGTAGTACAATTTCTACTTTTTGGTCATTAAGGGAGACAGACAAATAATTTTAGAGCCCTGAAGGGTAACATTATTTAATTCAATAGCATTTAACTGCCATTTTTTCTTATGCTGCTGAAAAATATTGATAACTGTGGCAGCCAATCACAGTGGTCACATGATTGCCGATCCTTCCAAACCCTGGCGCGCAGAACTTTTTAAAGGGATTCTGGGGTGGAAAGAAGGGATTAGTAAACTAAACAAAATAGGCATAAACACTATGAAATTTGCAAAGAAAAGCTATTGTGACAGCAGGAAGGTAAAGTCACCTGGTTGCATCCAGGGGGGTAGATATATTTCGCCCAGATTCAGGCTTTACGCCGACTTATACAACTAGGTGGAGAGTTGTATAAGGCTAGTGGGCTCATGGATGACTCATACCTCTAGGGAGAGGGCTGGGCGTCGTGCAGACAGGGAGTTGATGAGACCAGCTGAAGCTTGTCAGCTCATTTAGGCCTCTATAAGAACTCCCAGATTCATTAGGTGTTAGCTCATGCCTGGAACCAGACCTGTGTGGACTGTCTAGGGAGAGTGAACCCCTGTGCGGTGAGACAAAGCCTGTGTGGCTATTTGCTTGGACATTTAAAACCAGGGACTTAGGGACTAGGACAGCACTAGGCTGATCCCAGTTGTTAGTTAGGAAACCTGTATGTTTAGTCAGAGGTCAACTTGACCAGGATTTATTTTGGTTATGTTTCTTTTGCTTTGCTGTGTTTTGTCACTGTAAATAGAAAATAAACCGCACCTTTTTTGATTTTGAAAACCACAACCTCCGTTTGCTGGGCCTGTTTTGTGTGGGGAGCCCATCCCGGGGGTCACACACACCCGCTGCCGAGCTAACTCCCTCACAGTTGGTGGAGAATGCGGGCAGTTTTTTTTTAAGCCAGCATGGAGGAGATACTGAAGCAGCTGGCTCTAGCAAATGCCAATCAACAGCAGACAAATGCAGGTTTGCAAAAGAGCCTTGCAGCTCATCAACAGAGCCTTGCAGCTCAACAACAGAACTTCGCAGCCCAGCAGCAAGCTCATCAACAGAGCCTTGCAGCCCAGCAGCAGACAAACGCAACTTTGCAACAGAGTCTGGAGGCTCAGCAACGAGCCCAGCAGCAATCTGAGGCCCGCTTCATAGACCTGTTGCAGAAGCAAGAGCAGAGACTACAACAACAGATGGAAGCAGTAATGCAGCAACGTCCGCAGACCAGTGAGGAAAGCCGTCCCACTAATACCGCGTCCTTTGGGGTGAGTCGTTTATTGACAAAAATGACTGGAGAGGATGATCCAGAGGTATTTTTGACCACATTTGAAAGGACCGCTGAAAGAGAAAAGTGGCCTGAGGAGCAGTGGGCTGGACTGGTGGCTCCTCTGTTAACTGGTGAATCGCAGAAAGCTTACTATGACCTAGAGCCTAACCAAGCAAAAGACTATGTGATGCTAAAAGCTGAAATATTGGCAAGGCTGGGTGTCACCCAGGCTGTCCGGGCTCAGCGTGTGCATAACTGGACTTTCCAGCTTGGAAAACCCCCCAGGTCTCAAATGTATGATCTCATTCACCTGAGCAGAAAGTGGCTACAGCCAGAGACTTTGTCCGCACCAAAGATTGTGGAACGTGTTGTAATGGATCGGTTTTTGAGAGCTCTTCCTACTGCCATCCAAAAGTGGGTAAGCCATGGAGACCCAGAGACGGCCGATGGTCTTGTGGATCGTGTGGAGAAATACTTGGCTACAGAGAACCTGACGGCCTCTTCCAGAGACACTCGGACTTTCCACCCTAAGACCAGACCATCCCCAGGGGCGGATAAGAGGATTCCAAGGGGTGAGGGTGGAGAGAGTGAGAGGGTGGGAGCTCTACCCCAAGTTTGGCGAGAACAGCCTGGGAAATCAGCGGCTCAAGAGGCGGCAAGAAGGATCGTTTGCTACCGCTGCCGGCAAGCGGGACATATTGCAGCCAATTGCCCGGTTGTGGAGGAACCCATGCAGTGTGACTTTCTGACGGGCAGACGTCAGTCGCTGTGTGCGACAGTCGCATGCACTGCCATTCGAGGAACTGAGAAACATTTATGCAAAATGTGTGTTAATGGTAGAAATGTTGTGGTATTGCTGGATTCAGGTAGCCTTGTGACCCTGATAAAGGCTGAGTTAGTTAAAACAGAGGTCTCTGGGAATAGCAAGGTAGCTGTTATTTGTGTGCATGGGGACACCCGAGAGTATCCAGTGACTACAGTGTGTTTCGAGACCCCCAAAGGTACCCTCTCTCATCCAGTGGGCTTAGTATCTCAGTTACCGCATGACGCCATTGTGGGAAGGGATTTTCCGAAGTTCTGGGAACTGTGGGATGATCCTGAGCCCCTCACTGGTGCCCCTATGTACCAGGAATGTGATAGCCAGAACTCCCCTGAGAGTGGTGAGGACTCTCCGGAATTTCCCTTATCAGTATTGGCAGGGGAGACTCAAGAAACTGGAGAGGAGCCCACCTCCTCAGACGAAAACCTACCGTCTGTGGAGTTTTCTGATCTTGAGGTTCACAGGGAAAACTTTGCCACAGAACAGTTGAAAGACCCCGCCCTAATAAAGGCACGGGAAAACGTAGTGAAAATAGATGGCGAGTTAGTGAACCCAGATAATACCTGCACTTACCCATACTTCAGCGTAGAGAAGGACCTACTGTATCGGGTGGCAAAAAGGGCAGAAGAAACCGTTGAGCAGCTTGTGGTGCCCAAACCTTACAGGAAGTTGGT
The DNA here is from genome assembly GCA_029206835.1 of Rana muscosa. NCBI lineage: Eukaryota > Metazoa > Chordata > Amphibia > Anura > Ranidae > Rana > Rana muscosa. The sequence continues at coordinate 73,410,158 of CM055126.1, forward strand.
GTTGGAGTTGGCCCATGGGCACATTCTTGGAGGTCATCTAGGGACAGAGAAAACCCGAGAGAGGGTATTACAGAGATTCTATTGGCCGGGGGTGATGAAGGACGTAGAAAATTATTGTTCCTCCTGCCCTGTGTGTCAGAGGTTGGCCCCGATGCCACATTTCCGTAGCCCGCTGGTCCCTCTACCCATCATTGAGGTCCCGTTTGAGAGGATCGCCATGGATTTGGTAGGTCCTATAATCAAGTCCGCTAGGGGGCACCAGTACATATTAGTTATAATGGACTATGCCACCCGTTATCCAGAAGCGATCCCTCTCCGAAATACCTCGGCCAAAACCATAGCCAAAGAGCTATCTCTTGTTTTTAGCCGGGTGGGTATTTGTAAAGAACTGCTTACGGACCAAGGTACACCCTTTATGTCCCGGGTTATGAAAGAGCTGTGTAAATTGTTCAAAGTGACGCAATTGCGTACGTCTGTGTATCACCCCCAAACCGATGGGCTGGTTGAAAGATTCAACAAAACCCTAAAACAAATGTTGAAGAAAGTGGTGGATAGAGATGGAAAGGATTGGGACTGTTTACTTCCTTATTTGATGTTTGCTATTAGGGAGGTGCCCCAATCCTCTACGGGATTCTCCCCCTTTGAGTTACTGTATGGGAGACACCCAAGAGGGCTGTTGGATATTGCCAAGGAAACTTGGGAAAGTGAGAGTTCTCCCCACAGGAGTGTGATTGAGCATGTCGCCCTGATGCAAGATCGAATTGCACAGGTAATGCCCATCGTGAAGGAACATTTGGCCCAAGCGCAGTTGGCACAGCAGAGAGTGTACAACCGTGGAGCCAAGACCCGTACCTTTTCCCCGGGGGATAGGATATTGGTACTTGTCCCTACGGTTGAAAGTAAATTCCTTGCCAAATGGCAAGGCCCCTACGAGATAATGGAAAAAGTGAGCGAAGTGAATTACAAGGTCAGACAACCAGGAAGGCGAAAGCCCGAACAGATCTATCACGTTAATCTGTTGAAAGCCTGGAGGGATAGAGAGTCCCTAGTCGCAGACACTTGGTCACCAGCTCAAACTGGTTGCGTGATTCCTGAGGTTGGAATAGCAGCCACCTTGTCACAACCCCAACAACAGGAGGTTAAGGAGTTTGTGCTTCGCAACAAGGAGGTATTCTCTGAGCTGCCGGGACAAACATCTGGGGTAGAGCATGACATCATTACCCCGCCCGGTGAAAGGGTGAAGTTAAAACCCTATCGGATCCCAGAGGCTCGACGGGAGGCAATACGGGAGGAAGTACAGAAAATGCTGAACTTAGGGGTGATAGAGGAGTCCCAAAGTGATTGGTCTAGTCCCATCGTGTTGGTGCCTAAACCGGATGGGAGCTGGCGATTTTGTAACGATTTTCGTCAGTTGAACAAAGTTACAAAATTTGACACCTACCCCATGCCACGTATAGATGAGTTGATCGACCGGCTGGGAACAGCCCGATACATGACGACTCTTGACCTCACAAAAGGGTATTGGCAAATCCCCCTGGCCAAGTCGGCCAAAGAGAAAACCGCATTTGTAACCCCAGACGGGGCGTTCCAATATAAAAGAATGCCGTTCGGGTTACAGAATGCGCCGGCCACATTCCAGCGGAAAATGGACCAGATGCTGAGGCCCCATCGGAAGTATGCTGCGGCTTACCTGGATGACGTAATTGTCCATAGCACAGATTGGGCCTCACATCTGCCAAAAGTGCAAGCAGTCCTGGACTCTGTTCGGGAAGCGGGGTTTACGGCTAACCCCAAGAAGTGTACCATTGGGCAGGAGGAGGCCAAATATCTTGGGTACACCATTGGGAGGGGAGTAATAAAACCCCAACTCAACAAAGTCGAGGCCATCCAGAGTTGGCCACGTCCCAACAGCAAGAAGCAGGTACGAGCCTTTCTGGGAATCGCTGGGTATTATCGGCGATTCATTCCCCACTTTGCTTCTAAGGCTGTGCCCCTAACCAACCTGACGAAGGGGAAAGGGTCGGTCATGATTAAATGGACCCCCGAGGCTGAGGCAGCATTCCAATTCTTGAAACAAGCCTTATGTAGCCAGCCAGTGTTGTACTCACCCGACTTCTCTAAAGACTTTGTCGTACAAAGTGATGCGTCAGATGTGGGGTTAGGAGCAGTATTGTCCCAGGTCTGGAACGGGGAAGAGCACCCAGTCATTTACCTCAGCAGGAAGTTGAAGTCCCATGAGGTAAATTACGCCACCGTTGAAAAGGAGTGTTTAGCGGTGAAGTGGGCTCTAGATTCCCTTCGGTACTACCTGCTAGGTAGGCACTTTGACATGGTTACGGATCACGCTCCGTTAAAGTGGATGGCTCAAAACAAGGAAACAAATAGAAGAGTGAATAGGTGGTTCCTGGCCCTCCAGGAATTCAACTTCACAGTAAAGCATCGCCCTGGCGTTCAAATGGGGAATGTGGATGCTTTGTCTCGAGTACATGAATGCCTGATTGCTGGTGTTCCAACCCCGAGGTTAAAACAAGAGGGGGGGGTATGTGACAGCAGGAAGGTAAAGTCACCTGGTTGCATCCAGGGGGGTAGATATATTTCGCCCAGATTCAGGCTTTACGCCGACTTATACAACTAGGTGGAGAGTTGTATAAGGCTAGTGGGCTCATGGATGACTCATACCTCTAGGGAGAGGGCTGGGCGTCGTGCAGACAGGGAGTTGATGAGACCAGCTGAAGCTTGTCAGCTCATTTAGGCCTCTATAAGAACTCCCAGATTCATTAGGTGTTAGCTCATGCCTGGAACCAGACCTGTGTGGACTGTCTAGGGAGAGTGAACCCCTGTGCGGTGAGACAAAGCCTGTGTGGCTATTTGCTTGGACATTTAAAACCAGGGACTTAGGGACTAGGACAGCACTAGGCTGATCCCAGTTGTTAGTTAGGAAACCTGTATGTTTAGTCAGAGGTCAACTTGACCAGGATTTATTTTGGTTATGTTTCTTTTGCTTTGCTGTGTTTTGTCACTGTAAATAGAAAATAAACCGCACCTTTTTTGATTTTGAAAACCACAACCTCCGTTTGCTGGGCCTGTTTTGTGTGGGGAGCCCATCCCGGGGGTCACACACACCCGCTGCCGAGCTAACTCCCTCACACTATATTGTTTTAAAATTTATAAAAAAAGGCAAAGTTAAATTTAAATTAACATTTAACAATGTTCAAACAATACAACTATTTTCCATTATGTTCTAAAGCATGGCGTAAACGGTTGGCGCTATATAAATCCTGTATAATAATAATAAAAATAATTTAAGCAAACAAATAACATTGCCAAAGGCTTAATGAATGTATGCAAAGGAAATTTACATCAGTACGAGGCATACAAGATTGCGTTTAAGGAAAAGCAACTTTTACAAAATATCTGGAGCGTATATATAAAAAAGAATTCTGCATATACTAGTTAAGTGATCTTTTTGATCAAAATGTTGGCCACTGTTTAAAAATAAATTTATCAAGTGTTTGCTACAATGAATTCCAAGCTGTCAGAGTGAAAGTCAAATAACAATCATTACAAAAATAATCAAGCGTATCAATTTCAATTAAAAAAAAAATTTCAGTCAAGTTAACATGGCATATTTGTGACTAACAATTAAAACAGCAACAGCATATTTAAAAACTATTCAAAACTGCTTTAAATCTACAAACCATTTAACCACTTGCTGACCAGCTCATGTACATATACGTCGGCACTTTAAAGATGGATATCTTGGTAAAGGCAGCAGCTGCTGCCACAACCGAGATATCCATCTTTTCTGTGAGCGGTTCTGTAAACGATAATGGTAGTCTCTGCGGCGGATTCGGTGCGAGATCACCGTTATCGGCTGCGGGAGAGGGGCCCTCCCCCTCCCGGCGCTCTCGCGCACCGTCGGGAGCGGCGGAGGCGATCGGGTCCCTGTCCCTCTGTGGTATGGATACGAGTAAGGGGAAGATGGCCCCCGCCCATCTCTATACCATAGCACGGCGGAAGTGACGTCAAAACATCAGCTCCGCCAATACGACTTAAAGGGACATTTTTTTTGTCATTTTTTCATTTTAGTCTAAATATGAGATCTGAGGTCTTTTTGACCCCAGATCTCATATTTAAGAGGACCTGTCATGCTTTTTTCTATTACAAGGGATTTTTACATTCCTTGTAATAGGAATAAAAGTGACCCATTTTTTTTTTTTTAAAACAGTGTAAAAATAAATAAAATCAAGTAAAATAAATAAGAAAACAAAACTTTTTTTTTTTTTATTAAAAGCGCCCTGACCCGACGCTCGTGCGCAGAAGCGAACGCATACGTGAGAAGCGCCCGCATATGAAAACGTTGTTTAAAACACACAAGTGAGGTATCGCCGCAATCGTTAGAGCGAGAGAAATAATTCTAGCCCTAGACCTCCTCTGTAACTCAAAAGATGCAACCTATAGAATTTTTTAAACGTTGCCTATGGAGATTTTTAAGGGTAAAAGTTTGACGCCATTCCACGAGCGGGCGCAATTTTGAAGCGTGACATGTTGGGTATCAATTTACTCGGCGTAACATTATCTTTAACAATATAAAAAAAAATTGGACTAATTTTACTGCTGTCTTATTTTTTAATTCAAAAAAGTGAATTTTTTCCCAAAAAATCGTGCTTGTAAGACCGCTGCGCAAATATGGTGTGACAAAAAGTATTGCAATGACTGCCATTTTATTCCCTAGGGTGTTAGAAAAAAAACAATATATATTGTTTGGGGATTCTAAGTAATTTTCTAGCAAAAAAAACTGTTTTAACCTTGTAAACACTGAGTCTGAAAAACAGGCAAGGTCCTTAAGTGGTTAAGCTTTTCAATTACTGCAGGATTTCTGCAAGGTCAAAAGGTCTACAAATAGCACCGGCATCACATTGTGGCTCATTTGACCAGGACTGTTTGTGCCTGTCCCTTTGGACCACATCATGCATCATCAAAAAACATGGGAGAACTATGCCAGCTGTGATAACTGATACAGCAATTTAATGCTGTGTATCAAAGACTTAAGTACAAGACCTGTTCTGCATATTTATTATTTGCCACTGATCCATCTAACTCCCATTGTATATTCTGAAAGTAAATTTAAAGTCAAAACAATTTAGTTAAGGAGAGTAAAGGAGAGTTAAAACCATTGTCAATTTTATTTTTTTGCCACCTGTGTTTCAATAGGGACAATTTACTTAAATTCCTGTCTTGTAAACTTAACAGAAAGTTAAAACGATTTTCCAATGTAAGGGAAGAAAGTTGTCATTAGAGCAACTATGCTCATGCAAAGATTTCCCCTCTATTTCTGTTCTGGTGGCAGCCTAAAATGTTATAGTCCTGTTGTTTTGGAAATTTAGAGCGTGAATCTCCCTAACCAGGGAAGCAAACAACAATGAAAACTTGACACGGGTTCTAATCCCTTAACATCCATATCTAAAAAAAAGTTTTCCCCTTAGTCTAACTTTAAGTTATCCATACACATATTCCATCTGGCTAGATCCAAAAATTGAAGCATGTGTTGTTCAGCACAATAAGCACATTTGCAGTTGTATGTAATTCACATATGCTACCATAGTAGTGAATGCTACCAAATCACTAAATAGCACTGCATGTTATGGAAAACAAAGGTGGGTGAGCTTACAGTTTTGTAAGTGGCATAGTGACTTATAAAGACATTAACATTAGCAACATAAACACTATTAATTTATCATTCAAAGCAAATAAACTTACTTTCCTATAATGACTTTAGATACAGAAATATAATGAATTGTATTCCTCTAGTTCATGACTTAAAAGGTAGTCCCTCTCTGAACCAAAGCAATTACTGAAATGAGAACCAGTTGTACATAACAATGATCTCACAATGACATTACATTTTGTTGGCTTATCATGGCAGATATTTCCTTATCTTTTGTATGTTCAGAAATATCTAACAAATAAAAAACTTCAAAAACAGCTTCTGAATTGGGACCAATGAAAAAAATAATTTTGCCTATTTAGTACTGCTTTTAACTAGTAGATCAGCCACATGAAAAGGAGCTGAATGTTACCCGATAAATGTATTTAGTACAAAGAATATATTTGCTTTTTAATGTAGATAGATACAATGATATTTATCTATCTATAGCTTCTTTACATGTGTGCAGTTGAGATAATGATCTACATTGCAATAATTACACACAGCCACAGTGAATTCCAAACAATGTCAAACACAGGAGCAAGGTGAGCATGCAAATACATATTTTTATATGCCATTTGTTCCCCACTTGTGCACAATTTAAGGCAAAAAAAACATGGTGGAGGTGAGGGTGAGGATGTGAAAGGGAAAAGAAAAAGGAAAAAAAAAGTCACGTGCAAGTATACCTCCGAAACACTATAGGTGGATGAGCAGGAAGGAAGCCGAGCCTGGTTGTGCAGTGAGGGAAAAGAAAACACGGTTAAATAAGGAATGGTGTTAACAGAAAAGTTTCAGAAGTAATTCTGTAAATATGGTTTCAGCACTAAAACAATAGCAGGGGGTTCATTTAGAATCCAAACTTTTTTTTCCAAGATCATATATGTTTTCAGAGGGTAATATAGAATTTCAAAAGGTTCTTCTTTCCCATACAAGACTACATATAACATAAGGGAACAATCAAAAATGATGTTTCACATATGCATGCATTATTGTTGCAATACAGGCAGGTTATTCACAGAAAAAAAACATGAATAAGTGACACATTTGAGATTTAAATGTGCCACTGTAAAATTAAAAAATCATTGGGTAGTTCAATTGAAGAGACCAATAATAGTCATTACTTCTTTGGTAAAATGCCATATAGGTTAGAAACTACCCAAAATTTGATTTATTTTTCATGCATTAGTACAAAGACACAAACCAGAGCTACAGAAACATTTTTTCAATGTGATCACTAGTTCAATACCACCCAATAAACAATTTCCATACCTCAAGCCTACTGACATACTAGGAACATTTAAAGAAAATAAACAAGTATGGAAAAAAAGTAAATCGACTTGTACTACAAGGTAAAAAATATTTTTATTTGAGATTTTTTTTTTCCAAGTTATAAAATGCCCAGCATAGTGTAGGTATTTGAGCACATTAGTCCAATCAAGAAAAGCACAAATTTAGCAACCTATATTTGCTTCTTATGGAAACAAAAATGTTTAGGAAGTCCTCAACTCAAAAACTGTAACTATATATTTTCTAATTGCTTAGAACCTCTACTCAAAATTTGGGCAACTTTGTTTTGACTTGACATGAAAAAAAGGAAACTAAAATTACTGAGATTCTAAGAGAAGATAAGGCTCAATTGTATTTGGTAAAAATACAGAATGTACTAATTAATTATATCCAAGAATTTTCAAACATTTCTTGCTGAAAAAAAGATGAAAATACATACATCACAATAATAATTTATGTAGTAAATGAACAAAAAATAATTTTATAAAAAGTATATTATTTAAGAATTTGCCCCCCTATAAAGAGGGTCTACAGGAAACAATAACACATGTTCCCAGTGAATGTGTGTATTCATTTGTGATCTACAGCTATTAGTCCATTAACTTCAATGGTGAGGGTTAAGTACAGTGCAAAGTATGAGCCCATCTCTGGAAATCAACCACACAAATATGCTGGGTATTATGCAATGCACCGTCACAAATATTTTGTGCTAAACAGATATCTGAAAGTAGCATCAACTTAACTGCCATCCAATCTGCCACAGATCGCAAAATTATGGAGACGGTCTCATATTTTAGAGTTTGTTTAACTTTTTCCTTGTAAACTTCTTGAAAACACATCAAGAAAAATTTGTTTTTTTTTTGTTTTTTTTTAAATAGAATAACAAAAGAATTTCCATTAAAGTATTACTTAAGCAAATTATTAGTCAGTAAGTCACTGTTTGTCTTATCTAATTCACCATATTATAGGGCCTTTGCTAGAGATTTTTTTGGAAAAGATCATTTATGTTTTCTGCCCAATACAAATCAAGCACTTCATCATACAGCAGGTCTTAATAGATGTGCATATCAGAACAATAATCTTTAATTCCAACATCGTTTTATTAGATATTTTTCTGATTGATTTCAAATAATTCTTTCATTCAGGCCATTTTAAATTGATGTAAATATATTTACAAAAGATATCTAGTCTCAAACCTTAACAAATCATAAGGGATCTACATTTTGCTAAGCTTTGCTTACAAATAAAATTGTATTGTATAAGTGCAATTTTTTTTCTTAATTTTGTAATCTTAGCTATGATGTGGTTTTTGAGTCACATGACCTATGAAAAACACACCATAAGTACAGTAAAACCGTGGCAAAATCGCTTTTCAGCACCAAAATGCCAAAAACACAATTTTCGGCCAATATGTTTTGGCTGCCGAAATTTCAGTGCATCTCTACTCTTAACCATCAGCAGCCATTGCATAGTCGCTGACATAAGCACTGCCCTTTTGTTTTGAAGGATGTCACTGCACCAAAAAGATAAAACACAGCTTCCCTATTTTTGGCAATGCAGCACACCACAATACAGAGTTTTCACATCTTTGGTGCGTTATGTTGCAAGTGGGTTTTTGCTTGCTTTGTGCATTGGGGTATCATTCAAAAGAGATGGCACCACAATGCACATATTCCCATAATACACGAATGTGAATCCAGTATAAAAGTAGACGCTCACGAATTGTTAAAAATTCCCCCCCCCCCAGCTACTAACACATCTAGCTTGTATTGGGCATGCACTGACATCCCATAGACATAAATTGAGGTACAAAAGGACATTTCCAATAACATATAACTTCCACACAATATACTGATTAGACATTTTGCTTTAGCTAAAAAAGGTTTTTTTGTAAACACTTATAGAATATATTGGTTACTGTAGTTGGGTAATTTGATTTATAGGCACCAATGTAACTTTAAAATTTAAAAAAATCATATATTGGAGCCTAAGCACATAACAAATCATCATTTGTTTCATTCAAGGGATGACAAAAAATATATTGTCATCAATCTATAAATGTTTTTATTATCATTATCCATTTTCTTCTCATATTAGAGAATTATATGGGGAATATATCTGAAGATAAATTTACAAATGTGCGGTTTCCTTACAAAATGGAAATGCACTAGACAATTAACTTATAAGGTCTCTGCAAATTCAAATGAAGCCCCTGCTAGATTCAAATATGCACATGTAAAACTTGAATGGAAGAACAGGAAAGACTAAATAAGGGTGGTGATAAGTTTGAATTCTGGTTCTACTGGCCATCAGACATTAAACAAAATATATAGATACATGAAGAAAAAAAAAATCGCTGAGGTAAATCGTACATTTACTCGGAGCGAGTATCCTTTGTCATTGCCTTGAAGGTGATCTCTGAGATTCTCCAGTTTGCGGTGAAGCTATATGTGGACATCAGAAAATCAAATGAAAAAGCATCCTGTTTCTTAAAAAAAAGAATGAGTAAAAACTTTTGTCTCAAATAAAAACAGTTCCTGCCACCATTTAGAAAACAACTAAATATATAAGTTTATATTTTACCAAACATGTAGCATGCACTGGGGCACAAAAAATGCTGGGATATAAAACATTACTAACAATATGCATATTTTTAAACAGCAATTGCCAACTTCTTCACTAAAATAAGCTTACTTGTGAAATGTGTAAAAACATATCTAAGAAAAAAAGATAAATTGTGTTTAAAATATGTATATCAAAAAACAAAAAAGTTCCTAAAAACTGGAAATGCAACATGTTACAACTGAAGGGTGGTTATGATTTTTGGCTGAAGAAATCATAAATGTAGTCAAAGACCTCTAGTTAATTAAATATTGATTGTGGAGCTTTTGAATACTCTTATAAGGAACATATGCAGTAAAATGGTTGGTATATCTAACATTAAAAATTAGCATACTAGTCTATGTAAAAAAAAAAAGAAGAAGGAAAGTAATACAAAGCACAAAAATTGGATTTTTTACTCACCGTAAAATCCTTTTCTCCGAGTTCATGGACCGACACAGCTTCTCTATTGACAAAGTGGGTATTATCCGTTAATTAGGACTGACTAGGCAGAAAAAAACTTGTAAAAAGTGTTGCATCACACCTTCTACAGTACCGCCCAGGGGGCGGAACCTCTGGGTATATCCCCTCACTCTGCATCTCGTAGATCAGTTCATCAAAAAGCAGTACAAACAAACAAAAAGGAGGGGTGGGTGCTGTGTCAGTCCATGAATGCAGAGAAAAGGATTTTACGTGAGTAAAAAATCCCATTTACTCTTTCGTTCATGGACCGACACAGCTTCCAATTGACAAGAAGGGACGTCCCAAAGCAGTGTCAAAAAAACGAGGGGTGGTAACAGCATAAAGTAAACTTCACCCCAAACACCCAAAAAAACAGCATTCCTCCAACGGAGGAATTGCAACTCTAAACAGCCGCCTGCAAAACTTTGCCGCGGAAAGAGGCATCCGAAGATGCACCTACATCAACTTTGTAGAATTTTGTGAAAGTGTGAGCAGACGACCAATTCGCCGCTTTACATAATTGGGCAACAGACGCTTGATGTCGGAAAGCCCAAGAGGCACCTATTGCCCTGGTCGAATGCGCCGTGACAGGAAAGGGAGGCGCTTGACCCTTTAAGGCGTAAGCCTGGATTACTATCTGTCAGATCCACCTAGATTTGGTGGCCGACAAGACTGCTTGGCCCTTCTTGGGACCAGCCACCGAAACAAACAGTGAGTCTGACTTCCGGAACAGGGAAGTAGCAGATAGGTATACTCTCAAAGCTCAGACAACGTCCAAGGAATGCAACGCCCACTCCTTCGGATTCGACGGCTGAGGACACAAGGATGGTAGTACAATGTCTTCATTGAGATGAAAAGCCGAAATGACTTTCGGAAGGAAGGAAGGAAGGCAGCACCACCTTATCCTTCTGGAAGATCAGATAGGGAGCCTTGCATGACAAGGGTGCCAGCTCAGAAACTAACTGACGTAACAGCTACCAAAAAGACCACTTTCTGAGAAAGTGTCAACAAGGGAATATCCCTAATATTCTCAAACGGTGACTTCTGACGCACCGAGAGGACTAGTCCCACGGAGGTAGTGGGGGACGGACCGGAGGGGCCACATGTCGAACCCCCTGCACAAATGTACTCAAGAGAGAGTGAGTCGCCAGGGCTCACTGAAAAAAGACAGCCAGAGCAGATATCTGCCCTTTAATAGTACTTAAGGCAAGCCTTTGGTCCAACCCCACGCTGTAGGAACAGCAGGATTCTGGAAACCAAATAAGTAAGCGGATGCCACTTCATTTCCTTACACATGGAAATGTAGGCCTTCCAAGTGCGATGGTAAACCTTCCTACAGGATGGTTTTCGGGCACTTCTCATCGTAGAAAATACTGAATCTGACAGGCCCCGGTCCCTCAGAACCTGGTTTTCAATAGCCATGCCGTTAAAGCCAGTGACTGTAAAGCAGGATGGAGTATGGGACCTTGCGACAGCAGGTCCTCCCGTAGTGGTAGGCGCCAGAGGACGTCTGCTACCAGACGTACTAGATCGGCGTACCAGGGACGCTGAGGCCAATCTGGAGCGATCAGAATCATTGGAATTCCCTCTGCCTCCACTCTGCGAAGCAGGTGAGGAAGGAACCTTATGGGAGGGAAGGCATAGATTAGCCGATACTGACCCCACAATGCCACTAACGCGTCCGTTGCGTCTGCCCATGAGTCCTTTGACCGAGCCACGAACCTAAATACCTTTCGATTGAGTCGGGAAGCCAGAAGATCTACGTCTGGCGTGCCCCATGTTTGGCAGAGGAGCTGAAACACCTCCGGGTGTAAGGACCATTCTCCCTGGTCCAGCATTTGGCGACTCAGATAGTCCGCCTGCCAGTTCTCCACACCCGGAATGTACACGGCCGACAGTGCCGGTACGCTCCTTTCTGCCCATCTCAGGATGCAAGCGACTTCCGATGCCGCAGCTGAGCTTCTTGTTCCTCCTTGATGGTTGACATATGCCACTGCTATGGCGTTGTCTGATTGGATCCTGACCGGACGCCCTTGCAGCCTTTGAGACCATTTGAAGAGGCATAGCCTGATCGCCCGGATTTCCAGGACATTGATCGGCAGGCGGGATTCCTCCGGGGTCAAGCGACCTTGCGTCGACTTAACACCCCAGACTCCCCCCCCAACCTGTAAGGCTAGCGTCCGCTGTGATCACTATCCAATGAACAGGAAGAAAAGATTTCACGGCAAGCAGATCCGGTGATGTCAGCCACCATACCAGGGATTCTCCTGACTAGGTGGCTTACCCGGATTTGATAATCCAGAGATGATGGGCATCTGCTCCATCTGGACAGAACCTCCTTCTGTAACACCCGAGTGTGATATTGAGCATAAGGGACCGCCTCGAAGGAGGCTACCATGAGGCCCAAAACTCGCATGCAGAAACGGTGTGACGACCAACTCTTGGATGTCAGCTGCCGTACTGCAGCCTGAAGGGTCTGCAACCTTTCCCCCTGGAAGGAATACTCTTGCCTGTGAGGAATCCAGAATTAAGCCCAGATACACTAGGCATTGAGTTGGCACCAATACTGACTTTTGCGTGTTTAGTATCCAACCACAGTCTCAGAGTGTCTGACAGGTTATGGATACGCTTACCTCGAATTCTGAACTTGAAGGGGCCTTCAGAAGAAGGTCGTCCAAGTAGGCCACTATAGCGATGCCACGCTGTCTTAGAAGGGCCAGAATCGGGGCGAGCACCTTGATGAACACCCTGGGTGATGATGTCAGGCCAAACGGGAGGGCCACAAACTGATAGTGGTTCTCCCCGCTTGCAAATCGCAGAAACCTCTGGTGTCTGGAGTATATGGGGACATGCAGGTATGCGTCCTTGATATCCAAGGATGCCAGGAAGCCCCCTGGATGTAGAGTAGTGACTACTGATCGAAACTACTCCATCCAGAATCTTTGTACCTTCACAAAGCAATTGAGGGCCCTGAGATCCAAGATTGGACGAACCCCCTCCTTCTTTGGCACTATGAACAGATTTGAGTAAAAACCCTGAAATCGTTCCAGCTCTGGAACTGGAATGACCACCCCACGTTCCAGTAGACCCTGGACCGCCCCGTACAGGGCCTCCCGACGGGTCGTCTGTAGCTGGAGGTTGGAGGGAATGAATCTGTCCAGTGGACAAGAGAGAAACTATCTTGTAGCCTGAGGAGATCACTTCGCAAACCCACCGGTCGGAGATCATAGATGTCCACTGAGTCGCAAATTTGCAAAGATGTCCCCCCACCCGGAAACTGTGTGGGGGCGGACCTTCATGCGGATTTGTCCGCAGGCTTATTGGGTTTGCGGAACCGAGGACATTTTTGTCCTTGAGCAGGAGCTTTGTTGGCCTGGGGTCCTTTCCCTGTCACCCTGGGCAGTCGAAAAAAACGCTTGCGTGCAGTAAAGGAGGGCCCTTGCCTTAGGCGTGGCCCCTTACCTTTTATGGTTTGCGGAAGCAATGTGCTCTTACCTTCTGGGCATTCTTGATGATGTCATCTAGAGAGGCTCCAAAAAGTCTGTCGCCCCTAAAGGGGAGATCCAGCAGAGCCTTCTTGGAAGCCTGGTCCGCCGACCAGCCTTTTAGCCAGATCAGGTGGCGCATAGCTACCGCATACCCCGAAGATTTAGACAGCAAGGGGATAGTATCCATGTCTGACTCGCAGACAAGCGATCTCATTAGGAGGAGCATCTAGCTCCTTTAACCCCTGGAGCAGCAATTTTGCCCATTCAGTAAGTATCTGAGACACTAAGGCCCCAGCCCATGCCGGGCGGACCGCTGAGCCTACCACTGTGTATAGGTAGCGAGCGAGTGCTTCAGCTTTCTTATCCGCAGGGTCCTTGAAAACAGGAGCCCCTTCCACTGGAATTGTGGTAGCTTTATTAAGTCTGGACACCGGAGGGTCCACCATAGGGGGAGAGGTCAATTTCTGCAGAAAACTCTCCTCAAAAAGGGTATCGTACCGCAAAATTCTTTGGGGACGTAAAAACCCTTGATGGGTTCTCCCACTCCTTGAATAAGAGCTTATCAAAATAAGACACATTTGGAAACACCTTAGCAGTGCGGGTCGGTCTACGGAACCCAAAGGGGACCGGAGTCTCTGCTGCTTCTGCAGCGTTCTCCAGTTTTAGCGTATCCCGCACTAAAGTAATAAATAAGGTCAGATACCAAAGCCCTTTCGCATACTGAACTGGACTTGGAGTCATTCTCACTGTCCGATCGGTCACGGTCTGCAGTCTCTAATGCATCAGAATCCGGGTCCTGAGCTATAGCTGGGGCTGGTTCTGCATCAGAATTATCCCCGGAAGATTGCAGGGGACGGGAGCGTTTTCTGCCCCCCGTGTTACCGTGTGCTGCTTCCACCCTGGCAATCAAAGCCTCTAGGATTGCCGACATAGCGTTCCATAGGTGCATCAGGGGCACCAGCGACCAAGTCAGGTATTTCAGGGGAAAAACCAACTGCTTCAGACGCCATGCTGACCCACGCGCTGACACCCACAGGGACTCCAGGCAAGGTATCAATAGGCCACCCTCCTAGCTGATACAGAGATGCAGGGTCTCCCAGAGGACTCACCACCCTTGGAACGGTACTGCTATGCTGCCTGTGTCAGTCTGATTTTTATCAGCTTCTTCTTTGTAAATTCGCGCCAGAGGAAATGCACACTAGAGGCCGAAGAGTACAGCAAAATGGCCGCCAAGCGCCTGTATAGAAAGAATGTGGGCTGTAAAAAAACGGCCGCCGGGCCGAATATAGAGGCCAAAGCGGCCGCGGACCACAAAAAGATAGCCGCCGAGTGGTGATATATACAGACATGAATCTGAGAAAACATGGTCGCCAAACAGTCGGTAGAGGCCAAAACCTGGCGCAAACCACAAGAAAATGGCCGCCGAGCGGCGATCTATAGCTGTTGGCGCGGAACTACAAGAAAATGGCCGCCGGTCACTAGAGGCCGAAACCAGCACGGACCACCGCAAAATGGCCACCGACAGCATGGAGAGAAAAGCACAGACACACAGGTAAGCAGACAGAAAAAAACTGATCTGCGAGATGCAGAGTGAGGGGATATACCAAGAGGGTACGCCCCCTGGCCGGTACTGTAGAAGGTGTGATGCAACACTATTTACAAGTTTTTTTCTGCCTAGTCACTCCTAATTAACGGATAATACCGACTTGTCAATTGGAAGCTGTGGCAGTCCATGAACGAAAGAGTAAAAGTAAATTGTGAGTATGAATTAAAATACACCAGTCTATAACAAAGTCTATGTTCAAGTATACTGTGAGGTGAACATAGTGGGGCTGTGGCTGATTTACTAAAGAAGCCAAGACATCATCTCACAATAAAATCTGTGAATATTCACATAAATTATCCAGTCACATGCAGATGAACTTGTCTACGATTTACATGACTGGATTCATTTATTGTATAAATATTCTCAATTCCTTTAGTGAATCAGCCTCAATCTGTCAAATGAAAAAAAAGAGTATAGCATAAAACCAAAAAGGTAGCCAAAATAATTTTTCAACAAGAGAAATACATTTTTGCTGTTTTCCTATTTTACCCATACATCGATACAGTTCCGCACACACGGCTCATGTGTAAGGTAAAGTCTACAGGATTGGAAATATCAGTTTGTAAATGGATAGAAAACTGGCTAAAAGACAGAATTCAGAGAGAAGTGGTTAATGATTCTTACTCTGAATGGTCTAAGGTTCTCAGTGGTGTACCCCAAGGTTCAGTGCTGGGACCCTTACTTTTTAATATCTTTATAAATGATATTGGGTCTGGGATCAAAAGTAACATTTCTGTCTTTGCAGATGACACCAAGCTATGCAGTGGAATAACGTCCTTACAGGATGTCGCCAATTTACAAACCGACCTCAATGCTCTGTCTAATTGGGCGACTATGTGGCAGATGAGGTTTAATGTTGATAAATGTAAAGTTATGCACTTGGGGGCTAAGAAAATGAATGCATCATACATACTAGGGGGAGTACAACTGGGGGGATCCATAGTGGAGAAGGATCTGGGGGTTGTGGTAGATCAAAAGCTCAATAATGGCATGCAATGCCAAGCTGCAGTTTCCAAAGCGCGCAAAGTCCTTTCTTGTATTAAAGAGAGGTATGGACTCCAGAGAGAGAGATATAATTTTGCCCCGTTCAAATCATTAGTAAGACCTCATCTGGAATATGCAGTTCAGTTTTGGGCACCAGTTCTCAAGAAGGATATCGGGGAACTGGAGAAAGTGCAGAGAAGGGCAACCAAACTGATAAGAGGCATGGAGGAGCTCAGCTATGAGGAAAGATTACAGGAACTGAATTTATTCACTCTTGAGAGGAGGAGATTAAGGGGGGATATGATTAACATGTACAAATATATAAGGGGTCCATATAGTGAACTTGGTGTTGAGTTATTCACTTTACGGTCAACACAAAAGACAAGGGGGCACTCTTTACGTCTAGAGGAAAAAAGATTTCATCTCCAAATACGGAAAGGTTTCTTCACAGTAAGAGCTGTGAAAATGTGGAACAGACTCCCTCCAGAGGTGGTTCTGGCCAGCTCAGTAGATTGCTTTAAGAAAGGCCTGGATACTTTCCTAAATGTACATAATATAACTGAGTACTAACATTTATAGGTAAAGTTGATCCAGGGTAAATCCAATTGCCTCTCAGGGGATCAGGAAGGAATTTTTTCCCCTGCTGTAGCAGATTGGATCTTGCTCTGCTGGGGTTTTTTGCCTTCCTCTGGATCAACTGTGGGTATAGAATTGGGTATATGGGATTGAACGATATTTTTTATTTTATTTTTTTATGGTTGAACTGGATGGACTTTTTTCAACCTGACTAACCCATCCTTTCAAATTCTTGGCAACATCTTCAATAGGCAATTAAATATAACACTAATAGCAGTCATAATAATTCCACACTAACACATCCTAAATACTGCAATACTTTAACACAAAACAACAAATTATATATTTTTTCTGATTAAGAGAAGGGGCATTCACACACCTACCAGGCATGTAAATTGGCAACTAGAATTCAATGACATGCAATCTGCCTTGGTAAGAGGTTGCATACATGATTTCCAAGTTAGAGTGGCCAATTCTCTCTTCCTGTAGTTTACAATGGCCACCTAAATGCTACCTGCAAAATTCACAGAACAAAAGACGACTCTACGCTCAATACTAATCTGACAGGGTAAGGCAAATTTTGTAATAGCTTATCTACATTGTCTAACAAATATATAAAACTTCCATATGGCTGAGACTTCTATACTTTCAATTTGCAATATTAATCCAATCTGATAGCACAAACCATGCTTTACAAAGTTGCAGTTGTTTAGATTTGTGATGGTAATCCTAGCACTATTAAAGTGTATGTAAAGCAAACTATTGTTTTTATGGAGTACGGACGGGTCAAAGTCCTGTCAGGTTTTTATTAATGTGTGTGCCCCTGCTGGGGAGGTTCACTACTCTATTTGGCTTGTGATCATTGTAAGACAGACAGAAAGGCATAAGAAAAAACTAAATTTAAGAAGAGAAAATCCTCCAATTGGGACACCTGATGGGTGTTAAGGAATTATATACACTTTGGAGGGATTACTACTCATTTACTGTTGCATCTTCAAGTCAAGAAGTGAGGGGGAAATCTCCAGAGTGGGTCACAGGCACCAAAAGAGACACCCGATATGGGTTTTAACCCTTCGCTGCTACACCTAAAATGAAAACAAAAACTTCTGACTTTACATACACTTTGGAAAGTGATCTCCATAGATATTAAAAAAAACAAGTGAATGCAGATACCGTATATACTCGAGTATAAGCCGAGTTTTTTAGTACATTTTTTTGCTGAAAATGCCCCCCTCGGCTTATACTCGAGTCACCTTTTTGCACCTGATCTCCCGGACTTTGGGGACCCGGTACTGGCCAGCTGTAGGTCCTCTGGACCCCAAACTTGGCACACATGTAGCCCCACTCTTCCTCTACAAGTGTGCAACGGTTTTTGTCCGGGGGATCTACGGCCTGGGAGCACTAATTTTTCAAAGCCGGGAACCCCTTCCATAGATTCCCATGTTAATTGGTAATTTCTCTGGTAAGTTTGGGGACCCGCTACTGGCCGTTCGTAGGTCTCCTGGACCCGAAAGTTGGCACACATGAAGCCCCATTTATCCTCTATAAGTGTTCATAGGTTTTTGTCTAGGGGACCTACGGTCGGGGAGCACCGATTTTTCAAACCTGGGCACCCCTTCCATAGACTCCCATGTTAAACGTCAGTCTAGTCATGGACACAGTGAGGCATGGGCACAGTGAGGCATGCACATGGACACAGTGAGGCACTGTGAGGCATGCAGATGGACACCCTAGGCTTATACTCGAGTCAATACGTTTTCCCATTTTTTTGTGGTAAAATTAGGTGCCTCGGCTTATATTCAGGTCGGCTTATACTCGAGTATATACCGTATGTATATTTATTAAAAATAATAAATCATATTTTTAAATAAATCTAGTGCAAATACCTGTATTTGACTTAATACCAGCCTTTTGTTATCCACTATATAGCAGCACATATCGTGAGAAGGAGGGGCAGCCCAAGGTGCCAATCAAGTGTTTTACATGTACACACATTGACAATGAACATACTCAAAACAGAAGTAAACTGTTTGAACAGAGGGTGAACTACTGTTGCTCCTTCTTTGTCTAACCACAGTGTAGGGGCAGGTATGTAACCTAGATTTACTTCTCAACTGTAGCAGAGAAAAGTCCAGTTTGGCAGAATATGTAAATCATAGGATTGGCTTAACAGAAATACAAATTCTTTGGCAGGTAAAACAGCTACTATGCCTATTGTGTATTTAGTCATTTGCCTGGAGTTCAGCTTTAACTGAAATCAAGACATAAATCACTGATATAATACTTGATTTAGTTATAATTTACTAGTGAGAAGATAAATTCACCCTCACTATACAACACTGGCTTAATAACTTATTTTAATAACACCTATCTGTCCCTGCTCCATTGATACCTTCAATGAGTAGGCTGCTCATTGCTGCATTATCTCTTCTTCTAATGCTTCACTGTTGGGTGTGGCTGCTCCCACACCCAACTGATGTCCCAACATAGTATGAAATCTGCAAAGGAATTAATGGAGAATGCAGAGTACAAGAGTTGAAAGAGCTGGACTAGATAGCAAATATTTTAAATAACAGGTTGTGCAGCACTAAACAGGCAACACAGTGAAAAACAGTACAGGCAAGTATAAGACTTATAATGAGGCTTGTTTTTGAGTAGTTGCATCTTTTAGAATACCTAAAATGTACAATCTCTTATTTTGAAGTCCACAAATAAATAAGTTAAGAAAGTTTGTTAGCCTTCAGGAATCTTCTAAATCAGTGGATTCTAAAATGTGATCTAAATTGCATGCATTTTAAATGTAGTGTGGATCACACAGGAACACCCTATGCCTGGTGTGAACTGGCCCTTAAAGGGGTTGTAAAGGTTCGTTTTTTATTTTCTAAATAGGTTCCTTTAAGCTAATGCATTGCTGGTTCACTTACCTTTTCCTTAGATTTCCCTTCTAAATATTTTTTTTCTTTGTTTTCTTTGTCTGAATTTCTCACTTCCTGTTCCTCCTCAGTAAGCTGTTCAGTAAGCTGTTCTGGCTGACTCCACACCACTCGGATGATGGTGTGAAGTTTAGTGAGGAGAAAAAGGAAGTGAGAAATTCAAACAAAGAAAATAAACATTTAGAAGGTAAATCAAAGGAAAAGGGAAGTGAACCAACAATGCACTAGCTTAAAGGAACCTATTTAGAAAATAAAAAAAGAACCTTTACAACCCCTTTAAGGTATAAGACAGTCTTATTTAACAAACAGAACACACAATATTTCTCGTAAATGAATATAATAGTAGTTGTTGATTATTTTTTTTGCATTCATTTTCCTTGATGGTCTTTATATCTAATGCACGTTCATAAGGCATCTGCCTGAAAAGGAGAAAGAGAGAGAGGAGGAGAGAAATAATAGAACAAAAGGAAAGGAGGATAATGGGGGGGGGGTGAATTCTCTCCTCCAATGGGCCCCCTGAGTATCCACTTAGCTCAAAGGTGTAACACCCTTGCTCTGGCTGAGATTAGGAGATCCAAAAGAACCAGATCTTGAGGAATTTCTCAGAGGAAATAGCAGAGAGTGTTTTCTTTACTCATAATCCCATTCAGTGGAGAAATACTGTAACCTCAGAGAAGTTTATCCCCTTAGCGCCGACCATACCCATATATGTGGCCTCGAATTTCAGGGATACAAGGGTGATGCGTCCAGCTGCAGGCATCATCCCAGTACCGTTTTTTAGAGTGGGCGGTCGGCTCTTCAGGTATAACAACTGATGCGGCTAACAGCCGCTCGGCTGTTATCCCGAAGGAGCGACCTTCCGCCGCTCTTCCCGGGCCTCCTGGTCCCATCGGGAGACCCTATCCACCATCCGGCACTTCCGCCGGCTAGAGCGAGACTGTAATTAAGCCAGCAACGTCTTTTTTCCAGTCTCCGATGTGTAAACACGGAAGCGACGTCACAACGTCACTTCCTGTTTACTCGGCTGCCAATTTAAAAAAAATGACAGAATTCAGAATCGCTGTTTGGCGATATGAATACTTTGAAGTGCAAAATAGGGATTTGGGGTCTTTTAGACCCCCGATCCCTCTATAAAGAGTACATGTCATCACCTATTACTGTCAGAAGGGATGTTTACAAAGACAATGTAAAAAAAAACAAAAAAAAACTAAGAACAAATACATTTTTTTGTTTTAAAGTGTCCCCATCCCCGCGAGCTCACGCAGCAAAGAAAACGCACACGTATGTCGCGCTAGCATATGTAAACGGTGTTCAAATCACATGTGAGGTATCACCGTGATCACCAGAGCAATAATTCTAGTACCAGACCTCCTCTGTAACTCTAACCTGGTAACCGTTAATTTCTTTTAAAGCATCGCCTACGGAGATTTTTAGGAATCGTAGTTTTCAGCCATTCCACGAGTGTGCGCAATTTCAAAGCATGACATTTTAGGTATCTATTTACATGGCATAACAACATCTTTCACATTATAGAAAAAAATTGGGCTAACTTTACTGTTTATTTTTTTAATTCATGAAAGTGTCTTTTTCTTTATCATACATCACGGGACACAGAGCACTATAGTAATTACTACATGGGTTATATGCCACCTTCAGGTGCTGGACACTGACATAATGAAGGAAAGGAAGTCCCCCTCTATATAACCCCCTCCCATACAGGGAGTACCTCAGTTTTCTTCATCGGTGTCTAAGGTGTTGGTCACGGTTAATGTTGTGCTATAAGTGCTCCATAGATGGTCCTGGACAGGGCAAGGAGCTACGCAATCGGATCCATTCAAAGAGCCAGAAACAAAGGCTAATGTGGATGGGTTCCCGAGTAGTGGAAGAACAAGGTTTTGCCTGTAACGCTTCTCTCAGGAGAGCTGGGCCCTGGGATCCGGCACTTTGGCCACATTCCTATACCACAGGTTTAATCTGGCAGGGGGCTATACAGGTCCAAGGCAGTGGACCCTACATACAAAGTGGACCCTGTCCTTGAAGGTCAGGCATGACACCAACCCGCCGTGATGGGTGAAGATTGGGTCACTGTGAAATACCAGCAGTACCCTGCGGCGGGAATGGTAAGTTAAGAAGATCCTGGGAATCTCCTATGGACTTCTTTTAATGAGTAGATGTTGTCTGCATGTTTTTTCTTTACCACTAGAGGGTGTAAGTAAACATACCTTGTGTCAACATCCCATGCCTGCCTGATTGGATGAATGTGTCAGCAGCGCTTGTGGAGGAGTTCTGCCTCTCCCTCTCCTGTCGTCAACTGCCTGAAGGGGGGGGGGGAATTTAGGGGACTCCACCTGCCATAAAAGTTGGGCATTAGCTGGGACCCTTCTGCTACCCCCCCTTCCCTCCCCCTGGGATTCCGGATGTGAATTGTTGCGCGCACTTGAGTTCTCCTTTTCTGATACTGTACAGAGAGGATGTCACAGGGGGCAGGATTTGGCGCCGCCGGCATGCACGTGGATCGACGTGCACGTTTTTTCACGGCGCAGGCGTGGACTGGCGGCTTCTCATAATGTTCAGGCTGTGTAACTAGTATGGTGGCTGACGGAGGGACACAGACACTGATCGAGGGGCATGCAAGCGCTGGGTGTTGGGTACAGGCATTTTCAAGACCCATCTACTCAGCATCTGCTGTAGCATTGATAGCGGCATATTAACCATTGCTAAGACTGAGCTCAGAAATAGATGTATGGTGACAGTACCTCTGCTTTGTGCTTTGGACTATGTATTCCCAAAGGAGAGGGACAAAAACAGGGAGAAGGGGCGCAAAAGCACAGCGGACAGGGGCTGGGAATCCTAGTCGATCCTCCACAGTTCCACCCTCCCCTGAAAGTCCTGAAACGGCTGACCAAGCTGAGCCATTGGGCTTGTCAGGCATTGTAGCTACCTCTAACATTCCAGCCTCTGCATATGTCACTAAGGATGACTTGGCTACGGCTTTGGCTGGTTTAGAGGGGAAGATAGCTAGCCTGTTCGCAACCTCCTCCCAGGCTGGGAAGAAGCGTGACAGGTCCCCTTCCCCTGTTCCGGGCACGTCATCTGCGGATCAGGAATGGGTAGGGGATTCGGATGTGCCCTTAGGGGACCCACTAGAAGGGCAGAATGATGGTTCCTCATTTGAGGACTCAGTCCCAGAGGAGCCCTTTACAGCTTTGCAGTCTCAAAGATTGCTGATTCAATCTCTCACTGAGACAGTGCGTTTTGGGTATAAGTTACCCCTGGCAGAGATGGCTGAAGTTCCCTTCTCCTCTTTGGGTTCTTTAAAGCCTCCTCAGGGTTCACACGCTTTCCCTATGCACCCCTTGTTGGAACAGCTTATTTATGCTGACTGGGATCATCCAGACAGGCATCCAGACAGGCATTTTATTCCTCCTTATGCCTCCGTTGGAAAAAAATCTAATGGTTTTTCCGACGGAATTCCGGTCAAGCTTGGCTTGCATACACACGGTCACACCAAATTCTAACCGTCAAGAACGCGGTGACGTACAACGGCACTATAAAGGGGAAGTTCCATTCCAACGGCGCCACCCTTTGGGCTGCTTTTGCTAATCTTGTGTTAGTAAAAGTTTGGTGAGAGACGATTCGCGCTTTTCAGTCTTCGTGTTTTTCAGTCCATTACAGCATGACGAATGTGCCATCTCCATTACAAACGCTAGTTTTACCAGACCAAGCGCTCCTGTCTCGAACTTGATTATGAGCATGCGTTGTTTTTAGTGCGTTGGAATTGCATACAGACGAATGGATTTTCCGAAATTTTTTCCGTCTGAAAAATCGAGAACCTCTTCTCTAAGTCCGTCGGAAATTCTGACAGAAAAAGTCAGATGGGGCATACACACAGTCGGAATATGCAACGAAAAGCTCCCAATCGCACTTTTTCCGTGTGTACGCGGCATAAGAGATTCTCTCAAATTTATCCTATGGAGGAGAAATTCACTAAGAAATGGAGTGTGCCAGCAGTACACGCTGCTGTCTCTTCCCTGAATAAAAGTCTTACTTGTCCGGTAGACAATGCTCAGGTGTTTAAGGATCCAGCAGATAAGAGGCTGGAGTCGTTGCTTAAGGCCTTGTTTTCTAAGGCTGATGCAGTAGCGCAGCCTGCGGTAGCAGCAATTGGCGTCTGTCAATCCCTTAAAGACAAAGTGAAGCAGGTCGTCAAAGGGGAAGAGGTCCGGGACCTAGCAGAGCTGCCTAGGGCCCTTTGTTTTGCAGTTGATGCGATTAAGGATTCTATTCATCAGACGTCACACCTTGCCCTCCTCTTAGTACACATGCGGAGGGTTCTGTGGCTTAAGCATTGGTCAGCAGAGTTGCCTTGTAAGAAGCTGCTGACTAGGTTTCCCTTTCATGGGGAACGGTTGTTTGGGGATGACTTGGATAAGTACATCCAGAAAATCTTGGGTGGAAAAAGTACCCTTCTTCCAGTGAAAAGAAGGAGTAGGCGTCCTTCATTTAAACGTTCTGCTTCTCCGTCGCCTGGGGCAACAGGCTCCAGGCAGTCACAACGGCCTCCACCATCAGCTCCAAGAGGAAGGCCTCAGAACCAAAGCTTAGGGCCAGAAGTCGTCCTGGGGGCAGAAATCTGCAAAGCAGAGTCCCAAGGCCTCCTTATGAAGGGGCGCCCCACTCGATCGAGTGGGGGAAAGGCTTCTGCAGTTTGCAGAAGCCTGGCAGGAGGAAATCCAGGACAGATGGGTCATCTCCACAATATCTCTGGGATACAAGCTAGAGTTTCGGGAGTTTCCACCGTCTCGTTTTCCTAAGATCAAGCGTTCCCAAGGACCCAATAAAAAGAGGGTCTTTATTTCAGGCGCTGGACCGGCTGCTGTCTCAAGGGGTGATCATAGAGACTCCCTTAGGAGAATAGGGAATTGGGTTTTATTCAAATCTCTTCACGGTGCCAAAACCAAATGAAGATATCAGACCCAATTTAGATCTCAAGGGTCTGAACCAGTTCCTAAACATCCGCTCGTTTCGCATGGAATCAATCCGGTCAATAGTATCCACCCTTCGGGGAGTAGAACTTCTAGCGTCAATAGACATCAAGGACGCATATGTCTATGTTCAAATATTCCCTGCTCATCAGAAATTCCTGCAATTCACAGTAGAACAGGGACACTTTCAGTTTGTGGCCCTATCATTCGGCTTGGCCACCGCACCACGAGTATTTACAAAAGGTCCTGGCTCCACTTCTGGCGAGTCTAAGGGCCCAGGGTATAGCGATAGTGGCATACCTAGATGACCTGCTGCTGATGAATCAGTATGTAGCAGAGCTGGACCAGAGTGTGGTCAGCACAGTCAGGTATCTGGAACAGCTAGGTTGGATTCTCAACCTAAAAAAATCGTCCTTACGGCCAGTAAAAAGGCTGGAGTTCTTGGGTCTGGTTCTAGACACAGCCCACAAAAGTGTGTTTTTACCCCAGGCAAAGGTTTGCTCTATAAGAGAACTGGTTCACGTGGTCAGGACAAGGGAGAGTCCTTCCGTCCGCTTTTGCATGAGGTTGTTAGGGAAGATGGTAGCTTCGTTCGAGGTGGTTCCCCATGCTCAATTCCATTCAAGGCTGTTTCAAAACTGTATACTGTCTGCTTGGAGCATGAAAAGCCAGGATTTGGATTGTCCAATGTGCTTGACTCCAAGCGTGCGCCAGAGTCTCAATTGGTGGTTGTTAGCCAAGAATTTGCAGAAGGGGAACACTTTCATACCAGTTACTTGGAGGATAGTGACGATCGATGCCAGCCTATTGGGCTGGGGAGCAGTCCTGGAAGGGAACACTGTTCAGGGGAAATGGTCAGAATCCGAGAAGACCTTACCCAGAAATTCAGGCGGTGCGTCTGGCCCTAAGGGCCTGGACGTGCAGATTATGGAATCAATCCGACAATGCCATGGCAATGGCCTATATCAATCACCAAAGCGGCACCAAAAGTCGCGCTGCCCAGAAAGAGGTAAACCATATTCTGGCCTGGGAAGAGGAGCATGTGCCTTGCCTATCTGCGGTTTTTTATCTCAGGTGCGGAAAATTGGCAGGCAGATTTCTTGAGCCGCCAGCAATTGCTCCCAGGGGAATGGTCTCTGCATCCTGACGTCTTTCTAGCCATATGTCAGAAGTGGGGTACCCCGGACGTAGACCTATTGGCATCCAGGTTCAACAAGAAGTTGGACAACTTTGTGTCAAGGACATGGGATCCGCTCGCTCGTGGGACGGATGCCTTAGTAACTCCTTGGGATCAGTTCTCACTGTTTTATGCATTCCCTCCAGTTCAGTTGCTTCCGCATCTTCTACGCGGGATCAAGGGGGAATTGAAGCTGGTAATCCTAGTTGCTCTGGCATGGCCCAGGAGATCCTGGTATGCGGAGATTGTGAGGATGGCAGTAAGGGATCCTTGGACTCTTCCATTCTGCCCGGATCTGCTTTTGCAAGGCCAGTGTTCCATCCTGCCTTAAAAATGCTAAATTTGACGGTTTGGCTGTGGAGGCCCTCATTCTAAAAGGTCGGGGGCTATCAGGCTCAGTGGTAACTACCCTGATTAATGCAAGGAATGCGGCCTCTAGGGCTATTTACTATAGGGTCT
Source organism: Rana muscosa (assembly GCA_029206835.1). NCBI lineage: Eukaryota > Metazoa > Chordata > Amphibia > Anura > Ranidae > Rana > Rana muscosa. The sequence continues at coordinate 73,436,423 of CM055126.1, forward strand.
GGAAGGCCTATGTTTCCTGGTGTGAGAACAAGGGTTGGCATCCTCGCAAGTATGTCATAAGTAGAGTTCTCACCTTCCTACAGTCAGGAGTGGAGATGAAACTTGTCAGTTTTTTTCCAAAGGCCTCTTGCTTCCATTCCTTAGTTCGGGCCTTTATACAAGGAGTAACGCGTATAAATCCGCCGATTAAATCACCTCTGTGCCCATGGGATTTGAATCTAGTCTTGTCAGTCCTTCAGGCGTTTCCTTTTGAGCCAATGTGCGATGCTCCTTTGGTCCTTGTGAAAAGGAAATTAGTATTTTTGGTTGCGGTAACCTCCACAAGAAGAGTTTCTGAGTTGGCAGCTTTTTCTTGTAAGGAGCCATTCCTAGTGATTCATAAGGATAAGGTGGTGTTGCGTCGTCGCCCATCCTTTTTGCCTAAGGTAGTATCCAGTTTTCATATGAACCAGGATTTCCCTACCTTCGTTTTTTCCAGAACCCTTTTCTGCAGAAGAATTATTGCACTCTCTTGATGTATTAAAAGCGGTTAATTTCTATCTGGAAGCAACTGCTCAGATACTTAAAACAGACGCTTTGTTTGTGTTGCCAGAAGGCCCCAGGAGAGGGCAGGCAGCATCAAAACCGACCTTTTTAATGGATTCATCAGGTCATTATTCAGGCTTATGATTTAAAGGAGAATATTCTGCCTTTTTGTCCTAGAGTGCACTCTACCAGGGCAGTTAGTGCTTCTTGGGCAGTGCGTCACCAAGCTTCCATGGCTCACGTTTGCAAGGCGGCAACATGGTCAACAGTGCATACATTCACAAAATTCTACCAGGTGGATGTAGGTCAGCAAGAGGATGCCGCCTTTGGGCGCAGCGTTCTGCAGGCAGCAGTATAGGTCCTCACGTCTGACGGCAGTCTGCTTTATTTTTGTGTCTCCCTCCCCTCAGATGGCAATGATTTGGTACATCCCATGTAGTAATTACTATAGTGCTCTGTGTATGATAAAGAAAATAGGATTTTTATAACAGCTTACCTGTAAAATCCTTTTCTTGGAAGTACATCACGGGACACAGAGGTCCCTCCCCTGTTTTTTGGGATATTTATATATTGCTTTGCTACAAAAACTGAGGTACTCCCTGTATAGGAGGGGTTATATAGAGGGGGACTTCCTGTCTTTGATTATGCCAGTGTCCATCACCTGAAGGTGATGTAGTAATTACTATAGTGCTCTGTGTCCCGTGATGTACTTCCAAGAAAATGATTTTACAGGTAAGCTGTTATAAAAATCCTATTTTTCCCCAAAAAAATGCGTTTGAAAGATCGCTGCGCAAATACAGTGTGACATAAATTATTGCAATGATCACCATTTTATTTTATATATTCTCTGCTAAAAAATAATATATAACGTTTGGGGCTTCCAAGTAATTTTCTAGCAAAAAAATACGGATTTTAACTTTTAAGCAACAAATGTCAGACATAGGCTTAGGCATGAAAGGGTTTTATATTGAGGATTTCCAAGAGTGAGCTATTGTTTTTTTTGCTGCTGAATGTGAAGGGTCTGGAAGGGGCATGATCAGTAAGGATCCTTGTTAAAGGGGTTGTAAAGGTTTGTTTTTTATTTTCTAAATAGGTTCCTTTAAGTTAGTGCATTGTTGGTTCACTTACCTTTTCCTTCGATTTCCCTTCTAAATATTTTTTTTCTTTGTTTTCTTTGTATGAATTTCTCACTTCCTGTTCCTCCTCAGTAAGCTGTTCAGTAAGCTGTTCTGGCTGACTCCACACCACTCAGATGATGGTGTGAAGTTTAGTGAGGAAAAACAGGAAGTGAGAAATTCAGACAAAGAAAAAAAACATTTAGAAGGGAAATCGAAGGAAAAGATAAGTGAACCAACAATGCACTAGCTTAAAGGAACCTATTTAGAAAATAAAAAATGAACCTTTACAACCCCTTTAAGGTTACAGCCCAGAACAGTATGTATATTGAGGTAAAGACTCAAACTCACAACGTGCGAGCCCTGGGGCATGTCAAACAGATATGTAGCAATGTGCCTTCCCGTCCACAGGTGCAGAAACATAATGGTGAGTATTGGGGTACGAATTTAGCAATTCTGGAGGGTGTAAGCTATCAGGAGAAAAATACTTTATACAAGTTCCCCAAGGCCAAGATGTTAAATTAACTTTTGGCCATAGAAGTCCATATGCCCACCCAATTCTCTGCTGATAGAAATTTAGGAAGTACCTCCATCAGAGCATAAAATGTGTTTTGCAAAAAGATTTTTAGGGTCAAAAAGAGACTTATGTTAAGGAAATAGGGCCTGGAGTGTGAGGAATAAGAGGGCATTTCCTCTCGAAAGCTCTTAGGACAAGGGGAGTAGGAGTCCACTGCAACAAAGAAAGAAAGAAAATATTTGTTTGGTTTGATACCTTCAAAAGCAAGTAAATAATATACATTTTTAAACCCCTTATAGTGCTACCAATGACATCTAGCTAGGGATTCCATTCAAGGGGGAAGAGAGGGCATTATATTAGACTCAGTAGGAGGCATGTTGTTAGTTTTTATAAACAGAAATCTTTATTTATACAGAAATATATATACAAAAATAATGCAAAATATACCACACTACAAAAACAATTAAACCAAAGTCGAATGTTGACTTGGCAAAATCACACAATAATATTTTATAGTACCAGTATGTTTAATGTCCCATAGTCCATGACTAACAAGTATCCGCAATTATTTTTTAACCAGGTTCATGCGATTATTGTTGTGTTGATGAATAAGATGTATAATAAAAATCTACTGTCAACTTGCTAAATAGGCCTGTTATTGTCACATTAACCACTTAAGCCCCGGACCATTTTGTTGCTAAAGGACCAGGCCTCTTTTTGCGATTCGGCACTGCGTCGCTTTAACTGACAATTGCGCGGTTGTGCAACGTGGCTCCCAAACAAAATTGACGTCCTTTTTTTCTCACAAATAGAGCTTTCTTTTGGTGGTATTTGATCACCTCTGTGGTTTTTATTTTTTGCGCTATAAACAAAAATAGAGTGACAATTTGGAAAAAAATTACATATTTTTTTACTTTTTGCTATAATAAATATATCCAAAAAATATCTAAAAAAACATTATTTTTTCCTCAGTTTAGGCCGATACGTATTCTTCTACATATTTTTGTTATTTTTTTTTTCCAATAAGCGTTTATTGATTGGTTTGGGCAAAAGTTATAGCGTCTACAAAATAGGGGGTAGTTTTATGGCATTTTTATTAATATATTTTTTTTCACTAGTAATGGTGGCGATCAGCGATTTTTATCTTGACTGCGACATTATGGCGGACACATCGGACACTTTTGACACATTTTTGGGACCATTGTCATTTTTACAGTGATCAGTGCTATAAATATGCCCTGATTACTGTGAAAATGACACTGGCAGTGAAGGGGTTAACCTCTAGGTGGCGCTGTAGGGGATAGGTGTGCCCTAGTGAGTGATTCTTACTGAAGGGGGGCATGGCTTGGAGTGTGACGTCACTGATCGTCGTTCACTATGACAGGGAACAGACGATCACTGACATGCCACTAGGAAGAACGGGGAAAGGTTTGTTTACACTTACCTCTCCCCGTTCTTCAGCTCTGTGACCCGATCGCAGGGCACCGGCGGCGATCGAGTCCGCGGGCACGGTCATGGAGCTTCGGCGGCGCGCTCGCGACCCACGGCTGGGTTCTTAAAGGGGACGTACCTGTACGCCCTTGTGCCCAGCCATGCCATTCTGTCGACGTATATCGTCGTGCGGTGGTCCTTATGTGGTTAAGGTTTCCTTAAGTTGTGGGAGTCCTTAATAAGAAATTGCAAAGGGCTTAAAAAAAAAGTATAATAATAATATCCAAGGGCAGTTTACTTGCTTGTATTTGCACATTAAAGGGATAAAACATAGGGAAATGTACATGTATTGCAGAGATAATAAATATTTTTTTCCCAGCCATACGGGTATATTTTAGGAAGGAATGGATGAAACCGAGTACCAGAACACTTTGGAATTACACATCAGGAAATAAATTGTACATTAAAAAAAGCCAACATCTTTTAACGCTTATTTAAGTAATACCCACTGGAGAATTTTTAGGAACCCAAAGGAATTGTGCCAATGATGAGTGAGGGAGGAAGCATTAACTGACAAATGTTGGACTTGGAGCTATGACCAAAGTCTTGTAAAGGATTTCCAACCAACGACTAAAAATTAGGAGAGGAAGGGAATAAAGCAAATATGTAAAACTGGTATCCAGATGTTGAAAAGTTTTAGGGTATTTTGTCAAAACATCTGTACTTACTTACCATTAATAGTCAGACAAGTAAGCCTAAAGAAATGCATCATTTACAAATTTTCAAAAGAGGAGACTATTTCCAATTACAAAATGGGGCATTTAGCTTACACTGTATAAACACTACCTTTAAAAAGCTAGTGGTGCAATGCATTACTTGAGTGTGGTGTATACAAGTATCTTGAAGTGCTTTCCTAAAAGGTATTCATTCTTGATGGGAAATATGTTGGAGCTGTGGCCTCAAAAAAGAGGCAGGTATAAGGCAAAGGACTAGTTACCGCTACTCCCCATGGTGATCATGTTTCTGTTTGGTGGCACAGCCATCTTAACCACTTAAGGACCGCCGCACGACGATATACATCAGCAAAATATCACTGGCAGGCATATGGGCGTACCTGTACGTCCCTGTCTCCCTGCGGGTGGGGGGCTCGATCGAGCAATGTTACTATAAAGTTTGGTGTGGATCACAGCTTCTGAGGTATATATGATATACTTAACAGTTAACTATAAGTAGGCAGAAATCAGATAGGGAGACTCAGATAATTTGGGAATACTAGTGGTTTTATTTAGTTTGGTAGTACACAGTCATAACATGGAGTTCCAGAGGAAACTTAGGTGAAGTAGCAGTACACAGGATAATAGGTTATAGTATACGGAGGAATACTTGCTGTGAGAGGACTGGGGCTCTGTTCCGGCCCAAAAGCTTGAAGTTGGAGGGGCTCTTACCGGTCCAATAGTGAGGAGGCAGCCAGGCTCTCTCCGGCCCAATAGTGAGATGAAAGTCGGGACTCTATCCGGCCCAATAGTGAGATGGAAGTCGGGGCTCTATCCGGCCCAATAGTGAGATGGAAGTCGGGGCTCTATCCGGCCCAATAGTGAGATGGAAGTCGGGGCTCTATCCGGCCCAATAGTGAGATGGAAGTCGGGGCTCTATCCGGCCCAATAGTGAGATGGAAGTCGGGGCTCTATCCGGCCCAATAGTGAGATGGAAGTTGGGGCTCTATCCGGCCCAATAGCGAGATGGAAGTAGGGGCCCTATCCGGTCCAGAAGTGAGATGGAAGTAGGGGCTCTATCCGGCCCAATAGTGAGATGGATGTCAGGGCTCTATCCAGCCCAATAGTGAGATGGAAGTAGGGGCTCTATCTGGCCCAATAGTGAGGGAAGACGGTCGTCAGCTGCTGGAGCTATTTGCCTGGTGTCAGGTTCCTAGCATGAACACCAAGCAAAGGGTGTCGGCTGTTTAAGTAGTAAGAAGAGGTGGAGCCGGGTGATGTCGCTGTGAGTCATCGGACTGTGACGGAGTTGGTTGAGATCTCGGAGCCCCGATGGAGAGATAAGAATATTGCAGGAGTCTCGGTGGAGAGATAAGGACATTACACCCCCCGATGCCCACAGCGGTCGGTATCGCTTCAGGAGTGATCCATGATGAGGGGGCGGCCATTGATTTCTGGCCACCCCCTCACGATTGCTCCTGGCGAATGAGAAGCTTCCTCTGCCTGTGAAATGTAAACACAGGCAGGAGGAAGTGATGTCATGTCTCCTCGCGGCGGTCTTTTCGTCCGGAGCTCGAGGAGAGAAGACATCAAGTTCACTGACACCAGTACACGTAGGCACACTAAACACCCCCCAGATCACCCCCTGCACCCCCAGTCACATTGTCACTGCAGTGGGATTTTTTTTTTTACTGATCACTGCATGCAGTGTCATTTGTGACTGCAAAAAGTGTTATGGCAGTTAGTGTTAGGCCCCTTCAGGGTACCAGGGTACCCCCTAACCCCCCCTAATAAGGGTTTAATGCCTTGATCGCCCCCCAGGTAACCCTTTAACCCCCTGTCGCTAGTGTCACTGAGCAATCTTTTTTCTGATGGCTGTATTAGTGTCGCTGGTGATGCTAGGTAGCCAGTTATTTTTTTAGGTTCACCGCCAGGTTATTATATAGTGTCAGGTATCCCCATATATTACCTAATAAAGGTTTCAACCCCTTGATTGCCCCTAGTTAACCCTTTCACCAGTGACGCTGGTTAGTTTGCTTTTTATAGCGTCCGGGCACCCGCCATTTATTACCCAATAAAGGTTTAAACCCCTGATCGCCCGGCGGGTGATATCAATTAGGTTTAGTGTCAGATAGGGTCTGCATCGTCCCAGGCAGCTTCAGATTAGTGCCAGTAGCACCAACTCCCATGCACACAGCATACACCTCCCTTAGTGGTATTGTATCTGAACGCATCAATATCTGATCAGATCTATACTAGCGTCCCCAGCAGTTTAGGCTTCCCAAAAACGCAGTGTTAGCGGGATCAGCCCAGATCCCTGCTAGCACCTGCGTTTTGCCCCTCTGCCCAGCCCACCCAAGTGCAGTATCGATTGATCACTGTCACTTACAAAACACTAAACACATAACTGCAGCATTCACAGAGTCAGGCCTGATCCCTGCGATCGCTAACAGTTTTTTTGGTAGCGTTTTATACAGTTGCTGACAGTCAGGTGCTTTTTTACCAGTGAATCTTACTAGTGTACCAGTAAATTTAGAGCCCGAAATGGCAAATTGAAGGTACACTAGTAAAGAGGCCTACGCGTTTCTGAGCATGACCGATAGTGAAGAGGTCACTCATCTGTCAGATTCAGGCTCAGAATACAATCCTGTAGACGACAGCGGCTCTATGACAGATAGCACTGACGACGAAGGTGAGGTCCCTGCCAAGGTCAGGCATACCTGACCCCATTATTATGCTGTTGTTGAGGTGCAAGAACCGCAGGGCTCCCGTATGGAGCAGAGAAGTACTAGTGCCGCTCATCCTTCTGGTAAACTTGCAAGCACCAGCGGCCTAGTACACCCTGGTCGTACATCCAGCACTGCAGTAACACTTGTGCAGTTCAAGCTGGCGAGGTGGCAAGCACAAGTAGTGTCCTGTTGCCACCAAAAAGACAAAGACAGGCCCATCGTGCCCATAGTGTCCTTCCTGCAGAATTTGCCAATCCTGATTGGGTGCCCACCACTTCTGCAGAACCTGTACTTCCCATATTCACTGGCCAACCCAGAATTCAGGTGTAAACAGTTGATTTTACGTCACTTGATTTTTATTCGCTGTTTTTTACGGAAGATCTCTATAGATCTATTGTGGACCAAAGTAGTTTGTATGCTGGTCAATTCATTGCCGCTAATCCCCAGTTGTCCTCGCTTGCCAAAGAATGGAAACCAATTATGGTTTCCAAATTTAAGACCTTTCCGGGCCTATCCCTCCTCATGGGTATACATAAATTGAGTAAGTTGCGGTGTATTGGTCCATACAACCAATTTACCATTTGCCCATATTCTCGGTCTCCATGGCCAGGGCACGATACGAGCAGATCTTGCGGTATGCACTTCAACGAGAATGAACTTTGTCGTCCTCATGGAGACCCTGAATATGATCGGCTCTACAAAATTCAGGCCCCTCATAAACCACTTCAACGAGCCTTTTGCAGCCTTGTTTAATCCCGATCAAGTTGTCTGCGTTGATGAATCCCTGATTAAATTTTCTGCCCGCTTGTCTTTCAAACAGTACCTTCCCAGCAAGCGTGCCAGATATGGGGTCAAGCTGTATAAGTTCTGTGACAGGGCCACAGGCTATGCATGGAATTTTATGGTTTACGAGGGAAAAAACTGTCACATAGAGCCAGAAAACTGCCCAGATTACATAGGGAGCGCTGGCAAGATAGTGTGGAACATGGTGTCACCGTTATTCGGAAAGGGGTACCACTTGTATGTGGACAATTAACAAGCGTGCCACTTTCTAGTCACTTGTTTGATCATCAGATTGGCGCATGTGGCACCGTGCGACCTAATCGCCGGGGCTTACCCCAAAGGCTTGTAGATTCCCGTCTTAGGCTGGGAGAGAGAGCCTGCTTGAAGTGTAATAATTTGCTCGCTGTGAAGTGGAGGGATAATAAGAATGTTTTCGTTCTTACCTCCCTTCAGCAAGAACCGACAGTCCAAATTTGTACGGCGACTGGTGTTGTGGAGAAACCCCTCTGTGTCCACAAATATAACCAAAATATGGGAGGGGTGGACCTCAACGACGAGTTGTTGGCGCCGTACCTAGTTGCCCGTAAGGCCAGACGCTGGTACAAAAAAGTGTCTGTATACTTATTTCAATTGGCTTTGCTGAACGCTCATGTGCTATACAGAGCTTCAGGACGGACTGGATCCTTCCTTCAATTCCAGGAAGAGATCGTCACAGCCCTTCTGTGTCCAGGCGGTGCTGCACCTCACCATCCCCAACCAAATGCAGTAAGCCGGCTGCATGAGAGGCATTTTCCGCATGTCCTCCCGAGTACCCCTACGCAACGAGCCCCCCAAAGAAAATGTGTCTAGAAAGCGCGGATATAGGCGTGACACCCGTTATTATTGTCCACGCTGTCCTGACAATCCTGGTCTTTGCATTGGTGAATGTTTTGAACGCTATCACACACACTAGTGCAGTTTTAGCATAGGGTACAGCATTTCACAGACTAGGACACACTTACACAGGGTCTCTTAAGATGCCATTGCATTTTGAGAGACCCGAATCGTTAGAAAAAAAAGTGTAAAAAAAAAAAAAAAATTGTTGTCGTTTTATTGTTCTCTCTCTCTATTGTTCTTCTGTTTTTTACTGTATTCTATTCTACAATGTTTTATTGTTATTATGTTTTATCATTTTTGCTTTTCAGGCATGTAATTGTTTTATACTTTACTGTTTACTGTGCTTTATTGTTAACCATTTTTTTGGTTTTCAGGTACGCCATTCAGTTGCAGCGCAAATTTATTTATCTTGACAGCAACAGCGTTTGCTCCCACGATACATAAAGCCGTGACTCCAGTGCTGTAGGAGGTGATTTCACCACCACAGTTAAAAAAAAGAGCATATATGCCGAAGCATAGTAGCAGAGGAGCGATTTGCTCCTAATGCGGCGTACATACGGTCGAAATTCCGACGGAGGCTTGCCTGTGGAAAAGTCGACCGTGTGCACGCAGCATAACTTTTGCGGGAGGATGCCCCCATGCTTCGGCATATATATATTTTAGGCACAGGTTGCGTTAAATTTTATTTTATTTTTTACAGTTTTTTTTTGTATTTGCTTTGCAGGTATGGTAAGGTCTTACTGTTATACTGTAATGTTACTTTGTTTTAATGTTAACCATAATTTGCTTATCAGGTACACCATTCAGTTGCAGCGCGGATTTATTTATCTTGACAGCAACAGCGTTTTCTCCCACGATACATAAAGCCGTGACTCCAACGCTGTAGGAGGTGATTTCACCACCACAGTTAAAAAAATAAAAGAGCATATATGCCGAAGCATGGGGGCAGCAGGGGCGAAGGTTTGCCCGTTAAAAAGTCTGACGTGTGTACGTGGAATAACTTTTGCGGGAGGATGCCCCCATGCTTCGGCATATATAAATGGTGCATGTATGCCCATCATTAGAAGTGGGTGGATGAAGGGTGGTATTCTAATGGTGAGCATACCCACCGATCAATCTCTTTTTTTCGTTCAGCCAACAGTTCATGTAAAAGCAATCCTAGCGGCTAATTAGCCTCTAGACTGCTTTTACAAGCAGTGGGAGGGAATGCCCCCCCCCTCCCACCGTCTTGCATGGTTTTCTCTGGCTCTCCTGTCCCAACAGGGAACCTGAGAATGCAGCTGGTGGTTCCGCCAGCTGACCATAGAGCTGATAAGAGACCAGAACGGCTCCAATCATCTCTATGGCCTAAGAAACCGGAAGCTACTAGCATTTCATGACTTAGATTTCGCAGGATATAAATGGCGCCATTGGGAAATTGGGAAAGCATTTTATCACACTGATCTTGGTGTGGTCAGATGCTTTGAGGGCAGAGGAGAGATCTAGAGTCTAATAGACCCCAATTTTTTCAAAAAAGAGTACCTGTCACTACCTATTGCTATCATATGGGATATTTACATTCCCTGAGATAACAATAAAAATGATAAAAATAAATAAATAGAAGGAACAGTTTAAAAATAAAAGCAAAAAAAAAAAAAAAAAAGCACCCCTGTCCCCCCCGCTCTCGCGCATAGGCAAACGCAAGCGTCGGTCTGGCGTCATATGTAAACAACAATTGCACCATGCATGTGAGGTATCACCGCAAAGGTCAGATCGAGGGCAGTCATTTTAGCAATAGACCTCCTCTGTAAATCTAAAGTGGTAGCCTGTAAAGGCTTTTAAAAATGTATGTAGTTTGTCGCCACTGCGCGTTTGTGCGCAATTTTAAAGCATGACGTGTTTGGTATCCATGTACTCGGCCTAAGATCGTCTTTTTTATTTCATCAAACATTTGGGCAATATAGTGTGTTTTAGTGCATTAAAATAAAAAAAGTATTTTTTTTCCAAAAATAATGCGATTGAAAAATCGCTGCGCAAATACTGTGTGGAAAAAATGCAACACTCACCATTTTAAACTGTAGGCCATTGCTTATAAAAAAAATATATATAATGTTTGGGGGTTCAACGTAATTTTCTTGCAAAATAAAAATATTTTTTCATGTAAACAAAAAGTGTCAGAACGGGCTTTGTCTTCAAGTGGTTAGAAGAGTGGGTGATGTGTGACATAAGCTTCTAAATGTTAGGCATAAAATGCCAGGACAGTTCAAACCCCCCCCCCAAATGACCCCATTTTGGAAAGTAGACACCCCAAGCTATTTGCTGAGAGGCATGTCGAGTCCATGGAATATTTTATATTTTGACACAAGTTATGGGAAAAATATATATATTTTTTTTAATTTGCACAAAGTTGTCACTAAATGATATATTGCTCAAACATGCCATGGGCATATGTGGAATTACACCCCAAAATACATTCTGTTGCTTCTCCTGAGTACGGGGAAACCACATGTGTGAGACTTTTTGGGAGCCTAGTCGCATGCAGGACCCCAAAAACCAAGCACCGCCTTCAGGCTTTCTAAGGGTGTACATTTTTGATTTCACTCCTCACTGCCTATCACAGTTTCGGAGGCTATGGAATGCCCAGATGGCACAAACCCCCCCCCCCCAAATGACCCCATTTTGTAAAGTAGACACCCCAAGCTATTTGCTGAGAGGTATGGTGAGTATTTTGCAGATCTCATTTTTTGTCACAAAGTTTTCAAAATTGAAAAAAAAAAAAGAAATACAATTTTCTTTACTTTCTTCATTTTCAAAAACAAATGAGAGCCGTAAAATACTCACCATGCCTCTCAGCAAATAGCTTGGGGTGTCTACTTTCCAAATTGGGGTCATTTGGAAGGGGTTTTGTGCCATCTTGGCATGTTATGGCCTTCAAAACTGTGATAGTTAGTGCAGTGGAGTAAAATCAAAAATTTATGCCCTTAGAAATCTTGAAGGCAGTACTTGGATTTCGGGGTCCCATACGCGGCTAGGCTCCCAAAAAGTCCCACACATGTGGGATCCCCCTACTCAGGAGAAGCAGCAGAATGTATTTTGGGGTGAAATTTCACATATACCCATGTCATGTGTGAGCACTATGTAATTTAGTGACAACTTTGTGCAAAAAAAAAAGTTTGTAATTTTCCCGCAACTTGTGGAGAAATATAAAATATTCCATGGACTCAACACGCCTCTCAGCAAATAGCTTGGGGTGTCTACTTTCCAAAATGAGGTCATTTGGGGGGGGGGGGGTTTGTGCTATTTTGGCATTTTATGGCCTTCGAAACTGTGATAGGTAGTGAGGAGTGAAATCAAAAATTTGCGCCCTTAGAAATCCTGAAGGCGGTGCTTGGTTTTTGGGGCCTCGTACGCGGCTAGGCTCCCAAAAATTTCCACACATGTGGTATCCCCGTACTCAGGAGAAGCAGCAAAATTTATTTTGGGGTGCAATTCCACATATAACCATGGCATGTGTAAGCAATATATCTTTTTTTTTTGTCATTATTCAATCACTTGGGACAAAAAAAGAAAAATATTCAATGGGCTCAACATGCCTCTCAGCAATTTCCTTGGGGTGTCTACTTTCCAAAATGGGGTCATTTGGGGGGGGGGTTTGTACTGCCCTGCCATTTTAGCACCTCAAGAAATGAGATAGGCAGTCATAAATTAAAAGCTGTGTAAATTCCAGAAAATGTACCCTAGTTTGTAGACGCTATAACTTTTGCGCAAACCAATAAATATACGCCTATTGACACATTTTTTTTTACTAAAGACATGTGGCTGAATACATTTTGGCCTAAATGTATGACTAAAACTGAGTTTATTACATTTTTCTTATAACAAAGTAGAAAATATCTTTTTTTTTTTATAATTTCGGTCTTTTTCCGTTTATATCGCAAAAAAAAAAAAAATCGCAGAGGCAATCAAATACCATCAAAAGAAAGCTCTATTTGTGAGAAAAAAAGGACGCAAATTTTGTTTGGGTACAACATTGCATGACCGTGCAATTACCAGTTAAAGCAGCGCAGTGCCAAATTGTAAAAAGACCTCTGGTCTTTAAGCTGACAAATGGTCCGTGGCTGAAGTGGTTAATAGAGGTAGGACTTTGCTTTCTTATGTCAAAACTTGCCCCCCGATGTTTGGTGACATGATGACTGATAGAGGAACAATTAAGCAGCAGCAGAAGAAAAAATAAAAAGATTCAGAAACTACAGATCCACACAATGAATGAGGAAACAGCAGGAAGATTCTCCCACAACAGCAGAGTAAGCAGCAAAGTAGTGACATCACCAAATCTCATTTGGCCTCATGCATATGGTGCCTTAGAATCTCATATTACAGATGTACAACTATAAGAGATTAAACAAACGTGAAGTATACTGCCATTAATCAGGGTACTGCTTAGGCACAATTAACCTTTCTAGAGGTTCCTACTAAGATAGCAAATCTGTAAACAATTACCTTCTTCTGACAGGCTCCCCACAGTCTTGTGTTCCACACTGGTTGGCCTACCTCCAATTGCATGTCTGCTGATTTGAGTGCAACTCTGCAATGTACCTATAAGCCTTGCTGCCCTCTTCAGATAGGGGAGATCCTTAGACCAAATAGCTGAAGCAAAGACCAAAAAAAAGGGCGCACCAGCCTAGGGCCTAGCCTTAAAAATTATTTATTATAAAATTATAACTCCAATGTACTCACAAAGGTGTACAATTTCAGGCATAAAAATATAAATCCATGCAGAAGCCCATCTGCAAGCATGTGGCTTACACCTTTCAAGGGCAGTGCCCTCTTCATCAGTGTTAAACCAAGACACCCTAACTGCAGTATATAAATAGTAATTGAGGAAAACATAATTGAATGTAAGACCCACCCCTAAAAAGAGGAGGAGTCATGGTGCCCAACACATCCAAACAGATACACAAAAAGCATTAAACATTGGAGTTTTAATATAAAAATAAATAAATTTATGGTAATACACTAGGCCATGCACCGTCTTTTCAAAGTTTTACCATGTGCCTATATTCCTGCCATTGCCTGTATCTGATCTTCTGTCAAGCAACCCTATGCATGTTTTCTGGTCCATGTTTTTGTCTGCTGCCTGGACCAAGCCTTTAACAGTTTACTGACCTCTCTGCCTGCTGCCTGGACTGAGCCTTTTCTTGTTTGGTGGCCATGCCCCTGCAATCTGCTTGTACTGTCCTCTCTGTACTTCCTTCTGGCTACGCTCCTGTAAAGGTACCATCCCAGCCATCATCTGCAGATAACTGCATTCTTTTGTGCCACAGAGACCTTTTGTCCTATTTTTGATTGGTCACATTTGCTACCAGCTCATAGAACATAGCACTATATAGTAGGTCCTGGGGCAACCAAGCACTGGTAGGCCTGCTTGTTTTAAGGGAAGGGGGGCTGCAATATGTTAAGTTACAATCACCAAGCATTACAACTACAAGCTGGTTCCTTATTGTTACAGCATGCTTCAAGCTGGATTTTCTTGTGACAGTAACAGTTGTGGTTACTTTAAAAAACATTGCAATGTTACATACACAACACTGATTATCCTTTAACCGTAAGTGTCTATATTTGTTTCATATATGGTGTTTACAGGAGATGGTTGGAGAAGAAAGAGCTGGGCTTTTTTATTTATGACGAACTAAAAAGATAAAAGCAAAGGTTCAAACCCCATAATGAGGTATATATAAAATATAAAACATTTTTGAAAATGAAATAGCAATCACAAAAGGAACACTGTATGTATGGGCAGATGGGCCTGGTGATGACCAAATCAGCAGAGCAGTGTCCCCAAAAACCCAACCTTGGCCACCGACATGGGGATGGGCTAGAGTGGACACACTTCAGACGGTAGGAACCGGTTTCAGTGGCTTCTACAATCCTAAGCGATTCTTACCATCTGACGTGTTTTAGCTCTATCATCCCTATGCAGATGGCAAAGGCTGGGGTTTGTGAACGCTGCCCTGCCGATTCAGTTGTCACCAGACCCATCCGCCCTAACAGTGCCACTTTTGTGAGTGCCATTTCATTTTCAATAAATATTTATATTTTATACATGTTTAAAAAGCACCTTTGTTTTTGTGATTTAGTTTGTCTTATACGGAGCGCCCCATCTGGTTTCAAAGGCTGCATCCTCATAGTTAGATTAGCTGTCACTTATTTGGTTATTGGGCTACCCATGCTCAGTATTTAACATTATTGCCTTTCCATGTACCGGTAATTATTAAGGTGGATGGTAGGGTATGTAAATAGGACGTGCAATATCACAGATCATTTTTAATCTTTGAAACTTTCCTTGAGCATCAACGGGATGTTTCTTAATTTTATTGGTTCACAATCAGTTAATAACAGATATCACAAAAGCAAAATGCACAGTGCACAACATCAGTGGAGATAACAATTTTTTAAACATTTTATTTTTGTGCTTTCCAGAACAGGGACACATTTTTAAACACAGGAATTGAAGCTAGGCAAGAGTAATAATAATATACTGAAATGTATACTTTAATACTGGATAGAGAAATATTAAAAACTTCAGAAAAAAGAGTAAAGACCTATTCATACCTATGCACTATGATAACACGCTGCTCTGTGTGGTGAATTGCCATTCCTTGTGAATGTCACCCAGAACACTGTGCAGTAGCTGTCCACACAGTGTACCATGATACCCATACCGTGCGCTGTGGTTGCTACTTTGCATCGGAAACAAAACGGTGCATATCTACAATAACTGGCCATTGAGGTGCAATTGTGTACTGTACAAGTGTGAAAGTGCCCTTACATACAGATGAAACTTGAAAAATTTGAATATCGTGCAAAAGTTAATTTATTTCACTAATGCAACTTAAAAGGTGAAACTAATATATGAGATAGACTCATTTCATGCAAAGCAAGATAGTTCAAGGCGTGATTTGTCATAATTGTGATGATTATGGCTTACAGCTCACGAAAACCCCAAGTCCACAATCTCAGAAAATTCGAATATTACATGCAATCAATAAAACAAGGATTGTACATAGAACAATATCGGACCTCTCAAAAGTATAAGCATGCATATGTACTCAGTACTTGGTTTGGGCCCCTTTTGCAGCAATTACTGCCTCAATGCAGCCTGTGTCACTGCCGAGGTGTTATGGAAGACCAGGATGCTTCAATGGCGGCCTTCAGCTCTTCTGCATTGTTCGGTCTCATGTCTCTCATCTTTCTCTTGGCAATGCCCCATAGATTCTCTATTGGGGAACAGGTCAGGCGAGTTTGCTGGCCAATCAAGCACAGTAATCCCATGGTCATTGAACCAGGTTTTGGTGCTTTTGGCAGTGGGCAGATGCCAAGTCCTGCTGGAAAATGAAGTCAGCATCCCCATAGAGCTCGTCTGCGGAAGGAAGCATTAAGTGCTCCAAAATCTCCTGGTAGACGGCTGCGTTGACCCTGAACTTAATCAAGCACAGTGGACCAACACCAGCAGATGACATGGCTCCCCAAATCAACACAGACTGTGGAAACTTCACACTGGACTTCAAGCATCTTGCAGTGTGTGCCTCTCCATTCTTCCTCTATACTCTGGGTCCTTGGTTTCCAAATGAGATGCAAAATTTGCTCTCAACAGAAAAGAGGACTTTGGACCACTGAGCAACAGAACAGGTCTGTTTTTCTTTAGCCCAGGTAAGACGCTTCTGACGTTGTTTGTTGTTCAGGAGTGACTTGACAAGAGGAATACGACATTTGAAGCCCATGTCCAGGATCCGTCTGTATGTGGTGACACTTGATGCACTGACTCCAGCCTCAGTCCACTCCTTGTGAAAGTCCATAACACTTTTGAATGGCCTTTTCCTGACAACCCTTTCCAGGCTGCGGTCATCCCTGCTGCTTGTGCACCTTTTTCTTCCACACTTTTCCCTTCCACATAACTTTCTATTAATGTGCTTTGATACAGCACTTTGGGAACATCCAACTTCTTTTGCAATTACCTTTTGAGGCTTTCGCTCCTTATGGAGGGCGTCAATGATTGTTTTCTGCACAACTGTCAGGTCAGCAGTCTTTCCCATGACTATGATTCCTACTGAACCAGACAGAGACCATTTAAAGGCTCAGGAACCCTTTGCAGGTGTTATGGCTTAATTAGCTGATTAGAGTGGGACACTTTGAGCCTAGAATATTGCACCTTTTCTCAATATCCAAATTTTCTGAGATTGTGGATTTGGCATTTTCATGAGCTGTAAGCCATAATCATCACAATTATGACAAATACCATATATTAGTTTCACCTTTTAAGTTGCATTAGTGAAATAAATTAACTTTTGCACGATATTCAAATTTTTCGAGTTTCACCTGTAATTTGCAGGAGAGAAAACTTCTGCATAACTAAATAAGAAAATACCAGTGTAGGACCATTAGGCACTTATTTTGTTTAACCAGTTGTCTACTGCCCACCGTCAAATGACGGCGGGCGGAAGACTCTCTTGTTCTGACAGGACGTCATATGACGTCCTGCCTTTAAAAGCAGCTAGGGGGCGCGCGCGCCCGCCGTGTCGCTGGGGACCCGATGCGCGTGCCCGGTGGCCGCCGGGCACCCGCGATTGCCCAGTTACCGAGCAGGACAGTGGATCTGTGTGTGTAAACACACAGATCCATGTCCTGTCAGGGACAGGAGACCAATGGTGTGTCCCTTGTACATAGGGACAACCATCGGTCACCTCCCCCAGTCAGTCCCTTCCCCCCACAGTTAGAACACATCTAGGAAACACATTTAACCCCTTCCTTGCCCCCTAGTGTTAACCCCTTCCCTGCCAGTCACATTTATACAGTAATCAATGCATTTTTATAGCAGGGATCGCTGTATAAATGTGAATGGTCCCAAAAATGTGTCAAAAGTGTCCGATGTGTCCGCCGCAATATCGCAGTCACAATAAAAATCGCAGATCGCCGCCATTACTAGTAAAAAAAAAAAAAATGAGTTGAGACGGTACCGATACTGACTTCTGAGTGTTAGACCCTCCGTTCCTTGGTTGGGTGCCGGACAGGTTATAGACACGCTCACCTCTAATTTTGAGTTTGAATTGGCCCTCAGAAGAAGATCGTCCAAGTTGCCCATGATAGCGATGCCACGCTGTCTTAGTAGTAGGTCCAGAATCGGGGCAAGCACCTTGGTGAACACCCTTGGTGCCGATGCCAGGCCAAAGGCGAGAGCCACCATTGGTAGTGGTCTTCCCTGGCCGCCAAACACAGACATCTCTGATGCCTGGTGCATATGGGGACATGGAAGCATGCGTCCTTGATGACCAAGGATGCCGGAAAATCCCCCGGATGGAGGGCAGCGACAATAGAGCGTCTTCAGCACTACGAACAGATTAGAATAGAACCCCTGAATCCTTTCCTGTACTGAGACAGGAAGGACCACCCTGCGTATCAGTCGGTCTTGAACCGCCCCATAGCTGGCGGTTTAGAGGGAAAAAATCAGTTTGGTAGGCAAGCAAGGTTGGGCTTGCGAAACCAGGGACGCTTCTGTCCCTCAGCAGGCGCTTTATCGGCCTGGGGTCCTTTACTTGCCACACTAGGCGGACGAAAGAACTGCTTGTGCGCGGTGAAGGAGAGCCCTTGCCTATGGCGTGGCTCCCTACCCCTTCTTGGATTGCGGGAGCAGCAAGCTCTTACCTCCTGTGGCATCCTTAATGATGTCATCCAGAGAGGCTCCAAAAAGACTGTCACCCTTAAAGGGCAGGTCCAATAAGGCCTTCTTAGAAGTTTATTTTTTGGTCCGTAGACCAGCACTTAGCTAAACCAGGTGGCATAACACCACCGCATAAACCAAGGCTCTGGACAGCAAGGGGATAGTATCCATGTCTGACTCGCAGACAAACTTGAGGCCCTGTACCAACTGGTCGGGCCAAAGCCACCTCGTCCGGAGGAGCTTCCTGTGTCTTTAATCCCTGGAGTAGCATCTTTGCCCACTCAGTAGGTGTCTGAGACACCAAAGCTGAGCCCACTACTGTGTATAGGTAGCGAGCGATTGCCTCAGCCTTCTAGTCCGCAAGGTCCTTGAAGACAGGAGCCCATTCCACTGGACTTGTGGTTACTTGGTTAAGTCTGGACACAGGGGGGTCCACTATCGGGGGAGAGGTACATTTTTTCAGAAAACTCTCCTAAAAGGGGTACCGGACCGCCAAATTTTTTGGGGCCGAAAAAACCTTCAGTGGTTTTTCCCCCACTCCTTGTATAAATTTTATCAAGATAAGACATACCATGAAACACCTTGTCAGTGCGGCCCGGCTTACGGAACCCAAAGGGAACCGCCGCCACTGCGGCAGAATTGCCCAACTTCAGCGTAACCCGCACTGCGGTGATAGATACCCAAGCCTTTTCGCGTCCTGACCCGGACCTGGAGTCATCCTCACTGTCCGATCGGTCATGGTCCGCAGCCACTGATGCATCAGAATCACCTTGGCAACAAAAGGCCTTCAGGATCGCCGATATAGCGTCCCTTGATATGGCAGGAGGTGTTTCAGGGGATAAAAAACGTCTGCTGACCCACGCGCCTGACACCCACAGGGACTCCAGGCAAGGTATCAACGGCCCACCCTCCTAGCTGCTACAGAGATGCAGGGTCTCCCATGGGACTCACCACCTTTAGGACGGTCACTGTTACTGCTGATCGTCTGCTCCTGCCAGAGATGCTCTCCCATAGCTGCCTGTGTCAGTCTGATCCTCCGTCAGCCTATGTCTGTTGTGAGGGGGTTAGCTCGGCAGCGGGTGTGTGTGACCCCCGGGATGGGCTCCCCACACAAAACAGGCCCAGCAAACGGAGGTTGTGGTTTTCAAAATCAAAAAGGTGCGGTTTATTTTCTATTTACAGTGACAAAACACAGCAAAACCAAAAAGAAACATAAACAAAATAAATCCTGGTCAGTTTGACCTCTGACTAAACATACAGGTTTCCTAACAACTGGGATCAGCCTAGGGCTGTCCTAGTCCCTAAGTCCCTGGTTTTAAATGTCCAAGCAAATAGCCACACAGGCTTTTTCTCACCGCACAGGGGTTCACTCTCTCCAGACAGTCCACACAGGTCTGGTTCCAGGCATGAGCTAACATCTAATGAAGCTGGGAGTTCTTATAGAGGCCTGAATGAGCTGACAAGCTTCAGCTGGTCTCATCAAGTCCCTGTCTGCGCGACGCCCCACACTCTCCCTAGAGGTATGAGTCATCCATGAGCCCACTAGCCTCAGCTGGGCTTATACAACACTCCACCTAGTTGTATAAGTCGGCGTAAAGCCTGAATCTGGGCGAAATATATCTACCCCCCTGGATGCAACCAGGTGACTTTACCTTCCTGCTGTCACACTGTCTATCGCGTGCCTGTGAATGCACCCTAGAGGCCAAAGACTTCCACAAAATGGCCGCTGAGCGGCCGTGCTGAAGAACGGTGTGGACCATAAGAAAATGGCCGCCGAGCAGTCGACAGAGGCCAAAGCGGGCGCGGACCACAAGAAAATGGCCACCGAGCGATGGAGAGAGGCCAAAACAGGCGTGGACCACAAGAAAATGGCCGTCGACAGTATGGAGGGAGAAAACACACAGGTAAGCAGCAAAAATTTACATTTTCAATGATAGCCAACAGCGCAGTTCCCGGTCCAGATGGAGCCCCCCAGGTTACCCCCAGCAGTCAGCCTTAGCTTGCAGAGCCCAGGGAGGAGGCAAGGCAGGGAGAGAGGAAAGAAAGGGCAAAGCCACTTACTTGATCTCTCCAGGAATGTCCAGCCAAGTCTTCCTGCCGAAGCAGAAGAGCTACTTACCCTTCCTGCATGGATTATGCTGGAAGACATTCCGGACAGATCATCTTCTGCGCAGTTACGAAGGTGACTGTTGGCATGGCATGCTGTGATTGAGCCATAGAGACCGATTATATGCATGCCCTGGAGCATAAAGCTCACCGGACACCCGTGGAGCGGCGGGCATATCCTGGAAAACCCAGCGCGTAGCTAGGGTCGGCACACACTTGATGGCCGGAACTGGGGAGACTACAAGGATCTGGGATCCAGCCTGTCACCCAGTCGGCAGTTGATTGAGGATCGCAGAAACAACAACGTAGAAAAAATAGAAAAAGCCTCCGGACCTATGGGCCCGAAGGGAGCCATGTCCTTCTCCCATGCTAGGCAAAAAAAAACTGATCTGCTTAGTGCAGGCTGAGGGGATATAGCCAGTAGGACCGCCCCCTGGGTGGGGCTGTTCATCTCTGAAGTTAACACTTTTTCTGCCTAGTAGTCACTGCTAAATGAAGGCTAATACCCACTTGTCAAGACTGAAGCTATGTCCGTCCATGAACGAAAGAGTAAATCCTTTTAAGACTGCTCACATAATTTGGTCATTAAGTGTTAGTGTGTGACATAGTAAAACATTACAAAAACTTTACACAAATTGCATAAAAAAAAAAAAAAATGTTTTAAATGTGAAACAATTTTCTGACCTCATGGACATTTAAAAACGTCACGAATGGTGAAAATGTGGCTTAAAAATGCAAAATAGATTTCTCCCAGCGTTTACTGGGGGACTAGATATAGTTCCTGTCTCCAGAAGGTTGGACTCTAAGCAAAGCCAAAGTAACAAAAATTGTATAGTAGCTATCTCTCTCTCTCTGTGTGTATATATATATATATATATATATATATATATATACACACACACACACACACACACACACACACACACACAGTATATATATATATATATATATATATATATACATACACACATAAACACACACACACACAGTTGTGCTCATAAGTTTACATACCCTGTCAGAATTTATGATTTCTTGGCCATTATTCAGAGAATATGAATGATAACAGCAAAAATTTTCTTTCACTCATGGTTGGGCCCCTTTTATACTGAGGAGTTTTTCAGGCGTTTTAGCGCTAAAAATAGCACCTAAATACCGTCTGAAAAACTCCTGCCCTGCAGTCACAGTGTGCGATGCGCTGGCGGGACGTTAAAAAAAGTCCTGCTAGCCGCATCTTTGGGGCGGTGAAGGAGCGGTGTGTATACCGCTCCTTTACCGCTCCTGCCCATTGAAATCAATGGGACACCGCGACTATACCGCCGGCAATGCGCCTCTGCAGACGCGCATTGCCGGTGGTATTAACCCTTTCTCCGCTGCTAGCGGGGGTTAAAACAGCACCGCTAGTGGCCGAATGCCGCCGCAATTCTGACTATACCGCCAGCACACCTCCCGCCCCAGTGTGAAAATGGCCTTAGTGTTTGGCTGAAGCCATTTATTATCAGTCAACTGTGTTTACTCTTTTTAAATCATATTTACAAAAGAAACTACCCAAATGACCCTGATCAAAAGTTTACATACTGATTGATTGAGTGATTTTGGCCTGATAACATGCACACAAGTTGACACAAAGGGGTTTGAATGGCTATTAAAGGTAACCATCCTCACCCGTGATCTGTTTGCTTGTAATTAGTGTGTGTGTATAAAAGGTCAATGAGTTTCTGGACTCCTGACAGACCCTTGCATTTTTCATCCAGTGCTGCACTGACATTTCTGGATTCTGAGTCATGGGGAAATCAAAAGAATTGTCAAAGGATCTGCGGGAAAAGGTAGTTGAACTGTATAGAACAAGAAAGGGATATAAAAAACTATCCAAGGAATCGAGAATGCAGTGTTCAAACTCTAATCAAGAGCGTTCAAACTCTAAGACATACAAAATGAGGGGTTCTGTTGAAACCAAACCACAGTCAGGTAGACCAACTAAAATTTCAGCCACAACTGCCAGGAAAATTGTTCGGGATGCAAAAAAAAACCCACAAATAACTTCAGGTGAATACAGGACTCTCTGAAAACATGTGGTGTGGCTGTTTCAAGATGCACAATAAGGAGGCACTTGAAGAAAGATGGGCTGCATGGTCGAGTCGCCAGAAGAAAGCCATTACTACGCAAATGCCACAAAGTATCCAGCTTACAATACAGCACAGAGACAAGCCTCAAACCTTCTGGCACAAAGTCAGCTTTTTGGCCACAACCATAAACGCTACACTTGGAAAGACGTCAACAAGGCCTGTGATGAATGGTATACCATTCCTACTGTGAAACACGGAGGTGGATCGCTGATGTTTTGGGAATGTGTGAGCTACAAAGGCACAGGAAATTTGGGCAAGATGAATGCAGTATGTTATCAAAAAATACTGGAGGAACATTTGCATTCATCAGCCAGGAATCTGCGCATGGGACGTACTTGGACATTCCAACATGACAATGTTACCAAAACACAAGGCCAAGTTGACCTGTCATTGGCTACAGCAGAATAAAGTGAAGGTTCTGGAGTGGCCACCTCAGTCTCCTGACCTCAATATCATTGAGCCACTCTGGGGAGATCTCAAACGTTCAGTTCATGCAAGACAGCCTAAGAATTTCCAGGAACTGGAGGCTTTTTGCCAAGAGGAATGGGCAGTTTTACCATCTGAGAAGATAAAGAGCCTCACCCACAAATACCACAAAAGACTTCAAGCTGTCATTGATGTTAAAGGGGGCAATACACAGTATTAACAACTGGGGTATCTAAACTTTTGATCAGGGTCATTTGGGTAGTTTCTGTTGCAATTATGATTTAAAAAGTGTAAACACAGCTGATTAATAATAAATGGCTTCAGCCAAACACTAACCACGAGTGAAAGAAGTTTTTGTGTTATCATTCATATTCTCTGAAAAATGGCCAAGAAATCCTAAATTCTGCCAGGGTATGTAAACTTACGAGCACAACTGTATATATATAAAAGCTCAGTATAATGTAGCTACCTCCTGAGGGGGCAGTAAGTGTATCTACTGCAATCAACAGCTGATGGTAGTAGTACATCGCACTTACAAAAACTAGAGTTCACCTTAGCAGCTAATGTTTTTGCTGAGTGTTTATACCAAAGCCCCAGATTTAGATACAGTACACACTCTGCAAGAACTCCCTGCTCTTCATGTGTAAATCCAGACTCCCAACGCTGTATATTAATTGTAACAGCATTACTCCACTTAGTGTCACACCACACCCCTAATTTGCACAAAGCTACTCACTTTGATGCCCACCTCCAGTCATTTACTAGATCAGTCCAGTGTGGCTGTGTCTTGTGTTTATGGTTAGCAACAATTACCCCCTTGCTGGTGGGTTTACAGTCACAAAAGACTACAGGTGTTAGACCAAGCCTGAACTTGTCTCAGAGGCAATAAGGGTTTCAGAAGGCGATTCCCTAACCACAATCACCCTCTGGGTCTGATTCTAAGCATGTGTTGTCTCACTTGCCTCAAAATGGGGCATTGGCTGCTGTGCAAATTCCTAAATGAAGGGAGGAGAGGGAAATTAAACCATATTTTTAGCAGAGTGGAAATGGCTTGACAGAATTTTGTCCACCCTAGACACTACATAACTTTCTCTCCAGTCTGAATATGGGAATTTGTAAAGCAGATGGCACCAGGAGGACCCAACTTTATAACCCTTTAACCACTTAAGCCCCGGACCATTTTGTAGCTAAAGGACCAGAGGTGTTTTCAGAATTTGGCACTGCGCTGCTTTAACTGGAAATTGTGCGGACATGCAATGTTGTACCGAAACAAAATTTGCATCCTTTTCTTCCCACAAATAGAGCTTTCCTTTAATGGTATTTGATTGCCTCTGCGATTTTTATTTTTTGCGATATAAATGGAAAAAGACTGAAAATGTTGAAAAAAAATGATATTTTCTACTTTTTGTTATAAGAAAAATCGAATAAACTAAATTTTAGTCATACATTTAGGCCAAATGTATTCAGCCACATGTCTTTAGTAAAAAAAAAATCATCAATAAGCGTATATTTATTGGTTTGTGCAAAAGTTATAGCGTCTACAAACTAGGGTACATTTTCTGGAATTTACACAGCTTTTAATTTATGACTGCCTATCTCATTTCTTGAGGTGCTAAAATGGCAGGGCAGTACAAAACCCCCCCAAATGACCCCATTTTGAAAAGTAGACATCCCAAGCAAATTGCTGAGAGACATGTTGAGCCCATTGAATATTTTTTTTTTTTTTTGTCTCAAGTGATTGAATAACGACTAAAAAAAAAAAAAAAAAAAAAATTACAAAAAGTTGTCACTAAATTATATATTACTCACACATGCCATGGTTATATGTGGAATTGCGCCCCCAAAATACATTTTGCTGCTTCTCCTGAGTACGGGGATACCACATGTGTGGGACTTTTTGGGAGCCTAGCCGCGTACGGGCCCCCGAAAACCAAGCACCGCCTTCAGGATTTCTAAGGGCGCAAATTTTTGATTTCACTCCTCACTACCTATCACAGTTTCGAAGGCCATAAAATGCCAAAATAGCACAAAACCCCCCCAAATGACCACATTTTAGAAAGTAGACACCAAGAAAATTGCTGAGAGGCATGTTGAGCCCATTGAATATATTTTTTTTTCGTCCAAAGTGATTGAATAATGACAAAAAAAATACTAAAAGTTGTCACTAAATGATATATTGCTCACACATGCCATGGTTATATGTGAAATTGCACCCCAAAATAAATTTTGCTGCTTCTCCTGAGTACGGCGATACCACATGTGTGGGACTTTTTAGGAGCCTAGCCACGTACGGGACCCCGGAAACCAAGCACCGCCTTCAGGATTTCTAAGGGCATACATTTTTGATTTCACTCCTCACTACCTATCACAGTTTCGAAGGCCATAAAATGCCAAAATAGCACAAACCCCCCCCCCCAAATGACCCCATTTTGGAAAGTAGACACCCCAAGCTATTTGCTGAGAGGCATGGTGAGTATTTTACAGCTCTCATTTGTTTTTGAAAATGAAGAAAGAAAATATTTATTTATTTTTCCAACTTTCAAAACTTTGTGACAAAAAGCGAGATCTGCAAAATACTCACCATACCTCTCAGCAAATAGCTTGGGGTGTCTACTTTCCAAAATGGGGTCATTTGGGGGGGTTTTGTGCCATCTGGGAATTCCATGGCCTCCGAAACTGTGATAGGCAGTGAGGAGTGAAATCAAAAATTTACACCCTTAGAAAGCCTGAAGGCGGTGCTTGGTTTTTGGGGTCCCGTACGCGGCTAGGCTCCCAAAAAGTCTCACACATGTGGTATCCCCGTACTCAGGAGAAGCAACAGAATGTATTTTGGGGTGTAATTCCACATATGCCCATGGGATGTTTGAGCAATATATCATTTAGTGACAACTTTGTGCAAAAAAAAAAAAAATAAAAAATAAATTGTATTTTTTCCGCGACTTGTGTCAACATATGAAATATTCCATGGACTCGACATGCCTCTCAGTATATAGCTTGGGGTGTCTACTTTCCAAAATGGGGTCATTTGGGGGGGGGGTTTGAACTGTCCTGACATTTTATACACAACATTAGGAAGCTTACATCCACTCTTCTAACCACTTGAAGACAAAGCCCTTTCTGACACTTTTTGTTCACATGAAAACATATTTTTTTTTTGCAAGAAAATTATGTTGAACCCCCAAACATTATATATTTTTTTAAAGCAAAGGCCCTACAGATTAAAATGGTGGGTGTTGCATTTTTTTTTCCACACAGTATTTGCGCAGCGATTTTTCAAACGCATTTTTTGGGGAAAAAATACACTTTTTTTAAATTTTAATGCACTAAAACGCACTATATTGCCCAAATGTTTGATGAAATAAAAAAGATGATCATAGGCCGAGTACATAGATACCAAACACGACATGCTTTAAAATTTCGCACAAACGCGCATTGGCGACAAACTACATACATTTTTAAAAGCCTTTAAAAGCCTTTACAGGTTACCACATTAGATTTACAGAGGAGGTCTACTGCTAAAAATGACTGCCTTCGATCTGACCTTCGCGGTGATACCTCACATGCATGGTGCAATTGCTGTTTACATATGACGCCAGACCGACGCTTGCGTTCGCCATTGCGCAAGAGCAGGGCAGGGCTGCTTTTTTTTTTTTTTTTTTTTTTTATTAATTTTGCTTTTTTTTTTTTTTTTTTTAAACTGTTCCTTCCATATATATATATATATATATATATATATATATATATATTTTTAGCATTTTTATTGTTATCTCAGGGAATGTAAATATCCCCTATGATAGCAATAGGTAGTGACAGGTACTCTTTTTTTGAAAAAACTGGGGTCTATTAGACCCTAGATCTTTCCTCTGCGCTTTTTATATCCGGGGGGGGGCATTCCCTCCCACTGCTTGTAAAAGCAGTCCAGAGGCTAATTAGCCACTAGGATTGCTTTTACATGAAAGCCGGCCGCTGGCTGAAAAGAATGATACCAAGATGATACCTAAACCCGCAGGCATCAATCTGGTATAACCATTCAAAGTCCAGCAACATACCAGTACGTTGCTGGACATGTATTGTAATCTTTTTTTCATGCAGCCTGTTGGCTGAACGAAAAAAGAGATTGATCCGTGGGTATGCCCACCATTAGAATACCTCCCTTCATTCACCCACTTCTAATGATGGGCATACATGCACCATTTATATATGCCGAAGCATGGGGGCATCCTCCCGCAAAAGTTATGCCGCACACACATGGTCAGACTTTTCCACGGGCAAGCCTCCGTCTGAATTTTGACCGTATGTACGCGGCATTAGGAGCAAAATCGCT
Organism: Rana muscosa; assembly: GCA_029206835.1. Classification (NCBI taxonomy): domain Eukaryota; kingdom Metazoa; phylum Chordata; class Amphibia; order Anura; family Ranidae; genus Rana; species Rana muscosa. Next base: position 73,463,785 of record CM055126.1, read on the forward strand.
CCTCCGCTCCTGCTGCCCCAATGCTTCGGCATATATGCTTTTTTTTTTAACTGTGGTGGTGAAATCACCTCCTACAGCACTGGAGTCGCAGGGATCAGGCCTGTCTCTGCGAACGCTGCAGTTATGTGTGTTGTGTTTTGTAAGTGACAGTGATCGATCGATACTGCACTTGGGTGGCCTGGGCTGGACGGAGGGGCAAAACGCAGGTGCTAGCAGGTATCTGGGCTGATCCCGCTAACACTGCGTTTTTGGGAACCCTAAATTGCTGGGGACACTAGTATAGATCTGATCTGATCAGATATTGATCTGTTCAGATACTATACCACTAAGGGAGGTGTATGCTTCACGCGTGGGTGTTAGCGTTACTGGCACTAACCTGACGCTGCCTGGGGCAACGCAGACCCTCTCTGACGCTAAAACCTAATTGATATCACCCGCCGGGCGATCAGGGGGTTAAACCTTTATTGGGTTATATACGGCGGGTGCCCTGACACTATAAAAAGAAAACTAACTAACCAGCGTCACCCGTAACACTTATATGGTGATCACTGGTGAAAGGGTTAACTAGGGGCAATCAGGGGGTTAAACCTTTAATAGGTAATATATGGGGGTACCCGACGCTATAAAAACCTGTGGAGAACCTAAAAAAAAATAACTGGCTACCTATCGGCATCACCGACACTAAGACAGCGATCAGAAAAACGATCGCTTAGTGACAGCGGTGCTAGGGGGTGAAAGGGTTACCTGGGGGGGGGGCGATCAAGGGGTTAAACCTTTATTGGGTAATATATGGGGGTACCCAACGCTATAAAAACCTGCGGCGAACCTAAAAAAAATAACTGGCTACCTATCGGCATCACCGACACTAAGACAGCGATCAGAAAAACGATCGCTTAGTGACACTGGCAAAATGGGGTGAAAGGGTTACCTGGGGGGCGATCAAGGGGTTAAACCTTTATTAGGTAATATATGGGGGTACCCGACGCTATAAAAACCTGCGGCGAACCTAAAAAAAATAACTGGCTACCTATCGACATCACGACACTAAAACAGCGATCAGAAAAACGATCGCTTAGTGACGGCGGTGCTAGGGGGTGAAAGGGTTACCTGGGGGGCGATCAAGGGGTTAAACCTTTATTAGGGGGGGGTTAGGGGCTACACTGGACCTAACACTAACTGCCCTGACACTTTTACAGTCACAAATATCACTGATTGCAGTGATCAGTAAATAAATGGTCACTGCAATCAGTGACACTGTGACTGGGGGGCGATCTGGGGGTGTCTGGGGGGGCGATCGTGTGCCTATGTGTGCTGGTGTTAGTGTAGTGTTTGTGCACTAACCTCTGTGTCTTCTCTCATGCGGCGCTCGGTATATGTGAGCGCCGCATGAGGGATGACATCACTTCCTCCTGCCTGTGTAAACATTACACAGGCAGAGGAAGCATTTGATTCGCCGGGAGCGATTGCGAGGGGGTGGCCAGAATCGAATGGCGGCCCCCTCATCACGGATCGCTCCCAAAGCGATCCCGGCCGCCCACTGTACCGGAGGGGGGTCCGATTGGACCCCCCACCCATACGAAGGCAGGCACGTACAGGTACGTTAGTTTGCCTGTTCGTGCCATTCTGCCGACGTATATATACAGTGGGCGGTCGTTAAGTGGTTAAAAAGTGTCAGTGGTCTCTGTCACAGATTCTGCATGCTTTAAAGATTTGACAGGCAAAAAACTGGAGTCCCTGTCCAGACAATTTTTTCTGATGCTGGCTCCGCTTTCAGGTCTGTCTTCACCTGTACAGTATGTGTGTTTCCCTGAAGGTTCTCCCCAACATCCAACTGGAACGGCCAGAAAAGGAAATAAACCACTGCACTCTAGGCAGCAACAACTTTTATTTATGTGATAGCAGCAGGGGTCATTTCTGAACTGTTTTGACTTGGAAGGTACTTTTTCAAAGACTACTATCTATTCAAAAGCTGCTATCTATTACATAAGAACATTTGCTACAGTCCAGAATGGAGTGGTTCATTTCCTGTTGGGACAGATTTGCTGTGGTGCAACCAGTAAGATCAGCAGCCAGAAATTTTACAGTAGAGTCTATGATGAGACCCTCAACTAGAATGGTATACATATTTCTTATCCAATTGGATCAATTCTTGCAAATCTATTTGCGATTCCCCCTAGAAAAAATACATGTGGTATTTTGGATCAGCTTGGCAGCTGTGGCACATTGGAGGGTAATTTGGCTAAAACACTGGTCTGCCAACTTGACCTTAAAAAATCCCACTGCAACTTAATTTTACATGGGAAAGGCTATATAGAGCTTCTCTGGATGCCATCCTCAAGGGAAACACAGGTGAGAAGCACACTCATCTTCCCCATAATACACTTGTTCACACAGACTAAGTCAGTCACTTTGTCAATAGAGCTGAACAATAAACTCCTCTTTACATTTTGACCATTTGAACTATAGTATTTAATGTTACTGTGCTGCCATCTTGAGTTTTCAGGCAGAAATGCTTTTCATAGAGATTATTGTAAAGACTAAAGCCTCGTACACACGGCCGAGAATCTCTTCAAGAAAAAACACGTTGTTTTTCTTGACGAGATTCTTAGACAAGAAACTTGTCCCGGCCGAGTGTACACACGCTCCTTTCAAAGAACCCGCGGTTCTTTGAATGGAGCGAACGCGGTGACGTAATCGACTACGACGAGCGTGCGCTTGTCACATTCGATGCCGTCGCCGCCATCTTGCTACACCCTACCTATGCCTAGGAAGCTACCGCGCATGCGTCGAAGTCATTTCGAGCATGCGCGGGCTTCCCGGAGGACAGGTAAGTGTACACACACACAATTTTCTCGTCGAGAAACATGCTGACAAGAATCTCGATGAGAAAATAGAGAGCAGGTTTTCTATTTATCTCGTCGAGATTCTTGACGGTTTTCTTGACGAGAAACCTGATAGCCGTGTACACACGACCGATTTTCTCGGCAAGAAAGCTCTGCCAGCAAGTTTGTCGTTTTTCGACTAGAAACTCGGTCGTGTGTACGAGGCTTCACTAGGAGGGGCTACACAGTTCTCAACATAAGCCTGTAAAGACAGGGCTCAGGTGGATTGTACAATGGGACTGACATACTAACCCAAGATCATGAGCCCATCCCTGTGATCAGTGAATGCCTGGAGTCCTGTTTCCAAGGAAAGTAGTTTACTTGATAAAAAAAAAAAACTCAGTACCGTGTGTGTGTCCCTATTGGATACATGCTATTAATAATGTTTATTGCTCAATGTATTATTATTATTATTATTATACAGGATTTATATAGCGCCAACAGTTTGCGCAGCGCTTTACAACATCAGGGAAGACAGTACAATCACAATACAATTCAATACAGAGGGATCAGAGGGCCCTGCTCGATAGAGCTTACAGTCTAGAAGGGAGGGTCACGTGAAACAAAGGGTATTGGCTGTGGGGGATGATCAGGTGGACAGAATGGAAATATAGTTATTAGGTGTGGGTGGGATAGGCTTCTCTGAAGAGGAGGGTTTTTAGGGATCCTCTAAAAGCTAATAGAGAAGGAGATAGACGGACCGATTGGGGTAAGGAGTTCCATAGGCTTGGGGAGACTCTGGAAAAGTCCTGGAGTCGAGCATGGGAGGAGGTGATGAGCGAGCTAGAGAGCAGGAGGTCTTGAGAAGAACTAAGAGAACGATTAGGTTGGTATTTAGAGACTAGGTCAGTGATGTAGCTGGGGGCAGTGTTTTGGATGGCTTTGTAGGTGGTGGTTAGTATTTTGAATTTAATTTGTTGGGTGAGTGGAAGCCAGTGGAGGGATTGACAGAGAGGGGAAGGAGACACAGAGCGGTTGGTAAGGTGGATGAGTCTGGCAGCAGCATTCATGATGGACTGAAGGGAGGTTAAAGTTTTCTGAGGTAAGCCAATGAGGAGGGAGTTGCAGTAATCGAGGCGAGAAATGACCAGGGAGTAGATAAGGAGCTTTGTTGTGTCTTTGGTTAAAAAGGGGCGTATTTTGGAGATGTTGCGGAGGTTGATGCGGCAAGATTTGGACAGTGATTGGATGTGAGGATTAAAGGAGAGTTCAGAGTCTAGAACTACTCCTAGGACCTTGGCGTGTGGGGATGGGCTGATAGTTGTGCCATCAATTTTAACAGAGAGATCGGGGGAGGAGGCACGAGGGGCAGGAAAAATGACCAGTTCAGTTTTGGATAGATTAAGTTTGAGGAAGTGGTGTGACATCCAAACTGATATATCTGATAGTAAATTAGAGATACGTGAGGCGAATGAAGAAGTGAGTTGAGGGGCAGAGAAATAGATTTGAGTGTCGTCAGCGTAGAGGTGGTATTGGAAGCCGTGGGAGGCTATCAGCTGACCCAGGGAGGAGGTGTAGATTGAAAATAGGAGAGGTCCAAGAACAGAACCTTGGGGGACCCCAATTGAGAAAGGAAGGGGAGAGGAGGAAGTAGAGTTGTAAGTAACGCTAAAGGTGCGGTTGGATAAGTAGGTAGAGAACCAGCGAAGAGTACAGTCGCGGAGACCAAAGGCATGGAGTTTTTTGAGGAGGAGGGGGTGGTCAACCGTATCGAAGGCAGCTGAGAGGTCCAGGAGTAGGAGTACGGAATAGTGTCCCTTAGTTTTGGCCGTTACTATATCATTTGTTAGTTTTAGGAGGGCAGTTTCTGTGGAATGTTGAGGACGAAATCCAGACTGAAGGGGATCAAGAAGGTTATTATCAGCAAGGTGGACGCTCAATCGGTTATAAACTAGACGTTCAAGGAGTTTGGATAAAAAGGGGAGCAAGGAGATAGGGCGCAGGTTGTCAAGATTGGATGAGTCCAGAGAGGGCTTTTTAAGTATGGGGCTGACTAGTGCATGTTTCAAAGAGTTAGGGAAGATGCCAGAAGAGAGGGAGAGATTGAAGATGTGGGTTATAGAGCGTAGAATAGAGCCAGAGGGTGGACATAGCATTTGCGAGGGAACAGGATCCAGAGCGCTGGTGGTAAGATGGACATTAGCAAGTAATTTAGCAACTTCGTCTATAGTGGTGGGATTGAAAGAGGGAAGTATAGATTGTACCTGTGGGCATGAGGTGTATAGCATAGGGGGCATCTGAACCGTACAGATTTCCTCGCGAATTCTAGCAATCTTCTGTTTGAAGTGATTGGCAATCTCCTGGGCAGTGAGTGAGTTAGTGGGCGGAGGCAGTGGGGGACGAAGGAGCGAGTTGAAGGTAGAGAAGAGTAGACGGGGACGGGATGATAAGTTTTTAATGAGGGTGATGAAATAGGTCTGCTTGGCAGTGAGGAGGCTGGAATTGTATATTTGGAGGGCAGATTTATACTGGCCGAAATCTTTCTGGGACTTAGTCTTACGCCATAGGCGCTCGAGAGCACGGCTGTGCTTTTTCAGACTTCTAGTATCATCTGTTTGCCAGGGTTGTAGGGGGCGGGGCCTTATTCTGCGTGTAGTGAGGGGGGCCAGTCTGTCCAGTGATGCTAGAAGTGTAGTGTTGTAGACAGAAGTGGCTAGGTGGGTGCAGGACAGGGGCGCGATTTTGTCATAGAGGTGGTCAGTTGCAGAGCATAGAAGAGAAGGGTTGATATTGTGAAGGTTTCTACGAGTAACCGTTAGGCGTTTGGGGGGAGAGGAGGCAGAGGAGAGGGAGAGAGTGAAATTAATAAGGTGGTGATCAGAGAGAGGGTAAGGATAGTTGGAGAGGTTGCATGGAGTGCAAAGGTGGGAAAAGACAAGGTCAAGGGTGTTGCCTTCAGAGTGAGTAGGTGCATGTATCCATTGCTTCAGATCAAAGGAGGAGGTTCGACTGAGAAGTTTGGAAGTTGTAGGAGAGTTATTATTAATAGGGATGTTGAAGTCCCCAAGAATGATTGTGGGGATTTCAGAAGAGAGAAAGTAGGGTAAACAGGCGGAGAAGTCATCAAGAAAGGAAGATAGTGGACCGGGGGGCCGGTAGATCACAGCTATTCTTAGGGAAACTGGGGAGAAGAGACGAATGCAATGTGCCTCAAATGTGGAGAGTGACAGAGAGGGAGGTGGGTGAAGTACCTGAAAGGTGCTATGTGGGGCTAAAAGGATTCCAACACCCCCACCTTTGCGTCCACTGGACCTGGGGGAGTGAGTCCAGAGAAGACCGCCATGGGATAGAGCAGCAGAAGACGCAGTGTCGGATTCGTGAAGCCAGGTTTCGGTGACGGCGAGTAGATTAAATGAGTTAGCGATAAAGAGATCGTGGAGGGAGGTGAGTTTATTACAGACAGAGCGAGCGTTCCAAAGGGCGCACGAGAGAGGGAGTCTGGTCTTGGGAAGGAGAGGAATGTGAACTAGATTGTGTGCATTGCGGCTGCAGCCAGAGGATGTAGGGTAATGGGTGCGTTGAGCACAGTTAGATGAAGGAGGTCCAGGGTTTGGGGATACATCACCAGAGGCTAGGAGAAGCAGAAGGGTGAGGGAGGTGATGTGGGAATGTGATTTATGTGGGGGGACATGCCTCAGTGGTTTGGAATATTGGGGGTGTGAATATACAATTAGCCAGATTTGGTGAGTGCAGTAATAGGGAGAGGACAGAAGTGAGGATGATATGTATAAGGTGTGGGGTGGAGAAGGGGGGTGTAGGAAGGACAGTTTAAGGATAGAAGACACAGCTGTCAGAAGGAGTGGTAGACAGTGCATTTTTAAAGGGGAAGGAAAAGCTGAATTTTTTTTTAAATTTACCTGTTTTGCATTTTCTAAGGTGTTTTGTTTTCCCCCGCTTTGTGCATTCACTGAAGTGCAGAGTCAGAAGTGCGTCCACTTATCGAAAAAACCCACTTTGCGAAAGAACCCCTGTGGCTATTGAGCCCCCCTGCTATTGCTTCCCCCAGAAAGATGCTTACTGTAAACGTGTGGGTATATGTCCCTGCTCGCAGGAGAAGATCTAGGCAGAATGTTAGATGTTAGAAACATACATTCTAGAACAAACCAGAGCTGAACAGCCCCGCCCAGGGGGGCGGTCCCTCCGGACATTACCCTCCCACCTGCAGTCAGCAGACCTCAGTTCGTAACCAAGCAGTACAAACCTTAAAAGGAAGGGTGGGTGCTGGGTCAGTCCATGGACGTCAGAGAAATGAATTTTGCGGTGAGTACAAAAATCCTATTTTCTCTTACCGTCCATGGACTGACACAGCTGGATACTGTAAACGTGTGGGACATCCCAAAGCAGTATCAGAAGGGTGGGAGCAGTAGTAAAGGAACAACCAAAACTTCACTCCAAACAAGCAGAGCTCCTCAACGGAGGAGTTGCAACATTAAACAGCGGCCTGCAATGCTTTGCGGCCGAAGGGAGCATCCGAAGATGCAGCCACATCAACCTTATAAAATCTTTTAAAGGTATGAACGGACGACCAGGTCGTCGCCTTGCACACTTGTGCAACCGACGCTTGATGTCGGAAGGCCCAGGAAGCACCAATTGCCTTGGTGGAATGCGCTGCAACCGGAAAGGGAGGCGCCCGCCCCTTAAGGGCATAGGCACGTATGACGGTCTGCCTGATTCACCTAGAGACGGTGGGAGACGGCACCGCTCGGCCCTGTTTTGGACCAGACACAGACTTCCGAATGGAAACAGTAGCAGACAGGTACACTCGTAAGGCTTGTACCCATCTTAATGTATGAAGCGCAAACTCTCAGGGATGCCATGGGTGAGGACACCAGGACGGAAGAACAATGTCCTTCTTAAGGTGAAAGGCCGAGACCATCTTTTGAAAGAAAGACGATCGTGGGCCCAACACTGCCATATCCTTATGGAGGACCAAGTAAGGCGACTTGCAGGACAAGGCCGCCAACTCAGACACCCGTCTAACCGAAGCAATGGCCACTAAGAAGGCCACCTTCCGGGACAAGGTCAAGAGAGGAATCTCTCTGATATTCTCAAAGGGATGTTCTTGGAGAACCGAGATGCATCAAATTGAGATCCCAAGTAGGGAGAGGAGGCTTGACAGGGGGGATCACATGGCGAACCCCCTGCACAAAAGGTGCTATCAAGGAATGGCCCGGTAGCGGTCGTTGAAAAAGACAGCCCGGGCCGAAATCCGACTCTCAAAAAGGTATGCAAGGCCAGATTTTGGGTCACACCACGCTGAAAGAACAGCAAAATCCTGGGAACGGAATACATCCGAGTACGCCACTCAAGTTCCTCACACATAGCGATGTAAGCCTTCCAGGTACGGTGAGATATCTTCCTGGAGGAAGATTCCCGTGTCAACAACATAGAAGAGATGACCGAATACGAGAGAACTCGGTCCTTCAGCACCTGGCTTTAAACAGCCATGCCATTAAAGCCAAGGACTGTAAAGCAGGATAAAGTATGGGATCATGAGACAGAAGGTCCACCCCAATAGGCAGTCGCCAGGAACGTCTGCGACTAGCCGATGTAGATCGGCGTACTAATGTCGCCGTTCCGGAGCAATGAGGATCACTGGAATGGCCTCAGCCCTACTCTGCGAAGCCGGCGAGGCAACAACAGTAGTGGAGGGTAAGCATATATCAGGTGATACTGCCCCCATGGGCTTCCAACGCGTCTGACGCGTCCGCCCAGGGGTCCCTGGACCTGACCACGATCTTGCCACCTTGCGAGTGAGTCGAGAGGCCATAAGGTCCACTTCCGGTGCCCCACCTCCGGTAAAGGAGGTGGAAACACCTCCGGATGCAAGGACCCTTCCCCTGCAATGCACATGGCCGACCGGGCCGTCTTGCAGCAAGATGTATGAAAATCCCGAAGAGACTCCGCAATGTATCGGAAAAGAGAGGCCCCGGTGTACAGGGTGCCTCAACTGTTGGCCAATAAAGGCAACTTTACAGAGCTTCCCTAGAAACTCGGTCAGAGGACCAGTACCTCAGCCTCCACAGGTGGCGCAAACCCACCCTGGGCACAGAGACCCTAAAGGCTAAAACAGTTGCAGTGCACCTGCTAGACGACTGATGGATGAAGCAGAGGCTTTTGCCCAGTCATTGAGCTACAAAAAACACCAGAGACGCAGCCACTAACGGGCGTAACGCTACCCATGGATAAGTGCTGATTGTACAAACACATAGTTTATACTATGTATTGCGTCAAACGCGCAAATAGTGTGTGGGAGGAAACCCACCCAGCCACAAAGAGCATAATACCACCATATACGGCGTATGTAGTTTAGTATGTGTGGATAAACCTATTAAACACGTTTATACTGTGCCAGCGACGAAGGCGCGCACATCATCGGAGCTTGGACGTAAACCAGCCACGCAGATTGTGTACACAACCGTGTAGGTATGTTAGCCTGCGAATAAACAAATTGCACATGTTTATACTGTGCATAGCGCTGAAAATGCGCACACCATTGGAACGCAGGGGAGAAACCTGAGCACCAGGATGTATTTAGTGTAGTGTATAGACATAATGTGTATGTTTACACTGTGTATTGCACCAAAGGCATGCATGTCATGTAGCGTGGGTGGAAACCCACGCAGAATGCATACGCATACCGTGTAGGTATTATAGTGTGTGTGCTAAACATTTTGCACAAGCCCATGTGTGCATAGCACCGAAGGCGCGCACACTGTTGGCGTGTGGGAGGAACCGAAGTACCCCACGCATACTCAGAGAATGCAATACCTACAACTACTGTGAATGTATTTAGCGTAGTGTATAAACATAATGTGTATGTTTACACCGTGTATTGCACCAAAAGCATGCATGTCATGTAGCGTGGGCGGAAACCCACGCAGACTGCACAGACATACCGGGTAGGTATGTTAGTATGTGGATATCCAATCGCACAAATTTAGACTGTGCATAGCGCCGAAGCGCCCATACCAATGGAGTGTGGGAGGGAACCGGAGTACCCGGAGGAAAACCACACAGACTGCCTACACATACCGTCTAGGTATTATAGTATGCGTGATAAACATTGAACATGTTTAACTGTGCAGAAGGCCAAAGGCGCACATACCGTCAGCGCGTGGGAGGAAACCGGAACACCCGGAAGAACTCCACGCAGACAGCACACAGATACCGTGTAGGAATGATAGCATGTGAATAAACATATTGCACAAGTTTATGCTGTGCATGTGCATTAGAGCGTGGGGGGAAACCGGAGGAACCCCACGCAAACAGTATACCCATACTGTAAACATGAATAGTATGTACAATAAACATATTGAACATGTCTATACTGTGCAGAGAGCCGAAGCGCACATACCATGAGAGTGCGGGAGGACACCGGAGCCCCCGGCGGAAACCCGCGCCGACTCAGAGAGTATAATACATACATATACTGTGAATGTATCTGGAGTCGTGCATAAACATATTTTGTACTTTTATATCATGTATGGCACTGAAACACAGCATTGGAACGTGGGGGGACACCCATGCAGACACAGAGACCAATAACACATACATACACTGTGAATGTATGCAGTGTAGAGGTATAGGAGGAGTTTAAATTATGGCGCAGAGGTGCATAATCTTCTCTGTATCATTCCAACCTGCTTGACTGTGCTGCCGAAGCAGCATGCAGGTAACAGGTAACCTCTGACCCTCAGGCCGTGTGTCTGTCAGAGCTCAAAGTGTTCCCCAGGAAATGGCGGGAAATGTTGCCTCAGGATATCACGCAGAAGGCTCACAGGGACTAGAGACATAAATGAATAAAGTCCTCCCCCCACCATGCTGCACCGACCAGGGGGAGGGAAACACTGTGTACCACTGTATCTTCCATGCTGCTCCTGACGCAGCGTGTGAGGAAAACAGTGAGGAAGCTGTGTAAAAGAAAGGCTTGAAGGAACCAAGGGAAACAGCGTCCCTGAGGTACCTCAGCCACAGCAATTCCAGCTTGAGAGTGTTCCTCATATCATCAATGAGATCACTTACAAGCGCCATGTCACTCACTGACACAGAACTGGAGTCTTCCTCACAAGGGAATGTCCTGTTCATAAACATTATATATTCAGAGCTAGGGTCCTGAGCACAGTAGCTAGGCCCATATCTGAATCAGAGCACTCCTTTTTTGTGGGGAGAGGGGGCTTATAGCTCCTTTTGCTCGCACACCGCTTCCATTCTGACAGGAATGATTCCAGGACTGCTGACAACTGGCCATAAGGACCGCAGGTGCAGGAAACATATGACCATGTTTAACTGTGCAGCACTGCCAGTTGCCCCAGACAAGTGTATCAGACTCCATAACGCCATCCTCTGAGACCTTATACACTATACAGTGAATATACAGTCCACCCACTGGCTACGCTGAGGCTGAGGAGGGGATACCCGGAGGACTCACCAACCCTTAAGGACCGCTCAGTCCTGCTGAAGCGCGCTGTGAGCCTGAGGAGAGTGAAGAATCTGTGAGGAGATTGTGAGGAGATTCGCGCCGCAGCGCCACCACTAGAGGCCGAAACCGAAAATAAATGCGCGGAGGCCACAAGAAAAATGGCCGCCAGCCGCAGCTATAACTGCGCCATTGAACCACCCAAGATGGCCGCCGAGCGCAAAATTCAAGCTCTAATGCGCGCTAATGGCGCACGCAATAACCACCTGAAACAGCACCAATACGCGCGCAAATGGCGCACGCAATAAATACCTCACACGCCAGAAAAAACTGCCCCTCTCTCCAGAACCCACTACAGACATGAGCGCCCAGCAAGGCCAGAGTGACCCACAAGCACCCAACAGCACAGCACCAGTACAGGGTGAAGAGAGCAGCATAACAGGGGGTAGACAGGGAGAAACCCCCCATATAAAGAAACACAGCCAGCATTGTACTTACCTGCAGTAGGAGAGACTACTTACCCGTCCCTTTCAGGGACCCACTGGCTTGTTTCAGACAGACCTATCACAGAGCAGTACTGCGTAGCTGTCGGCCCGGTCCACCGCGAGAGATACAGTCAGTCAGGTACTGTTCAATCTTGAGAGGACCACGGGAGCATGAAAGCAACCCGGCCACCCCTTGAGTCATGGGGCATGTCGTGAACTGAGTCTCACGCACACAAGGCGAGAATCAGCACGCTCGATGGTCGGACAGGGAAGACTACGAGGATACCAGTGTACCCAACCTGTTGCCCAGCCGACAGTTGATTGAAGGTCTCAAAAATAAAATAATAAAATTCCCAAAGGAATAAAATTTAAAAGAAAAATCTTCCAGGAGACTGGCTCCTGAGAGAGCCACGTCTTCTTCTTCTGCTAGGCAGAAAAAAACTGAGGTCTGCTGACTGCAGGTGGGAGGGTAATGTCCGGAGGGACCGCCCCCCTGGGCGGGGCTGTTCAGCTCTGGTTTGTTCTAGAATGTATGTTTCTAACATCTAACATTCTGCCTAGATCTTCTCCTGCGAGCAGGGACATATACCAACACGTTTACAGTATCCAGCTGTGTCAGTCCATGGACGGTAAGAGAAAAAAACATGCCTCTCAGCAAATAGCTTGGGGTGTCTACTTTCCAAAATAGGGTCATTTGGGGGAGTTTTGAACTGTCCTGGTATTTTATGCACAACATTTAGAAGCTTATGTCACACATAACCCACTCTTCTAATCACTTGAATACAAAGCCCTGACACTTTTTGTTAACATGAATTTTTTATTTTTTTTTGCAAGAAAATTAAGTTGAACCCACAAACATTATATATTTTTTTAAAGCAAAGGCCCTACAGATTAAAATGGTGGGTGTTGCATTTTTTTCGCTACACAGTATTTGCGCAGCGATTTTTCAAATGCATTTTTTTGGGGAAAAAAACACACTTTTTTTTAATTTAATGCACTAAAAAACACTATATTGCCCAAATGTTTGATGAAATAAAAAAGATGATCTTAGGCCGAGTACATGCATACCAAATACGACATGCCTTAAAATTGCGCACAAACGTGCAGTGGCGACAAACTACATACATTTTAAAAAGCCTTTATAGGTTACCACTTTAGATTTACAGAGGAGGTCTACTGCTAAAATTACTGCCCTCGATCTGACCTTCGCGGTGATACCTCACATGCATGCTGCAATTGCTGTTTACATATGACGCCAGACCAATGCTTGCGTTCGCCTTTGCGCGAGAGCAGGGGGGTACAGGGGTGATTTTTTTATTTATTATTTATTTATTTTTTTAACAAGAGAATATTATTATTTATTTTATCTTTAAACTGTTCCTTCCATTTTTTATATTTTTTTATCATTTTTATTGTTATCTCAGGGAATGTAAATATCCCCTATGATAGCAATAGGTAGTGACAGGTACTCTTTTTTGAAAAAAATTGGGCACTATTAGATCCTAGATCTCTCCTCTGCCCTCAAAGCATCTGACCACACCAAGATCGGTGTGATAAAATGCTTTCCCAATTTTCCAATGGCGCTGCTTATATCCAGCGAAATCTAAGCCAGGAAATGGTCGTAGCTTCCGGTTTCTTAGGCCATAGAGATGATTTGAACCGTTCTGTTCTCTTTTCAGCTCTATGGTCAGCTGGCGGAACCACCGGCTGCATTCTCAGGTTCCCTGTTGGGACAGGAGAGCCAAAGAAAACCGAATTAGCCGCTAGGACTGCTTTTACATGAAAGCCAAACGCTGGCTGAAAAGAATGATACCAAGATGATACCTAAACCCACAGGCATCATTCTGGTATAACCATTCAAAGTACGTTGCTGGTCCTTGTTGGACATATATTGTAATCTTTTTTTTTTCATGCAGCCTGTTTGCTGAACGAAAAAAAAGAGATTGATCGGTGGGTATGCCCACCATTAGAATACCTCCCTTCATCCACCCACTTCTAGTGATGAGCATACATGCACCATTTAAATATGCCGAAGCATGGGGGCATCCTCCCGCAAAAGTTATGCCGCGTACACACGTTCAGACTTTTCAACGGGCAAACCTTTGTCTGAATTTCGACCGTGTGTACGCGGCATTAGGAGCAAATCGCTCCTCCGTCCCTTCTGCCCCCATGATTCGGCATATATGCTCTTTTTTTTTTTTTAACTGTGGTGGTGAAATCACCTCCTACAGCACTGGAGTCAGGGCTTTATGTATCGTGGGAGCAAACGCTGTGGCTGTCAAGATAAATAAATCCACGCTGCAGATGAACGGCGTACCTGAAAACAAAAAAATGGTTAAAAATAAAACACAGTAAAGTATAAAAAAATTACATAATTAAAAAAAGAAAACATGATAAAACATAATAACAATAAAACATTGCAGAATAGAATACAGTTAAAAAGAGCAGAACAATAGACAGAGAATAGAGAGGGAGAGAACAATAAAACGACAAACTATTTTTTTTATTTTATTTTATATTTCTTTTGTGTTTTCGGTTCCAGGTTTGGGTCTCTCAAAATGCGATGGCATCTTGGGAGACCCTGTGTAAGTGTGTCCTAGTCTGTGAAATGCTGTACCCTATGCTAAAACTGCACTAGTGTGTGGTAGCGTTCAAAACATTCACCAATGCAAAGACCAGGATTGTCAGGACAGCATGGACAATAATAACGGGTGTCACGCCTAAATCCGCGCTTACTACAGACACAACATTTTCTTTGGGGGGCTCATTGGGTAGGGGTAGTAGGGAAAATGCCTCTCATGCACCTGGCTTACTGCATTTTGTTGGGGATGGTGAGGTGCAGCACCGCCTGGATACAGGAGGGCTCGGACAATATCTCCCTGGAATTTACGGAAAGATCCAGTCCGTCCTGAAGCTCTGTATAGCACAAAAGCATTCAGCAAAGCCAATTGAAATAACTGTAGACACTTTTTTGTACCAGCGTCTGGGCCTTACGGGCAACTAGGTATGGTGCTAACAACTGGTCGTTGAGGTCCACCCCTCCCATATTTTGGTTATATTCGTGGACACAGAGGGGTTTCTCCACAACACTAGTCGCCGTACGAATTTGTACTGTAGTTTCTATGTGAAGGGAGGAAAGAACGAAAACATTCTTATTATCCCTCCACTTCACAGCGAGCAAATTATTACACCTTGAGCAGGCTCTCTCCCCCAGCCTAAGATGGAATCTACAAGCCTCTGGGGTAAGCCCCGGCAATTAGGTCGCACGGTGCCACATGCGCCAATTTGCTGATCAAACAAGTGACTAAAAAGTGGCACGCTCGTGTAATAATTGTCCACATACAAGTGGTACCCCTTTCCGAATAAGGGTGACACCAAGTTCCACACTATCTTGCCAGCGCTCCCTATGTAATCTGGGCAGTTCTCCGGCTATACGTGACTATCTTTTCCCTCATAAACCATAAAAAACTATATGTATAGCCTGCGGCCCTGTCACAGAGCTTATACATCTTGACCCCATATCTGGCACTCTAGCTGGGAGGGTACTGTTTGAAAGACAAGCGGCAAGAAAATTTAATCAGGGACTCATCAATGCAGACAACTTGATGGGGAGTATACAAGGCTGCAAAACGTTTGTTGAAGTGGTTTATGAGGGGCCGAATTTTGTAGAGCCGATCGAATTTAGGGTCTCCACGAGAACGCCAAAGTTCATTGTTGTTGAAATGCATGAACCGCAAGATCTGCTCATATCGTTTCCTGGCCATGGAGGCAGAGAACACGGGCACATGGTAAACTGGATCAATGGACCAATATAACCGCAACTCACTCAATTTAACTATGCCCACTTCAAGGGAAAGGCCCAGAAAGGTCTTAAATTCGGAAACCATAATTGGTTTCCATTCTCTGGCAAGGGAGGACCGGGGATTAGCGGCGATTAATTGACCAGCATACAAATTATTTTGGTCCACAATAGATCTATAGAGATCTTCCGTGAAAAACAGTGAATAAAAATCAAGTGCCGTAAAATCCACTTCTGTCCATCTGAATTCCATGTTGGCCAGTGAATGGGGGAAGTACGGGTTCTGCATAAGTGGTGAGCACCCAATTAGGATGGGCGAAATCTGCAGGAAGGACACTATGGGCATGACAGGCCTGTCTTTGTCTTCTTCTTGGTGGAAGCGGGACACTACTTGTGCTTGCCACCTCGAACTGCACTTATGGGACTCGCCACGTCACCAAGTGTTATTGCAGTGCTGGATGTACGACCAGGGTGTACTAGGCCGCTGGTGCTTGCCAGTTCACCAGAAGGATGAGCGGCACTAGTACTTCTCTGCTCCATACGAGAGCCCTGCAGTTCTTGCACCTCAACAACAGCAGAAGAATGGGATCGTGTATGCCTGACTTTGGCAGGGACCTCAACTTCGTCGTCAGTGCTATCTGTCATGGAGCCGCTGTTGTCTACAGGATCGTATTCTGAGCCTGAATCTGACAGATGAGTGACCTCCTCTTCACTATCTGTCATGCTCAAAAACGTGTAGGCCTCTTCACTAGTGTACCTTCGATTTGCCATTTTGGGCTCTAAATTTACTGGTACAACTAGTGAAATTCACAGGTAAAAAGCTCCTAGGCTGTCAGCAACTGAGTCAAACGCTACAAAAAAAACTGTTAGCGATCGCAGGGATCCGGCCTGACTATGCGAACGCTGCAGTTATGTGTTTAGCATTTTGTAAGTGACAGTGATCGATCGA
Organism: Rana muscosa; assembly: GCA_029206835.1. Lineage (NCBI taxonomy): Eukaryota > Metazoa > Chordata > Amphibia > Anura > Ranidae > Rana > Rana muscosa. The sequence goes on from CM055126.1 coordinate 73,480,319, forward strand.
TACAGCACTTGGGTGGGCTGGGCTGGGCGGAGGGGCAAAACGCAGGAGCTAGCAGGTATCTGGGCTGATCCCGCTAACACTGCGTTTTTGGGAAGCCTAAACTGCTGGGGACGCTAGTATAGATCTGATCAGATCAGATATTGATCCGTTCAGATACTATACCACTAATGGAGGTGTATGCTGCGTGCGTGGGTGTTAGCGCTACTGGCACTAATCTGACGCTGCCTGGGGCGACACAGACCCTATCTGACACTAAAACTAACTGATATCATCCGCCGGGCGATCAGGGGGTTAAACCTTTATTGGGTAATAAACATCGGGTGCCCTGACACTATAAAAAGCAAACTAACCAGCGTCACCTGTAACACTTATACGGTGATCACTGGTGAAAGGGGTTAACTAGGGGGCAATCAGGGGGTTAAAACCTTTATTAGGTAATATATGGGGGTACCTGACACTATATAAAAACCTGGAGGTGAACCTAAATAGCTAACTGGCTAACTAGCATAACCAATAACACTTATACGGTGATCACTGGTGAAAAAGTTAACTAGGGTGCAATCAGGGGGTTAAAAGCTTTATTAGGTAATATATGGGGGTACCTGACGTTATAAAAACGGGACTGTCATTGCATTGTAACTTGATATCGTGTCAATAAAAACTTTACTGTAAAAAAATAAAATAAAAACCTGACGGTGAACCTAAATAACTAACTGGCTACTTAGCGTCACCAGCGACACTAATACAGCCATCAGAAAAAATATTGCTTAGTGACACTGGCGACAGGGGGTGAAAGGGTTACCTGGGGGGTGATCAAGGGGTTAAACCTTTATTAGGGGGGTACCCTACACCTAAAGGGGCCTATCACTAATATCCCTGACACTTTTTACAGTCACAAATGTCACTGCATGCAGTGATCAGTAAAAAAAATACCACTGCAATCATTGACACTGTGACTGGGGATGCAGGGGGGTGAAAAATAGGATTTTTTTGTACTCACCATAAAATCCTTTACTCTGTCGTCCATGGACGGACACAGCCTTCTCAATTCTTGACGTATGGGTTATGTTCCTGTTCATAGGAGAGGACAAGGCAGAACATGTTAAATATTTAAACACATGTTATATTAATCAGAGTTGAACAGCCCCGCCCAGGGGGCGGTCCCTCCAGACATAACCCTCCGCCCTGCAGTCAGCAGCTCAGTTTGTAACAAGCCGTACAAACCTAAAAAGGAGGGGTGGGTGCTGTGTCCGTCCATGGACGACAGAGAAAAGGATTTTACGGTGAGTACAAAAAATTCTATTTTCTCTTTTCGTCCATGGACGGACACAGCCTTCTCAATTCTTGAGATATGGGACGTCCCCAAGCAGTGTAAAAAAAATGAGGGGTGGGAACAGCATCAAAAAACAACTAACTTCACCCCAAACAAGCAGAGCTCCTCAACGGAGGAGTTGCAACCCTAAACAAAACCTTGCGGCCGAAGGAAGCGTCTGAAGATGCACTTACATCAACCTTGTAAAATTTTGAGAAAGTGTGCACTGACGACCAAGTCACTGCCTTGCACACCTGTGAGACAGATGCTTGATGTCGGAAAGCCCAGGAAGCACCAATTGCCCTGGTTGAATGTGCCATGACCGGAAAGGGGGGCGCCCGCCCCTTAAGGGCATAGGCCTGTAGGACGGTCTGCCTGATCCACCGAAAAATGGTGGCCAAGGAGACTGCCAGGCCCTTTTGTGGACCAGACACCGACACAAACAGTGAGTCAAACCTACGAAACGGAGTCGTAACAAAGAAGTACACCCGCAAGGCACGTACCACGTCTAAAGTATGGAGCGCAGCCTCTCTGGCCGGGGACACAAGGACGGTAGCACAATGTCCTTATTTAGGTGGAAGGCCGAAACCACCTTCGGAAGGAAGGAAGCTTGCGGGCGTAGCACCACTTTATCCTTATGGAGGACCAAGTATGGTGACTTGCAAGACAAGGCCGCCAATTCAGAAACCCTTCTGACAGATGTAATGGCCACAAAATAGGCCACCTTCTGAGCTAGTGTCAAGAGAGGAATCTCTCTGATGTTCTCGAAGGGAGGTTCCTGAAGAACCGATAGCACCAGATTCAAATCCCATTGGGGAAGAGGTGGTCTAATTAGGGGAAGCACATGTCGAACCCCCTGCACAAAAGTACCCTCCAGGGAATGGGTCGCCAAAGTCTGTTGAAAGAAAACAGCCAAGGCTGAAATCTGACCCTTAATGGTGCTTAAGGCAAGTTTCAGATCCATTCCACGCTGTAAAAACAGCAGGACCCTGGAAACCGAATACGTTCGTGGATGCTTCTCCATCTCTTCACACATAGAGATGTAGGTCTTCCAAGTACGATGGTAAATCTTCCTGGAAGAAGACTTCCGTGCCCTCAGCATGGTTGAAATGACCGAATACGAAAGACCTCGGTCCCTTAGTACCTGGCTTTCAAAAGCCATGCCATTAAAGCCAGCGACTGTAAAGCAGGATGAAGTATGGGACCTTGAGACAGAAGGTCCTCCTGCATTGGCAGCCACCAGGGTACGTCCGCCACGAGGCACACAAGGTCGGCGTACCAAGGACGCCGGGGGCCAATCTGGAGCGATTAGAACCACCGGGATCCCCTCGGTCTCCACTCTGCGGAGCAGACGAGGAAGCAACTTTAGTGGGGGATAGGCATAAATTAGCCGATACTGACCCCACGGGGCCACCAACGCATCTGACGTGTCTGCCAAGGGATCTCTGGACCTGGCCACAAATCTCAACACCTTGCGATTGAGTCGAGAGGCCAGGTGGTCCACGTCTGGCTTGCCCAACCTCCGGCAAAGGAGTTGAAACCCCTCTGGATGCAATAACCATTCCCCCTGGTCTAGCATCTGGCAACTCAGATAGTCCGCCTGCCAGTTTTCTACGCCCCGGAATGTACCTGGCCGACAGAGCCGGCACGCTTCTTTCCGCCCACCGCAGGATGTGAGCGACCTCGGACGCTGCAGCCGAGCTCCTTGTTCCCCCCTGATGGTTGACATAAGCCACCGCCGTGGCGTTGTCTGACTGAGTCCAGATTGAGCATCCTTGTAGTCTCCTCGACCACGCGGAGAGACACAGTCTGATCGCCCGAAGTTCCAGGACATTGATCGTCAGACGAGATTCGTCCGGAGTCCATCGACCCTGGGCCAACTGGACCCCCCCAGACTCCCCCCTAACCTGTGAGGCTGGCGTCCGTAGTAATCACAGTCCAATGGAAGGGAAAGAACGACTTTCCGGACTGAAGAGCAGGGGATCTCAGCCACCAACTCAGAGAAGCCCTGACCAAGCGACTGACCTGAATCTGATGATCCAGAGACAATGGAGATTTGTTCCATTTGGACAGGATCTCCTTCTGCAAGACTCGAGTGCGGAATTGTGCATACGGTACTGCCTCGAAGGAGGCTACCATGAGACCCAGAACTCGCATGCAAAAACGGAGAGACGACCATTTGCGGGATGTCAACAACCTCACCGCAGACTGGAGAGTCTGCAATTTTTCCAAAGGAAGGAAGACTCTCGCCTCCTTGGAGTCCAGAATCAACCCTAGGTACTCCAAATGCTGAGTCGGTGTCAGGACCGACTTCTGAATGTTTAACATCCAACCAAATTCTCGGAGGGTCTGACTGGCTATAGCCACATCTTCCTCTAATTCTGAGCCAGAAGCTGCTCTCAGAAGAAGATCGTCTATGTAGCCCACGATAGCAAAGCCTCGCTGTCTCAGAAAAGCTAGAATCGGGGCGAGCACCTTGGTGAAAACCCTCGGCGCTGACGCTAGGCCAAAGGCGAGAGCCACAAACTGATAGTGGTCTTCTCCGAATGCAAAGCGCAGAAACCTCTGGTGTCTTGTGCAGATTGGGACATGCAAGTATGCATCCTTGATGTCCAAGGATGCCAGAAAGTCCCCCGGATGGAGTGCAGCAACCACTGAACGAATTGATTCCATGCGGAACTTACGAACCTTTACAAAGACATTTAAGACTTTGAGGTCCAAGATCGGACGGACTCTGTCCTTCTTTGGGACCACAAACAGATTTGAATAAAAACCCTGAAACCTCTCCTCCAGTGGTACAGGTAAAACCCTCCGGCCCTTAGTAAATCTTGCACTGCCCCCAATAGGGCAGACCGACAAGCCAGAAGGAGAGGGAGATTTGAGGGAAAGAATCTGTTCAGCGGACAGGAAAGAAACTCGATCTTGTACCCCGAAGTGACCACCTCGCAGACCCACTGGTCGGAGAGCAGGGAGGTCCACCGCGCTGTGAACCTGCGAAACCGTCCCCCCACCCATGAGTCGGGCGGGGGCAAAACTTTATGCAGTGGCAGGCTTGTTTGCCAGCTTGTTCGGCTTACGTACCCAGGGACGCTTCTGTCCCCCAGCTGGACCTTTGTCAGCTTGGGAGGGTCTACCCGCGGACCCTGACTGATGAAAATACAGATTCTGCCTGGGAAAGGACGGGCCTGGCTTACGGCGCGGCTCCTTCCCCTTAATGGACTGAGGGAGAAGAGTGCTCTTACCTCCAGTGACATCCTTAATAATGTCATCCAGTGAGGTACCAAAAAGCCTCCCACCTTTGAAGGGCAAGTCTGCCAAGGCTTTCTTGGAAGCCTGGTCAGCGGACCAGCATTTCAGCCAAATTAGGCGGCGCATTACCACCACAGATACAGAGGCCCTGGAGATTAAGGGGGCCGCATACAGAGTGGCATCACAGACATACACAAGGCCCTGCACCAATTGTTCGACCAGTCTTAACACACTCCGGAGGGAGCTGATGTTCCTCCACAGTCTGGTGCAAAATCTTAGCCCATTCACTGAGTGTCTGAGACACCAAGGTAGCAGCCAAAATAGGCCACAACGCAGACCCCAGCAAGGTGAACATGGACCTGCTCAGCGCCTTGGACCTCCTATCAGTATGGTCCTTAAATGCAGGGGTCCCCTCTACAGGGAGAGTGGTTACTTTATTTAACCGAGCGACCGGGGGGTCAACAACCGGAGGAGAATCCCATTTTTTCAAAAGGCTCTCCTCAAAAGGATACCTGACCGCCAGGTGCTGAGGGACCACAAAGTACTTCTGCGGCTTTTCCCATTCCTTATCTATGAATTTATCAAAGGAGGACACATAGGGAAACACCTTTACAGAGCGGATCGATTTGTGCGACCCAAAAGAGACTGACCCCTCCGTGGACGCCTCAGCTGCACCTTCCAGCTTAAGGGAGTCCCTTACGGCATTGTTAAGTGCACCAACAAGTGCCCTGTCTTGTGCTGACCCGGACAAGGGGTCTTCCTTCACAAGGAAGGTCCTGGTCCGCATCCTCTGACAACCAAGAACCGGGGTCCTGTGCCGCAGCTAGACCCGGGTCTGAGTAAGAGCATTCCCCTGGAGATGGCGGGGGGCGCTTTTTATCCCCCTTACGCTCGCACGCCGCTTCCACCCTGGCAACAAATGATTCCAGGACTGCCGACAAAGTGTCCATGGTAACCGCAGGTGCAGGGGCACCGCTGCCGCCTCTGGCATGTTTGGGGAAGAAGGGCCAGACACTGACTCCATGATACTGACAGCTCTCAGGGACTCAGTCAAAAAACTGAAATGTCCACCCTCCTTGCTGCACTGGCCAGGGGGGGGGGATACAATACCCAGGGGACTCACCACCCAGCAAGAGACCGCTCAGCGCTGCTGCCCGCCTTCAGTCTATACACAGCGTGTGCGAGGAAAACTGTGGGGAGTATAGTGCTGCGCGCCGTTCAGGAAGCCAGCACTAGAGGCCAAAACCCACTCCAAAATGGCCGCCAGACGCCTCAGAAAGAAAAGGGCGCGACCACAAGAAAATGGCCGCCCACAATATCAACCTGGCACCCGAGCACTGCGATGTGGACGAGAAGGCCGAGACAGGGACTTCCCCGGAGCAGAGCACCCCTCACAGAAAAACAGGCCCCGACACCCCACAGTCCCCTACTGAGACCCGGAGTCCCCCCACAGGTACGCCCCGGTTGCAGTGAGCCCTGCTAGAGCAGAATGGTAATTGTGACAGAGAGCAGGGAAAGGGAGGCAGGAGGAATAGTACTTACCCGTCCACGCGAGGACCAGCTGGTGCATCCCTGACAGACCTACAACCAAGTTGGAGTAGCTGTCGGCCCGGTCCACTGTGAGTGAGACAACAAGCAGCCCAGTCATATGTGGACCCCGGAGCATGTGCTCACCGGCCACCCCTGGAGCCATGGGGTACGTCGTGGCAGAACCAGCGTGAAGCTAAGGATTGGCACGCTCGATGGCCGAAACTGGGAAGACTACAAGGATCTATAATATCCAGCCTGTCGCCCAGCCGGCAGTTGATAGAAGATATCACAAAAAAAAAATCTTCAGGACTCTGGGCCCAAAGGGAGCCACGTCCTTCTCCTCTGCTAGGCAGAAAAAAAACTGAGCTGCTGACTGCAGGGCAGAGGGTTATGTCTGGAGGGACCACCCCCTGGGCGGGGCTGTTCAACTCTGATTAATATAACATGTGTTTAAATATTTAACATGTTCTGCCTAGTCCTCTCCTATGAACAGGAACATAACCCATATGTCAAGAATTGAGAAGGCTGTGTCCGTCCATGGACGAAAAGAGAAAGTGTGCTGGTGTTAATGTAGTGTTAGTGCACTTACTTGTGATGTCTTCTTTCCTCAGGCTCCGGACGAAAAGACCGCTGCGAGGAGAGTGACATCACTTCCTCTGTCTGCGTTTACAATTCACAGACAGAGGAAGCATCTGATTCGCCAGGAGCGATCGTGAGGGGTGGCCATGAAACAATGGCCACCCCCTCATCACGGATCGCTCCTGGAGGGATTCCGAACGGCGCGAGCCCCCCACCCGCTGGGAGGCAGGGACGTACAGGTACGCCCATGTGCCTGCCCATGCCATTCTGTTGACGTACATCATCGTGCAGTGGTCGGCAAGTGGTTAATAAGCCGTTTCAGTCTAATGAAAAAAGAATAGCTCATCTGAAGTTCTTTTTATCAGGCCATACAGTATTTCAGGAAAATTTTGTAAAGATCAACTTAGAATTTTTTTTATATGTAAAAAGAGTGCAGCGCTAAAAAATACAAAAATATAATATAAAAGTGCATTAGTGAGAATACAAACAAATATGCAGACAATCAATTACATATAAACAATAACAACTGTAAATAAAGTTTGAATACACATATGCAAAATTACATCTTATGTGAATAAAGTGCAATTGTGCAAACAAAAAGTTCATATAAAGCTGGATTCCATTAAAGAACGTTCCAAGGGAGAAAAGAGTGTTTGGAAAGGACGATCATACACCTGATGGCGTGACACCCATTACCATAATCAAAAATGGAGGCTTACCAGAAAGCCAGCAACCCCTCTTACTCAGAGAGGTCACACATCGCTTAGTTGGATCTCTGATCCATTGAGAAACAAATACAGACGTTCCTCTCCTATGGCCATGGATGGTATACACCAGGAGGTTCACAGCAACTCAGGATACATGATAAAGTATTAGGAAGCCTCGATAGCAGAGTGTTTAGGAGACAAAAGGACTCCACATAGTGTGATACTGTCTCAACATCCGGTTTATTAAACAGTAAACCTACATATAAGTCCAAGCTATGATCATGTCACAATCAACAGATAAGCAAGATAAATTCCTTGCGAGTTTCAAGCAGCGATCGCACAGGTACAGCAGCATGTGTACGTAACTATCCAGACGATCATTAGGGTTACCAGAATTGTTTTTGACTGAACAGAAGAAATATTGCACAAGCCTTATTTCAGCAGAATAGGTAAATGCTAAAACTTTTCAAGTCATCATTACCCTAAGGTTTCACATACATTTTACATTTCACCTTGCACTTGATTGAATAAACAACCATTTATTCAAAAAAATGATGACAACATAAAATCTGTGTGTTCTCTTTTAAATAAGACTGGCTTTTTATACCATACGACAGCCCTCAAAAATTCCACTTGCCTGCTCGCATTTTGAGAGTGGATTTTGAGGGCTGGCAAGGAAGGGCCACCTGGGTGCAGGGAGGCGAGCACCGCCGGCATGTAGGGTTGTATGGAAGTCCTTCTCCCAGCGCTCGCAGAGGTGAACAAAGGAAAGCAGGCGGCCGGAACATCAGTGTGCGGGGAACATCACTAGCGGCTTTCATTTCAATAGCAGCAGTGTGTTACCCGCACTCGCTGTCTCATGCAGCCCCGCCCCTCCAATCCAGGGACAAGTGACATATATCACAGCTCCCCGACGGGGGGGCGGGGCTGTATGTGACGCAGAGTGGCGGGAACACACTACTATTGAAATGAAAGCTGTTTCAGCTGTGTTCCTCTGCGCTGTAATCATCCGGCCGGCAATCCTCTTCCTCTCTTCTGCTCCACTGCATAATGGACACAGGTAGGCTGCGTGGAGGACACGGGCTGGCTGCGTGGAAGACACCGGGTGGGCTGCGTGGAAGGCACCGGGTGGGCTGCGTGGAGGACACGGGTGGGCTGCGTGGAGGACACGGGTGGGCTGCGTGGAGGACACGGGTGGGCTGCCTGGAGGACACGGGTGGGCTGCCTGACGGACACGGGTGGGCTGCCTGACGGACACGGGTGGGCTGCCTGACGGACACGGGTGGGCTGCCTGACGGACACGGGTGGGCTGCCTGGAGGACACGGGTGGGCTGCCTGGAGGACACGGGTGGGCTGCCTGGAGGACACGGGTGGGCTGCCTGGAGGACACGGGTGGGCTGCCTGGAGGACACGGGTGTGCTGCGTGGAGGACACGGGTGGGCTGCGTGGAGGACACGGGTGGGCTGCGTGGAGGACACGGGTGGGCTGCGTGGTGGACAAGGGTGGGCTGCATGGAGGACACGGGTGGGCTGCATGGAGGACACGGGTGGGCTGCATGGAGTACAAGGGTGGGCTGCATGGAGAACACGGGTGGGCTGCATGAAGAACACGGGTGGGCTGCATGGAGAACACGGGTGGGCTGCATTGGTGGACACGGGCGGGCTGCATTGGTGGACACATGCGGGCTGCATTGGTGGACACATGCGGGCTGCATTGGTGGACACGGGCGGGCAAAATTGATGAGCACGGATATAGTAGTTGTTATTTTTATGACTTAATTCTGCAAAAATCATGTAAGTGTCATTTCATGAGATAATTTATGAGGGTGTGTTTAGGGGCGGAATTAGGGGCAGGGCAGGGTAGGGGTTGGGTGGGGCAACTGGTGGCGAATAACCCTTGAGGCCTGGCTAGTAGCTCAGGACTTGACATTTTGAGCCCTGCCATACAACATATTTCTAATTGTAAGGGCCTTTTACTATTTTGTGTTTATTTCGTTTGACAAACAAGTAGGTTTTTGCAGCACATCCCCTACCGGTGTCTGTTTTGTCTCTGTATAACTACAACCCATTTTATTATGCCCCAACAGGCACACATTTTTTTGGTTATTATTATGACTAAATTAAAGGTCACATCAGGAGTTAATCATGCAGAAATCCTGAAAAATCCTTAGGGTTCTGAAACGTGTTATCAGTACTTTATATCTCCCAACACATAAATGCCCAGAAACAAATTACACTAGAAGGCTAAGAAAGCAAAACTATATTTAAAAAGAAAAACATTTAATACAGTTATGTATTCTTCAATAATCCTTACATGTATTTTTAAAAGCTACATCAATCTGTCGGAATACGAGTCTGTAACTCTCTGCAGGAGTCAAACAAAAAGATGAAGGGACAGATGGTGGATATAAAAATTTATTAAAATGGTAAATTTGCCAAAAGGTATGGCCAAAATCTGGCTAGCTAATACTACTTGTGATTAATCATTCGCAATACATGTATGATGCCTGATAATTTAATTTTTTTAACAAAATGGGTGTTCAGGCCAAAATATTAATATGCATGATACACTTATTCACACAGACTAAAGTACAGTCACTCTTGATTAGCATAATCAATAATTTCAAGGGATTCTTAAAAAAATGTACCCTTAAAGTGGGTAAAAAAAATTATTGCTCTCAAAAGGAGCCTTCTACATGCTTCTTCTACAGATAGGAGGTATTGGTCTTATCAATAAACCGTGCAAGAAAAAAAAAAAAGCTAAATATTAGGTGCAGTAAAAAGGAAGAGGGGTTGAAGATGGACGGGATTACACAAGGCAAGGCAACCAATTGGAAGTCATCATACAATGGTGCTGCTTCAGCAGAATGAATTCTTATGAGCTGCTTAAGTTTCTGCACTTACCATTTATCACTTTGCCCTTTGAACAGTTTAGTAAATAAGGCTGTATGTTAGTTGCATCTGCATTGTACTCTTATCAAAGTGGGGTTGTTTTTGCAAAGAAACTAATAGTATATGGATGTTTTTGGAGTTATTACCAATGGGCTTTAGTGGTTAAAGTGGTTGTGTACCTTGTACCCTATAATAAGGCTTACCTGTAGGTACTGGAAATATCTCCGAAACCTCTAGGGTTTAGGAGATATTCGCCATATACGCCACCATAATCGGCGCATGCGTACTTAAGAAAAGGCACGATCCGTGCTGTTTCTATAGTGCTTGTGCCGTGACCGTCGGCTCCCGACGCATGTGCGGGAGTGACGTCACGTGACTCCGGCCAAGAGCAGAGCCGGAGTCCAAGGCCCCGGAAGGAAGAGGGGTTGAAGATGGATGGGATTACACAGCGGGGACATTGCTAACATCGTGGGCTTCTTCTGCAGGTAAGTGGCATATAATAGCATAGTATGCAATGCATACTAGACCATTATGCTTTTACTTTGCAGGGAACAAAGAGGAAGTAAAAACCATCAGGGTTTACTTCCTCTTTAGGCTAAATGCTTACTTTAGTGCCCGACTCATCAAATTTCAAGCAGCTTTTAGGGTATGCCAAAATGGCCTTTCAGTCAACAATACTGTATTTAATTTTAAGAAAAGGAGTTTTTTTTTTGGGGACTTTAAATGAGGCACATAACTACATGCACCTACTTTTCCTAACTATATAAAAAAAGAAGAGGTTTGGGACTTTGAATGGGGTGAGCAACAATTGGTAAATTGAAACATATGAACAGAGAGGTAGTGCATAAAAACCAGAAAGAATATTACAAAGTATTTATTAAATAGCCCCAACGGCAGATTGTAGTACATCATGTTTGTACTTCCAAAGATACATATGTTAAGACATATACATCGCAATTATAGCACATGAACATGGGCATATAAAACTCAGAGCTGGTTGCATGAAAGTTTAGGAGAACTATAAAGACTGGATACATGAAAGCAACTATTCCTGTAAAACCCACATGTACGGGTGCAGTTTGACACAAGAAATTGCAGCCTAATTTGCTTGACGTTCCCAAGACAGCCCTCAACCCCTAGCACCACATGCAACACTCTGTGCTGTTTTTGTAAGTAAACGTATGTAGGAGAGTGTATCTATCTGGTGTGGATTTTTCCTTTTCTCCACCCACTCCCTTTCTTGTCATATAGAACATAAATACCATATTTTTCGGATTTAAGACGCACTTTTTTCCCCCAGAAATATGGGGGAAAATGTCCCTGCGTCTTATAGTCCAAATACATGACAGGCCCCGCCCCCCGCCGTCGCTGGCACCGCCCCTGACATCCGCTCTCATCGCTCCTGCGGCGAATCCAATTAGAGCCGCTCTTCTCTTTCTTTTCTCCCTTCAGCTTACAGAAAGGAAAGGGGGCGGCGGGGGATATACAGACAGCCCGCAGCTCTCCTCTCCCTGTCACAGCGCCGCTGCCGAGTTCTCTGGCAAATAGAGCAGCGGCGCTGTGACAGGGAGAGGAGAGCTGCGAGCTGTCTGTATATCCCCCGCCGCCCCCTTCCCTTTCTGTAAGCCGAAGAGAAAGAGAGAGCTGTTCTAATTGGATTTGCTGGGCCGCCACCCAGCTTCCTGCCCGCTGTTTCCCTCCCCATGATTGGCCACAGCAGAGGGCCAATCAGAAGACACTGGGGGCATCATGGGAAATTAAGTCACTGCAGGAGTTCTGGCACCAGTTCCCCCAGCATGCAAGCACTCTGCTGGAGGGGAGGGTGGGGGTGTTAGAGGAACAAAAGAGAATACTCTGCTGGGGGACACCACCAGATAGCCACGCTGTACCCCGCACCGCCAGGGAGCCGCGCTGTACCCCGCACCGCCAGGGAGGGAGCCACACTGTCACTCTGCCTTTACTGTGGCAATGGTCACTCTGCCTTTACTGTGGCAATGGTCACTCTGCCTTTACTGTGGCAATGGTCACTCTGCCTTTACTGTGGCAATGGTCACTCTGCCTTTACTGTGGCAATGGTCACTCTGCCTTTACTGTGGCAATGGTCACTCTGCCTTTACTGTGGCAACGGTCACTCTGCGTTTACCGTGGCATGGTCAGGCTGCGTTTACCGTGGCAATGGTCAGGCTGCGTTTACCGTGGCAATGGTCAGGCTGCGTTTACCGTGGCAATGGTCAGGCTGTGTTTTTACTATGGCAATGGTCAGGCTGCATTTCATGGGCACTGGAAAATATTTTAGTACACCGTTTGGTTCAGAATATTTTTTTTCTTTTTTCCCTCCTCTAAAACCTAGGTGCGTCTTATGGTCAGGTGCGTCTTATGGTGCGAAAAATACGGTACATATATGCTTGGTCAACCATTCAACCTTATTGTTTGTATACTTTTTGTACATATGTTTGATTGCACCTGATCTTGAGGAAGTGGAGCGTATTTCCACGAAATGCGTCAAGCAAATTAGACTGCAATTTCTTGTGTCAAACTTCACCCTTACACGTTGGTTTTACAAGACAATTTCCTATAATGTATCCAGTCTTTAGAGTTATCCTAAACTTCCATGCAACCAGCTCCGGGTTTTATATTCCCATGCTCAGGTGCTATGATTGCGATGTATATGTCCTACTATATGCATCTTTGCAATTATAAACATCATATATTACAACGTTTTACAATCTGCCGTTGGGGCTATTTAATAAATACTTATCACTATTATTTCTGGTTTTTATGCACTACCACCCTGTTCATATGTTTCAATTTACCAATTCTTAGTTGCGCACCTCATTCACAGTCCCAAACTTCTTCTTTTCTTGTATTTAATTTTAGCATGCTTAAACGCCATTGAAGCTTAATGCATTAGGGCCTATGTGTTTGTATAAGCACCTCTATAATTCCCACCCTAGTGCCTGGAAAGTAGGGTGTTCTAGTGGGTGTTTACTTAATTTGTTTTTCCTATAAAGTCTGAACAGTGACAGATTTTTTTTTAAACTGACTTAATAGCAGAAATATCTTGACCTAACATATAAGTGAATAAAGTGCTTGAGGGTCTGTGTAGGCAGGCTTTTCACATTACTCCCCATGCAAAGTCAACAGGAGGGCATAAACAGCTTAAAATGGGTTTAGTCAGATTAAAATGAGGTCAAATGTATGTTAGGAGTTCAGTGCAGGCTAAACACATCTGCCAGTGAACTCTGAAAGATCTCAGAAATGTCTCAAACTGGTCTGAAATGCAAAAAAGCAAACTGCATCTGTCCATTGACACAAGCCCAAAAAGCCTGCTGATACAGGGTTTTAGAGAGTTTCCTGAAGGTTTGTGCACACAGAGAGGCTGCAAATAATTTTGTATTTTTTCGGATAATCCTGCGATCTGTCTTTTCTCATTTTAACAGCTAGTACATGCAGTTGTTTTACTGTTGGGCTGACCTAAAATCGCAGAAATTTACTGTTTATCACATTTGGCCACTTCGATCACAAAACCCCTATATACATCTAATTAATAACCCCCTTTGTATTTTTATACTCTTCATGAGTGATCATGAGTCTCAATGACTTGGTTCCAAATAAATCAACATTGTGGCTAATACCCCAAAAAGGAAGTTTCCTCTTCATTGAGCACTATAAACAGACTCGGGTTGGCATTTTTTTGTTAATTAAATTAATTAAAATAAAAACAAAATTAGACAATTAAAAACAAATAGGCTACAAACAAAAACAACAATACAATTAAAATAATAAGACAAAGGGCTTTAGTATGTATTTTTACATAAGGTTTTAAAGTATATTTACTTTTAAGGATCCAACTCTATTAGTAACGACTTTGTTTTCGTCTGGCCTTCTAATTTGCTAAAGAACAGAGGTATTTGAAAGAAAAAGAACAAAGTGTACTTTGAATGAAGGTACCATGTTGCTAGGCATGCAAATATTCAGCTAAGCAAGCTGGATAGATGCTAGACTAAAAAAACATAATAAAGAAACAGAAGCAGTATAAGAGAGGTGAGCAGAGAAGCAGTTACAACAGAAGCATTTTCATTTGAGAGCCATTCAAGAAGATGCTTGGTTTTTGCAGAAGTCGTCAAATGTGTATTTACAGGTACAAAATGTAAAAAAGTTGTCTGCAACCAAATTAGGCAGAAAATTAAAATCTTTAATACAAGTTTAATCTTTCATAGGTATATTTTCACCATGTCAGAAAATTGTTTGATGTGAAAGTCCATTTAATACTTAATTTGGGCAGCAGAAATGAGAACACACAGTGGTGCTTTAACACTTCTGAACCCTTATGCGTTACTAAGATCTCTGCATAAATATGACGTAATTAAGACGTAATCTGTTATTTGCCAATGTTCTAAAATTATCTAATGTAATGTCATGCTTGTTACTAAGCTAGCGAAGCGTGGAGGGTAAATTGTTTAAAAAAAGGAATCATATGTCAACACAATTAAACAAAAGTGAAAAAAACATATCGCTTGGTCAATTACTGAAACTGAGGAAAATTAGTTGCTGTAGATATTGGTTTGTGGTAAAAGAGTGTGAACCTTTGCCATCAGTAACTGGTGTGTTTCCCTAGGGCAGGAATTGTAGCCTATTACTTTTTACAGAACGGCTTCTACTCAGTGATACTAGTCTGCTTCAGGTCCTTCCCCCCACATTTTCATGGGATTAAAGTACCGTATATATATTTTTTGTAGTGGGACATTTTGATTCACTTCTTGTCCCATAAACACAACAGGAACTGAAAGAAAATATTGTAAGGCTGAGTGTCATTTTCAGATGGTTACAGGACAACTAGAAAGGATGAATCTCGTAAATGGATACACAGCCAGCAATAAAAAAACATGACAGTGGTTCTAAGCAAACCTAAAGATAGCATGGGCTTTAGATACACTTTAAATTCAGGACTTTCGGACATTCCAAAACCCTACAAATTAACTGGACCAAAAGAAGTACATAGGAATGCATTTCATGGCACCTGCAAAAGCCCTGCCCAGGAAAACATTTTGAAAAGTGCCCGGGTAAACCAATTCTCACTGAAACAGAGAAAGATGAGTATAAGGCTATTAGGGAGAGCTCAGTGTGAACCTTTGTTGCAATAATACTTAACTTTATTGATCTTCAACCATTTCCCGACCGCCTCACATACATATACCGCGGCAGGTTGGCAGCCCTGCGTGAACTACCGTATAGGTATGTTGGCTCCTTTAGGAGACTAAGCAGGCACACGCTGTGTGGTTTGCAGGCACGAGAGCCAGAACGGGGAACTGTGTGCGTAAATACACAAATCCCGATTCTGTCAGGAGAGGAGAGACAGATCCTCTGTTCCTAGTAATTAGGAACAGCGATCGGTCTCCTCCTCCATTTGGTCCCATCCCCCCACAGTCACTACACACATGAGGGAACACATTTAACCCCTTGATCATCCCCTAGTGTTATCCCCTTCCCTGGCAGTGACATTTACACAGTAATCAGTGCATTTTTATAGTACTGATCGCTGTATAAAATGTCAATGGTCCCAAAAAAGTGTCAAAAGTGTCCGATCTGTCCACCGCAATCCCGATAAAAATCGCTGATCACCGCCATTAATAGTAAAAAAAAAAAAGCGCCATAAATCTATCCCCTATTTTGTAGACGCTATAACTTTTGCGCAATCAATATACGCGTATTGAGGTTTTTTTTTAACAAAAGTATGTAGAAGAATACATATTGGCCTAAACTGTTTTTTGTTTTGTTTTTTAAATTGGGGATATTTATTATAGCAAAAAGTAAAAAATACTGTTTTTTTTCCAAATTGTTGCTCTTTTTTTGTTTATAGTGCAAAAAAAAATTGTTAACCAAAAAAAAAAAAAGGACGTCAATTTTGTTTGGATACAGCGTCCCAAGACCGCGCAATTGTCAGTTAAAGCAACGCAGTGCCGTATCGCAAAGGGGGCAAATCCGTCAGGGCTTGAAGTGGTTCCCTATGTTTTGTTGGATTAACTTGTGTGTTTAAGATTGTTGTCTTGCTGCATGACTCACTTTCTCTTAAGCTTCTGTTTTCTGACAAATTCTCTGACAATTCTTTGTGGTGCTTTCTAGTACATTGTTTCATAGTTCCATCAATCATAGCAACCTATCAAAAAGAAAAGCAGGTTCGGACTGTGAAAATATCACCAATTTCACAAATGCGATAAGGTTCTTATGCTGGTTTGCAGGGTTTGCCTTTTGCCAAACACAATGCTTTTTTATTCAAATCAAAATGTTTTTGTATGGTTTCATGTATTCACAAAACATTCTTTCAATAGTCTTCTGACTTATCCATGTGGTCCTTCTCAAGCTGAAAATGGGCAGCAATGTTATTTTTGGACAGTAGTGGCTTTCCCCTTGCAACCCAGCCATGAACACCATTGTTCAGTGTTTTCTTGATGGTGGATGCATAAACACTGACATTATAACGAATGCAAGATAAGCCTTTACTTTCCTAGACTTTGGTCTGAGGTTCCTTGGGACCTCTTGAAGTATTTCATGCTGTGGTCTCAGTGGGGTCTTTGTTGGTTGGTCACTTCTGGTTAGAGTAATAGGTGTTGAATAGTTCTATTTATATATGATCTACTTGACAGTGGACTAGTTGAGTACAAAACTCTGAAGAAATTGTATTTTACCATTTTCCAGCCCAGTGTTTTTCAGAGATCCTTAAAATGTTCTTCTAAGAACCTTGTTGTTAAGTTCAGACTTGAAAAGTGAAGGCCCAGATTTTTGACTATTAAATAAGGCAGTGTCTGCCAAACTCATACCTGATTATTAACCCATACCTAAAGCTAATTTTCTCTTTGAATTAACTATTTTTAAAAAGGTACATATATGCCTTAGCATACTTTTCCTTAAAAAATGAAGTATAAGTGTTGACTCCCATATTTAATAAGGTTCTCATGGTGTAGTTTAGGACTTGGGTTAAAAACAGTTCACCTTTAGGGTGATATAGAAACATAACATTTTTAACAGGGTTCACAAATGTTAAAGCACCTCCGTTATTGTTCATTGAAACACATATTTAAGCTCATTAAAATCATAATGAGCTAAACCTTATAGTAGAAATCCAGACAAAACTAATTTTCTTTTGTTTTGGACGGAAGTCAATTTTTTATTGCTCTTTATATATTTTTTTAGCGGAAAAGCCCATATTTTTCAAATAAACAATATTCCCACAAATGACTACATATATGTTCAGACTACTACTCTTTTTATGTATGGGCTTGTTTAAATGAAAACACAATTTACTGCATTGCAAGCATTTTGGTATGTTGAGGCACACTGCATTAGGCAAAGCATTCAAAATAATTACTTGTCACGGCAACTCAACCTGAGCAAAAATAGGTCTTGCACAATTGTTTTCAGTCCAGAGCAATGCAATGCATACAGAGCATATGCATCTGTGAGTTACAGAGCACTATAGATATGCATTGGGGGTGTGTTTAACTTTGTACTGCAATGCACCACAGCACAAATTTACAATGCATATGGTGTGAACAAGCTCTTAGACTCTACAATGTACAAAAGTGCAGAGTGTTTACAACCTGTGGGGGAAAACTTGGATAGATACAAATGAGAACACATAGCACCAGATGGCTATAGAGAAAATGTATGTGTATAAAGCAACAGCTGTCTTTTCCAAGTCATACTTTAATTCAGCATCAAACTTGATAGACTCAATTTACAAAGCTTCCACAATTATAATGATCTTTATTCTCAGCCATGTGACTTATTTTCAAATCTCATTGGACTCTGCAGAAATTAACAGTCTCTTTTTTACAATAAATATCTGAGTCCTGGGCTTATGATTTTAGTCATAAGTCATAGGAAATTATACACTATACCAGTGTTTCTCAACTCCAGTCCTCAAGGCGCACCAACAGGTCATGTTTTCAGGATTTCCCTCAGATGAAACAGCTGTGGTAATTACTAAGGCAGTGAAACTGATTACATCCCCTGTGCAAAATAATGGAGAGCCTGAAAACATGACCTGTCGGGGCGCCTTGAGGACTGGAGTTGAGAAACCCTGCACTATACAATTTTTCTGCTTAATTCCATTTATATTGGGGTTTATATGTATATAAAAATACAAATTTGAATTTGTATTATTTTTCTAATTTTTAAAAATACATTCTTATATTATACTGTAGCCCTGATGAAGGGCAAATGTGGCTCCTGAAATGCATTGGCTATTAAGCTTAATACACGCTTGGACATTTTTTAGACATTTCGGTGTGGCACTCCAATCTTCTGGTCCAACTATTATAAAATAAATATATGGGCTGCCATTGCTGATATCTGGTAAAATGACAATAGACCCTCTGGTGTTAATGATTTATAAGTGCTGACTTTTCTTTGACTGCACTTGCTGTGCACTTGTTCTAGCTCTAGTCTGAAAGTACTGACCCTAGAGACAGCCATAAAACTTTAATTTTCAGAAGGAGGTCAGATTTGGTAGCCTATGCCCCATCTTATGACAAGTATACTTTTAAAGTGGTTGTAAACCCACTTTTTCAACTTGCACCTACAGGTAAGCCTAGATTAAGGCTTACCTGTAGGTGCAAGAAATATCTCCTAAACTTACACGGTTTAGGAGATATTTACTAAAATTGACAGGCGCCGCTGTCTACGGCGCATGCACGCCGTAGACAACGACGCATTCATGGGGTTAATCCCATTCACAAAATCAGCTACTTCCCAGCAACCAGCAATAGCTGGGCGTAGCCGATTGTGACGGCTCTAGCGCGCATGCGCAGAGTGACGTCTCCGCCGCTCCGGCCAATCACAGCGCCGGAGCGGCGCTGTGATTGGCTGGTGCGGCGATACCCGGAAATAACCTTCCGGCTATCGCCGCAGCGATGGATGCGGCTGAAGAGGGAGACGAGGACGGCTTGGGGGGCCCCGATCTAAGGTAAGTGATGCATAATGAGCTATTATGCTAGTGTCAAGGTCACCTGTGGCCAGGTGACAGATGCACACCGTAGGGGGACAGGAGTGCACCGCAAGGTAGTGAACCCTATGGCTGACTGCTGCGGATAGGAAACTGGGTGGTTGTGGAAAGCGGGACCAGAGGAGCACAACCGGGATCCTAACGGAAGCTAGAGCCAAGATTCCCCAGGGCGCGGAGTCTAAGACCCAGCAGGTCTTCTCCAGGGCCTCTAGTGGTGAGGATGTTATGCTGCAGGCTGGGACCAGGTCGCGGCCCCTGGAGTTTCCTAGCTCACGCCCCGTAGGATAAGGGGAAAAGATAGGAAGCAGCAGCACAAGATATGAGAGAACCGAATAACAAGCTGAAGGTCAGGGGCCACAAGCAGACAAGGATAACGAAAGAACGAGCCGAAGGTCAAGGGTCACGAGCAGACAGGGATAGTCGGGGACAAGCCAAATATGTAACAGAGAGACAGACGTAGCACACGGCAGGCAGGAACCCAAACACACAATGCCTAACAAACACGTTGATCAGCAAAGCAGGCTTGCAGTGCACAGGTTAATATAGTGTTCTGTGATATGGCCTGGGGTGGAGTCTGGCTGGGAGGAGATTATAAAGGAAGCCAGGTGAAAGGGCTCAGGCCTCTAAGATGAACACATGGGAAGGAAGGTAAGCTGACAGACAAACACTACTGCATATCCATGACAGCTAGTCATATTAGCTCATTATGCCTTTCTCTTACAGGTGGTTATGGGGGAAAAAAAAAATATATAGGGTTTACAACCACTTTAAGCACAAACAGGGTTTAAAGTGTATGAGATATATATATATATATATATATATATATATATATATATATATATATATTATCTATTAGTCCATTTAGTGTCCTCTATATCATCTTGAGGTATGGAGTGTTTTAGGAACAGTGGATTATTCCATTGTCTCCTTTCTTTTCCTTTTTTTTCCCCCTCTCTCTCTCCCCCTTTCCCCCTTTTTTATTTTCTCTTCTCCCCTCTCTTTTCTTTTTCTCTCTTCTTGTTTGGAGAACCTTTATGCATGCCTTGCCAAGACCTATTTCTTTTTATATTGACATGTTATAAAATCAATGTTATTGTATGTTTTTCTCTTTTACATCTAAAGTGGGAATTTTTGATTTCAATAATTCATTAAAATATTCTTCAACGTCCAGTCCTGATGAAGCCTTACAGGTGAAACTGTTGAACACAAATGGACGTTATTGTCAACTATATACAACCCTTTTCTCTTAAAAGACTTTGTTGTATCCACTGATATATTAGCACCTTTAAAGTCCCATATCCCCTTCTTTGAAAAAAGGTCAGACACAGCTCTAATACTGAAACACGTGGGTATATGTCCCTGCTCGCAGGAGAAGATCTAGGCAGAATGTTAGATGTTAGAAACATACATTCTAGAAAAAAACAGAGCTGAACAGCGGTCCCTCCAGACATAACCCTCCTACCTGCAGCTAGCAGCCTCAGTTCGTAAAAAAGCAGTATAAACCTTAAAGACGGGTGGGTGCTGTGTCAGTCCATGGACGTCAGAAAGAGGATTTTACGGTGAGTACAAAAATCTTATTTTCTCTTATCGTCCATGGACTGACACAGCTCTAATACTGAAACACGTGGGACGTCCCAAAGCAGTATCAGAAAAGGGTGGGAGCAGTAATAAAGGAAAAACCAAACTCCACTCCAAACAAGCAGAACTCCTCAACGGAGGAGTTGCAACTTTAAACAGCGGCCTACAACCCTTGCGGCCGAAGGAAGCATCCGAAGATGCAGCCACATCAACCTTATAGAACTTAGAAAAGGTATGAACGGACGACCAGGTCGCCGCCTTGCACACATGTGCAACCGACGCTTGATGTCGGAAAGCCCAGGAAGCACCAATTGCCCTGGTGGAATGCGCGGTAACCGGAAAGGGAGGCGCCCGCCCCTTAAGGGCATAGGCCTGTATAACGGTCTGTCTGATCCACCTAGAAAAGGTGGCAGACGATACCGCTTGGCCCTGTTTTGGACCAGTTTAAGACACAAACAGTGAGTCAGACTTCCGAATGGAAACAGTCCAAAGGAATAAAAATAAAATCTTCCAGGAGACTGGCTCCTGAGAGAGCCACATCTTCTCCTTCTGCTAGGCAGAAAAAAAACTGAGGCTGCTAGCTGCAGGTAGGAGGGTTATGTCTGGAGGGACCGCCCCCCTGGGCAGGGCTGTTCAGCTCTGTTTTTTTCTAGAATGTATGTTTCTAACATCTAACATTCTGCCTAGATCTTCTCCTGCGAGCAAGGACATATACCCACGTGTTTCAGTATTAGAGCTGTGTCAGTCCATGGACGATAAGAGAAATATTGTTTGAAGGTATGCTGATCTCTGCCCACTACCCTTTGACCTGTACTGACCTTTATTGCTTTGAAAAAAAAAAAAAAATTGTTGTGACATTCCTCAAATACAATACATTACATCCATTAGCAATGGATTGTATGACTTGTTCTCCAGTCGGATCTGGTACAAAAACTAAACTGATGTAAGGTTCCTGAAGCACAATTTTATTTATATAGAATGCATTAAGATAAAAAAACTTCCGTCTTTACAGTCACTTTAAGCATGAATGGCAATGAAGCACACAGACACAACGCACATTTTCATGCATTACGGCAGCCCAACAGTAAAAACCCAGCCTTAATCACAGACTGACATATATAGCTCATGGAATACCACTCGGTAGTGATAGAACACAGTTTTATATTACTGATTGCCAACTATTCCTCTGTATAATTGTTTTACATGAATATAACATAGGTCAGACTGTCAGCAACCCTTAGTATAAAGAAACTTGTACTTAAAAAAGGTAGGTAGGCATCAGTTTTCTAAATCATTGACCTGAAAGAAACTTGAAGCAAGTAAAATCAGCCATTAAACCACACACCATATCTACATACTTGTTTTAAATGAGTAACTAAAAGTACTGAAGTCAGAGATCAGAATTACAGACAGAAATCTAGCATTTTTAGACTGAGAAATCAGCAATGGCAGCTCATAGTCTCTTTTTCCTTAAAATATAGTTCCCCAGTTTTGAAAGAAAAAATAAATACAAGTGGCAAGTATTAATAAAAAAAATGTAGCTATTCATAAAATAATGAGCTTAGAGAAAATTAGATAACATTTTTACACACATCAGTTATTTAGCGGAGTCGATCTTTTAGATTTCCTTTTAAGTATATCATTGTATGACTGTTGCTTTACAACATGAATTCAAAGTGCTCAACATGGCAAGTTGCTCATTGAATGCAAAGAGCCATTAGCCATCCCTCTGTTGGAAGAATTGGAGTTGAGCAATAAAGTAAAAAAAGCCCAATTCAGAATAAGTCACATAAGAAGACAATGTTAAAATGAAATTAAGAAACAATCCCAAGAAGCCTGGTTTGAAAGAAAGATTGGTTGATTGGTTTTGTTTCCTCTTGGAATAGCATTGTTAGTTTCCAACCCATTAGCACTGATAACGGATGTGCATCATCTCTGAAATGAGAAAGTTTTGGTTTTCATGTTTAAAGAAGAACTCCTGCTTTTCTCCACAAAACAGATGCATTGTGCATGTAAATGAATCACAACCTTATGGTCAGTTTGTATGTAACTTACCTCCTATAGCTGGATACAGCAGGTTTCTGTGTCTGTGATGTTACTCTTCCTCTTGGCTGAATTTCTAAGCTCTCTGATTTCCAGTTTCCTTCCTTTTCCAGTCCTGATACTACATGTCCCATTATCCTTTGAGCCTCTGTAGCTCCGGAATGGGCTATAGGAGTCACTTGTACCAGTTCTGGGAGTTGATGTGGGTTGATCCTAGGGTTACTGTGCATGCTTCTGGGCCGTCATGTGGGTGGTGAAAGGTGTAAATGTGTCATATCTCCTCCTGTGTCATTTCTGTCTTGCAGCATGGCAAAGAAGAATGACATACTGCAAAGCTATGGAGGAAAGGTCAGGATCTGAAGGGTGGGACTCTTCCTGTTTACACTGGTTGGCATATTTAACTGGGCAGGGTTGAATTCTAATTGTGATCCATTCAATTCTGCCCAGCAGCACAGCTAGCTTTCAGAACAAGCTAATTATAAAAGTGTTTCCTTCTTAACTAATGCTGTGATCTGTGAGGTGGGATTTGGGAAGTTTGGACTCTTCCTGTAAGTGTTACTGGGCGGGATTGAATACTAATCAGGATGTATTCAATCCTACCCACCATCAGAGTTGTGAAGTTACATCATTTGCAGTGTCTGAAAGACTACAAAGGGGAGTGTTACAGACTCTAGCTGCTGCAAAAAAAGGCAGTGGAAGAGACAGAGTCTATCAACAGGATATATAGAGTGTCACATGATATAAAGCCACAACTAAACCCAGAATATCAGGGGACCTGCAGACAACAGAGCAACATGGTACAGAGGTAAGATCTATGCTGAGATGTATCATTCCATTCAGCTCTAGTGAAAAGAAAGTTGAAGTTCAACCTTAAGCATACAGTTCTTATCAGGTATATCTTTTTCTTTTACCTTGGCTTTTTCTAAATTGGGATCTACTCCAATTCATAAAAAACTCTTGCCATTACCAGTGCAGCAAGTGAAGGAAAAATCCCCCTTAAAGGAACATAAAGAACAAAAACAAATTGACAGGGCATCTAACTTTCCCCCCAATATCCAAAACTAAAAGAAAAAAAAATAATCATCTGGAGTTTGAAATGAACAAATATTAAAAAATATATGTGTTCGTGTATATCTATATCTATGTAGCAACCCTTGTCCTAAAAAGGGTTGCTAATAAATTTAGCTGTGCTAGGTGGTAGCTATCCTAGCTAATTTGCAGTCTTTTGATCAAATGGGTTTCTCCTAAGACAGGTTTTAACTGTGGTTTCTCAGTTTTGTCAATAGGTGCCACTGTTACCTTTGGCATTAGTATGATGAGTTACAGTGAATTCAGGTTATGAGTGTGTATACTTTTCTCAGCCAATCAGTAGGAGTTTCTTTGGCTGCCAAGGATGCTGGGAGAAGGTATTTATTCGGAGGTCAGGTGATTTGGGTGTTCCTACCCAGACTGCGGTCTGGGTGGGTGTATGAAGAGCAGCTGCTGCGGCGTAGGCCTGATGCCTGGCCCTGTGTTCGGGGCTCAGCCAGAGAGAGCCTGGTCAATGCCTGGGTGAATGGGAGAGGAAATTGCCAGAGAGCCAATACCTCTTGTTGCCTGTGGCATGCTGAGAGGGATGGAATTCTGAGGAAGTACCAGAAGAGACTCTTCATAAGCCGGGGACTATGAAGTGGCTGGGAATGCTTCAGGAGAGAACTCATCTGAGGAAATTCAGTGAGAGTCGAGTTTGTTGCTACAGGAGACAGCTATTGCTACAAGGTACAGATCGCTGGATTCAGCTTAAAGGTACTTCTCTGTACTGCGGTCTGCCTTTGTCTACATTTTTGTCTAAGGAATCTGCCGGTCTGCAGATCTGCTATTGCATTTGACTAAACGTGTCCTGTGCCCTACCCCTCTCTCCCACAGTTTTCCTGTCAAGGGAAACAAACTTCCCTTTGTTCATTTCTAAAAGTGACTGGCGCTCATCTTTCTACATTGCACATCACCCACCATGCCTAGTAACCAGCACCCTAAGGAGGAATTTCGGCCCTCCCCGTCTCTGGGGGTCACCACTCGGCCTCTGGAGGTTGGAGAGGGTGTTATATATATATATATATATATATATATGCACACAGTATACATATACACTATATTGTCAAAAGTATTGAGATGCCTGCCTTTACACGCACATGAACTTTAATAGCATCCCAGTCTTAGTCCGTAGGGTTGAATATTGAGTTGACCCAACCTTTGCAGCTACAGTGAGGGGAGAAAAGTATTTGATCCCCTGCTGATTTTGTACATTAGCCTACTGACAAATAAATGATCAGTCAATAATTTTAATGGTAGGTTTATTTTAACAGTAGTAAAAAGAAGGAGGGGGGAGGGGAATTGTTGTAATTGCACAGGTGAAAGTAGTGATAAATAATCAAAAAAGCAGCTGTCAATTGCACAACAGAACAAATAAGTATTTGATCCCTTTGCAAAACATGACTTAGTACTTAGACTTAGTGGAAAATCCGTTATTGGCAATCACAGAGTTCAGACATATTTATAGCTGGCCACCAGGTTTGCACACATCTCAGGAGGGATTTTGTCCTACTTCTCTTTGCAGATCCTCTCCAAGTCATTAAGGCTTCAAAGCGGACGTTTGGTAACGCGAACCTTCAGCTCCCTCCACATTCTATATGATTAAGGCCTGGAGACTGGCTAGGCCACTCTAGGAACTTAATGTGCTTCTTCTTGAGCCACTCCTTTGTTGCCTGAAAGCCTTAATTACTTGAAGAGCATCCATTTTGTGACGGGGTCAAATATTTATTTCACTCATTAACCACTTAAGCCCCGGACCATTTTGTAGCTGAAGGACCAGAGGTGTTTTCAGAATTTTGCACTGCGCTGCTTTTACTGGAAATTGTGCGGACATGCAATGTTGTACCTAAACGAAATTTGCGTCCTTTTCTTCCCACAAATAGAGCTTTATTTTAATGGTATTTGATTGCCTCTGCGATTTTTATTTTTTGCGATATAAACGGAAAAAGACCAAAAATTTTGAAAAAAAAAGATATTTTCAACTTTTTGTTATAAGAAAAATCGAATAAACTCAATTTTAGTCATACATTTAGGCCAAAATGTATTCAGCCACATGTCTTTAGTAAAAAAAATGTCAATAAGCGTATATTTATTGGTTTGCGCAAAAGTTATAGCGTCTACAAACTAGGACACATTTTCTGGAATTTACACAGCTTTTAATTTATGACTGCCTATCTCATTTCTTGAGGCGCTAAAATGGCAGGGCAGTACAAAACCCCCCCAAATGACCCCATTTTGGAAAGTAGACACCTCAAGGAAATTGCTGAGAGGCATGTTGAGCCCATTGAATATTTATTTTTTGTCCCAAGTGATTGAATAATGACAAAAAAAAGAAAAAAAAATTACAAAAAGTTGTCACTAAATGATATATTGCTCACACATGCCATGGTTATATGTGGAATTGCACCCCAAAATACATTTTGCTACTTCTCCTGAGTACGGGGATACCACATGTGTGGGACTTTTTAGGAGCCTAGCCACGTACGGGACCCTGGAAACCAAGCACCGCCTTCAGGATTTCTAAGGGCGCAAATTTTTGATTTCACTCCTCACTACCTATCACAGTTTCGAAGGCCATAAAATGCCAAAATAGCACAAAACCTCCACAAATGACCCAATTTTGGAAAGTAGACACCCCAAGCTATTTACTGAGAGGCATGTTCAGTCCATGGAATATTTAATATTTTGCCACAAGTTGCGGGAATATGACAAACTTTTTTTTTTTTTTGCACAAAGTTGTCACTAAATGATATATTGCTCACACATGCCATGGGCATATGTGAAATTACACCCCAAAATACATTCTGCTGCTTCTCCTGAGTACGGGGATACCACATGTGTGGGACTTTTTAGGAGCCTAGCCACGTACGGGACCCTAAAAACCAAGCACCGCCTTCAAGGTTTCTAAGGGCATAAATTTTTGATTTCACTCCTCACTACCTATCACAGTTTTGAAGACCATAAAATGCCAAGATGGCACAAAACCCCCCCAAATTACCCCATTTTGAAAAGTAGACAGCCAAAGCTATTTGCTGAGAGGCATGTTGAGCCCATTGAATATTTTTTTTTTCTCCCAAATGATTGAATAATAACAAAAAGAAAAAAAATGTACAAAAAGTTGTCACTAAATGATATATTTGCTCACACATGCCATGGTTATATGTGGAATTGCACCCCAAAATACATTCTGCTGCTTCTCCTGAGTACGGGGATACCACATGTGTGGGACTTTTTGGGAGCCTAGCCACGTACGGGGCCCCAAAAACCAAGCACCGCCTTCAGGATTTCTAAGGGCGTACATTTTTGATTTCACTCCTCACTACCTATCACAGTTTTGAAGGCCATAAAATGCCAAGATAGCACAAAACCCCCCAAAATGACCCCATTTTGGAAAGTAGACACCCCAAGGAAATTGCTGAGAGGCATGTTGAGCCCATTGAATAGTTTTTTTTTGTCCCAAGTGATTGAATAATGACAAAAAAAAAAAAAAGTACAAAAAGTTGTCACTAAATGATATATTGCTCAAACATGCCATGGTTATATGTGGAATTGCACCCCAAAATACATTTTGCTGCTTCTCCTGAGTACGGGGATACCACATGTGTGGGACTTTTTGAGAGTCTAGCCGCGTACGGGGCCCCGAAAACCAAGCACCGCCTCCAGGATTTCTAAGGGCACAAATTTTTGATAGCACAAAACCCCCACAAATGACCCCATTTTGGAAAGTAGACACCCCAAGCTATTTGCTGAGAGGCATGGTGAGTATTTTACAGCTCTCATTTGTTTTTGAAAATGAAGAAAACTTTTAGTTTTTTGTTTTTTCAATTTTCAAAATTTTGTGACAAAAAGCGAGATCTGCAAAATACTCAACATACCTCTCAGCAAATAGCTTGGGGTGTCTACTTTCCAAAATGGGGTAATTTGGGGAGGGGGGAGGGGGGTTTGTGCCATCTGGGCATTCCATGGCCTCCGAAACTGATAGGCAGTGAGGAGTGAAATCAAAAATTTACACCCATAGAAATCCTGAAGGCGGTGCTTGGTTTTCGGGGTCCTGTACGCGGCTAGGCTCCCAAAATGTCTCACACATGTGGTATCCCCGTACTCAGGAGAAGAAACAGAATGTATTTTGGGGTGCAATTCCACATATAACCATGGCATGTTTGAGCAATATATCATTTAGTGACAACTTTTTGTACATTCTTTTTTTTGTCATTATTCAATCACTTGGGACAAAAAAAAAATATTCAATGGGCTCAACATGCCTTTCATCAAATAGCTTGAGGTGTCTACTTTCCAAAATGGGGTCATTTGGGGGGGTTTTGAACTGTCCTGGCATTTTATGCACAACATTAGGAAGCTTATGTCACACATCATCCACTCTTCTAACCACTTGAAGACAAAGCCCTTTCTGACACTTTTTGTTTACAAGAAAATTATGTTGAACCCCCAAACATTATATATTTTTTAAAGCAAAGGCCCTACAGATTAAAATAGTGGGTGTTGCATTTTTTTTTTCCACACAGTATTTGCGCAGCGATTTTTCAAACGCATTTTTTGGGGAAAAAACACACTTTTTATTTTTAATGCACTAAAAAACACTATATTGCCCTAATGTTTGATGAAATAAAAAAGATGATCTTAGGCTGAGTACATGGATACCAAACACGACATGCTTTAAAATTGCGCACAAACGCGCAGCGGCGACAAACTACATTCATTTTTAAAAGCATTTAAAAGCCTTTACAGTTTACCACATTAGATTTACAGAGGAGGTCTACTGCTAAAATTACTGCCCTTGATTTGACCTTCGCGGTGATACCTCACATGCATGGTGCAATTGCTGATTACATATGACGCTAGACCAACGCTTGCCTTTGCGCAAGAGCAGGGGGGGGACAGCGGTGCTTTTTTAAATTTTTTTAATTTATTTTGCTTTTTTATTTTATTTTTAAACTGTTTACCATTTTTATTGTTATCTCAGGGAATGTAAATATCCCGTATGATAGCAATAGGAAGTGACAGGTACTCTTTTTTTGAAATAAATTGGGGGGTTAGACCCTAGATCTTTCCTCTGCCCTCAAAGCATCTGACCACACCAAGATCGGTGTGATAAAATGCTTTCCCAATTTCCCAATGGCGCTGTTTATATCCGGGGGGAGGGGCATTCCCTCCCACTGCTTGTAAAAGCAGTCTAGAGGCTAATTATCTGCTAGAATTGCTTTTACATGAAAGCCGGCCACTGGCTGAAAAGAATGATACCAAGATGATACCTAAACCTGCAGGCATCATTCTGGTATAAACATTCAAAGTCCAGCAACATACCAGTACGTTGCTGGTCCTTGTTGGACATGTATTGTAATCTTTTTTTTCATGCAGCCTGTTGGCTGAACGAAAAAAAAGAGATTGATCGGTGGGTATGCCCACCATTAGAATACCTCCCTTCATCCACCCACTTCTAATGATGGGCATACATGCACCATTTATATATGCCGAAGCATGGGGGCATCCTCCCGCAAAAAAGTTATGCCGCGTACACACGGTCGGACTTTTCCACGGGCAAGCCTCCATCGGAATTTTCGACCGTATGTACGCAGCATAAAAGGTTATGCCGCATACACACGGTCAGACTTTTCCACGGGCAAGCCTCCGTCGGAATTTCGACCGTATGTACGCGGCATTAGGAGCAAAATCGCTCCTCCGCCCCTGCTGCCCCCATGCTTCGGCATATATGCTCTTCTTTTTAACTGTGGTGGTGAAATCACCTCCTACAGCGTTGGAGTCACGGCTTTATGTATCGTGGGAGCAAACGCTGTTGCTGTCAAGATAAATAGATCCGCGCTGCAACTGAATGGCGTACCTGCTAAGCAAATGATGGTTAACATTAACCACTTCCCTACCCAGCCATAGACAAATGACGTCCACAGATGGGATCTCCCATCCTGGGTGGACGTCATATGACGTCCTCGGCTTTGTAGGGGGATATCTGAATGATGCCTGCAGCTAGAGGCATCATTCAGATATCCTTTTGAAGTGCCGGCGATTCTGTGCACCATAAGAATGATCATAGCGGCGGTTCCGCCGCTTGATCGTTCTTATAGGCGGCGGGAGGGGACACCCCCCCTCCCGCCGCCATCCGGTGCTTCTCCGGGCTCCCCCGTGCGATCGGGGACCCGGAGCGAATCTTCCGGCATCGTTGGTGTAGTCACGTGATGAGCATAGAGATGACTGGTGACCAGATGCTCACCAGTCATCTCTATGATCGTCGGAGGCCCGGGCGCGATGTGATGATGTCACGCCCGGGTCTCAAATGTAAACAAAGCCGCCATTGCGGCTGTAAGTATGAAATCAGTGAAAAAATTTTCACTGATCTCATGCTTTCCAGCCTGGAGGAGAGATGTGGGGTCTTATTGACCCCGCATCTCTCAATAAAGAGAACCTGTCACACACATTCCTATTACAAGGGATCTTTACATTCCTTGTAATAGGAATAAAAGTGATAAAAAAAAAAAAATTAAAATCATTGTAAAAAAATAAGTAAAAAAAATAAATAAATAATAATAAAAAAAAAATTAAAACGCCCCTGTCCCCGGTAGCTCGCGATCAGAAGCGAATGCACACGTAAGTCGCCCACATATGTAAACGCCGTTCAAACCACGCATGTGAGGTATCGCCGCGTGCGTTAGAGCGCGTGCAACAATTCTAGAACTAGACCTCCTCTGTAATTCTAACCTGGTAACCTGTAAAAAAAATTAAAGCGTCGCCTATGGAGATTTTTAAGTACCGAAGTTTGGCGCCATTCCATGAGTGTGCGCAATTTTAAAGCGTGACATGTTAGGTATCTATTTACTCGGCGTAACATTATCTTTTATATTTTCCCCAAAAATTGGGCTAACTTTACGGTTTTGTTATTTTTTAATTCATGAAACCATTTTTTTTTTAAAAAGGCGTTTGAAAAATTATTGCGCAAATATTGTGCAAGAAAAAATGTTGCAATGACCGTCATTTTATTCCCTAGGGTGTCTGCTAAAAAAACATGTATAATGTTTGGGGGTTCTGAGCAATTTTCTAGCAAAAGAATGATGATTTGTACATGTATGAGAGAAGTGCCAAAATAGGCCCGGTATTGAATAGGTACAAAAAGCCCTGTATTGAAGTGGTTAAAACAAAGTAACATTACAGTACAACAGTAAGACCTTACCATACCATACCTGCAAAGCAAATACCAAAACAAAACCTAGTAAAAAATAAAACATTTTTTTAACGCAACCTGTGCCTAAAATATATATATGCCGAAGCATGGGGGCATCCTGCCGCAAAAAAGTTATGCCGCGTAAACACGGTTGGACTTTTCCACGGGCAAGCCTCCGTCGGAATTTCGACCGTATGTACGCGGCATTAGGAGCAAAATCACTCCTTCGTCCCTGCTGCCCCCATGCTTCGGCATATATGCTCTTTTTTTTTTTAACTGTGGTGGTGAAATCACCTCCTACAGCACTGGAGTCACGGCTTTATGTATCGTGGGAGCAAACGCTGTTGCTGTCAAGATAATTAATTCCACGCTGCAGTTGAATGGCGCACCTGAAAACAAAAAATTACATACCTGAAAAGCAAGCATGATAAAACATTGCAGAATAGAATACAGTAAAAAAGAGCAGAACAATAGAGAGAAAATAGAGAGAGAGAGAGAGAACAATAAAACGACAACAATTTTTGTTTTTTTTATTTTATATTTTTTTTGTGTTTTGTTTTTTACGTTTCTTTTTGTAACTTTAACAACTGTAATGGTTCGGGTCTCTCAAAATGCGATGGCATCTTGGGAGACCCTGTGTAAGTGTGTCCTAGTCTGTGAAATGCTATACCCTAGGCTAAAACTTCACTTTTGAGTGGAAGCGTTCAAAACACTCACCAAGGCAAAGACCAGGATTGTCAGGACAGAGTGGACAATAATAACAGGTGTCACGCCTAAATCCGCGCTTGCTACAGACACGACATCTTTTTTGGGGGGTTCGTTGGGTAGGGGTACTCTGGAGGGCATACGGATAATGCCTCTCATGCAGCCGGTTTACTGCATTTGGTAGGGGATGGTGAGGTGCAGAACCACCTGGATACAGGAGTTCTGTGACTATCTCATTCTGGAATTTTAGAAGAGATAAAGTCCCGCCTGAAGCTCTGTATAGCACATGAGCGTTCAGCAAAGCCAATTGGAATAAGGATAGAGACACTTTTTTGTACCAGCGTCTCGCCTTACGGTCAATTAGATACGGCGCCAACAACTGGTCGTTGAGGTCCACCCCTCCCATATTTTTGTTATATTCGTGGACACAGAGGGGTTTCTCCACAACACCAGTCGCCGTACGAATTTGGACTGTCGTGTCTGCATGAAGGGAGGTAAGAAGGAAAACATTCTTATTGTCCCACCACTTCATAGCGAGCAAGCTATTACACTTCACGCAGGCTCTCTTCCCCAGCCTAAGACGGGCATCTACAAGTCACTGGGGAAAGCCCCGGCGATTAAGTCGCACAGTGCCACATGCTCCAATCTGATGATCAAACAAGTGACTAAACAGTGGCACGCTCGTGTAATAATTGTCCACATACAAGTGGTACCCCTTTCCGAATAAGGGTGACACCAAGTTCCACACTATCTTGCCAGCGCTCCCTATGTAATCCGGGCAGTTGACCAGCTCAACCTGACTGTCTTTTCCCTCATAAACCGTAAAGCTCCATACATAGCCTGTTTCCCTGTCACAGAACTTATAGAGCTTGACCCCGTATCTGGCACGCTTGCTGGGAAGGTACTGCTTGAAAGACAAGCGGCCAGAAAATTTAATCAGGGACTCAACGCAGACAACTTGATCGGGAATAAACAAGGCTGCAAAACGTTCGTTGAAGTGGTTTATGAGGGGCCGAATTTTGTAGAGCCGGTCGTATTCAGGGTCTCCACGTGGACGACAAAGTTCATTGTCGTTGAAGTGCATGAACCGCAAAATCTGCTCGTATCGTTTCCTGGCCATGGAGGCAGAGAACACGGGCATGTGGTCAATTGGGTGCGTGGACCAATAAGTACGCAATGACGGAATTTATGTGTGCCCATGTTGAGGGAAAGGCCCAGAAAGGTCTTAAATTCGGAAACCGTAATTGGTTTCCAATCTTTGGCAATGGAAGGCAACTGGGGGTTAGCGGCGATGAATTGACCAGCATATAAATTACTCTGGTCCACAATAGATCTATAGAGATCTTCCGTGAAAAACAGCGAATAAAAATCAATTGGCATAAAATCAGCTGATTCCACCTGAATACCGGGTTGGGCAGTGAATGGGGGAAGTACGGGTTCTGCCTAAGTGGTGGGGACCCAATCAGGATAGGCAAATTCTGCAGGAGGGCACTATGGGCACGACGGGCCTGCCTTTGTCTTCTTGGTGGCAGCGGGACACTACTTGTGCTTGCCACCTCCCCAGCTTGAACTGCACTTATGGGACTCGCCACGTCATCACGTGATACTGCAGTGCTGGATGTACGCCCAGGCTGTACTAGGCCGCTGGTGCTTGCCAATTCACCAGAAGGAATAGCGGCGCTAGTACTACTCTGCTCCATGATACGAGAGACCTGCGGTTCTTGCTCCTCAACAACCTCAGAAGATCGGGATCGGGTACGCCTGATCTTAGCAGGGATCTCACCTTTGTCGTCAGAGCTATCTGATATGGAGCCGCTGACTTCACTGTCTTCTACGGGAAGATATTCTGAGCCTGAATCTGACAGATGCGTGACCTCCTCTTCACTATCTGTCATGCTCAGAATCTCGTAGGCCTCTTTACTAGTGCACTTCGATTTGCCATTTTGGGCTCTAAATTTAGGGGTACACTAGTAAGATTCACAGGTAAAAAAAGCACCTGACTGTCAGCAAATTTATCAAATGCTTCAAAAAAAAACTGTTAGCGATCGCAGGGATCAGGACTGTCTCTGCGAACGCTGCAGTTATGTGTGTTGTGTTTGGTAAGTGACAGTGATCTATCGATACTGCACTTGGGCGGGCTGGGCTGGGCAGAGGGGCTTAACGCAGGTGCTAGCAGGTATCTGGGCTGATCCCGCTAACACTGCGTTTTTGGGAACCCTAAACTGCTGGGGACGCTAGTATAGATCTGATCAGATCAGATATTGATCTGTTCAGATACTATACCACTAAGGGAGGTGTATGCTTTGCGCGTGGGTGTTAGCGTTACTGGCACTAACCTAACGCTGCAAGGGGCGACGCAGACCCTCTCTGGCGCTAAAACCTAATTGATATCAGCCGCCGGGCGATCAGGGGGTTAAACCTTTATTGGGTTATATACGGCGGGTGCCCTGATGCTATAAAAAGCAAACTAACCAACCAGCGTCACCCGTAAAACTTATATGGTGATCACTGGTGAAAGGGTTAACTAGGGGCAATCAGGGGGTTAAAACCTTTATTAGGTTATATATGGGGGTACCTGACGCTATATAAAAACCTGACGGGTAACCTAAATAACTAAATAACTAACTGGCTAACCAGTGTCACCAGTAAAACTTATACGGTGATCACTGGTGAAAGGGTTAACTCTAGGGGCAATCAGGGGGTTAAAATAATATATGGGGGTACCTGACGCTATAAAAACCTGCGGCAAAACTAAAAATAAATAACTGGCTATCTAGGGCACCACCGGCACTAAATACAGCGATCGGAAATACGATCGCTTAGTGACGCTGGCGTTAGGGGGTGAAAGGGTTACCCGGGGGGCGATCAAGGGGTTAAACCTTTATTAGGGGGCTACCCTGGACCTAAAGGGGCCTAAACCTAACTGCCCTGCAACTTTTTACTGTCACAAATGACACTGATTGCAGGGATCAGTAAAAAAATGACCACTGCAAACGGTGCACTGTGACTGGGGGTACTGGGGGTGATCTGGGGGGTGAAAAGTGTGCCTACGTGTACTGGTGTCAGTGGGCTGTTGGTGCACTTACTGTGAGATGTCTTCTCTCCTTGCGCCGGATCGAAAAGACCGCCACGAGGAGAGATGACATCACTTCCTCTGCCTGTGTTTACATTACACAGGCAGAGGAAGGTTTTCATTCGCCGGTAGCGATCGCGAGGGGGTGGCCGGGATCGAACGGCCGTCCCCTCATCCCGGATCGCTCCCCAAGGGATAACCACCGCTCACTGTATAGAAGGGGGGTCCGATGGGACCCCCCAACTATACGAAGGCAGTCACCTACCGGCACGTGATTGTGCCTGTCCGTGCCATTCTGCCGACGTATAATTACAGTGGGCGGTCGTTAAGTGGTTAACCACTTCAACCCCGGGCTTTTTTTACCACCTCAATACCGGGCCTATTCTGGCACTTCTCTCCTACATGTACAAATCATCATTCTTTTGCTAGAAAATTACTCAGAACCCCCAAACATTATATATGTTTTTTTAGCAGACACCCTAGGGAATAAAATGACGGTCATTGCAACTTTTTTTCTTCAACGGTATTTGCGCAATAATTTTTCAAACGCCTTTTTTTTGGGGAAAAAAAATGGTTTCATGAATTAAAAAATAAAACAGTAAAGTTAGCCCAATTTTTTGGGAAAATATGAAAGATGATGTTACGCTGAGTAAATAGATACCTAACCAGTCATGGTTTAAAATTGTGCACACTCATGGAATGGCGCCAAACTTCGGTACTTAAAAATCTAGATAGGCGACGCTTTAATTTTTTTTTACAGGTTACCAGGTTAGAGTTACAGAGGAGGTCTAGTGCTAGAATTGTTGGACGCGCTCTAACGCATGCGGCGATATTTAATATATGTGGTTTGAACGGCGTTTACATATGTGGGCGGGACTTACGTGTGCGTTAGCTTCTGATCGCGAGCTACCGGGGACAGGGGCGTTTTAATTTTTTTTTTATTATTATTTTTTTTATTTTACTTAATTTTTTTTATTTTTACACTTACAGGTATTTTACTTCTTTTTTTTTTTTTGATCACTTTTATTCCTATTACAAGGAATGTAAACATCCCTTGTAATAGGAATGTGTGTGACAGGTCCTCTTTATTGAGAGATGCGGGGTCAATAAGACCCCACATCTCTCCTCCAGGCTGGAAAGCATGAGATTGTGAAAAAAAATTCACTGATCTCATGTTTACTAGCCGCAATGGCGGCTTTGTTTACATCTGAGGAGCAGGGCGTGACGTCATCACATCGCGCCTGGGCCTCCGACGGTCATAGAGATGACTGGTGACCATCTGGTCACCAGTCATCTCTATGCTTCCTATCGTGCTCCAGACGATTCAATCTCCGGGCCCCTGATGGCACGGGAGAGCCCGGAGAAGCACCGGATGGTGGCGGGAGGGGGGGATGTCCCCTCCCGCCGCCTATAAGAACGATCAAGCAGCGGAACCGCCGCTATGATCATTCTTATGGTGCGCAGAAACGCTGGCACAACAAAAGGATATCTGAATGATGCCTCTAGCTGCAGGCATCATTCAGATATCCCCCTACAAAGCCCAGGACGTCATATGACGTCCACCCAGGATGGGAGATCCGATCTGTGGACGTCATTTGACTATGGCTGGGTAGGGAAGTGGTTAAAATGCAAATCAATTTATAACTTTTTTGAAATGTGTTATTCTGGGGGGATTTTCTGTCAATTTAGGTATGTTTGCCCACTGATAAAGAAATAATCAGTCTATAATTTTAATGGTAGATTTATTTTAACAGTGAGAGACAGCTCACTGTTAAAATAAATCTACCATTAAAATTATAGACTGATTATTTCTTTGTCAGTGGGCAAACGTACAAAATCAGCAGGTGATCAAATACTTTTTTTCCCCTCACTGTAGCTGCAAAGGGTGGGCCAACTCAATATTGAACCCTACAGACTAAGACTGGGATGCCATTAAAGTTCATGTGCGTGTAAAGGCAGGTGTCCCAATACTTTTGACAATATAGTGTATATTCTTTGCTATCTAAATTGACAGAAAAAAATAAATAATAATAATAAAAAGTTGAAGCCCCAACACCTTTTTGTCCCTCTAATCTTTTTTTAAGCTGGACTGAAGAAAAAGTAGCCCTCGCAGCTGGCCCTTTCCACAATGCTTATTCTCTCTAGAGGTATAAGAAAAAGGTTAACCCTTACCTTATTCATTGCTCCTGCAGGCTTTTCCCTTTGGTAGACTGATCTCCATAGCAACTCCTCTTTACTGGCCAACTGGTTGTAACAAGTAAATCTCCTCAGGCCCCTTTTACACTGGTGCTATCTGTTTTGATTAGCAGGGGATCTGTCCACTGACCAGAGTAAAACTGGCAGATTACAGGTGTCTATGTCCACTCAGTTTATGCAGAGTGGGCATGGACAGAGCCCATTCCGCCGTCTATTTACACCCGACTACCTCTGATTCGATCCATCTACATGGAGGAAAACAGATCCCCCTTCTGTTTGTTTTTAGCAGACTGATCTGACACAAGTCTGTTTACAGCTGTCAGTCCATAGGGGTGAATGGACAGTCCGATCACGTCCCCCTAAAAAACTGACAGGTGGACCTGATCAGAATGGTCATGTGAAAGGGGCCTTATTCATAATCCTCTAGACATAATGCGTAAATGAGTGAAGAGGGCCCTACTGCAAGGATAACTCTTTCTCTAGCTCGAAGTTCAGCTTGTGAAAGAAAGAGCACAGGTTGTGAAGGTGCACTGCATAGGGCTTTAGAAAGGTTCTTCTTCAGAAACAGAGTTATCCACATGGGTTTGAGCACTTGCAACTCCCCAGAGAATAAAGTTCCCCCATGTGCAGTTTAGATGCTTTCTCCCTGTTTAATCCTCACTGTAAATTTTGTCTAATTAAATGCCACAGCACCATATCACAGGCAGCCAAAAAAAAAACATCAGGTGATGCACAGAATCAAAACAAATGTTCCATTTTTACAGACAGTTTGTGTATATTGGGCCCACCCCTGGCTTCTGAGTGCCTGTTGTTGGATGTCAATCAAAAGCTGGGGACAAGCCTAACATACATCATTGACTTGTTATGTAGTGCCAGATCACCCATGATGTGGTGGAGGGGCGCCAGGCTATGAAAATATTAAAAGGAGGGGTGGAAAGGGAAAGCACCTGAAACTCTAGGTAAGCCCAGGTCCACAATCTGCTCATCCTTACTGGACAATTTCCTGAAGACACAGCAAAAGGTAGGTGAGACTCATGAGCATGATTTCACTAATCTCCAATCAAAAGTCTTAAATGTAATAGTCATTGAATATCTGCAATATATAGGCAATTTAAGGAAGACATGATGTGTGCTTAAGCGTTTATAAAGTTATTAACTAAGCAACTGGTTTAGAAATTTTTAAGTGTTGTAAACTGAACAAGAGAAGGCATAATTGTTTTATATTTACATCTTGGAAAACAAAAAGTTAGATGTAGAATCTACTGGTTTAAAATTTGCATAATGATTGATTTACATATCAACGAAGTACGCAAATACAGTCATGCACTTAGTTATTGAAGAATGCAGTTCAACAGAAGCTTTTATACAAGAGTTGGGGTTTTAATTAACTTGTTATGGCCCATAGTGATAGTTTTAATGCAATATCACATCACTTGCTTCTACAGATAGCACAAATTAAGATTTAGCAGTAGTGCTGCTGTTTTACTGGGCTCTAATTCACCTTGCTAGATAGGCATCAGGCTCAAAACAAAATAGACTAGGAGATAGGAAAATATATATTGATGGTGCCTGTTGGCTACAAACCACATCCCTTGGGATAGGACCCCCCCTTAGGCCTACATCTCCTTGTAAAATAGAAACGTTTTTTCAGTTTTCTCCAGTTGGTCCTTTTGTAATACCCTTGTCGGGGTATTCATTTATTCAAGCTTGATTATATCCCATTGTCCGGTGGAGTACCAGGATCCAGAATACCAACCTTTTGGTAAGACCTTCAGCCTTGAGGTAATTGGCGGCTGACGAATTATTGGATCCATCGGTTTCATTCTGGATTGAGGACATCCGACTGCCCAGCCGGCACACCTCATCACTCGTCAGAGATTCAGTGACATTCCTGTGGAGCAGTCGTTGGGGATACTCTTAAGCTTGATTGATCCGCTGTCGTACGACATTCGGGGTCCAACGTTTCTGGTAAGCGCACATGTATGTCATCATTCACGTGAAGAATTGTGCCGGGATCTCTTTATCCAATCTATGTTATTCACTCACTTTTTTGGACACTTATCACTTTGCTTAGTGGTTCACACATTGGACATTTTGTGTATTGGGTTGGGCACTTCCAGAATGCCCCTTTTTTGTGTTTCTATTTATGGTCACATTTGAGATATAGTCCAGTTTTTACTGGTCTACACGTAGCGCTGCACTATTACCTTCTACTAATTATTTCACTTACATTAATTAATGTGATAGAAATATTTTTTATTAATGGTCAGCATATGGGGAGCATTCTAGAAAAAGAAATGTACAACGCTAAAGGTAAATATTGAGAATATTGTGGTATTTGAGAAAATACCCAATTGCCTACATAGAATTAGTAGCTATAAAGTGTTTGAACCTCCGCCAGCAGCAATAACAGGTTCCGGCAGGCTATGCTATATCAGCTTGCATTAAAGCATCATAAGAAGTTATCAGGACATGCTTACTGCTAAATGTAACACCAAATGCAGAGAAAATACAATTTTCTTCTAGAGGCCATCTTACTGAAATATAAACTCATCTCTTCCTGACAAGGTACTTACAGATCACCGACAATAAAACAGCTTTAAAAATCCCTGAGTTTTTGGGGCAGCTCTGGAACGCATAAATCATGTTACACTGTTTTCAGTTGTGTATCATAATATCAGTGTATGTGGAGTCCCCAAGAGCCTTGACGCATTTTGCGGGACAAGCCCACTTCTTCAGGAGTGAATAATCTAATAATCACAAAAAAAGAGAATACATTTCCAATATGTACAATATACAGATCATTTATACATCATATCAGAAAAAACTGTATTATAAAGTATGTAATCATTTTACTGAAATCAGGCCTTTCCCTACCAAAATTCCCCTTACACAGGGGGAAGGGGGTTGGGGAGTTGGGGGGAGGTGGCATGTTCCAATAGGAGAAGGAGATGTGACTACATAGATATAGTGGTCAGAGTTTGGTGGTGTTGGAGCATGTCCTTGTACACTGATACACACATGTAAATGGTGTATCATGAATGTATGTAGTCTACAGGTGCACCAAAACTCAGATATTTTTAAATCTGTTTGTCTGTTATCATTGAGTACCTCAAAAGTCCATGGTGCCAATAGATCAGCTTGTTATTTCTTTAAGGCTGATGAAATTTACAACACTTTGATAAACTAAACCAATATTAAAAAGAATATAAGCAAGTTAATTGTACTTTTTAAATGACAATCCAATTCCTAAACCCCAAGTAAATAATCTTGGCAGCCCTGGCAGGAATTAGATATACAACTACAGTATAGTCTACTTGCAAGATTAAGCATTAGGAGGGTTTTTCAATTTTGATACCTGCTCTCCATAATCTCATACACAATAATGCATTCTGAGAGAAGTCTACAGCTCAAGGGGAAGTGACCAAATAATTACTGTAAAAAACAGACAAGTGAAAGAGTTTGTATTACCTTTTTTGTGCCCTTGATCTGTTCAGCAAACAATTACAAATACATCTGATTTTTGACACAGAAGAATTGTAAGACATTATATATCGGTTTTATCTATTAAATGTTAATGCTAGGAAAGTCTTTGGGCTGGTGACTGAGTCAGTAGTACATCAATGGATTTGGTGAACTGGTGCTGTGAAAGCTAGTAGAAACGTACCCCAACAACAAAAGCAACCTTAAGCATATTGTGTCTCAACCAACTGCTAACTGTACTGGAATGTTAGGGACCCCTTAAAAACCTAGATTCAATGTGTAAAAAGTCCAATACTTTGTAACATAAAAAAAAATAAAAATTCACTGCTGACTACATTATATTTATCTGCACTATTTTGATTCAATGGAATTAGTCGTTCTGCATTAGGACTAAAGCTGTAAATACCCTTTTCCAATTGAATCGATTTACATAAACTCTGTCACCAGAACAAACACTATATTTTGAAATGGTTTTCTGTTCTCACTCCCCTCCCCATCCTGCTCTTCCTTGCAGCCAGTAAGCTGCTGTTTGCGTACCTTCTACACATGCAGCAAGCATAGCTTCCCAGTGAGTGCCCTGCATTCATTTGGATGCTGATCAGCAACCTGTGAGCTTACAGGGAGCAAGAAAGGGAAAAGGCTGGGCCAGCACCAACACATAAGGCTGCTGCATTTAAACAAAGATCTGTTGATGGGGTACCAAGACCTGGTGATGTGAATCAATTGCAGGTGGATCCCCTGCATATAACCTCAACTGTCTGTAGGCAGAGATGTAGGGGCCGAAGAAGGAATATCAGAGTGCTGGTTGAAAGTGAAGAATTCAATAAAGTCCAAAAAGAATCTGCACTCATCACTGTACTTGACCTTGTAATTAAGGATGCTTAAAGTGTATGTTACAGATGGTGTCATACCAGAACCACATGCAAAGTTACTCAACAGCACTCCAAATAGATACATTTCACATGTTTATTGTGAAAACAGCGACAGATAAGGCATAAGAAAATTAAGTTTCAGGGCCTTGTAGGGTCTCTTGTTTAAGGCAACATAGTGATACTACTTCACTTGCAACACATCTATTTGGAGTGCTGTTTTGATCCAACAAAAATCCAACAAGCGCTACTTGGGAGAGGGCAATATTCTTTACAAACAAAGCACTATTAAATTTCCACTTATAAACATGATGTTTGCTCTGTTGACAGGGTTTCTTTAATTGATTATTAGAAAGTAATAAAGAGAGTAATGGTTGTAGGTAGGGTTGCACCGATACTAGTATCGGTGCCGATACCGAATATTTGCACAAGTATCGGTACTCGTGCAAATGCACCGATACCTGATACCGATACTTTCAGGCTCAGTTCTCTGAGCTGCCAGTGTATCTCCCCTGTTGTCAGCTGAAGTGTTAAATAAGGCTGGTGATTGAAGCTGTAAAAAAAAAAGCAGCTGGCAATGTTAATTATCAACATGCTGAAACACTAAAATAAAAAGAAACATTGTTTAATTTTGTATCTTTCTGTTTCTTCATCTGCAGATCAAAGAGATAAACAAATGTTCCTCTGTTTAACCCCTTAATATTCCTTAATTTACTCCCTATTCTTCTCCATTTAATTATTATTTTCCTAAATGATATGTAGCGATACCTTCACTTTAAGAAGGCCGCAAGTTTAGTTTGGGCCCTGAAAGCAGTTCCGCCAACCCCCGGCAATGTACTCGACCCCCTACTGGCACAGTTAGTATTAGCAGCAATAAATCTCTTCTACTGTATGAGTAAGCCCGACACCAAGACAGTAATGATAAAAAAGGTATAAGGTTTACTTAAGCTTTTGATAAGAAAGGTTAACAGTGGTAAACAGTTCACAGATCATGAATTTGTAGAGCCCTGCAGATTAACCCACTATGCATATAAAATGAACAGTAAAAGTGCGCCACATGGGCGACCGTTAACTAGGTGTCCTGTGACGCAGTAACCAAATGAACTAACTAGCTGACCAGGCCTGGCTCAGATATCTACAACTTAGTCTATAGGGGATGATGGTTTTCTTCACCGGCAGGTCTTTAACGGTGGTGCACATTAACAGAATACCCTTTTTTGTAATCCAATAGTAAGGTAGAGATGAAATAAAGACTTTGCTATGTAAAGTGTGAGTTCAGCTCCGATGAGGTTCTCTAGTGAGAGTATCAGAAACAACTTGAGGGGGCTACGGCAGTCTATAGGCCCATTTAGTAACAACAGTACATGGATTGGGCATACGCCCTCTCACCCATCCGGACGCGGTCCCAGTCCGGGGAAAACTTCCACCGACTGTGTCACACACACACAGTGTCTCCAGCGATCGGGTACCCGATCCAATCAAGGCTGTAGGTAAGCGATGTCAGGTGCCACCCAGGCTCGCAGTGGGGTGGAAGGCTCTTTGGTGCTGCGCAAGGCCTCAGGCCTTGCACTCCGGTACGTCCGCACAGGGGGATCAGTCACAGAAGTCTCATGTCCCAAAAG
Source organism: Rana muscosa (assembly GCA_029206835.1). Taxonomy (NCBI): domain Eukaryota; kingdom Metazoa; phylum Chordata; class Amphibia; order Anura; family Ranidae; genus Rana; species Rana muscosa. Next base: position 73,523,417 of record CM055126.1, read on the forward strand.
AGGCAGAGCGCAGCCGCGCCTCCTCCTTATATAGCCCCTCCCATGAGTCTCTGCGGTGAAACACCAAGAATGGGGTTCTGGGTAATGTAGTCTCTCTGCATTAAAGGGGAACACCCCGCTACACACTCCCCCCACTTGAACTCTTTGGTCCCCAAATATAAACCTTAACAAAGACTATGTACAACTCTAGACAATTCTGTAAACGAAGTTGGCATAGGGAATTCCCACCAAAACTGAGGGGTAGAACTCCCTTGCCCACAGGTCACATTATCATGGGTGGCCTGCCTAACTGTGCCAGAGAGTGAGTTGGGGTTGCCCTCCACCAAATGGAAAGTGGAGGGATCTGGATTTTCAGCACTTCTCCTAGCAGTAACTACAGAGTCCTCATAACTATTCCCCATTTGTGGATAGGTCAGCTTCTTAGGAGGCCGGATGACTCTTCGAGCCCTTTGCTCTCTTGGGACTTCTGGCTCTGGCGCCACAGGCTCCTCTTCCTCTGAGTAACTATCACGGGCATCTTCCCAGCGATCCGATGAAGGACTAGACGGGATGAACTCTGTGGCCTCTGGGTTCAGTGTTCCATCTGGAGTGTCTTCAGCGGGTGGAAGATCTATAGTAGAAGTTCATGGAGTTGGGGAAGGCCACAACCAATCAAGCTCTCTTTCTTCATCTTCACTAAGTTGAGAGGCCTCTCCATCTACAGTTTGAGAGGTCTGCGACCGAGTGTTTGGCCTGGGAATATCCAGAATAGAGACCGATTCAGGAGAATCTCTCACGGGAGGTATCCCGACTGCCTCCCCAAGTGGGAGCAGGTGGTTTCGATGCCACGTCTTCAGTGGGCCTACCTTTCCTTCTGGCTTCAGCTTGTAGACAGGTAGGCCCGGCAACTTCCTACAGATGACATAGGGTTCAGATCTCCATCTGTCTGCAAGTTTGTGTTTCCCAGGGACCCCCAGATTGCGCAACAGTACTCTATCCCCGGGCTGTAGGTCTTGTACCCGGACCTTCAAGTCTTAGTTTCTTTTGTTTCGAGCTCCTCTTTGATCTGAGGCCGCTTGAGCTTGTTCATAGGCCACTTTCAGGCTGTGTCTGAGCCTGTCCACATATCCTTTGTGGGATGAGGCTGAAGAATGGTCCAGAGAGGTGCCAAAGGCCAAGTCCACAGGTATTTTCGCTTCTCTCCCAAACATGAGTCGATATGGGGAGTAGCCTGTAGCATCACTGGTGGTGCAGTTGTAGGCATGTACTATGGCTGCTATGTGTTTGCTCCAATGTTGCTTTTTCTCACTTTCCAGAGTCCCCAAAATGTTGAGCAAGGTTCGGTTAAACCTCTCCGGCTGAGCATCTCCCTGTGGGTGGTAAGGTGTAGTTCGAGTCTTCTTGATTCCCAATGAATCTAAGAGCTTCCGGATCAGTCGACTTTCAAAGTCCCTTCCTTGATCTGAATGAAGTCGCTGGGGCAGCCCATAATGGACAAAATACTTCTCCATAAGTATCTTGGCTACAGTGGAAGCCTTCTGGTCTTTGGTTGGAAAAGCTTGGGCATACGGGGTGAAATGATCGGTTATCACCAGAACATTTCCCAGTCCACTCAGGTCAGGTTCGAGGCAGAGGAAATCAATGCATACCAGATCCATTGGGCCTTGACTTTGTAGATGGCCCATTGGGGCAGCTTGATGTGGTAAAGTCTTCCTCTGGATGCAACGTGCACATGAGTGGCAGTACTCTTCTACTTCTGCCCTCATGCAGGGCCAATAGAACCGACTTCTGACAAGTTGAAAGGTCCTCTCTGCCCCTAGATGGCCGTGGTTGTCATGTAGGGCAATCAGAACAGTCTCTCGATGTTTTTCTGGAAGAAACAATTGCCATTTATCTTCCAGGTCATCAGAGGGGCCCCTTCGGTAGACCACTCCCTGATGTACCTGTAACCTGTCCCACTCTTTCCTCAACAGGCGGGCTTCCTTTTGAGGAGTGACTCAGGAGTTTGTTTGGATCCTGATTCTCCAGGGCTTCAAGAACCAATTTCCCCATGGGATCTTCTAATTGGTCACACCTTGGTGAGGACGTGTTGATGCAGAGCTCCAGGCTCCCTATGCTAATCCCTAGCCACCCTCTGTTGGCTTTGCCTTGTTGAGACCCCGGTCCACCTGTGCTGATTCCTGGACATCCTCTGCTGCTGCCCCGGAGGATTTTGGGAACACCTGAGCAGAGGGACCCGCTTTGAGCCTGTGACTGGCTTTACGCTACCGAGGCCCTCCGCCTCCGCCATCTTGGGGCCTGCGGATCCACGGCCTCTCCAGCACTTTAACATCAGCGCTCTGGACCAACCTACCTCGCTCGGCAGCCGTTCCACATTCGGAGGACACTGAGCGGACACTACACAGCACGGAATCGTTTGGGGAGCTTCCGGCGAAGCGATCCGGCGCTCCCCGGCTTACGGTCTCAGATGCGGCCCTAATTTGTGCACAGTGAGTACCACGCTGCCCGCTTCGGGCTGCATCCCTGGACCGCTTACACCCAGGCTTACACCCAGGCCTGCTTACAGCTAGATCGGCCCCTAACTGCCCGCCATACCTCCAGAATCAGTGTCATATACCCTCTCACCCCGTACTCGAGGCCTCGGCTTCGGCCTACTACCGGAGGAGGGCGGCCATCTTGCTGCACCTGGCAATCCCCTTGCACCCCCTTTCAAGCAGAATTTACAAGCCCCCATTATTAAACCTATCTGAGTGGGCAGTGAGCAGCGGTGGATGTGTTTGTTGGGTCTCTGCAGATCATAGACCCCATCCTGTTGGACAACTCGGGCCTTTGTAGATCATAGGCCCCATCCTGCTGGACAGTTTAGGCTTCCACACATCATAGGCCTTACCTTGCTAGACGGCTCAGGTCTTCATACATCACAGGCCTGGCCCTGCTGGACTGTTCAGGCCTCCATAAGCCACAAGCCACACAGTTCCCCCTTCATAAATTTTAAAGGAAGGCCTGGTACATGTGTTCCCCCTTGGTCCCCACAGTTGAACTATGTTATACTGCCATTCAGCAATTAATTTTATTTATTTTTTTGTTGTTAACAGAAAATAAGGAAATATACTCTGGGGATATATATTAGGATTACTGTCTTGGTTCTATTTGCGGATGTATGTTGTTTTTGGACACTCCCCTTCTTTTTTTCTTTTTTTTTTTTTTGAATCATGATATAATACCTGGTGGCAGCTCATTTAAAATCAGTGAAAAAGCACATTTAACAGAAACAAAAGATCAGTAAGACCGTATGTTTGATATGGTCTTGAATAAACTTTATGTCCCACATTATGTGGTACATATGCTGTTGAGCAGATGAGACTGGCTAGTACTCCACTCAGCATGCAGTTTTGAAGCTCCAATTATGTCAACAAAGATATCCCAAAAAAGTCGCTCCACTATTCCCAAAAAAAATAATAAAGAAACAGCGAGTAATCAAGCTACTGCTAGCTCTATACAGCGGTTTCTGGTTACCAGTGGAAACGGCCCTGACGCATGTAGCAGTCAAACTAGATGTACGAGACGCAACGCATCTCTTGCCTCATTAGCAATTTTTGAAAGTAAAAACTCGCCCATATCATCTTGCTGCCCAGACCTTATGGAAGATCTTGAGTCTCCCACAGGCTCAGACATGGCATCTTTGCTGACTGGCATTAGAAAAGAGTTAGCTGGGATGTTTCATGGACTAGAAATAGCGGGGGTAAGAACAGATATGGTGCATATTCTTGATAGGGTGGAGGAAACAGAAAAGAGACAAGATACTCATGAAACAGCTATAAGAGAATTACAAAAGACTGTTACACAGATAGCTTGTGACCACCGTGCCTCTTTATACAAGCTGGAGGATCTCGAGAATAGAAACCGTAGAAATAACCTGAGAATTAGAGATTTGCCCGAAGCGACTGGTGATAAAGATCTGGAGCCGTCGATTATCGGTATACTTAATTAAGTATTGGGAAATGCACCCACTGAACCATTACGCCTGGACCGAGTTCATCGGGCTCTTAAGCCACGTAACAGCGCTACTGAACAACCTAGAGATGTAATATGTCGCCTACATTATTTTACAGATAAGAACGCCATAATGGCTAAGATAAGGAGTATCCCCAACATCGATTTTGATGGAGCGACTCTTAATGTCTTCTCGGATTTGTCCAAGGAAACCTTGGATCGCCGTAGAGCACTTAAACCGCTCTTGGAACATCTACGCTAGATGGGGTTTTCCGGCATGCCTCATTGCTAACAAAAATGGTCGCTTTCATACCCTCCGGTTCCCAGAGGAACTACCACAATTTTTAAAGGTCCTTAATCTTCCATCAATAGACCTCCCGAGCTGGCAGGATCCGATTCCTAAAATTTTACATATTCAGGACTTTCAGTGGAAAAAATCCCCTATTAAAAAAGGGTGGTCTTTAGTGCCAAGTGCTGAACAACAACACAGCTGAGTAAAGAGCGATTATGGATGACTATGTTTATATGCACTCTCTCTTTATGTTTAAGTATATTTGTAAGCTATCATATCTAATGAAAATGAGATCTAGCTGTTAAAGTTAAATGTTCTAAAAAGATTTATTGTTAGTTATGTATTGTTGGAGCAAAAAGTATTTATTTATTTTTTGCTATTTTTCGCATGGCTGAATGCTGGTGGAGCATAATGCCGTTATGTGTTGTGTATACAACACGTTCCCCTTCCCTTTTTTCCTCCTGGGGTCTGGGAGAGCGGGCAGACCTCAAGTATTTCTTCTATCCGCTCTCCTAAGGGAGTTCTAGATGGCTGCCCGGTCTCTCTCCCCCCACAGGGACCACTGCAGATATCTGCGTGATAAATTAAGGTTTCCCACACGTGTCCGGATGGACATCTTTGTTGTGTATGTAAAGTCATTGTTTTTTCTTTTTTTGTCTCAACATATGCCCTTTTTTTTCTTTTTCTTTTTCTTATTATTTTTTCCCCTCCGAGGCCAGCATGCATGGATAAGTAGGCTTAAGGGACACGCTCTACTGTGATAATGACCACACTTAAAGTCACCTCTTATAATGTAAGAGGTTTAAATGTTGCGGCTAAACGACATCAGGTCACCTGTGAATTGCGGAAACTGGCTTCTTCTATTGTGTATCTTCAGGAAACACACTTAACCCACACCACACAGGTTAAATTGAACTCAGTATATTTCCCCCAGTGGTACTATAGCCTCTCAGATACAAATAAGGCTAAGGGTGTGGCCATTGGTTTTAGTGGTAGTGTACCCTTTGGTTTTTCAGATATGCAAGCAGATGACCATGGCCGTTTTCTTTTTTTAAAGGGTTTCCTGGGCACTACCCAATGTACCTTAGTAAACATATATTGCCCAAATCAAAACCAAACTACTTTTCTTTCCCAAATTCTCACTGACTTGTCATCCTTTGCCGAGGGATTAATTATACTGGCAGGAGACATAAATATGCCTCTAGACCCTATTTTGGACACATCCCATGGTCGCTCTAATATTTCTTTTAAGCGTTTGTCCTTTGCTAAAAAGAGACTTATAGACTGGCAATTGATAGACGTATGGCGTGTTTTACATCCAAAAGAAAACGATTTTTCCCATTTTTCGAAGACTCACCAGACTTATTCCCGAATAGATAATATTTTTTTAGATCACTATCACCTCCCATTATTAAAATCTGCGGATATAGGCACAGCGACATTATCAGACCATGCACCTGTGTCGATGACTATGACCATGCCCACTCTACCCCAGCGCTCCAATATCTGGAAACTTAATGATTCTCTTCTTTCCAATGTAACAGAGGTTTCAACACTTGCCTCAGATATTACACAATATTTTAGAGACAACAAACCTTTGGAGACATCCCCTGCTATTGTATGGGAAGCGCATAAGGCAACTATGAGAGGTCAATTTATAGAACTTGGGGCAAGGAAGAAAAGAGAGCATGGCCAACAACTTGAGCAGGTCCTTCATCAAATAACTGAACTTGATAAACAACATAAACTTACTTTACACATATCCCATTTGTAAGCTCTTACGTTGAAAAGAGAAGAATTAAAAAACCTGCTTAATCTAGATACAGCTAGGAAATTCCAACACTATTCGCAGAAACTTTACGAGTGGGGGGATAAACCTAGCAGACAGTTAGCAAGATCCCTTAAAGAAAAACAGACTAGATCATTTATCCCTAAAATAAAACTATCCAACGGAAATTTAGTCCATGCGACTCCTCATATTGCTAAAGCTTTTAGGGATTACTACGCAGATCTTTACAAGGTGCAGTGTGATTCCCCGTCTCTGACTGTGAAGGAGAGACGTAGTCTCATGCTTGCATACCTGGAAGAAGCAAATTTGCCTAAACTTCCAAAGGCATCACTAAGTGAACTTGAATCTGATTTCTCGGTGGAGGAATTTCAGGCAGCCCTGAAATCCACACCGATAGGTAAGGCCCCGGGACCGGACGGGTATACTACCTGATATTACAAAACATTTAGCGACGTTCTCCTGTCCCATCTCACCGCCTATGCCAACTCAATTTCACAGACTTCGGGATTACGGCCGGAATCTCTCACAGCACATATTTCAGTTATTCTTAAAGCAGACAAGGACTTTACTCAATGTAGTAGCTACAGGCCAATCTCCCTATTAAATGTTGATATCAAACTATATTCAAAGGTAATGGCTAATAGACTACTCCCTCTTATACCTAGTTGGATTTCTACGGATCAAACGGGCTTTATACCACATAGAGAAGCCAAGGATAACGCTCTCCGGGCGATAGCCCTCATACAATATGCTCAAAGGTCGTCCCAGTCCACCCTATTTGTATCTACAGATGCGGAAAAAGCGTTTGATTACTGGGATTACTTGAAAATGACCTTGCAGCATTTTGGGTTGGGACCCAAGATGTTTTCTCGTATCGATTCCCTTTATTCTAACCCCATGGCACAAATCCGCATTAAACGCCACTTTGAGTGAGTCATTTCAACTATTCAGTGGGACTAGACAGGGGTGTCCCCTCTCGCCCCTTTTATTTGCTCTTACCCTTGAACCCTTTCTGGCAACTATAAGACAAAATATAAATATACATGGGATTCAAGTAGGTAATAAAACACACAAATATGCGGCATATGCGGACGATATTTAATTTTTTATTCAGCAGCCCTGTATCTCGCTTCCTAATTTGATGACAGCTTTTTCCACTTTTCAGACACTATCTAATTTTAAAATAAATTTTTCTAAATCCGAAATATTAAACATTAACCTACCAGGAAGGGAGGTGGAAAGTTTAAAGCCCCTCTTCCCTTTTAGATGGGTTCAACGTAGTATGAAATATCTGGGAGTGAATCTCACGCCTCACACTCAGTCTCTATTTAAATATAATTATATCCCTTTACGGAATAATATTAGAAAAGACCTACAAAAGTGGAAGACGCTGACACACTCATGGCTGGGTAAAATAAGCATAGTTAAAATGAACATTCTGCCTAGAGTCCTTTTTTTTTTCCAAATGATCCCATTGGGTGTGCCTATAGGCTTTTTCTCCCTATTACAGAACATGGTCTCCCGCTTTATTTGGAAGAACAGTCACCCCAGAGTATCCAAGGAAGTGTTGTTTCGCTCCAAAGATGCTGGGGGACTGGCCCTTCCAAACTTTAAGATCTATTATAATGCTGTTATTCTATCTAGAATTGCTGAGTGGAAATATGCCGCCAATTCTAAACTCTGGGTGAGCTTAGAATATGCTCTTAGTGGCACAGATTTAGCAGTTGTACCCTGGCTACCACGTATGCATAGGCATCTCGCTCCAAGTACTTCTATATTAACTACTTCCACTCTGGATGTATGGGATGCCTTACATAGGAAGATCTCATGGTCATATGCCTCTCCTTTGTTACCACTCTTAGACCACGACTATTTCTTACCTGGACTATTAGACCCGGGATATAAGACGTGGTCGCCAGAAGGACCTCTCTTACTACATCAGGTTCTTGGAGTAAATACTATTAAGCCTCTTGGGGAAATTCTTGGCCTCAAGCCGATTAGGTTTCTGGACATATGGAGATATAATCAGTTGCAGGGCTTTCTTAGAACTTTACCTCAGCCGCTTAAAGGGATACAGGATTTAAACAGTATTGAGGAAATCTTCAATTTAAAGGAGCTACCTGAACACAGTATCTCGGTATTTCATAAATCACTCATTAAGATCCAAGGAGATACCTACCCTCACTTTCTTACTAAGTGGGAGGCAGACCTGGAATCCAGTATCCCAGACAGCCAAAAGGATAAGGTCCTGCAGCTGACTCATTTCTCTTCAATTGCATCAAAGATGGCAGAAGTCAATTACAAATTGTTAACTAGATGGCACTATACCCCATCAAAGCTTCATCGGATGTTCCCCACTAACTCCCCACTTTGTTGGAGGAACTGTGGGAACAGAGCAACTCATGCTCATATATGGTGGTCGTGTCCTTTTATCCGCCCTTATTGGTCTAACATTATTTGTATCATTCAACTAATATCTAGTATTAACCTTCCTGTGGATGCATGGACCATCCTCTTCCATGCTACCAAGGAATCTGTCAGAAAATATAAATGCTCCTTAGTCCCACATCTGCTCAATACAGCTAAAGCACTGATACCTACCCTTTGGGGCCAGCCTGAGATTCCATCTGTGAAAAAGTGGTTTCAAAAAATATCAGAGGTTCATCTCATGGAAGAAATTACTCATCGAAACAAGGACACTTTTCAACGACATACCCTAACCTGGACTCCGTGGACAGAGTTCAAGGACACTACAATCTATAGAGAGATACTGGCACAATCTCATTGAGATGTAATCTATAAATACTGAATAAGTTAATTATATCTTTAGGTTGAACCCTAGGGGCTGTTGTTGGACCTATCCCTTAAGAGTTTAAAATATACTGAGACATATATACTACTAGATACTATGCATGCCGGCCTATTCCCCCCCCCCCTTTTCTCTTTTTTTTATTTTTATTAACATTTAGAGATAGGATCTAATAAAATCGAGATAAATTATTTATGTTTAAAGCATAAGAGGAAAGGATGGAGACGTATATATATTTTTCCCCTTTTTTTTTGTTCTGTTTTGTTAGTATAGTTAACTGTAGATTAATCTTTCAGTTCCCTAAATAGTCCAATAGATTTTAACACTAGGATTATAGTTTGAAGTAACCTTTGGAATCACTCCACCTTAAAGGATACCTAGTGTATCAATACTAGAACTACATCACATAAGATACCGGGGGGAGAAAAAGGGAATTGTATTCCCCTACCCCCCCCCCCCACACAATTTTCCACTTTCTCTCCCGCCCCCTTCCCTCTTTTTTTTTTTCCTTTTCTCACATATTGGCGGGGTCACCTGTCCTTGTCACATTTTATCTCTATATACATGTTTTGTCACTTCATTAACACAGTCTCTGGTAAATTTATTTTACAGTCATTTACATAGCCCATAGGTGGATTTTAATATTGGTCGGGGGTTGTTTTTTTTTATCTAGTTTTGAAGAAAAAATTTTGGAATCACTTTTTGTCACCACACATTATGTATTTTCACTTAAAAGGGCACTAATATTAGAGATCTAGCACATAATTAAACCTCTCCCCTCTCCCCCTCCCTTTTTTTTTCCCTCCTCTTCCGCTTTTCTCTCCATTAATTCCTTCTCCTGAGCGCAACTCCCTTCTCTCTGATCAGAGACAGGGTGGAATGTGGGGCTATATGGCTCGGCTCCTTATATAGGAATGTAGATTATTGTTCTGTTTCTCCCCTCCCCCTTTTTTTTTTTCCCTCTTAGGGGAAATATTGAGACTGTATATGTGTTTTATGTATTGTAAAGTGTCTGATATGTTGTTGAAAATTTAATAAAAGAGATATTAAAAGGAATTGGTCACACCTTAGTTCCTTCTTGGACAACTTTGGCAGATGGTCTTCTTCCAGCTGAGTTACTCCACAGTATTGTTTGGGGACTCCTACCATGGTAACTCCTATCTCTTCCGCCCTTGAGCCTCCTCTGGCTTGTAATTCAGCCCCTTGACAAAGGGCCCGCACCCCATCAGGTGCCACTTGAGTCCAGTCTTCCATGTCACTGTTGGGACCATGAGATCTCCTGGACAGAGCGTCTGCATCTCGATTTCCAATTCCTGGCCTGTACTTTAGGCTGAAATTGAATCCGGACAATGCGGCCAGCCACCTGTGTCCAGTGGCATCCAGCTTTGCTGTAGTGAATAGGTAGGTCAGGGGGTTGTTGTCGGTCTTCACAGTGAACTCCGCCCCATACAGGTAGTCTTTGAGCTTGTCTACTACCGCCCACTTAAGAGCCAGGAACTCCAGCTTGTGAGTGGGGTAGTTTTTCTCAGAGGGGGTTAGGCTCCTGCTCACGTAGGCAACAGGCCGTAGTTGCCCCTCGTGTTCTTGATAAAGTACTCCTCCCAGACCGTCATGACTAGCATCTATGTGTAGTTCATACGGTTTGGTTGGGTCTGCATAGGCCAAGACTGGAGCAGTGGTTAGGCTCTTCTTCAATGCCTGGAAAGCCTCTTCACATTTCTGGTTCCACTGATCTTTGACTGACTCTCCCGGCTTCCTGGGTCCTGAGTCGTCCTCTTCTCCCTCAGTCTTGAGCAGTTCATGCAATGGTCTAGCAATTCGGGCGAATCCTTCCACAAACCTCCTGTAATAGGAGCAGAACCCTAAGAAGGACCTGAGTTCTGTTACTGTGGTGGGTCGTGGCCAGGAGGTAACTGCCTCCAATTTCTCAGGGTCTGTGGCCACCCCTTCTTCAGACACTATGTGCCCCAGATAATTCACCAAAGATTGTTAGAACCGACACTTCTCAGGCGAAAGCTTGAGTCCCTCCTCACTGAGTCTCCTCAAGATTTTTTCCAGGCTCTCCTCGCGTTCCTCCAGGGTTCTTCCAAAGACAATGACATCGTCCAGGTATACAAGGACTTCAATAAGGTTCATGTCTCCTACAGTCCTCTCCATTAAATGTTGGAAAGTAGCTGGGGCTCCAGACAGACCTTGGGGCATTCGGTCGAATTCAAAGAATCCCACTGGGGTTATGAAAGCTGTCTTCTCCTTGTCTTCTGGGTGCATAGGGATCTGATAGTACCCACTCTTGAGATCCATGACGCTGAACCATTTGGCTCCAGACAAGCTCTGTAGGGCATCCTCTATCCTCGGAGTGGTGTACTGGTCGGGTATGGTTCTCCTGTTAAGAGTCCTGTAGTCGATACAGAGCCTCAACGATCCATTCTTCTTCCTGACCACCACTATCGGGGAGGCATAGGGGCTTCTAGACTCCCGTATCACACCAGTCCTTTTTAGTTCTGCAAGTTGTTCCCTTAGATCCTCCAGATCCGCTAGTGGGACCCGCCTGACCCTCTCTATGAAGGGCTTATCCTCTTGGAGGCAGATCCGATGGGTGGCACTCCTTGCACACCCCACATCGAACTCATCTCTGGAGAAGATCTTCTCCCATCTGGTCAACTGGGCCTTGGCTCTCTCCTTCCAAGCCCTGGGCAAGTTCGGGTTTTCCATGGATAGCTTCTCCCAAGCATCTCCTCCTTCACCCGCCTCGTTTAATTCCGACAAGTTGACCGGGGCAGCAGGGCTCACCTGGCCCAGCAGCATCCTGGCTGGGATTTCCATGGGGCCATCTGTATTGTTCCTAACACTCACTGGAACTCTGCAATGGGCTTTCTTCAGGGCCTTCAGCGGAATCACTTCTGGTATCACTTCCAGGCCGGGGAACTCTTCCCTTGGGTCAGACTCCAACATGACAAAGGGTCCAGGCTGCTCCCAAGTAAGCTTCACAGTGGCTCTGAGACAGGTTACTTCACCGGGCTGCAACACTATCCCTTCTCTTCCAAGTCTCCACATCTTCCCTATCCCCTCTCCAGGGGTCTTCTGCTCTAGGACCAGCCGTTGATAAGCTGTCTTCAGCATGGGGTGGATCTTGGTGGCCGCTGACCCCTTCTCTTTCACTAGAGGGGTCAGAAGTCTTCGGACCAGGTCTGTGTTCGTCCTTATTATAAGGGAACTCTTGTTGGCTCCTGGCGGCCGAGGGCACACAACTGCCAGAGTGTCAAACACTTTGGCTTTTCCAGCCACGGATGGGTCAAAGATTATCCTGACATGCAAATAGCCATCATAGGGGAAATTCTGGGTCCCAATCCCACATATCTCTAGTCCCTCTATCTTCTGGATGGGCAAGTGACTCAAGTGCCTCTCGTAGAAATCTCGGTATAACAGGGTCACTTGTGCCCCAGTATCCAAGATGGCTCTGGTGTAGACTCCCTCCACTTGAATGGACACTATAGGAGATGGGCCTACTAGCCTCTCCGGGATATGGCCTGGCAGTGGTCGCCTTCTTCTGGCCCTTTCCCTTCGGACTCTCTCTCATCCGGTTCCCTTTGGACTTTAATCTTTCTTGAGCCTGGTATGCATTAATTTCCCCCCTCTCGATGGGTGTACAGACCCGCTGAGGGATTCTATTATTTTTCTTAGGTGTACACCCCCTCTGTGGAGTGCTGTGCCTCTTCTGAGGGGTCTTGCCCCCTTTCTCTGGGGTGTATCTCTGTTGAGGAATGTCGTGTTTCCTCCGAGGTGTTTTATCTCCTCTTTCCTTCTGCTTCGCTTTCAGTTTGGAGCTCACTGAAGGTGACGGGCCCTCTGGAGTTTCCCGCCGGCTTGCGGTTGTCTAGCTTCTTCTTCTTGGGACTGGAACATGTAGCTGCAATATGGCCAATTCATCCACAATTAAAGCAGACTATATCTCCCCATTCTTGTAAAGATGCGGGTGCTGAGGCAATTGGAAACAATTCCTTCCTCGGTACTTCTCTCTTGGGACCCTCTGTGTCTTTTGCCATCAGAGAGGTCAACATCTCCAACACCTTGGACATTTGTGCTTTTAAAGTGTCTACCTCTGAGTCTCTTTCAGGGGTCATCACTGGATTGACTAGCACCTGTGCGGGGACAACATTTGCCTTAGTCATTTGCGGTCCTGTTGCAGTGCCTCCTCATCTCTGATGATTTTTATCAAGTCAGCATAAGTCAGCAACGTTACTCCTCCTGAGGTTTTCAGGTGCAGCCAGACTGGATCCGAGCGTAACGCTCCCTTTAAGACCTGCTTCATTTTTGCCGCATCTGTATCTTGGGGCTTCATTCCCTTCTTCAACACAATCTTGCACAGCAACCTGTTTAGTCTCCTAACATATTCCGACAGTTTCTCCCTCGGCTGTTGGAAAGTATGCTCAAATTGGTATACCATCTCTGTCACCTTCTCCAATTGGCCAAACTCTTCCTGTAACATGGCTAGACAGTCTTGAGCCGTGCAATCTGCATTCCCAAACCGAAAACTTTTCACTGCTTCTGCTGCTGCGCCTTTAAGGCTTTCTATCACTCGTTGCCTCTTCTGCGCTTCAGGCACCTCCCATGCCTCTATTGCCTGCAATGCCTGCTCCACCCAGGTATCAAAATCTTCTTCCCCTGCAGGGACAGGGAGCTTCCCTGAGAATGTCTTCAGTCTCCGGTAGCTAGTCTCTACATGCACCGTGCTTGTCTTCTGACATTTGATTAGCAGATCTCCTATCGCCTTTATCAATTCTGGTGATAAAGCAGTGGCAGGTGCGGGTGTCACCGGGGGTGTCACCCCGTCTCCTTTTACTGGTGAGGCGCGGGCCGCAGCCTGCGGTGATCCCATCGGTGATGGTTCCTTCTTTACAGTTACTGCGTGCGCCAACCTATAGGTTCTGTTGTCTGGCGTCTTTACACACTTGCGCTTGCAAGCCTCTGGTATCCCGTCTCCGTATTCCACCAGTGCATACTGATATGAAGTGTCTGGGTCTGCCTTTATATCTATCACCCACGGTGTGTGATCTGGACTTCATCAACTCCTCTACCGCCTCAATCTTCCATTCCTCCCCTGGGAGGCTGATGACTATTGAGTTGTTTGGCTCTGCCCTAACGGCTTTGCACCATTCTTCTATCGCTTGTGGATCCATGGGGTCCATGCCGGCACTTCTGGCGTTCACCTGCTGTATCAGGATCCCCGACCCAAGCCCCCACGTGTAGCGATACCTTCACTTTAAGAAGGCCGCAAGTTTAGTTTGGGCCCTGAAAGCAGTTCCGCCAACCCCCGGCAATGTACTCGACCCCCTACTGGCACAGTTAGTATTAGCAGCAATAAATCTCTTATACTGTATGAGTAAGCCCGACACCAAGACAGTAATGATAAATAAGGTATAAGGTTTACTTAAGCTTTTGATAAGAAAGGTTAACAGTGGTTAACAGTTCACAGATCATGAATTTGTAGAGCCCTGCAGATTAACCCACTATGCATATAAAATGAACAGTAAAAGTGCGCCACATGGGCGACCGTTAACTAGGTGTCCTGTGACGCAGTAACCAAATGAACTAACTAGCTGACCAGGCCTGGCTCAGATATCTACAACTTAGTCTATAGGGGATGATGGTTTTCTTCACCGGCAGGTCTTTAACGGTGGTGCACATTAACAGAATACCCTTTTTTGTAATCCAATAGTAAGGTAGAGATGAAATAAAGACTTTGCTATGTAAAGTGTGAGTTCAGCTCCGATGAAGTTCTCTAGTGAGAGTATCAGAAACAACTTGAGGGGGCTACGGCAGTCTATAGGCCCATTTAGTAACAACAGTACATGGATTGGGCATACGCCCTCTCACCCATCCGGACGCGGTCCCAGTCCGGGGAAAACTTCCACTGACTGTGTCACACACACACAGTGTCTCCAGCGATCGGGTACCCGATCCAATCAGGGCTGTAGGTAAGCGATGTCAGGTGCCACCCAGGCTTGCAGTGGGGTGTAAGGCTCTTTGGTGCTGCGCAAGGCCTCAGGCTTCAGGCCTTGCACTCCGGTACGTCCGCACAGGAGGATCAGTCACAGAAGTCTCGTGTCCCAAAAGAGGCCGAGCGCAGCCACGCCTCCTCCTTATATAGCCCCTCCCATGAGTCTCTGCGGTGAAACACCAGGAATGGGGTTCTGGGTAATGTAGTCTCTCTGCATTAAAGGGGAACACCCCGCTACAGATAAACAAAACTTTTTTGTTTGCTTTGTTAGTAAATATTTTTACACATATATTTACACATTTTACATTGAAAAAGCGCAAAAAATAAATAAAAACAGGATTTTTATAACAGCTTACCTGTAAAATCCTTTTCTTGGAGTGTACCACGGGACACAGAGCCAGTCATTACATAATGGTTAAGGGTCACCAGCGGTGATTGGACACTGGCACAACCAATGGAAGACAGTTCCCCTCCATATAACCCCTCCCATCAGGGAAGTACCTCAGTTTTGTAGCAAGCAATAAGGTTCCCATAAGAAGGGGGGAACCTCTGTGTCCCGTGGTGTACTCCAAGAAAAGGATTTTACAGGTAAGCTGTTATAAAAAATCCAGTTTTCTTTATCGTACACCATGGGACACAGAGCCAGTCATTACATAATGGGACGTCCCAGAGCAATGCTCAATGAAGGGTGGGAGACACAGATCAAGCAGGCCGCTTGCGGACAAGAAGCCCTATACTGCTGCCTGCAGCACACTTCGCCCAAAGGCGGAATCCTCATGTCCTTTCACATCTATTTGATAGAATTTGGAAAATGTGTGGACTGAAGTCCAAGTTGCAGCTTTACAGATCTGAGCCATCGAAGCCTGGTAATGCACTGCCCATGAAGCACTTATCGCCCTGGTAGAGTGTGCCTTAACAGAAAAAGGAGGAGTCCTGTTCTTTAAACCATAAGCTTGAAGAATTACTTGTCAAATCCACCTAGAAATGGTGGATTTCGATGCTGCTTGGCCTTTCTTGGGACCATCTGGTAAAATAAACAAAACATCTGTTTTACGTATCTGAGCGGTTGCCTGCAGATACACCTTTACTGCTCTCACTAGATCTAGAGAGTGCAATAACTTTTCCCCCGCCGTCCACGGGTCGGGAAAAAAAGAAGGCAGAACAATGTCTTGATTTAAATGAAACGCCGACACCACCTTTGGAAGAAAGGTAGGATGGGGTCGTAGTACAATTTTGTCTTTGTGACAAATTAAATAAGGCTCTTTACAAGAAAGAGCTGCTAATTCTGATACCCTTCTAGCAGAAGAGATAGCAATCAAAAAGGGCAATATCCTGCTCAAAAGGATCAAAGGAATATGGCGAATAGGTTCAAAAGGTTGCTTTTGCAATACTGATAATACCAAATTCAAATCCCATGGGCACAAGGTAGACTTGACTGGCGGATTGATCCGCAGTACCCCCTGAATGAACGCCCAAACTAGGGAATGAGATGCCAGTGGTCTTTGAAAAAAGACCCTTGATGGTACTAAGGGATTATTTCATATCCACTCCTAACTGGCAAAAGGCAAGAATCCTACTTATGTCATACTTCTGTGGATTCCATCTTCTGGTTTCACACCAGGAAACATACGCCTTCCAGACTCTATAGTAGATAAGCCTATTAATGAGTGTAGAAAGAACTGGACCTGAGATCCCTCATTTCTTCAAAATGTGTGTCTCAGTAGCCAGACCGTCAAATTTAGCTTTTGTAAGGAAGGATGGAACACTGTGGAAGTGGAAGCTTCCAAGGTTTTCCTACCGCCATCTTTATGATCTCGGCGTACCAGGGCCTTCTGGGCCAATTTGGGGCCACTAGGATTACTGGAATTCCCTCCTTCTTGATCCTGCAAAGTAGCCTTTGTAAGAGAAGGATCGGAGGAAATGCATAGATCAGTGAGAACTGATTCCAGGGAATTATTAGAGCATCCGATCCGTAGGCCAGAGGATCTCTCGCCCTGGATATAAAGTTGTCCAATTTCTTGTTGAACCTGGAAGCTAGCAGGTCTACATCCGGGGGGCCCCCATCTCTGGCATATGGCCTGAAAGACATCGGGGTGGAGAGACCACTCTCCTGGTGACAACTGCTGGCGACTCAGATAGTCCGCTTGCCAGTTTTCTACCCCTGGAATAAAGATTGCAGAGAGACAAGGAACATGATCTTCTGCCCATGTCAAAATCTGATTCACCTCTTTCTGAGCACCCTGGCTGCCGATGCCTCCTTGGTGATTGATGTAAGCTACTGCAGTAGCATTGTCGGATTGAATCCGAACAGGATGGCCCTGTAACCTGTGTGTCCAGATTTTGAGAGCTAGATATACTGCCCGAATCTCCAGAATGTTGATGGGCAGATTTCGGTCTTGGCCCAGGTTCCCTGGGCTGAAGCTTCTTCTAACACTGCTCCCCAGCCCAACAGGCTGGCATCCATAGAAACCACCTTCCAGGTGACTGGGAGAAAGGATCTTCCTTTCCACAAGTTTTTGGTTCTTAACCACCAACTGAAGCTTTGGCGCACTTGTGGAGACAGACGCATGGGTAAATCCAGAGCTTGGATTTTCTTGTTCCAGGCAGCTAAGATACTGCCTTGGAGTAGTCTCGAATGAAACTGGGCGTAAGGGACAGCCTCGATGGAGGCTACCATCTTTCCTAATAGCCTCATGCAAAGGCGAATAGATGGTCCCTTCTTTGCCTTGACCTTGAGGATTAGGTACTTTAGAGACGGTATCTTCGGCTCTGGCAGGAATACCCTGCTTTGGGCTGTGTCTATGATCATGCCCAAATACTCTACCCTTCTTTGGGCTGGTAGAGAGGATTTTTGTAATTTTACAATCCATCCTAAATGCTCCAGGTACTTTACCGTAGTGAGCACAGCGTGATCTAATCCTGCCACTGACTGATCTATCACAAGTAGATTGTATAGATAGGCTGTTACCGCTATGCCCTGTGTCCTCAGATTTGTCAACAGGGGAGCTAGTACCTTTGTAAATTCTCTGGGCGCGGTAGCCACACCAAAGGGCAGGGCCACAAATTGGAAGTCGCGATGTTCTACCGCAAACCTTAGGAATCTTTGGTGAGTGGGATGGATAGGTACATGTAAATATGCGTCCTTGATGTCTATGGACGCCATGAATTCTACGCCTTGTAGGGTGGCGACCACTGATCGAATAGTTTCCATTCGAAAATGGCGAATGTTCAGAAACCGATTTAGAGATCTTAGATCCAGGATGGGTCTGACGTCTCCTCTACTTGTCTTTGGAACCACAAAGAGGTTTTAATAAAACTTTTGGCCAGTTTCCCCTTCCATGGCGAACGCCTCTTTGGGGAGGATCTGGAAAAATATATCCAAAAGATATTGAGCGGTAAAACCACTCTTTTACCAGAGAAGAAGAAAAACAAGCGGCCTTGCTCTTTTAGGGGTACTTCTGTGATCACCCCTTGAGACAGCAAGTGATCCAATCCTTTGAAGAAGAATCCTCTTTTTAGTAGATCTTTGGAGAGTCTTGAACTTCGAAACTGAAAAGATGGGATCTCTCGAAATTCCAAATTGTACCCTAGGGATACTGTGGATACTACCCATTTGTCCTGGATTTCTGTCTGCCATGCCGCTGAAAACTGACAAAGCCATCCCCCCACTCGGCCGAGCGGGAGCGCCCTTTCACAGAGAGGCTTTGGGGTCTTGCTTGTTAGCTCTTGAACCCCACGGCTTCTTGTTCTTCTGAGCCCGATTTCCTTTGGCTTTTGTGGCTGGCTGAAAATGCCGTCGCCACTGGTTGGAGGCAGGCTTTCCAGGAACCGGGGAAAGAGAACGTTTAAAACAAGGCCGCTTGTTTTTCTTCTTCTCTGGTAAAAGAGTGGTTTTACCGCTCAATATCTTTTGGATATATTTTTCCAGATCCTCCCCAAAGAGGCGGTCGCCATGGAAGCGGAAACTGGCCAAAAGTTTTTTGCATGGAGCTTCTGCTGACCAATGCTTTAACCAAATAATTCTGTGCATATGCACCAGCTGGAGTGTAAGGCGAGATGCTTGCAGAACAGAATCACTCATGGCATCCACTGTAAAACATAAGGCTTTAGGCAAGTTCTCCCAAAATTTGGCTTGTTCCGGAGGCAAATCCCTCAGCCCCTGTTTTACCTGTTGCTTGATGACCTGACACATACCGACTGCTGCTACAGCAGGTTGGGTAACTGAGCCGGCCAAAAGAAATTAGGATTTTAGTAAGGATTCCAATTTCTTTTCAGAAGGATCTTTAAACACTCTTACATTGTCCACCGGACAAGTCAGGCTTTTATTTATACAAAAAATAGCTGTGTCTACAGAAGGCAGGCTCCACTTCTTGGAAAACTTCTCCTCCATAGGATAAAGAATGTCAAACTTTTTAGGAGGTGAAAAACGCTTGTCTTGGTGTTAACAGTCTGCGTACATTACATTTTCTAGTAATGGATGAACCGGAAAAGAGCATGCCCCCTGCAGGGATCTTCGTGAACCCAGGGAGGAGACAGGTGATTCAGTTACTTCCGAAGAGGGTAACTTAAACACAGAACACACTGTTCCAGCATAACATTGCACCTGTGACTTCAGAATCTGGGACGCAGAGAAAGGCTCCTCTGATATTCCTGATCCATCTGACTTCTCATCCCGATCCTCTGCAGGTATAGCATCATCCTCATCATCCTCATCCTCAGATTTTTCTGAAAGGAGGTCTACAACAGAAGGAGATCTGCTTCACTTTTTTGTCCTTAATTGAGGACCTTGCGATTATTTTAGCGATTCTGCCTTCTACGTTGCCTAGGGCTACTGCCAAATTGTTCTCAGTGACATATGCAGGCCCAGGCCCCACAGGGGAAGCGGCTATCCCTGATAGCAGCAATGGCCCATCTTGCACAGGTACGTCAGATAATACCGGTGAGGAAGGTACTGGGTCAGCACTGCTAGAGCCTCTTACCTCAGGCGGCGATGCTTTTTTTGTTTTTTGACCTGGTCATATTGCTTAAGCAAAACCGAGGTACACCAAAGCATATACTACTGTGTTCAGTTTAGCAATTTATATAAAGTATGCAACCTTAAACACACAGTTTCTATGCAAAAAGTGAGTGTCTCTCTTGGTAGTACCCAGCCCAACCACATGGAGTCTTACGTGTCCCCGTATGCTGCTGTGTCCCATTCAAGCAGTGAGCTGCCAGCCTCTGAAGCCCTTTATGACTTCCTGTATCAGTACCGTTCTCAGACGTGGCCACGCACGTGTGCGACCCCCCTCCCACAGCCAATAAAGCACGCCCCCGCACGTGCGCCCTGGGGCTATGTCGGCGGCTCAGGGGTTAGGGAAGCTCTCTACTCATGGCCGCAAAGTTTTTGACTGAAGCCGAGCTCTGCAGCAGAGGAGGGATAGTGTGGCTTGTCCGAAGGAGCTGACACTACACAAAGCATGGTGAGTTTCAAACTCAACTCTTTACTCCCACCAGTGGCGGCTTTAGAGAAGACACACAACATATAGAAAAGGGCCTTAAACACAGTTTAGGACTCTTAACCACTTACCTTATCCACGCCGCAGGTTTTTCTGCACAAACAGAACCAATAACCAATTTTCACCCATCACGGCGGGCTTTGTGTGCCAACCTTCAGGGATATGGGTTCCTATTTA
Source organism: Rana muscosa (assembly GCA_029206835.1). Lineage (NCBI taxonomy): Eukaryota > Metazoa > Chordata > Amphibia > Anura > Ranidae > Rana > Rana muscosa. The sequence continues at coordinate 73,543,952 of CM055126.1, forward strand.
AAGGATACCTCTCCCCTGGGCCTTGTAAAAGACTCTTACCAGGACCTTTAGCGAAGTAGCGAAAGTGCTGGATCCTAGAGCCCAGTCCTCCAAAGAGAGACATTACAGGTGACGCCTCGTGCATGAGGCCCGGATCCCATTCAGTTTTGGCTTAATTTTAGGTGTCTTGGATGGGTCCAAAAGCATAGCTCTTTTACCCCCAGAGGGTATCTTTGGCAGAGCTTTCCTTTAGCATCCTATCGCGTCCAACACCTTTAGACACTGACGAAAACATTTAGTTACTTCCCTGATGGGAGGGGTTATATGGAGGGGAACTGTCTTCAATTGGTTGTGCCAGTGTCCAATCACCGCTTTTGACCCTTAACCATTATGTAATGACTGGCTCTGTGTCCCGTGGTGTACGATAAAGAAATACATTTATTTCATTTGTAAATAACTTTTTAATGCTTTGTACCATTGCTGACAGCTGAAGTGAAAACAAAACAGTTGCGGTAGATATCGGTAATTGGTATCGACAAGTACTAAAAAAAAGGTATCAGTACTTGTTGGGCTACAACAGTAATTTTACATTTACAAGTCCCAAAAGGCATGGAATTTGACAATGCAGGTCTGAAAGGAACTATTAAGGCAATCTTATATGATGACTGTTGGCTTTTTGGTTGAATTGGAAGGCCTCATAAGGTTTCATTCTTTGCTAGGAAAAGCGGGAAATGTTCTTTGTATTTTGCAAAGCCAACCTTGAACCCTGTAGCTCTTAAGGGATAATAAAAATAATGTATTCACAAAAGAAAAACAGGATTTTTTGTACTCACCGTAAAATCCTTTTCTCTTTTCGTCCATGGACGGACACAGCTCCATAAATCTTGACTGTTGGGTATGTTCGGTCTATTAGGAGAGGACTAGGCAGAACATGTTAGATATGCATACATGTTATTTAAACAGAGTTGAAACAGCCCCGCCCAGGGGGTGGTCCCTCTGAACATAACCCTCCACCCTGCAGCCTCAGTTCGTAGAAAGCAGTACAAACTAAAAAAGGAGGGGTGGGTGCTGTGTCCATCCATCAACGACAGAGAAAAGGATTTTACTGTGAGTACAAAAAATCCTATTTTCTCTTTTCATCCATGGATGGACACATCTCCAAAAATCTTGACTGTTGGGACATCCCAAAGCAGTGTCAAAAAAACGAGGGGTGGGCACAGCAATCAAAAAAACAGTTTCACCCCAAACAAGCAGAGTTCCTCAACGGAGGAGGTGCAACCTCAAACAGCCGCCTGCAAAACTTTGCGGCCGAAGCTAGCATCCGAAGATGCACTCACATCAACCTTGTAAAACTTTAAAAAGGGTGAACGGACGACCAGGTCGCCGCCTTACACACGTTAGACAGACGCTTGATGTCGGAAAGCCCAGGAGGCACCAATAGCCCTGGTCGAATGCGCCGTAACGGGAAAAGGAGGCGCCCGCCCTTTAAGGGCATAGGCCTGAATGACAATCTGCCTGATCCACCAAGAAATGGTGGCGGAAGAAACCGCCAGGCCCTTCTGCGGACCAAACACTGACACAAACAGTGAGTCAGACCTTCGGAACGAAGCCGTGGCAGACAGGTACACCCGCAGGGCACGTACCACATCCAAGGAATGTAGCGCAAAGTCCTTGACATGCGATGGCCGAGGACACAAGGATGGAAGCACAATGTCCTCATTCAGGTGAAAGGCCGAAACCACCTTCGGAAGGAAGGAAGGCTGCGGGCGTAGTACCGCTTTATCCTTATGGAGGACCAAATATGGGGACTTGCAAGACAAGGCCGCCAATTCAGAAACTCTCCTGACAGATGTGATGGCTACCAGGAAGGCCACCTTCTGAGAGAGTGTCAAATGAGGAATTTCCCTAATGTCCTCAAAAGGAGGTTTCTAAAGTGCCGAGAGCACCAGATTCAAATCCCAAGGTGGTAGTGGTGGTCGCACCGGAGGAGCCACATGTCTGACCCCTTGCACAAACGTACTTACTAATGAATGAGTCGCCAGGGGTCGCTGAAAGAAAATAGCCAAGGCTGAAATCTGCCCCTTAATGGTGCTTAAGGGCAAGTTTCTGATCCACTCCGCGCTGCAAAAGCAGCAGGATCCTGGAAACCGAATAAGTCTGTGGATGCCATTCCATCTCCTCACACAGAGATGTAGGCTCTCCATGTGCGATGGTAGATCTTCCTAGAAGAAGATTTCCGTGCCCTCAACATGGTTGAAATAACCAAATCCAACAGGCCTCGGTCCCTCAACACCTGGCTTTCAATAGCCACGCCGTTAAAGCCAGCGACTGTAAAGCAGGATAAAGAATAAAACCCTGCGAGAGGAGGTCCTCCCTCAGAGGTAGCCGCCAGGGCACATCCGCCACCAACCGCACGAGGTCGGCGTACCAGGGATGCCTGGGCCAATCTGGGGCGATTAGAATCACCGGAATTCCCTGGAGCTCTACCCTGTGGAGTAGACGAGGAAGCAACTTCAGTGGGGGAAAGGCATAAATTAGCCGATACTGACCCCACGGAGCCACCAACGCGTCTGATGCGTCTGCCCAGGGATCTCTGGACCTGGCCACGAACCTCGACACCTTGCGATTGAGTCGAGAGTCCAGGAGATCCACGTCTCGCGTGCCCCATCTCCGGTAAAGGAGTTGAAAAACCTCCGGATGCAACGACCATTCCCCGTGGTCCAGCATCTGGCGACTCAGATAGTCCGCCTGTCAGTTTTCCACGCCTGGAATGTAAACTGCCGATTGGGCCGGCACGCTTCTTTCCGCCCACCGTAGGATGCGAGCGACCTTCGACGCTGCAGCTGAACTTCTTGTTCCTCCTTGATGGTTGACGTAAGCCACAGCTGTGGCGTTGTCTGACTGGATTCTGACCGGACGCCCCTGCAGCCTCTGAGACCACTTGGAGAGGCACAGCCTGATCGCCTGGAGTTCCAGAACATTGATCAGCAGTTGGGATTCGGTCGGGGACCACCTGAACCCCCCAGACTCCCGCCCAGCTGGTCAGGCTGGCGTCCGCTGTGATCACCGTCCAATGAAAAGGGAGGAAAGACTTCCCGGACCGAAGAGCCGGGGATCTCAGCCACCAACTCAGAGAGGCCTTGACAAGGTAACAACTGAATCTGACGATCCAGAGACAACAGAGATTTGTTCCTGAGCTGACCGGACGAGGGGTCTTCCTTATAGGGAAGGTCCTGGTCCGCCTCTTCTGACATACTAGAACAGGGGTCCTGAGCCGCAGCCAGGCCCGAGTCTGAGTCAGAACATTCCGCAGGAGATGGCGGGGGGAGGGAGCGCTTAGTACCCCTTTTACGCCCGCACGCCGATACCACCCTGGCAACAAACGACTCCAGGACTGCCGACAAAGCGTGCAGGGGAATAGCAGGTGCAGGGGCACCGGTTGCTGCCTCAGGAATGTCTGGGGAAAAAACGCCAGCTTCTGACTCCACGGTGCCCACTGACAGCCCTTAGGGACCCAGTCAAGATACTGACAAAAATTAATGTCCACCCTACTTGCTGCACTGACTGAGGGGGGGGGGGGAATACCCAGGGGACTCACCACCTAGCCAGGGACCGCTCAGCGCCACTGCCAGCTCTCCATCCGCACACCGCGTGTGCCTTAGGAACTGTGCGAGGTAAATCACGCCATTTGCGATGTACAGGAAGCCAGCCAACACTAGAGGCCAAAACCCACTCCAAAATGGCCGCTGAATGCCTCAGAAAAAGCGCGCGGACCACAAGAAAATGGCCACCATCAATCATCCCAGCGCGGCTAGGGCAAAATGGCCGCCAATGGGAAAAACAATGCAATGTACAGGCCCCAAACAAATGGCGCCAGTGCTACAAAAAATGGCGCCCAGTAAGCGAGGTGGACGAGAATGCCAGGCACGGAGGCTTCAAACAATTAACACCCCCCCACACAGAGAGCGGGCCTGGACACCCCCACAGCCCCCCACCGGGACCCGGAGCCCCTTCAAGGTATTCCCCGGTCGCAGTGAGCCCCACAATGGGGAGGAGGAAAAAGGGGTGACAGAGGGAGAGGGATGAGGGAAATAGAACCCTAACGACCCCCATAGGAATGCCCAGCTGTTCCATCCCACCGAAGCAGAAGGAACCGTACTTACCCATCCTGCGAGGACCTGCTGGTGCATTCCTGACAGACCTACAACCGAGCAGTACGGAGTAGCTGTCGGCCCGGTCCACTGTGACTGAGACAGCAAGCCGCTCGGTCATATGTGAACCCTGGAGCATAGCTCACCGGCCACCCCTGGAGCCATAGGGTATGTCGTGGCCAACCCCGCACGTAGCTAAGGTCTGCTCGCGGTCGCTGGCCGGACTGGGGGGACAACAAGGATCTATATTATCCTGCCTGTCATGCCCAGCCGGCAGTTGATAGAATATTCTAAAAATAAATAAATAATAAAAGTAAAAATTTCTCCAGGACTCTGGGCCCAAAGGGAGCCAGGTCCTTCTCCTCTACTAGGCAGAAGAAAACTGAGGCTGCTGGCTGTGGGGTGGAGGGTTATGCTCAGAGGGATCGCCCCCTGGGTGGGGCTGTTTCAACTCTGTTTAAATAACATGTATGCATATCTAACATGTTCTGCCTAGTCCTCTCCTAATAGACGGAACATACCCAACAGTCAAGATTTATGGCGCTGTGTCCGTCCATGGACAAAAAGAGAAAAGGGATTTTTAGAGACATATTATTTAGAAAAAATAATGACTTTAGTTCTGAAAAGGATGAGGAAGGTTTAAACCCCTATCAAGTTACTTTTGGCAGTCTGTATTCTGCTGGGGAGATTTCACTCAACCTTTTCTCAGAGAATCAAAACAGCAAATAAGGGGAAATCTTCCCACAATGATGAGAGTTACCATCTTAGACAACTGTCACCTGAACATGTGTCCCCATTGGAAGATTTCCCCTGACCTCTTGTTCTGTTTGCAACTCTAATGCCTAGTACACACGACCGTTTTTTCCGTCAGATAATAAACCAATGGTTTTCCCGACAGAATTCCTCTCAGCCTGCCTTGCATACACACGCTCAGACAAAAGTCTGCCCGTCCAAAGCGAGGTGATGTACAACACGTACGATGGCACTATAAAGGGGAAGTTCCATTCCAATGGGCTGCTTTTGCTGATCCTCGTGTTAGTAAAAGTTTGGTGAGAGACGATTCGTGCTTTTCAGCCTCGTGCTTTTCAGTCCGTTACAGCGTGACAAATGTGATATCTCCATTACGATCACTAGTTTTACCAGAAAGAGCGTTCCCGTCTCATACTTGGTTCTGAGCATGCACGTTTTTTTTGCCCGTCGGAAAACCATACAGATGAACCGTTTTCCCGCCAGGATTTTTTCCTGATGGAAAAAAGAGATCCTGCTCTCTTTTTTTGTCTGGCATTTTTCCCGTTGGAAAAACTGCGATGGAGCATACACGGCCAGGATTCCCGATGAAAATCTCTCATAGCAGTTTTCCCATCGGAAAAACCGGTATAACATTTTGGATTTTTCCTCACTTGGTCACCAGGACAAATAGAGGGATGAATCTCCCCAGAGGGCACACAGAAAGCAGTAGACATGACAGACATACACATCATATAAAATGTTAAAAACAAGTGAAAAAAAAAACACCAATGTATAAATTAGTTATACAGTTAAAATAGATATGAGGGAAAGCTCCTGATGGCCAGGGATACCAGCATGCCATACCAAATCCCTAGACACAATTTGTGCCAATGTGGCCCTTCTTTAGAGGATATGAGGATTGCAGAGTTTACTTTATTTTCTGAGCTGCGAAGGGTATTTATAACCAAACAAATCTGGATCTGATATTCCCTCTGGGAAACCATCATTCCCCAACAGGAAAGCTTATCAGACAACTTTAAATGATCAATACACTTAAAGGGGAAGTTGTTTTTTTGCATTTTGATTTTATAATATGCCTAGGTCTGTGATGTTTTTGCTTAATACAACAGAATATTTGTAAAGTTATTATGTTGTGGCTATTAAATATATGTGGGTTTTTTTTCTTTGTTTTATGCATTTCTCCAGTATTGCCTTGTAACTTGCAGAATTATGTTCCAAATGTAAATTGTTCAATAAAAACTTTTTTTTTTCAAATATATGTGGGTTTCTGTTATAGTTTTGTAGATAAAGAAACAGGCCATTGTCATGCGCTCATTTATATTAGAGTAAAATGCCCAGGTTTTGGTTAAACAAAAAGCAATAAAAACATGATAGAGGGTCCCAACCCTTCTCAACTCTATCTATGTCTTTACATACACTTAATGTCAGGTATCACTGAATAAATGGACCAATAAAAAAAATTGTTCATACCTGACTGATCTGTCCTTTCCCTAATATTTGTCTGACTTCCCCCATGGGAACAAGCTTTAATACTGGAGCTAAAACTAACACAACACTCATACAAGTATTTAAATGCTATAGACTGTAAGTTGGAAAAAAACACAGCAAAATATATCTCTATAAATTACATTTTTCATAAATTCCAATTTTCTGTCCAGCTACACCAAATACCAAATATGGGCCTTCTGAAACCCCACAAAATATCCAAAACCTCTAGTAGACCATACCAAATCAAAACCAAAACTACTATTTTAGAACAACTATAGACAGATTTGACCACTTCCCTACCCAGCCATAGTCAAATGACGTCCACAGATGGGATCTCCCATCCTGGGTGGACGTCATATGACGTCCTCGGCTTTGTAGGGGGATATCTGAATGATGCCTGCAGCTAGAGGCATCATTCAGATATCCTTGTTTAGAGCCGGCGATCCTGCGCACCATAAGAACGATCATAGCGGCGGTTCCGCCGCTTGATCGTTCTTATAGGCGGCGGGAGGGGACACCGCCCCCCTCCCGCCGCCGTCCGGTGCTTCTCCGGGCTCCCCCGTGCGATCGGGGACCCGGAGCGAATCTTCCGGCATCGTTGGTGGGGTCACGTGATGAGCATAGAGATGACTGGTGACCAGATGGTCACCAGTCATCTCTATGATCGTCGAAGGCCCGGGCGCGATGTGATAACGTCACGCCCGGGCCTCAAATGTAAACAAAGCCGCCATTGCGGCTGTAAGTATGAGATCAGTGAAAAAAATTTCACTGATCTCATGCTTTCCAGCCTGGAGGAGAGATGTGGGGTCTTATTGACCCCGCATCTCTCAATAAAGAGAACCTGTCACACACACCTATTACAAGGGATGTTTACATTCCTTGTAATAGGAATAAAAGTGATAAAAAAAAAATAAAAAAGTAAAATCATTGTAAAAAAATAAATAAATAAGTAAAAAATAATATTAAAACGCCCCTGTCCCCGGTAGCTCGCGATCAGAAGCGAATGCACACGCAAGTCGCCCACATATGTAAACGCCGTTCAAACCACGCATGTGAGGTATCGCCGCGTGCGTTAGAGCGCGTGAAACAATTCTAGCACTAGACCTCCTCTGTAATTCTAACCTGGTAACCTGTAAAAAAAATTAAAGCGTCGCCTATGGAGATTTTTTAAGTACCGAAGTTTGGCGCCATACCATGAGTGTGCGCAATTTTAAAGCGTGACATGTTAGGTATCTATTTACTCGGCGTAACATTATCTTTCATATTTTCCCCAAAACTTGGGCTAACTTTACTGTTTTGTTATTTTTTAATTCATGAAACCAATTTTTTTTTTTAAAAAAGGCGTTTGAAAAATTATTGCGCAAATATCGTGCAAGAAAAATGTTGCAATGACCGTCATTTTATTCCCTAGGGTGTCTGCTAAAAAAAACATATATAATGTTTGGGGGTTCTGAGTAATTTTCTAGCAAAAGAATGATGATTTGTACATGTAGGAGAGAAGTGCTAGAATAGGCCAGGTATTGAATAGGTACAAAAAGCCCTGTATTGAAGTGGTTAAAATAAATACAAACACTATAGAAAAAATAGGATTTTTGTACTCACCATAAAATCCTTTTCTCTGTAGTTCACTGACTGACACAGCTCCTTTACTTTAGACCATCGGATTGTTACGCCACCTTCAGGAGAGGACTAGGCAGAACATGTTAACATGTACAAAAAAACAGAACTTTCTAGTTCCGCCCAAGGGGCAGTCCCTTCAGTAACAACCCCCCAGCCTGCACCTTGCAGCCTCAGTATGTCAACAAGCAGTATAACGTAAAAAATAGGAGGGGTGGGTGCTGTGTCAGTCAGTGAACTACAGAGAAAAGGATTTTACAATGAGTACAAAAATCCTATTTTCTCTTACGTTCACTGACTGACACAGCTCCTTTACTTTAGACCATCGGGACTTCCCCAAGCAGTGTCAAAACGAGGGGTGGGAAATAGCATAAAAAACTTCACCCGCAAAAAACAGAAGTGCTCCCTAACAGGGGAGACACCACCTTATCTAACCGCCTCAGAACTTGCGGTAACAATGCAACAGTGCACTGACTGAAAAGTAACTGTGGTTCTTGACAAAAACCAAGTGCAATTGCAAATTACACGGCCGCCTGTAAAACTTTGCGGCCAAAACAGGCATCAGCCGATGCACTGACATCTACTTTGTAGAATTTTGTAAAAGTATGAACAGACGACCAAGTCGCCGCTTTACACACTTGAGCGACAGACGCTTGATGTCGGAAAGCCCAAGAGGTTCCAATTGCCCTGGTGGAATGGGCCGTGACCGGAAAGGGGGGCATCTGCCCCTTCAAGGCGTAGGCCTGAACCACATTCTGTCTGATCCACCTGGAAATGGTGGCCGACGAGACCGCCATGCCTTTTTTCTGACCAGCTACCGAAACAAACAGAGAGTCTGACTTCCTAAAGAGAGCCGTGGCAGACAAACATACCCTTAAACCTCGGACCACGTACAGGGAATGGAGGGCTACCTCCTTAGGATGTGTCGGTCTAGGGCACAGAGCTGGTAATACAATGTCTTCATTGATGTGGAACGCCGAAACCACCTTCGGCAGAAAAGAAGGTTGCAGACGCAACACCACCTTATCCTTATGGATAACCAGGTAAGGTGACTTGCAAGACAAAGCCGCCAGTTCCGAAACCTTCCTGGCCGAAGTAATGGCCACAAGAAAGACAACTTTCTGGGAAAGAGTCAACAAGCTAATCTCTCTGATATTCTTAAACAGCGGCTTCTGAAGCGCCGACAACACCAGGTTCAGATCCCACAGGGGTAACGGTGGACGCACCGGAGGAACTACATGCCGAACCCCCTGAACAAAGGTGCACACTAGAGAGTGAGACACCAGGGGTCGCTGAAAAAAGACAGCCAAGGCCGATATTTGTCCTTTAATGGTGCTTAAAGCCAATTTCTGGTCAACTCTTTGCTGCAGAAACAGCAAGACCCTAGATACGGAATAGGAGCACGGACGCCATCCTTTCTCCTCACACATAGCGATGTAGGCCTTCCAGGTACGATGATATATCTTCCAAGAAGAAGATTTCCGTGCTCTCAACATAGTTGAAATCACAGAGTCCGATAGGTCCCGGTTCCTTAGCACCTGGCTCTCAACAGCCATGCCGTTAAACCCAGAGATGGTAGAGCGGGATGGAGAATCGGACCTTGAGAAAAAAGGTCCTCTCATAACGGCAGACGCCAGGGGGCGTCCGCCACCAGGCACACTAGGTCTGCATACCAGGGATGCTGAGGCCAATCTGGGGAAATCAGAATTACTGGAATGCCCTCAGCCTCCACTCTGCGGAGCAGACGTGGAAGTAGCTTGAGCGGAGGAAAAGCATAGATCAGTTGGTACTGACCCCACGGTGCCACCAGCGCGTCTGACGCATCTGCCAAAGGACCTATTGTCCTGGACACAAACCTCGGCACCTTCCGATTGAGACGGGAAGCCAGGAGATCCATGTCTGGTGTGCCCCATTGCAGGCACAGTAGCCTGAACACATCCGGATGCAGTGCCCATTCTCCAGGGTCCAGCATCAGGCGACTTAGGTAGTCTGCCTGCCAGTTCTCCACTCCAAGGATGTAAATGGCCGACAGGGCCGGTACATGTCACTCTGCCCACTGAAGGATGTGAGCGACCTCCCAAGCGGCGGCCGAGCTTCTTGTTCCTCCTTGATGATTGACATATGCCACTGCCGTGGCATTGTCAGACTGGATCCTGATCGGACGTCCTCGAAGTCTCATTGACCATGTGGCGAGGCATAGCCTGATCGCACGTAGCTTGAGCACATTGATCGGCAACTTGGATTCCTCCTCCGACCAGAGGCCCTGGGACGACTGTATTTCCAGTACTCAACCCCAGCCAGACAGGCTGGTGTCCGTAGTGATCACTGTCCAATGTAGAGGTAGGAACGACTTTCCGGACCGAAGTGCCGGGGATCTCAGCCCCCAGAGCAGGGAGTCCCTGACCGACTGGCTCACCTGAATCCGCCGATCCAGGGATAACGGAGATTTGTCACATTTTGTCAAGATCTCCTTCTGCAAGACTCTGGTGTGAAACTGAGCATACGCTACTGCCTCGAAGGAGGCCACCATGAGCCCCAGGACTCGCATGCATTAGCGTAGCGACGACCATCTGTGGTTCACCAACAGGTTTATCACGGCTCTGAGAGTCTGTAGCTTGTCCGGAGGGAGAAACACTCTCGCTTCCACGGAGTCCAGCAGTAAGCCCAGCTACTCCAAACGCTGAGTCGGTAAGAGCACCGACTTTTGTAGGTTCAACAGCCACCGAAAATCCTGCAGGGTCTGCATGGTGATCGCCACATCCTCCTTTAATTCTGAGGCGGAAGATACTCTCAGGAGGAGATCGTCTAGGTAGCCTACGATCGCGATCCCACGTTGTCGCAGCAATGCCATTACTGGAGCCAATACCTTGGTAAAGACTCGGGGGGATGATGCCAAGCCAAAAGGGAGAGCCACAAACTGGTAGTGGGCGTCCCCAACTGCAAATCGCAGAAAATTCTGATGCCAAGGGCATATGGGTATTTGCAGGTACGCATCCTGGATGTCCAAGGACGCCAGGAAGTCCCCTTGATGGAGTGCAGCGACTACCGAGCGAACTGATTCCATTCTGAAACTCTGTACTTTCACAAAGCAATTGAGGGCTTTTAGGTCCAAGATTGTAGTTCCCAAAAAGGAAGGGGTACATCCAAACAGATTGGAGTAGAACCCCTGGAATTTTTCTGGCTCCGGAACAGGTACTATCACCCCGTGACTCAGCAAGACCCTTACCACCCCCTGAGGGCCTCCCGGTGAGCCGGGAGCACGGGTATGCTGGAGGGGAAGCATCTGTTTGGTGGCCAAGAGAGGAAATCTATCTTGTAGCCAGAGGATATCAGTTTGCAGACCCATTGGTCGGACAGCCGAGGGGCCCACCGGGCTGCAAACTCCCGAAGGTGACCCCCCACCCGTGTGGCGAGCGGGGGTAAACCTTCATGCGGTAGCGCTTTTGTGCGCAGGATTTGCGGTTCCAGGGACACTTTTGTCCCTCAGAGGTCGTCCTGTCAGGCTGGGGACGTTTAGCCGAAGCCCCGGGATGAAAAAGTCGTTTGTGAGGGGAAAAAGAGGGCCCTTGCCTATGGCGTGGCTCCTTAACCTTCCTGATCTGCGGGAGTAAGGTACTCTTCCCACCGGTGGCATCCTTATTGATGTCATCCAACGAGGCTCCAAATAGCCGTTCGCCAAGGAAGGGTAGATCCGTCAAGGCTTTTTTAGATGCCTGGTCCGCAGACCAGCATTTTAGCCAAATCAGGCGCCTCAGCACCACTGCTGACACAGAAGCCCTGGATAACAGAGGGAGGGTATCCAGGGCCGCGTCACAAACGTACTTAAGGCCTTGCACTAACTGGTCTGCTAGTTCCACGCAGACAGGAGAAGCCTGTTCCCCCAATCCGCGGTGCAAACATTTTGCCACTCGGTCAGTGTCTGTGACACAAGCGTGGAGGCCAGTACTGGTCGCATCGCTGACCCCACAACCGTAAATAAGGAACGGGCCACTGCCTCGGCCTTCCTGTCCGTGTGGTCCTTAAAGGCAGGAGTCCCCTCTACCGAGATTGTGGTTATCTTATTTAACATGGATACAGGGGGTCCACGACCGGAGGAGCCGACCATTTCTTAAGAAGGCTCTCTTCAAAGGGGCAACGCACCGCCATATATTTTGGGACCGAAAAGGTCCGTTGCGGTCGCCCCATTCCTTGTATATGAACTTATCAAAATAAGTCAGATACGGAAACACCTTAGGTGTACGGGCTGGCTTACAGGAGACCCAAAAGGGACCACTACTTCAGCAGAGGAATCTGCTGTATCCTGAATCTTCAGGGTATCACGCACAGCTGTGATAAGTGCTCCAACTAGCGCTTTGTTGCGCGTGGACCTGGACGGGGACTCATCCTCACTGTCCGATCGGTCCTGGTCAGCGTCATCTGAAACAACAGAGCAAGGGTCACCAGCCTCAGAGGGGCCCGAGTCTGCGTCAGAGCTCTCCCCGGAGGACGGGGGGGGGGGGGGGGGGCGGAGGCCTCTTTTTACCACCTTTGCGCCCACGCACCGCCTCCATCTCGGCAACGAACGAGTTAAGGACCACAGACAAAGCGTCCAGAGGCACTGCACTGTCTGCAGGCGAACCGGTTGCAATTGCCTGGATTTCGGGGGAAGAAACACCAGTTTCTGAAGCCATGCTGACCCACCCCTGTCTGCCACCTGTTGGGGACTTAGGACAGTGAATGGTCCCACCCTCCTAACTGCTGCAGGCAGAGGGGCCCCCACCGCAGGACTCACCAGCCCTGACCGAGTTCTGTGCCGTCCAGCTAGGTGTGCCTGTGTCAGCTCCCAGGTGTCTGTGAGAGGAAACCGCGCCAGTCTGAGCCTCATGGATCAGCGCTGAGCATAAAAAACGTGCTAGGCTACAACAAAATGGCCACCGAGCGTCCAGTATAAAGGACATAATCACAGGGAAAATGGCCGCAGAACTACAAGAAAATGGTTCCTGACCCTGCTTCTCCCTGGGCACACCAAAGATGGCTGCCAAACAACTGTATGCAGAGAAAGAAACAGTGAAAACGGGCAGAGAAAATGGCGGCAGACCGCGCTACAGCGATCCGCATAGTAGACCTCCAGACACCCAAGGGAGAGACAACAGACACCCAGGGCACAGCCACCCAGCGCAGCGCCCACCCAAGGTGAGAGCCCCCCCGGGGTGCCCCTGTCCATGTGGCACACACACCGCCTACTGTTGCCACTATTTGATGAAGCGCTGTTACATCTTTTTAAATGTAAGTGTTCCTACCTACATTAAATTACCCTTTTATACAGGATTACGCTATGTGCTTTTTTCTTTCCTTCTATTTTCTATTACTTGCCTGAAATCAACACCTGGCCATCATTGGGCATTTCCTGCAAGTTCCATCGCCATTTAAACGCCAGAGATATTTTCTGCACCCTCTGTATTGGATTGATGTTCGAGACCCCTGTTCAAATCACAGTTGGAGATTCGCTGTCCATAGTGGCTTACCCATGCTTGGTTGACCCTTTGAACGCAAGTTTTTTGGGGTCCACACCTTTCGGTAAGCCTTTTCTACTATCATATGGTGACGGTCACTCTGAAAGCACTTATTTTGTGTCAAGTTTACTTTAGGAGCACCACCATTTTGATTTTGATTTTCACCAATTCAACTTCACCAGCATTTTTACACCAAAGGATTTAGTTTCATTGTGACTTCCATTATTCAATACTCACATCACTGAGGATTTTTTGGAACAATTTTCATTTTGTCACTGTGTTCTTTAAGATGTTTGTATAATTTGAATATGTATTGGTGATTACTGCACTTTCAGTGCAGTTCATATTTAGTTTTAGCGCTACACTTTTTTTTGTTTTGTTTGTTTTACACACACCGCTCAGCAGCCCATGCATCATCCCCCATGGGGGGGGGGAGATAGGGGCAGGGAGAGAAGAGAGGGAGGAGAGGGACCCCCGAATCGACCTCCCAGGGAATGCCCAGCTGCTCAGCCCCACAGAGACAGGGAGAGCTGTACTAACCATTCCGGACGAGCTGGGGACATTCCATCACAGACCCACTCTCCGATCAGTACGGAGTGGCTGCTGGCCCGGCACACTGTGACGCAGACATCAGTAGCCCGGTCATATCTGTGCCCCGGAGCATTACGCTCACCGGCCGCCCCTGGAGCCTGAGGGGCATGTCATGGCCGACCCAGCGCGGAGCTCTGGTCTGCACATATTCGCTGGCCAGGCTGGGGAGACTACAAGGATAAGGTTATCTAGCCGGTCACCCAGCCGGCTGTTGATAGCAGATCCCAGGATCATAATCTTGCGCAAAAGGCAAATTTCGGCAGTAAAAATCCACGGACCAATGGGCCCGCAGGGTTCCTAGGTCCTTCTCCTTCACTAGGCAGAAAAAAAACTGAGGCCGCAAGGTGCAGGCTGGGGGGTTGTTACTGAAGGGACTGCCCCTTGGGCGGAACTAGAAAGTTCTGTTTTTTGTACATGTTAACATGTTTTGCCTAGTCCTCTCCTGAAGGTGGCGTAACAACCCGATGGTCTAAAGTAAAGGAGCTGGGTTAGCCAGTGAACGTAAGAGAAAATACAAAATGATAAAACCAGCTATGTCCCTTTTATGAGCTGTTAGGCCCCTTTAACACAGTCAGCTGTTCATTCATGTTTATGCATAGAAATAACAGATTTAGTTTACATAAGTATTTACATCTGTTCTCAGTTCAGTTTAGTTTATATCTGTGATGTCAACAGGTGACCCTGCCCCCTTATGAATTGATTGACCAAATATGGACATGTATGATCAACGACGTCACAGGTTGACCCTGTCTGTTAGGCTTTTTCAGCGTTGAAGGGAAGCGGAGTGTCAGTTGGCAGGAGGCAAGGGATGGAGTGGTCAGATGTCGGCGTTTTTCCCCCCTGTGCAGGTCGGCAGTAGTTGCTTATCATGGCTGATGGATATCCATCCGTACATCAGGGAACATTGATTTTTTTTTCTTAATAAAGGACTTGTGAAAAACTGTCTGTGTGTTTTTATTTACTTCAGACTGTTTTTTGTAACCCATAGTCACTTACATGGGGGTGCTGGTATCTGGGATCCCCCTTGTTAAAGTGGGCTTTCAGATTCCAATATATCACCTCCTGCACCTCTACAACCACCAGGCCAGGATTGTGGGGAAGAGGCTCTTGTCCTTATCAACATTCGGACATGGTGCTTTGCCAAGGGGCCCCCCCCAATGTTGTGGGTATGTGGTCTGTATAATCAGGAGGTGCATATTCTCACACCCCCCCCCCTTTTCCTGGCCTGACAGTTGACATGCTTGGATAAGGATCTGGTATGGATTGGGGGGGTCTTATTGTAACTTTTTTTGGAGTGACATGCCCCCCAAAATGTATACAAATGCCTGGTATGGATTGGGGGGGGGGGCACCCACACATCATTTTTTTTTAATGTTGGCTCTTTTACTGACAGCAGAGATGATGCCATGGCATGCTAAATGTAATAATATTAAAAA
The DNA here is from genome assembly GCA_029206835.1 of Rana muscosa. NCBI lineage: Eukaryota > Metazoa > Chordata > Amphibia > Anura > Ranidae > Rana > Rana muscosa. Next base: position 73,559,456 of record CM055126.1, read on the forward strand.
AACTGCCAATTATGCAAACACCATAGATTTTCTAATTTTCTTCTGGCAATCTGGGAATATTAGAAGGGTAAATAAGACTATTATTCATTAATACATTTTCACACACATACTGATAGAAATGACCATTGACTCAATGAGAAATTATAAATGAGCATATCTATAATTAATCACCAGTGATAAGATTTGCATGCCAAGGACACATAGAAGAAACACATATTTTGAGATTTATGGCTTCTTGGTCTTCTCTTCTAAATGACATGATCTCTGCTTTCATATTTGACATTAATTGCAAGGGCTGGTTCACACCAGCCGCTGTATTGCAGTGGCTACTGTGCAGTGCAATCCAACTGAGCTCAGTACAGCGATGAAGTGCTGAGCTTGGCAGATTGCACTGCTTCCTTTTTTTTTTTTTTAACAAACTTTAGTGAGATGTCACAAAGACATCTCATATAGTTCAATTGCCCGCCGCATGGTTTAAGTCACAAGCAGAAAAAAAGTACTGCATGTGAACTGGGCACCTAGAAGACAAGGTATTTTGCCTTGTCAATGCAGTGTGACTATGTGCTGGAATAGCTGCCCTATTCAGTCCTACTGTATCTGGTTTAAAACAGCCCTTAGGGTTCAGTACTTAATACTGTGTTTAGACTAAGAACTAACTATATGTCTGATAAAATATGGTTCTACCCTATTGTGCATAAAGGTGGCCACAGGCATAAGATGACCATTGCACCACCAAAGTCCTTTGTAATAACCCTTATGTATATGTACACTAGTAGAATTTTGCCAGACACCACAAACCTAAGAATTCTCAGGGGAAACAAATCTCAATCTACATAATTTGGTCTCTAGCTAATGCTTTGATAAGTTGGTGACAAAAGAGTAAGGTCACTTTATGCACCAATCTGTATAAAAAATATACTACATTTCCCCTTATTTCACTATATAATTTTTACATACTTTCTCCAAAGAATACTCCTATGCCTTGTACACACGACCGGACTGTCCGTCGGAATAAAGTCCGACGGAATTCCGCTCAAGCTGTCTTGCATACACACGGTCACACAAAAGTCCGACCGTCAAAAACGCGGTGACGTACAACACTTGCGACGAGCCGAGATTAAAGAAGTTCAATAGGCAGTTCGGCCCTTCTGCTTGATTCTGAGCATGCGTGGTTTTTAGTCCGTCGGAATTGCATACAGACGAACGGACTTTCCGATAGAAATTGTTGTCCGTCGGGAAAAAAAAGAGAACAAGTTCTCTATCTAAGTCCGTCGGAATTTCAGAAGGAAAAAGTCAGATGGGGCATACACACGGACGGAATATCCGATGAAAAGAGCCCGTCTGACTTTTTCAATCGGAAAATCCGGTCTTGTGTACAAGGCATAAACCTTAATTTCCATCTGACATTGATGCCGCTTGGCTCCGAAAGTTAAAGTGTATACATAGTAAAAAGTTTATTTTTATTTTGGATACAGTAGAAATTATTATCCCTTTTTTGGGGGAAATTCCCATTTTAGAGTTGTCACTAGAACAAGAGGTGAGGCCAAACAATGCCATAGGGACAATTGTTCCAATGACTATAAAGGAGGGGAATTCCTCTCTTAGTTAACATTTCCTAATTTTTTCTGTTGCATCTCACAGACAAAAATTAAAGCAAAATCTCCCCAATGGGATACAGACTGGGAAAATAATATACTAACAGGGTTTTAACATTTTTGTATTCCATCCAAACCAATAAAAAAGTTTTGGCTATACATACGCTTTAGCAGTAATTGGAAAAACTATAGCGTTTTTGGCACTCTGGAACCCCCAGAAATGATTTGCTATCGGCAGTTGATAAGCCAGCAAATGTCAGGCTCAGGGCTCCTATCGTCCCAATCTAGCAACTCAAGAGACATACTTAAACAAAGAAAGCAATGCTATACACAAAGTTTTTATAAGTAAACCATGAACAATAATATATGTTTAAGAATTAATATTTTGATTGTGCCAACAGAGCAATCATGACGCGTCTCTTAAATGTGGCATATTGAGACCTCCAGTTTCATAAATACATTGATTGTTAGGCATTACTCAGTGCCATAAGTAAAGTAAAATGATGGCAGAGGTATGCAAAATAATTCTACAGACTATAACACTGCAAGTAAGAGGTTTTATCAACATAAATGCAATGCTTGCAATGGAGGAGACTTACAGTATATATAAGTAGGTAGGTTGAATATAGGGTCTAGTGAGTAGGTACTTTGTGCTTCACCACCCCTGCCCCCTTCCCTAATTTACCTAAACCCTCAGTATAGAATAACTTACTTCCTTCTCTATCAGAGTTTTTGATTATGTTGAGTCACTTTGGAACCATGAATTGTGTGCATGACTGCATATGTTTATTTCTGTATGTGTGTGTGATGTAGCAATTGACATCCGTCTTTTGCCCAAGAAACAAAATAATTAGACTTCAAAGAAAATCATGCTATATACAAATATAAATTCCTTATATACATTTATGCACATATGTCAACACAAGATCCAGAGAGAGAGCGTAACATTGCTGATTTTTATGAACTTCAGACATAAAAATATGATTACGGCACAGTGACTATTTTTTTTTTTTTTTTTATCACTGGTTAGTACACTTGCCATGTGAATAGACTGTAAAATATTTGGGGCATGGGGGCAAAAATAAAATTAAATGGGGGAACCAGTATGTTATTTTTTTTATGCAATGATTCATTTGTTATTTATACTGAATGTGGATTTGAGGATAACTCTACTAAGTTTTTATCTCACCCAACCTAGTGACCATTTGAATTAATGTAAGCAAAGTATACAAAATCATGGTGATGTATAGTAGAATAGTTAAACATTACAGATGCATGATGTTCCTAAGAAAATAATCAAGATTAACTAGCAATGTCCTGTTAGATATATATATATATAAAAAAAAAAAAACGATATATATATATATATATATATATACACACACACACACACACACACACACACACATTATATATATATATATATATATATATATATATATATATGAGAGAGAGAGGTGAAAGAGAGAAGGAAAAGGTGATGGAAGAAATCATATAATTGTAATTAAGTACATAATAGTAGGAGTGATTCACAAAAGGCACAAAGAAGGCTGTTGCCATTTGCACTGCCATTCAGCAACATAAACTAATCATATCAGGCACAGCATAACAATGTTCATTTTCCAAGATAACAGGTCTCATTTCCAAATACTGGTTTCAAGAACTACACCAAAACAAGGCTTTGCAGAAACTGTGCTCAGCTCAGCTGATAAGAACACAGCTATGAATGTTTAGCAGTCTCCCTTGGGAAGGACAGATGTTAGATTGTAAAAGGGTGCATGATCCATTGTGCACAACAAGAACGGTGTGTTCCATAAATAACACTGAACAAGAGAAAGGTTGGATCCCTGTTAATCAGGTCACTGCAATCTTATCAAGATGGGATCTCATTAAACAAATCACTGAAGAAATGCATTTTATGCACAGCCCAGACCAATTCCGAAGAAAATATGCAACGCAGCAGAATCGTTCAACAGCAGTAACGAAAATAGCTGAGCCGATCCTATTCAATAGACATAAATATATGTATGTGGAGAAAGAATTTCTCATACAAGCTGATGATGCAAATAGCTGACTTACCTGGCATTCTCTGCAAGGCTGTTTGTCCCTTTTTTTCTTCTTCATATTATATTACAAAATGCCTGTGTTGCTTTATTTTAAAGCCAACTGCTTCAGGGCACCAGCATTTTCATGATTTCAGCAACTAGGCTAACCCTGATGCACGGCTTAAATAGGAAAACTAGAGAGAGAGAAAACCTCCTTCCAATCACAGCTCAGATAATGACAGTGTTCCGGGGGTTAGTTAAAGAATTTTTCCAAGAAATGACCAGTGGGAAATGTGAACTAGAAAAGGGGGCTGCACTATGATGTGTTATTGTTCCTCTGCAAGATCAAAAGGAGAAATAAAATGTTTTCTTCCTTCAGAAGAAAAATAAAATAAAAATCTGCCTTTGTTTCCATACGGAGGCTTCTGTTACTAGCGATGAATCTTAGATCATCGCATGCAGCCTTCCATTGCATACATGTCACTTGTCATGTGCATCGAGGGCAGACTGTTGATGTAAATCAAACAGCAGTTTTGATGTATTTCAATAGCAACAACATTAGGTTACAATATTATATATACGGTATATATAAAAAAAAAAATAGGCAAAACATCATTTGGTATAAGTAAACATTTTACTGTGACCAAAGGTTCACAGTGAAGAGCAAAGCTGTTGCCTCCTCCTCGAAGATGGAAAGCAGTTTGCTACAATCCAGGTTGCTTCACAAAAAATAAAAATAAAAAATGTTACCATTAAAGCTGTAGCAGCGCTAAAAAATCAGCATGCATTAAAAGAGCAGTGACATACATTATATACTTGATTAACAACTGCTAAAAATATTTGTACAGTTTTTTTATTTGTGTTAAGCTGGTAAGGCTGCAAATACTTGATCTTTGCTATTTGTGAGATACTTGACCAGTGTTTTTTTCCACAGAAAATAAGGTCAGATATTCCTCTACCCACCCAGTACTGTCCACCTAGAGAATACAGAAGCAAGTATCATTTTTTGGCGCTAAGTATTTTGTATGAAATTTGTTAATGATAACAAGAAAAGCAGGAAAAGAGATCTCCTGCAGCCAAAAATAGATCAACCCCAGCGACAATAAACCCCTGTTAGAAACAACAGATCCCCTAGCAGCCAGCAAAATAAGCCCCCCCCCCCACAACACTACATGTCCCAGTGACAATTGATCCCCAGGTAGCAACCATCAATAGACCCTTCAGCATTCCCCAGTACCCCTTGCCAGCACACACATTCAGTGCTGGAGGCGAGAGAACTGCTTACTACCGGGTTTCTCCTGGTGCTTTTAGTCCGGTCTACTGGTGGGTGAATCCTAATTACTACAGTGAGTAATGGCATGGTGCTTAACCAGGGGTGGACTGACAATTCATGGGGCCCCCCGGGCAAAAGGAGATCATGGGGCCCCCAGATTTAAAGATGAACACCACACGGCAGCTATCTTTACGATGCAACATTAATGTGACAGGGCTGTGTGGAGGGGCACCAAGCTTTGATGAAGTATCAGGAGTCTAAATAGACAGGTGAAGTCTAATTTTTGAGACAAAGAAAAGGACTGAGGACACATCCCCAGTCCCTTTCTCTGTAGCCTTAGCTGCACTGCAGATGAATAAACAGGAGACAGAGGCTCCTGCCCATTCACAAACTGAAGCATAGGAAACACAAATACCTGCAGCTGCTGCTGGCAGGAGAGAAAAGGAGGGGGCAATCTTGAGGTTATAACCTACAGATAGTGGGCAGTATACAGTGGTGGGGAGCAGTGGACAGTATGCAGGGGGAGGGGGGCAGTATACAGTGGTGGGGAGCAGTATACATGGGGAAGGGGGGCAGTGAGTAGTATACAGAGGGGAGCAGTATACAGGGGGGAGCAGGGAAGTATACACTGGTGGGGAACAGTATACAGGGGGAGGGAGCAGTATACAGGGGGAGGGGACAGTATACAGGGGAGAGAGGGGCAGTATACAGGGGAGAGAGGGGCAGTATACAGGGGAGAGAGGGGCAGTATACAGGGGAGAGAGGGGCAGTATACAGTGGTGGGGAGCAGTATACAGGGAGGGGCAGTATACAGGGGGAGGGGGGCAGTAAACAGTGGTGGGGAGTAGGGAGCAGTATAAAGGGAGAGGGGGGAAGTATACAGGAGATGGGCAGTGAGCAGTATACAGGGGGAGGGGAGCAGTATACAGGAGGGGGGCAGTGAGCAGTATACAGAGGGAGGGGATAGTGAGCAGTATACAGGAGGAGGGGGCAGTGAGAAGTATACAGGGGAGGGGAGCAGTACACAGGATGAGGGGGGCAGTGAGCTGTATACAGGGGGAGGGGGGCAGTGAGCTGTATACAGGTGGAGGGGGGCAGTGAGCAGTATACAGGGGGATACTCATAAAGTAGAGTGGGATATAGGGTAAACGTGTCTGGTATGAGTATGCAGTAATTCAGGTGTAGACCATCCTGCAATGAATCCTACTGTTGAAACCATGGGCGAAAGTGCATTAGTACCTTATAAGAGCTCTAAGATGGAAGTGGCATTAAATTGTGTGACCAATGTTGTCACCTGGTCATACACCTAAGACTGAGCTCTGATTTTATGAAGTTTAGCTCCAAGTTTCAAAAGTTTACACTGTAAGGTGAATATTTTCCAAACATAGCCTTAGTTTACAGAGTAACAGTCAAATATACAGTACGACCTTGTCTTACCTGTTCATGATGCTAGACTGCAATTAAAGCCCAGGCATCACCCATCACGGTGAGCATACCCCTGAAGGCGTCTTCAGGGACTGAGTTCCAGTTTGATGGGCAGCGGTCCTGAACCTGTATAACACTCTGTAGTTCACTGAACACATTGCACCAAGGTGAGTGTCCCACACAGGATCCAGTTCTCAATGCAATATTACAGGTCATCCCCACAACATGGGGTCTGGGTACTGCTCCCAAGGTTTTACTGATGTTGCACTGATCCAGATACACTGCTTCTTTAGACTGTGATCATTAAAAAAAAAAAAAAAAATTATGAAAAAAAAATTCAAAAGTTGTGAAGCTAGTGTCAGGGCTTCCTACCAGGTCGGGGACAAGGTCTGGCTGTCATCTCACAACCTCCGACTTTGTGTTCCTTCTCTGAAGTTTGCACCACAGTTTATTGGGCCTTTTCGTGTCCTTCGCAGGATAAATCCAGTGGCTTACACGTTGGACCTTTCTTCTAGTATGCGCATATCTAATGTGTTTCATGTCTCCTTATTGAAACCTTTGGTCTGCAACCGTTTTACCACCTCGGTCCCACGTCCTCACCCTATACAGGTTGAGAACGATGAGGAGTATGAAGTACAGTCCATTGTTGACTCCCGTAGGTTCCGTGGGCGCATACAGTACCTGGTGCATTGGAGGGGGTACAGTCCAGAGGAACGCTCTTGGGTCCCATCCTCGGACGTACATGCCCCTGTCCTCCTCCGTGATTTCCATAGACGTTTTCCCCTCAAGCCCGGTGGTCCTCCGAGGGGGAGGGGTCATTGAGGAGGGGGTACTGTCAGGGCTGCGGTCAGCCCTTCCTTCTCTGTGCTGGTAGCTCAGCTGTCAGCTAATTGCCAGCTTCCATATCTCCAGTGATCCACCTGTTGATGATCCGCTCGTCAGCTGCCTACTTAAAGCGGAGGTCCACCCAGAATTTTTTTACATTAAAAATCCAAAAAAAAAAGAGAAAAAAATGTATAGAAAAAAAAATATATACTCACCCGAAATGCCTATTGCTATGCGGAAGTCCCCTAATCTGCCTCTACTGTGCTTCTTCCTTGTCCTCGGATTGAGAACTTACATTTCCTCTTCTTGTGAATGGGGCGCGCTGCCTTCTGGGAACTGTGTGTATCCCAGGAGGCAAGCCGCCCATTCACAAAGCGCCGTGCGAGTGGCGCATGCGCAGTAGGAAACGGGCAGTGAAGCCATAAGGCTTCACTGCCTGTTTCCCTTAGTCAGGATGGAGGAGCCAGGACCTGACAGCAGCGATCGATCGCCGTGGCGGGACTGACATCGCAGGCGAGTAGGACAGGTAAGTGTCCTTATTAAAAGTCAGCAGCTACACTGTTAGTAGCTGCTGACTTTTTATTTATTTTTTTAAACTGGCTGCACCTCCACTTTAAGGACTTCCAGTTCATTTGCTCTTCGCCTTCGTCTGTGTTAACATCACTACAGACTTTCTCCTGCGTTCCAGTTGAAGACCTGCTTGACTACGTTCCCTCTGGCTACAGATCCTGCGTGCTGGACTCTACCTTTATCTCTGGCTCTTGGACATTGGCTTGGCTGACTACCCGCTCCGGTTACTGAACCCTGGCTTGTTTTACTACGCTTACTCTGTTTGCCTTTTTATTTTTATTATTAAACAAGTGTGATTTAACTGTACTTCTGTCTCAGTCTGATTCATGGTTCCTGTCAGTAGGCGAAGGCCACAACTTCAGAAGGTGCAGCCAATCCACTTGTTGATAATATTTTTTCAAGATTGGATGACCTGGATCACCGCATGGATCAGGTTGCCACAGCGATAAGGACGCTCCTAAGTTGCATGGCTCATCTAGAGTCTCCCACTATGGCCGCTCCGGTAGTCCCTGAGCAGGCAGACCCTGCTGCTGCGCCAGCCTCTGTGCAGGCACCCGCCTCGATTATTTCCTCTTTAAGAGTGTGAGGGGGTTAGCTCGGCAGCGGGTGTGTGTGACCCCCGGGATGGGCTCCCCACACAAAACAGGCCCAGCAAACGGAGGTTGTGGTTTTCAAAATCAAAAAAGGTGCGGTTTATTTTCTATTTACAGTGACAAAACACAGCAAAGCCAAAAGAAACATAAACAAAATAAATCCTGGTCAACTTGACCTCTGACTAAACATACAGGTTTCCTAACTAACAACTGGGATCAGCCTAGTGCTGTCCTAGTCCCTAAGTCCCTGGTTTTAAATGTCCAAGCAAATAGCCACACAGGCTTTGTCTCACCGCACAGGGGTTCACTCTCCCTAGACAGTCCACACAGGTCTGGGTCCAGGCATGAGCAAACACCTAATGAAGCTGGGAGTTTTTATAGAGGCCTTAAACGAGCTGACAAGCTTCAGCTGGTCTCATCAACTCCCTGTCTGCACGACGCCCCACACTCTCCCTAGAGGTATGAGTCATCCATGAGCCCACTAGCCTCAGCTGGGCTTATACAACTCTCCACCTAGTTGTATAAGTCGGCGTAAAGCCTGAATCTGGGCGAAATATATCTACCCCCCTGGATGCAACCAGGTGACTTTACCTTCCTGCTGTCACATACCCCCCCCCCTCTTGTTTTAACCTCGGGGTTGGAACACCAGCAATCAGGCATTCATGTACTCGAGACAAAGCATCCACATTCCCCATTTGAACGCCAGGGCGATGCTTTACTGTGAAGTTGAATTCCTGGAGGGCCAGGAACCACCTATTCACTCTTCTATTTGTTTCCTTGTTTTGAGCCATCCACTTTAACGGAGCGTGATCCGTAACCATGTCAAAGTGCCTACCTAGCAGGTAGTACCGAAGGGAATCTAGAGCCCACTTCACCGCTAAACACTCCTTTTCAACGGTGGCGTAATTTACCTCATGGGACTTCAACTTCCTGCTGAGGTAAATGACTGGGTGCTCTTCCCCGTTCCAGACCTGGGACAATACTGCTCCTAACCCCACATCTGACGCATCACTTTGTACGACAAAGTCTTTAGAGAAGTCGGGTGAGTACAACACTGGCTGGCTACATAAGGCGTGTTTCAAGAATTGGAATGCTGCCTCAGCCTCGGGGGTCCATTTAATCATGACCGACCCTTTCCCCTTCGTTAGGTTGGTTAGGGGCACAGCCTTAGAAGCAAAGTGGGGAATGAATCGCCGATAATACCCAGCGATTCCCAGAAAGGCTCGTACCTGCTTCTTGCTGTTGGGACGTGGCCAACTCTGGATGGCCTCGACTTTGTTGAGTTGGGGTTTTATTACTCCCCTCCCAATGGTGTACCCAAGATATTTGGCCTCCTCCTGCCCAATGGTACACTTCTTGGGGTTAGCCGTAAACCCCGCTTCCCGAACAGAGTCCAGGACTGCTTGCACTTTTGGCAGATGTGAGGCCCAATCTGTGCTATGGACAATTACGTCATCCAGGTAAGCCGCAGCATACTTCCGATGGGGCCTCAGCATCTGGTCCATTTTCCGCTGGAATGTGGCCGGCGCATTCTGTAACCCGAACGGCATTCTTTTATATTGGAATGCCCCGTCTGGGGTTACAAATGCGGTTTTCTCTTTGGCCAATTTGGCCAGGGGGATTTGCCAATACCCTTTTGTGAGGTCAAGAGTCGTCATGTATCAGGCTGTTCCCAGCCGGTCGATCAACTCATCTATACGTGGCATGGGGTAGGTGTCAAATTTTGTAACTTTGTTCAACTGACGAAAATCGTTACAAAATCGCCAGCTCCCATCCGGTTTAGGCACCAACACAATGGGACTAGACCAATCACTTTGGGACTCCTCTATCACCCCTAAGTTCAGCATTTTCTGTACTTCCTCCCGTATTGCCTCCCGTCGGGCCTCTGGGATCCGATAGGGTTTTAACTTCACCCTTTCACCGGGCGGGGTAATGATGTCATGCTCTACCCCAGATGTTTGTCCCGGCAGCTCAGAGAATACCTCCTTGTTGCGAAGCACAAACTCCTTAACCTCCTGTTGTTGGGGTTGTGACAAGGTGGCTGCTATTCCAACCTCAGGAATCACGCAACCAGTTTGAGCTGGTGACCAAGTGTCTGCGACTAGGGACTCTCTATCCCTCCAGGCTTTCAACAGATTAACGTGATAGATCTGTTCGGGCTTTCGCCTTCCTGGTTGTCTGACCTTGTAATTCACTTCGCTCACTTTTTCCATTATCTCGTAGGGGCCTTGCCATTTGGCAAGGAATTTACTTTCAACCGTAGGGACAAGTACCAGTATCCTATCCCCCGGGGAAAAGGTACGGGTCTTGGCTCCACGGTTGTACACTCTCTGCTGTGCTAACTGCGCTTGGGCCAAATGTTCCTTCACGATGGGCATTACCTGTGCAATTCGGTCTTGCATCAGGGCGACATGCTCAATCACACTCCTGTGGGGAGAACTCTCACTTTCCCAAGTTTCCTTGGCAATATCCAACAGCCCTCTTGGGTGTCTCCCATACAGTAACTCAAAGGGGGAGAATCCCGTAGAGGATTGGGGCACCTCCCTAATAGCAAACATCAGATAAGGAAGTAGACAGTCCCAATCCTTTCCATCTCTATCCACCACTTTCTTCAACATTTGTTTTAGGGTTTTGTTGAATCTTTCAACCAGCCCATCGGTTTGGGGGTGATACACAGATGTACGTAATTGCGTCACTTTGAACAATTTACACAGCTCCTTCATAACCCGGGACATAAAGGGTGTACCTTGGTCCGTAAGCAGTTCTTTACAAATACCCACCCGGCTAAACACAAGAGATAGCTCTTTGGCTATGGTTTTGGCCGAGGTATTTTGGAGAGGGATCGCTTCTGGATAACGGGTGGCATAGTCCATTATAACTAATATGTACTGGTGCCCCCTAGCGGACTTGATTATAGGACCTACCAAATCCATGGCGATCCTCTCAAACGGGACCTCAATGATGGGTAGAGGGACCAGCGGGCTACGGAAATGTGGCATCGGGGCCGACCTCTGACACACAGGGCAGGAGGAACAATAATTTTCTATGTCCTTCATCACCCCCGGCCAATAGAATCTCTGTAATACCCTCTCTCGGGTTTTCTCTGTCCCCAGATGACCTCCAAGAATGTGCCCATGGGCCAACTCCAACACCAACTTCCTGTAAGGTTTGGGCACCACAAGCTGCTCAACGGTTTCTTCTGCCCTTTTTGCCACCCGATACAGTAGGTCCTTCTCTACGCTGAAGTATGGGTAAGTGCAGGTATTATCTGGGTTCACTAACTCGCCATCTATTTTCACTACGTTTTCCCGTGCCTTTATTAGGGCGGGGTCTTTCAACTGTTCTGTGGCAAAGTTTTCCCTGTGAACCTCAAGATCAGAAAACTCCACAGACGGTAGGTTTTCGTCTGAGGAGGTGGGCTCCTCTCCAGTTTCTTGAGTCTCCCCTGCCAATACTGATAAGGGAAATTCCGGAGAGTCCTCACCACTCTCAGGGGAGTTCTGGCTATCACATTCCTGGTACATAGGGGCACCAGTGGGGGGCTCAGGATCATCCCACAGTTCCCAGAACTTCGGAAAATCCCTTCCCACAATGGCGTCATGCGGTAACTGAGATACTAAGCCCACTGGATGAGAGAGGGTACCTTTGGGGGTCTCGAAACACACTGTAGTCACTGGATACTCTCGGGTGTCCCCATGCACACAAATAACAGCTACCTTGCTATTCCCAGAGACCTCTGTTTTAACTAACTCAGCCTTTATCAGGGTCACAAGGCTACCTGAATCCAGCAATACCACAACATTTCTACCATTAACACACATTTTGCATAAATGTTTCTCAGTTCCTCGAATGGCAGTGCATGCGACTGTCGCACACAGCGACTGACCTCTGCCCGTCAGAAAGTCACACTGCATGGGTTCCTCCACAACCGGGCAATTGGCTGCAATATGTCCCGCTTGCCGGCAGCGGTAGCAAACGATCCTTCTTGCCGCCTCTTGAGCCGCTGATTTCCCAGGCTGTTCTCGCCAAACTTGGGGTAGAGCTCCCATCCTCTCACTCTCTCCACCCTCACCCCTTGGAATCCTCTTATCCGCCCCTGGGGATGGTCTGGTCTTAGGGTGGAAAGTCCGAGTGTCTCTGGAAGAGGCCGTCAGGTTCTCTGTAGCCAAGTATTTCTCCACACGATCCACAAGACCATCGGCCGTCTCTGGGTCTCCATGGCTTACCCACTTTTGGATGGCAGTGGGAAGAGCTCTCAAAAACCGATCCATTACAACACGTTCCACAATCTTTGGTGCGGACAAAGTCTCTGGCTGTAGCCACTTTCTGCTCAGGTGAATGCGATCATACATTTGAGACCTGGGGGGTTTTCCAAGCTGGAAAGTCCAGTTATGCACACGCTGAGCCCGGACAGCCTGGGTGACACCCAGCCTTGCCAATATTTCAGCTTTTAGCATCACATAGTCTTTTGCTTGGTCAGGCTCTAGGTCATAGTAAGCCTTCTGCGATTCACCAGTTAACAGAGGAGCCACCAGTCCAGCCCACTGCTCCTCAGGCCACTTTTCTCTTTCAGCAGTCCTTTCAAATGTGGTCAAAAATACCTCTGGATCATCCTCTCCAGTCATTTTTGTCAATAAACGACTCACCCCAAAGGACGCGGTATTAGTGGGACGGCTTTCCTCACTGGTCTGCGGACGTTGCTGCATTACTGCTTCCATTTGTTGTAGTCTCTGCTCTTGCTTCTGTAACAGGTCTATGAAGCGGGCCTCAGATTGCTGCTGGGCTTGTTGCTGAGCTTCCAGACTCTGTTGGTGAGCTTGCTGCTGGGCTGCAAGGCTCTGTTGATGAGCTTGCTGCTGGGCTGCGAAGTTCTGTTGTTGAGCTGCAAGGCTCTGTTGATGAGCTGCAAGGCTCTTTTGCAAACCTGCATTTGTCTGCTGTTGATTGGCATTTGCTAGAGCCAGCTGCTTCAGTATCTCCTCCATGCTGGCTTAAAAAAAAACTGCCACTGGTTCTCCACCAACTGTGAGGGGGTTAGCTCGGCAGCGGGTGTGTGTGACCCCCGGGATGGGCTCCCCACACAAAACAGGCCCAGCAAACGGAGGTTGTGGTTTTCAAAATCAAAAAAGGTGCGGTTTATTTTCTATTTACAGTGACAAAACACAGCAAAGCTAAAAGAAACATAAACAAAATAAATCCTGGTCAACTTGACCTCTGACTAAACATACAGGTTTCCTAACTAACAACTGGGATCAGCCTAGTGCTGTCCTAGTCCCTAAGTCCCTGGTTTTAAATGTCCAAGCAAATAGCCACACAGGCTTTGTCTCACCGCACAGGGGTTCACTCTCCCTAGACAGTCCACACAGGTCTGGGTCCAGGCATGAGCAAACACCTAATGAAGCTGGGAGTTTTTAAAGAGGCCTTAAACGAGCTGACAAGCTTCAGCTGGTCTCATCAACTCCCTGTCTGCACGACGCCCCACACTCTCCCTAGAGGTATGAGTCATACATGAGCCCACTAGCCTCAGCTGGGCTTATACAACTCTCCACCTAGTTGTATAAGTCGGCGTAAAGCCTGAATCTGGGCGAAATATATCTACCCCCCTGGATGCAACCAGGTGACTTTACCTTCCTGCTGTCACAAGAGGTATGTCTGGTTCCGCTCCACTTCCCCAGCGATTTGGGGGCGATCCAGTCCAATGCAGAGGTTTTCTCAACCAGGTTGAGATATATTTTGAGATGCTGCCCCAGGCGTTTCCCACGGACAGAAGCAAAGTAGGTTTCGTGATATCTTTGCTTTCTGAGAGAGCCTTGGCCTGGGCAAACCCTCTATGGGAGACGCAAAAACCTGTGGTCCTGAGTTATCCAGAATTTGTGGCTTCCTTCAAAGGGGTATTTGACGTTCCCGCACGCTCCGCTTCTGCTGCCAAGTGCCTCATGTCCATCAAACAGAGTACGAGAACTGTTGCCGATTACGCCATTGAATTCCGTACTCTGGCAGCAGAGGTTGCATGAAACAATGAGGCCCTCGTGGCTGCGTTTTCTCATGGTCTCTCGGATAACATCAAAGATGAGATAGCAGCCCAAGATATACCCACCGAGCTGGAGAGGTTGATCACATTTGCCATCCTCATTGACTCCAGACTCAGAGAGAGACTCTCTCTTAAGGAGCCTCCTGTACGTTGGTCTCCGAGCTTTGCAGTCCCACCCTTGCCTCCCTCACCTCCCCCATGCCTCCTGGTACCGAGTCGGTCTGTGAAGATGAACCCATGCACTTGGGCTTCACGCGTCTCTCTGCGGATGAGAGAGCCTTTAGGAGGAGGGAGAGATTGTGCCTTTATTGTGGCCAGGCCGGTCACTTTTTGAAGTCTTGTCCTACCTGTCCTGGGAAAGGCCGAACCTTGAGGTCCTGTCATGGATAGACCCTAGGTGGCGTTGTTTCGTCTCCAGTTGCCCAGAAGGATAAGCCCCTGGTTTTGGTTACCCTGTCGTGGGCTGAGTCGTCCGTCGAGATACAGGCTCTAATCGACTCCGGGGCTGCAGGCCTGTTCATTGATGCTGCCTTTGTGTCTAAGCACTCGATTTCGCTGCAGCTGCGTGACACTCCACTTTCCATTGAGGCTCTTGATGGGAGACCTCTACAGCCTGCCCATGTGACTCATGAGACGGTTCAGTTGTCCATGGCCGTAGGTGCTCTTCACCATGAGATAATCCAATTCCAAGTTATTTCCTCACCTAAGTTTCCGCTGGTTATTGGTTATCCTTGGTTACAGAGGCACAACCCGTCTTTTGATTGGCTCCATGCTGAGGTTCTGTCCTGGTTGCCACAGTGCAGTGAGAGATGCTTCCAGAAGGTAGCCAAGGCTCTGTGCATCTCTTCACTCCTCCCTGCCGGAGGAGTATCGCGATTTTAGTGATGTCTTTGACAAGGGTCAAGCCGGTACGTTGCCTCCACACCGGTCGTATGATTGCGCAATTGACCTTCAACCTGGTGCCATACCCCCTCGTGGCCGGGTTTACCCTTTGTCGGTCTTGGAGGATAAAGCCATGGAGGAGTATGTTGCAGACGCACTTTCTCAAGGTTTCATCCGCAAATCCTCATCTCCTGCCGGTGCTGGTTTCTTTTTTATAAAGAGGAGGAGTGGTGAACTGAGACCTTGTATCGATTATAGGGGTCTCAATCGTTTTACCATTAAGAATACCTATTCGATCCCGTTTATTACAGAGTTATTTGACCGCCTCAAGAGAGCAACAGTCTTCACGAAGCTTGATTTGAGGGGGGCATACAATCTCGCCAGGATTAAGCAGGGCTACGAGTGGAAAACTGCGTTTAATACCAGAATAGGTCATTAAGAGTACCTCGTAATGCCTTTTGGCCTCTGTAATGCTCCGGCAGTTTTCCAGGAGTTTATTAACGATGTCCTCCGAGATTTGTTGCAATTATGTGTGGTGGTCTATCTCGATGATATCCTCATATTTTCCAAGTCCCTGGAGAGCCACCACACAGATGTCTGTCGAGTGCTACAAAAACTAAGAGAACAATCTCTATTGTAAGCTGGAGAAGTGTGAATTCCATCGGGAACAGGTAAAATTCCTGGGTTATGTAATTTCCACGGCTGGTTTTTCGATGGACCCAGAGAAACTTTCTGCAGTCCTACAGTGGCCCCAACCCGTGGGGGTTTACGTCCTCTGCAGCGCTTTCTTGGCTTTGCCAACTATTATCGGAAGTTTATTCGTAACTTCTCATCTCTGGTCAAGCCCCTGACTGATATGACCAGAAAGGACGGTAACCCACAGACTTGGTCTCCAGAGTCCATTAAGGCTTTTGAGAGTCTTAAAACTACCTTTGTTTCTGCTCCTGTGTTGGCACATCCTGATCCTACGTTGCCTTTTATCCTTGAGGTAGATGCTTCTGAGACTGGAGTTGGTGCTCTTCTGACTCAACTTCCTAGCTCTGACAGCGCTATGCATCCGTGTGGCTACTTTTCAAAGAAATTGTCACCTGCCGAGTGCAATTACGAGATTGGCGACAGGGAGCTTTTGGCAATCATTTTAGCCCTGAAAGAATGGAGACCTCTCCTCGAAGGTACCACTGTGCCGGTGCTCATTCTTACTGACCATAAGAATCTCACATTCTTGTCTGAGGCTAAGCGCCTTTCTCCCAGAAGGGCACGATGGGCTCTTTTCTTGTCGAGTTTCAATTACATTGTCTCATTCTTACCCGGTACTAAGAATGTAAGGGCTGACGCCTTGTCACGACAATTTTCCTCCACTTCCAAGATGGAGTCGGTTCCTGTGATTCCTCCTGATCGTATTCTGGCTACGGTTCGCACCAGTCTCACTTCTCCTTTGGGAGACAAAATTCTGGCTGCTCAGGTCGATGCTCCTCCTGGGAAACCTTGTGATCGCTGCTTTGTACCCTAGAGTCTCCGTACTGCTGTGCTCCAGACTTATCATGCTCCCAAGGCTGCTGGCCACCCAGGGAAGAATCAACTCTGTTGGGCTATTTCCCAACAATTCTGGTGGCCTAGTCTACGTGCTGATGTAACTGCCTTCGTAGCTGCCTGCTCCGTGTGTGCTCAGAGTAAGACTCCACAACACCTTCCAGTGGGCCTCCTACAACCCATACCCAATGGAGAGAGGCCCTGGACCCACCTGTCTATGGATTTCATTGTGGAGTTACCCAACTCCAAGGACAACACAGTTATCCTTATGGTGGTAGACCGGTTCTCGAAAATGTCCCACTGTATTCCACTTAAGCAGTTGCCTACGTCTAAAGAACTGGCTTCCATTTTTGCTCGGGAGATCTTTCGCTTACATGGCCTACCCAAGATCATTGTCTCAGATAGGGGAAGTCAGTTTGTGTCCCGGTTCTGGCGAGCTTTTTGTGCACAGTTGGGAATTCAGCTTGCTTTCTCCTCTGCGTATCAAACGCAGTCTAATGGGGCCGCAGAACGAGCCAATCAGTCCTTGGAGCAATTCCTGCGTTGCTATAATTCTGACCATCACAACAACTGGTCAGACCTCTTACCATGGGTGGAGTTTGCTCACAATAGCGCTCTGAATTCTTCTTCCCATTTATGGCGAATTATGGTTTCCAACCTTCCATGTTGCCTGACTCGTTTGTTCCTCAGAGTATCCCTGCGTTAGAGGAACATCTCCGTGGTCTTCGTTCCACTTGGGTACAAGTCCAGGAGGCTTTGCGACAGGCTAACGAGAGGTACAGACTCCATGCTGACCACAGACGCCTGCCTGCGCCTTCCTACCAGGTCGGGGACAAGGTCTGGCTGTCATCTCGCAACCTCCGACTTCGTGTTCCTTCTCTGAAGTTTGCAACTCGGTTTATTGGGCCTTTCCGTATCCTTCGCAGGATAAATCCAGTGGCTTACGCGTTGGACCTTCCTTCTAGTATGCGCATATCTAATGTGTTTCATGTCTCCTTATTGAAACCTTTGGTCTGCAACCGTTTTACCACCTCGGTCCCATATCCTCACCCTATACAGGTTGAGAACCATGAGGAGTATGAAGTACAGTCCATTGTTGACTCCCGTAGGTTCCGTGGACACATACAGTACCTGGTGCATTGGAGGGGGTACGGTCCAGAGGAACGCTCTTGGGTCCCATTGTCGGACGTACATGCCCCTGTCCTCCTCCGTGATTTCCATAGATGTTTTCCCTTCAAGCCCGGTGGTCCTCTGAGGGGGAGGGGTCATTGAGCAGGGGGTACTGTCAGGGCTGCGGTCAGCCCTTCCTTCTCTGTGCTGGTAGCTCAGCTGTCAGCTAATTGCCAGCTTCCATCTCTCCAGTGATCCACCATCCGCTCGTCAGCTGCCTACTTAAGGACTTCCAGTTTATTTGCTCTTTGCCTTTGCCTGTGTGAACATCACTACAGACTTTTTCCTGCGTTCCAGTTGAAGACCTGCTTGACTATGTTCCCTCTGGCTACAGATCCTGCTTGCTGGATTCTACCTTTATCCCTGGCTCTTGGACATTGGCTAGGCTGACTACCCGCTCCGGTTACTGAACCCTGGCTTGTTTTACTACGCTTACTCTGTTTGCCTTTTTATTTTTATTATTAAACAAGTGTGATTTAACTGTACTTCTGTCTCAGTCTGATTCATGGTTCCTGCCAGCTAGCCTCTCTGGGAAGGAGAAAAGGTCCACCACCTACAGATATCAGCAAAAAAAAAATCACGGAGTGGGGTAGGGTTATTAGGTAGGTGGCCCGGGGATGGAGCGTTTCCTAAAAAGCTTTCCGGTATCCAATGAACTGAAATTACGAAGCTATAGCCCCTGGTATATGAATAAGTTGCTTGTGTCTTGTACTGTACAATTTAGAGGGATGAAGAACAACTAAATAAAATAATCTCATTTTCACAGGAGCACAGGGAAGAAGAAAAAAGGGGAATCATAGACACCACCCACACGTTGGTTGGGCAGTGGATATAGGTACTTTTAGTGGAAGCATACAGTACCACCACAAACGTTTACAATGGAGATCTTCATTGGGGAGGTACAGTTGGTTAGATTTTAATGGAGATATGTATATCTGTACAATTTTATATAATTAATGTTTTATGAGGGGGCATGCTTTGCAATGTTTTATTTTTGTATTCTTCTTTGTATTATTTATACATAGTATATTTTCCTTATAAGTATCATACAATAGCTGTCTTAAGTAGTTCATTAAGAGTATTCACGTTTCAGTCTTGTTTAAATCATCTTTGTACTCAGAGTCTCTGCGTGAGACATGGGTAACGAACGTGGAGAATGACATATGAACAAGACCTGGAGTGTGCCAAAGGTCACGTGGTCGGTATGCCTAAAAGGGGCCAAAAAAGAGGACACTAGAGTAAGTAGTAACAGATTTTATTGCAGTAACAAAACATCAATCGGTCAGATGCATGAACGCACAAGCCATCTCCATCTGAGGATCCGGTATGTATCTGCTGAAACAAGTTGAATTCCACCTTCCCAACTTCCTGATGACATGAGCCGGGATCCCCTGGCGTGAAGCCGCAGAGGCCGCCCCAATCCTAAATGAGTGACCCGACAGACTAGCCGGGTTCAAACCCAGGTTGGACCACAACGTGCGGCAGTGTTTGGAGAACTGCGATGCTGTGAGGGGAGCCACCGGGAAAGGAAGCAAGGGACTGTCCCTGGGTTTGTCGCCGATCAGCGCCATGAGCTGATCCAACACCGGGCACCACGCACCGCCAGTCTTGAAATACGAAACATCCGTGCCAGCCCCGAACTGCTGAGTCTTGCAAGCTGACAGGTGTAAAATGTAACGGTTTGGATGCCTGACCAGCTGGCCTCTCGTGAGGGTCCGGGAACCAGGCCCGGAACGGGAAAACTCACCCGGCCTGAGGAACCCAAAGAAAGCTAGGTAAATGGCAGCCTTGAGCACCATGCTGAGAAGCCTCCCAAAAGGCAGCGCATCCAGCAAACCAGACGTACTCCAGAAAATATGCCCGTGACCGGGAGTCTGCAGATGGTGGTCGGAGGACAACTCCTCCGGATGCCCCTCAAAACAGCCTTGATGGCATGGGCAGAGAAAATGGAGAGCCGATTTGGATCCTGCAAGGACAAATGGTGCTGAACCCCGGCCAGATATGTTTTGATGGTGCCATGAGACAACCTGAGTTTGGTATGACAGTAAGCAACAAAAGCCAACAAATAACGGACATCAGGGCAGTTGCCACACGGGTGCTGTGCCTGAAAAACCTAAAAGGACTTCCAAGCTGAGGTGTAAGCCTTCCTAGTGTTGACCGACAACGACGCCCCGACTAAGGCTGCCGCCTCCAGCCAATGGGAGTTTAATCCAGCATCAGAAGGGAAGCCTGCGGGGACGGCGTGGCACATGCGTCGGCATGCGGGACCTGCTGGTAAAACGATGGAAAGTTAAGCCGGGACAGCGCATCAGCCGCCACATTGTCCACCCCACTGATGAACTTACACTGGATGTGAAAATGATATTGCAGGGATAACCAAATTAACCTACGAACGAAAGACATGATGACCAAGGAGCTTGATCTGCCTTTGGTGATAATCTCCACGGCTGCTTGGTTGTCCGTGGAGAAAACCACCGTCTGCCCTGACCACGAACTACCCCAAACCCAAGCTGCAGCCACTATGGGGAAAATTTCAAACAAGGCAGATGAATCCGTGAACCCTGGGATGGCCAATATGTCATCTGGCCAAGGCCCTGCCAACCAGTGGATGGCCGCATAGCCCACAGTGGCTGCCACGTCAGTTCCAACCTGAGGGGAGGAACTGGACTCCGCCGGAATGAACATGGTGACCCCATTCCAATACCGGAGGTACTCGTCCCACATGTGAAGGTCAGCCAACGCCACAGCGTCCAGCTTGACCCGTGACTCTGAGTCTGGGGCTGCTGGTAACAACGCCAACAACCTGGAAATGAAGGATCTCCCCTGCGGAATGATCCGCATGGTGAAATTCAACATGCCCAAGAGAGACAACAATTCCACCCTGGTACAGACCTGCGAGACTGAAAAGGCATGGATACACTCTCTGATCCTGGTGAGTTTGTCCGCCGGAAGCCTGGCCTGCATGGTTTCGGTGTCCAGGACAATCCCCAAAAAGGTGAGTGCTGACGTCGGGCCCTCCAACTTCTTGGTTGCCAGAGGCACGTTGAGTGCTGAAAAAACCGCCAGCAACTTCTGCAAATCAATGGGGATTTGCTGAGGACTCTCAACGAGGAGGAAGTCATCCAGATAATGAATGACCTCATGACAATGCTCTACATGGATGAGAATCCATTCAAGGGCTTGGGCAAAGACATCGAACAACCACGGACTGCTCTTGGACCCGAAAGTGAGTCTGGAGGCAAAATAGTACAAACCTCTCCACTTTACCCCATGCCACTGCCAGAGTGACGGCATGATCGGGAGGAGTTTGAAAGCGTCCGCTATGTCTGCCTTGGATAGCCAAGACCCCCACCCTACCTTGATAATCTGTTGGATGGCCTGGTCTACAGAAGCATATTTCAAGGAAAATTCTTCGGACGGGATTAAAGAATTGAGACTAGGCACAGCGGAGCAATGAGGGGCGGACAAGTCATAAATTAATCTCAATTTATTGGAAAACTTCCCCTTGACCAACCCCAGCGGATTGACCCTCCAGCACAGAAAAGGAGACATGGAAAAAGGACCGATGACGAACCCCTTGTCGAGTTCGGACTGGAGTAAGGTGTCCACTTCCCCAACATCCAACTCACACGACATGAGGTTGGGACTCTCGAATGTGACCAACGGCAAGGTGATGAACCCGGTGTGGAAGCCCCTTGTGAACCCTTAAACCAAAAAGGGGCATAGCTCTGTGGAAGGGTGAGAGGACAAGCAGTCCTTCAAAAACCTAATGTTGATGCGGCTCAGTCAGCTGTGCTTGCCTTGCCTAAGCTAACAGGATGACTTAGGATGGGCCCTGAAACAGCCTGAGCAGATGTGCAACAACCGGCACTGACTGTAGTTGCACACACCGTGATTGAAATTGTTACAAATAGGTGACCTCCCCAGATACTGGATGGGCCTACCCAATTTGTCCACGGTAGCTGCCTGAGTAGGTGCTGGTAGTGAAGCGGGGAAGGCTCTGGAAGTGCCTGGCAGAACCGGAGGTTCCGCGTTGGGGCACCAGTAAGCCGTGTGTGATGACTGGCAGGTGGCACAGACCGGTGACCTCAACCCCGCAAAATGACGGCAGAACAGCTCAGTATCCATGCTGCCCCAGGCTGCAACTACCTGATGCTGGGCCAACAAGGCGGCGGCTTTGGCGGAGAATGATCGGTGGTAATCATAAAACGCCGTACCCCCAAACTTGTGACCCAACTCCACCACCGCATAGAGGTAGTGATCCAGCTCCTCTCTCCTATGGCAGAGCAAATTATGTCTCTGAACAAGCTGAACGCCAATACGAACTCAGGGATGGAGAGCTTGCGGTTCAACCTGTGGTCCCTGGACTTGATGATGACAGAAACGTCCCCACAGGCATACGACTTATTGTCAGCCACATCGTGAGTGGCTATCAATAAGGACGCCAGGTTGACATCCTTCCCATCAAGGATATCTTTCCGGATGTTCCCTGGAATGAAATGGGCTGGGGTGACGGAAGGGACACTGGTACTGGTACCTGACAGTGAAGGCCCAGGAACCACAGGGACCTCGGGCCCTGCCGCGACCCCAGGAACAGCCAGATCCACCACAGCAGGAATAGGACCGGCCTCCAGAACCTCCACCCTGGCCCTTAAATCCTGAAAAGAGCCCACCAATGAGCTGAGGGTGGAGTGGATCTGAGTCAGGGATGCGGCCATGGCACGCAGGGTGACCTGTTCCGCATCAGAACTCGCAGAGGAGGGGGAACAAAAGTCTAAAAAGTTCTGCTTTGCGAGCTGAAGCCGAGTGAGAGATGCCCCTGAGCCGCAACTCCGCAATCAAACTCGGAACCGTCCAGGACCTCAAGGAAGGTGTGCCGCCTGCACTGACCCCCTCGCTGGAGAAGTGGCAATGGAGGCGAAATCCTCTATGTTCGCTGCCTGAGACATGACCTGAAACGATCGAAACAAATGAAAACACCCTGGCAGAACTCACCACCGACCAGCAACTGGCACCAACTCCCCACACACCCAACATCCTCAGACCCTAAAACAAACCTAATCTGGCCCAGAACGAACACCCCCCCCTTTTCCCTTCCCGACTAAGAGGGCCGAGTCACCTGCAGTTGCAGATAAATAAAAAATGAACACTCAGGCCCCCCCAGAACCTGAAATGTGACAGGTCTAATGATTAAAAGAAATGACTGACACCCCAATTTAAAAACGAGAGATTGAGCCAATGGGTGAGGAGACTTGCCACCAAGCCAATTAAAAACGAACAACTCAACCCGCTAAGACCTGAACGAAATAGGTAACCACAGTGGCAGGCAGCCCCTTAAGCAACGAGAACGGAGAGCACGGTGCCCAGTACCCAGACTTACCTGCACCGGGAATCCTTAATCAAAACGAGAAACCTTGCGTCTGGAGCCTGAAATAAATGGACGAATGGGACTGAAAGCGAGTCAGAACCCTGGACAAGAACCAAAGGAGCAACAGATGACGCCCAGCAAAAACCCCCCTACGAGACCTGAATGTGCGTCAGGCCATGACTGAGCGTGCCACGTGAAGCATGAAGGAATAGAAACGTGAAACCCAAAACGGTTGAGGAGACCTGCCACTGACCAAGCCAATTAAAAACGAAACATCTCAAACCGTTGACACCCACAAGTGTGGTGGGTGACCCCACAGTGGAAACTACTACCCCCCCCCCTGACAACTCACGAGTCCTGACACAAGACGCATGAGCAACTCGTCCTAACCTAACCCTGAGGACCACCACCCCTACCTTTGTGCAACAACTAACACCGACTCCCAATCCGTCACCTGCGTGTATCACAGAGCAAACTCGCAGAACAAGCACCCTGACGTGGATGAAAAACGCATGACACTTACTGGAAATAACCTGAAAAAGGAACAGATTCTGACGCAAATGTAAATACTCGCAAACGTCCTAAAAAGGAAAAATTAAACGACAGACACATGCATCAAATGATAACAGAGAAAAGACAATCCTACTGGAGATGAGAAAGTGACGAGATGACCACACATGTGGGCTCCCTCAGGTACCCCAAACGCTGACCCGTACCTCAAGTGTGAATGCAGTAAGGTTCCACGTGACGCTGCCCAAGCAGAGATCGCAGCGTGTGTGGCCAGCAGCTGCCGACCTGACAGAACTGCCGGCATGGGAAACACCCCCCCCCCACACAAAACACAATGCCACCGCAACAAAAAAAAAACCCTGTGGATGCCATGAAGCAGCCAACACCCCCCCCTGCAGCGATGTGCAGCAATGGTGACAGCCCCCCCCCTACACAGGCATGATGTCAGAGTGACAACACCCCCCCTGCGAAATAACATGCCACAGCAGGACGCAGGACTCAGGACCCCCCGCAAGAAAAAGACGAGCGGCGGCAGCAGCAGCCCCCCCTTACCAACGAGCTCGCAGTACATCATCACACACCCCCCCCACTACGATACCTGTACCACGAGGTGAACCGAGGGCCTGACCCGATCCGCCTGGCGGAGCCGAGCGCGGAGGCGATATCAACCGCTGACAGCCGAGCGGAGGGAGAACGAAGCGCTGAGTCCTGGAGCCTCGTGGAGCATGAAGCCGGCGCCTGAGGATGACGTCACACACGGTGTCGTCACGTCACGGGAAACAAGAAGGGTCCGGCCGTGGGAGTAAGGAGGAGGAGGGAGGGTTTAAATACCCCCCGACTCCTCCTACAAACTCAGGCCAGCCTTCCCATTTATAAATGCAGGCAAACCTCCTGCAGTCTTAAAGCGTATGTCTGGAGGGAAAAAAGCAGTACATATCTGCAATAAATGCACATTTACTCACTTTTAACCCTTCAGAAATGCTGAAAGTACATAGTGCTTCTGTTTGGCTAACAACACAGTGCCTCTGTTGCACTGAAATTCCAAGAAGCTGTGTCAGCCCTACCTGCTGGACTACAGAATCTGCCTGAGCATGCCCATATATTGTGTGCAGGGAAGGCCTCTTGTTAGCTGTAGTTCTAGGGGGCATGATGATGTCAACAGGAACTGAGCATCCAGCAGCTGCCCCTGTAAGCCTGGTAATGAAGGCATAGGGAGTGTTGAAAGTTGTCCCTCTCTCTACAGAAACAAGGTAAATGGAAAAAAAAAAGTGTGTTTTTTTTTTGTACTCACTAACATTTTTTTGCCTTTCTGCGACCTGACAGTAACCACTCAGAGAAAATCTGTCTAGCAGGAGGAGACGATAGCAATCAAACAAGAACAGTTTGGACCATGTCCAGACAATGGAGCACTATCTTCTATGAGCAACTTGTTTGGACAGTGTGATATACAATAGCCTTATTTAGGTGAAAAGAGGACTCTACATTAGGAAATAAAGAGGGCCTTGGGAAAAAGCAGCACGACTAGTACTTATTCAGGACCAGATATGGAAGCTAGCAAAACAGGGCCAGATGGATGACAAAAGAAGACAGATTCCTATCTCTCCAGGCCTGACTTTCAAAAAACAGTCAGGCCGTTAAAAACAAGTTAATCTAAAGTACGTGTAAGATGGATCTTTAAGTCAAAAAGTCTGGATGAAGGAGCCATGTAGGGTACCACCAGACAAATTATATACCAAGACCAACAATGCAATTATGGTACCACCAAAAGGACCAGGATTTTTTTGGCTAAGATCTGTTGGAGCAGCTGGGGTAAATCTTTTGTCAGAGGCATAAATCAGAGTATTGGTCACATGAAGACCTTAATGAATTTTGTCACCCCCAACTAGGGATCATTAGTTCCAATTACAGACCTGTTTACCTTGTGGTTGAGGCAGAACACCATCCATTTCCTGTACTGCAGGTAAAAGTGCTGAAAGGTTTCCCAGTGGAGACCACTTACTTTGATCCAGGCTCTGTCAAATTTTATAGTCAGCTGAACCCACAACACACGCTGCTGTGCTCTACGCTGTCTCCCTGATCCTGCTCCAAGGCCAAGTTTCCCGTCTCCTCCAACATCACTGATTACCGTCGGCAGGGGGTTTATACCTACCCTTTAAATAAACCCCCTCCCCCCACCCTAACGGTCCATCTATTAATACTGAAACGGAGGGGACCAACCAACCTAGCTCTTCTCAACCTTCACAGCACCAGGATTCAGTGTACGACAGCACGCTCTTCATTATTGGACCAGCCCACAGTTCATACCCTACACACTGGTCTCCGACCTTTCCTTTAGCGCTACGTGCCCCTTGTTGGGGAGCTTTCTCTCCGCCGGGGGATTTTGTGTGCGCCCCCCGGGTGAACCCTGGGCACCGGACGCCGGTGGGACATGGCTCGTTTGGAATAAGAGGTTTCTTCCCTGGTGCCTTTTGATTTTATGTTCAATCCCTCCCCTATGGATGCAACCTTATGATCCCCAAGTCTATACATATGGTCAGCAGCCTTATAAATATGAACAATGTTACTATACACCTACTCCTATATGTATTTTTTGTTCATTAATGTCTTTTCTCATTTTTTAGACATACTAAATATCCCTGTTTGACACAATCATCTCCCTGAAGAAGAAAAAAAATTGTATTTTTCGAAACGCGTCGGTTCTCACCATTATATGTTTTTTCTGTAACTATATGGTGTTCCTGATTGTATTATTTCATGTATTGTATGTCTTTGTGTTAGCATCCTCCCTATGTTCATAACAATTATTCTTGTAAGATATCCTTACTCACCACCACTACCTTGTTGAAAATAAACAACCCTCTATTTTCCATTTGTGTTCTACGTATTTACTACAAGAGTAAAAGTTCCTTTTAAAGTCCCCTAAGAGGAACCCCCTTTTCCCGTACATTTAGCCAATGGGATGCAGGAACCTTTACTCTATAGACCGTCCTCAGCACCTATCCCCCATTTTGCAAATTTTATAGTCAGCCTGCCAATATTTCACACCTGGAATGTACACCATAGAGGAGACAGAACATGATATTCAGTTTACTGCAAAATGTGGAAAACTTTCAGCCCTGCTTCTGGCTACTTTGTTGGTTGACGTACACCACATCGTAGTCTTAACAGGCTGCACTCTTACTAGATGGATGCCCTTCCAGCAAAACTGTCCTGTGCAGGAGTGAATCTGATTGCCCAAAGTTCTAGCACACTGATGGGTGGGCGAGCCATCTCCTGGGACCAGAGACCATAAACTGTCAAATGACCAGACACACCTTCCCAGCCCAGTGGGCTGGCATCCTTTGTCATGTTTATCCAGCAAAGCAGAAAGACGGATTCATCAGCACAGCTGTGTTGAGCAAATCAATGAAAAAAGAGACACCTTTGACAGACTGAGATTGAGAACTTGCATACAACAAATTGATGCCCCCCTGTGTAAGAAGAGGGGCTGAACATGGGACTGAAGCTTCTTGGATGGGAAAAACATCTTGGCCAGCATGGTGGGCAGGAGCAGACCCAGGTATTTCAGGTTGAAAATTGAGATGAGAACCAAATTCTTGAGGCTAAGAGGCCATCCAAATTTCTCCAGGCAGACAGCGAGCGCGTGGCTTCAAAGACCAAAATAGACTCTGCTCAAAGCAGCGGGTCATCTATGTACCAAACTATCAAAATCGCTCATTGTCTCAAAAGGACTAAAACAAGGGCGAATATGTTGCTGAATACTCTAGTGGTTGAGCGCTGCCAAAAACAAGGGCCACAAACTAGTAATCAGAATAAAGGAAAGAGATGGTCGGCACTTAGGATGACATCCAAAATAGTATTTAATAAATGCATGTACAAAGCTGTAAAACAGCCTTCACGTTTCGAACGTTAGCGAAAGGGCCCTTAAACTGTCTCTATTGCCCTAACGCAAACTCAAAAAATCCCGGTCTCTTGAAGAGTGCTACTGTAGTATACATCTCTGAACATACCGCTCTGTGGCGACAGTGTGTGTAAAGACGTTTATTGTAAAATCATAATTGTATTGCTAATCTGGTGAAAGTTCAGACTCTTTCGGTAAAAGTCGGTGGTGGCAGTTTAAAGGGTTAATTGCTTAGTTAACTTAACCCAGTGAGAATCGCTCTCAGTCTGTTGGCACTTAGATTGTGGTCATGCGAGCTGGAGAATCTTAGTGCAGGGTGAGGCTGAGAGTGACATAGCATATCAGTGACAGCGCGGTGTGAAGTCGACCAGTCCATTGGCACAAGTTGGTGAAAAGGGCAGTGGTCTTACACTGCGTTTATCACACTACCCTCTTCCCAGATTGGCAGTTGTGCTGTCCAAAGGTGTCTCCATTGCTCCTCTATCCAGAATGGAGACACCCTAAGACATGAAGTCTGTTACTAACCGACTCTCCAGGCAAAAACAAAAAAAGCCTAGAAAAGGGAAAAACGAATGTGGCACCAAATCTAAGGACTGGAATGCTGCAATATATAACTTTTTTATTTTTTTGAAAATACTGCTTTAACAAGAAAACATGGAAATTTGGCTCTGGGGGCTGACCAACCTGTTTCCTAGTCTCTCATCAGTCGCTGTTCCAAGGAAAATGAACAAGTAAAGGCTGGAGTGAGCAGGGATCAGATGTTGTTATAACCCTGAACTTTGTAGCAGTACAAAACAAACTACTCTTACCCAGGCATGAGATGGAATGGCCATAAATCTATCCAGGCACAGGATGGTACCCTGAAAGCATGAAAAATAGGATTTTTATAACAGCTTACCTGTAAAATCCTTTTCTTAGAGTACATCACGGGACACAGAGCGACATAGCAATTACTATGTGGGTTATAGAGATTACCTTCAGGTGATGGACCCTGGCACACCCAAGACAGGAAGTCCCCTCCCTATATAACCCCTCCCCCATACCAGGAGCACCTCAGTTTTGTAGCAAAGCAATAAGTGCCCCCAAAAAGAGGGGATGGAGCTCTGTGTCCCGTGATGTACTCCAAGGAAAAGGATTTTACAGGTAAGCTGTTATAAAAATCCTATTTTCTTTATCGTACATCACGGGACACAGAGCGACATAACAATTACTATGTGGGATGTCCTAAAGCAATGCCAACTGAGGAGAGGGAGATGCCTATACATAAGCTGGGCGCCATCAGGCATGAGGATCTATACTGCAGCCCGCAGCACACTGCGCCCAAAGGCGATATCCTCATGACCTCTTACATCCAACCGATAAAATTTAGTGAATGTGTGGACTGAAGACCAAGTTGAGCCATGGAGGCCTGGTGATGCGCTGCCCAAGAAGCACCAACTGCTCTAGTAGAGTGTGCTTTAATTTTAAATGGAGGCATCTTCTTTTTCAGACCATAGGCTTGAATAATAACCTGCTGAATCCACCTAGAAATAGTAGATTTCGACGCTGCCTGACCCTTTCTGGGGCCCTCCGGCAGAATAAACAAAACATCTGTTTTGCGAATCTGAGCAGTGGCTTTAAGATATGCTTTAACTGCTCTTACTACATCCAAAGAATGTAATAACTTCTCTTCCACCGAACTAGGTTTGGGATAAAAGGAAGGGAGAACCACATCTTGGTTCAAATGAAAACTTGACACGACCTTTGGAAGAAAGGCTGGATGTGTCCGTAGAACCACTTTATCCTTATGGATAACCAAATATGGCTCCTTACAAGACAGAGCTGCCAATTCCGATACCCTCCTGGCTGAGGATATTGCTACCAAGAAAACCAACTTCTGGTGAGAAGAATTAAAAGGAATGTGGAGCAAAGGTTCAAAAGGCTGTTTCTGAAGAACCGACAGAACCAAGTTTAAGTCCCATGGACACATGGGAGATTTAACTGGCGGGTTGATCCGAGTCACACCCTGTAGAAAAGATTTAACTAGCGAATGCATAGCTAGTGGTCTTTGAAAGAATATTGATAAGGCCGAAACCTGACCCTTAATAGTACTTAAGGCTAGATTTCTGTCTACAGCACACTGTAGGAAGTCAAGAATTCTGCCTATGACATACTTACGAGGATGCCATTTCCTGGCCTCACACCATGCCACATACGCCTTCCAAACTCTATAATATATATGTCTAGATAGTGGTTTTCTAGCATTAATCATTGTAGATACCACCGAGTTAGAGAGGCCTCTCTTTTTCAGAATGTGGGACTCAATAGCCAGACCGTTAAATTTCGAGTTTGTAAAGAAGGGTGGTATATCGGACCTTGCGAAAGCAGGTCTGGACGAAGTGGGAGGGTCCAAGGCTTTCCCACAGACATTCTTACAATGTCCGCGTACCAGGATCTTCGAGGCCATGCCGGAGCTACCAGAATTACTGGCTTCTTTTCCAACCTGACTCTGCGGAGGAGTCGAGGTAATAACTGTAGTGGCGGGAACGCATAAATTAGAGCAAACTGATCCCATGGAACCACCAGCGCATCCGATCCGCAGGCTAGCGGATCTCTTGTCCTGGACACAAAGCTGTCCAACTTCGCATTGAACCTGGATGCCAATAGATCTACGTCTGGTGTCCCCCATCTCTGACAAATTGCCAGGAAGATGTTGCGGTGAAGAGACCATTCCCCTGGGGATAACTGCTGCCGACTCAGGAAGTCCGCCTTCTAATTCTCTATTCCTGGAATAAAGATAGCGGATATGCATGGGACATGTCTTTTTGCCCATGTCAGGATGTGATTCACCTCCTTCTGGGCCGCACCACTCTTGGTGCCCCCCCCTGGTGATTGAGGTATGCCACAGCTGTGGCATTGTCTGATTGGATCCTGACAGGGGCCCCCCGTAGCTTGGAAGTCCATGCTTCCAGGGCCAGACGTGCCGCCCGAATCTCCAGCAGGTTGATGGGCAAGGCCTTTTCGGTATCTGACCATTTTCCCTGGAGTGACCAATACTCCAGTATCGCCCCCCAGCCTAGAAGACTTGCATCTATAGTTACCACTCTCCAAGAGATTGGAATGAACGACTTTCCCTTTTGTAGATTTTGGGGTAGCAACCACCAATACAGACTGCTGCGCACCGACGGCGTCAGGGACATAGGGAAGTCTAGGGCCTGAACTTTTTTGTTCCAGGCAGTTAGGATAGCGTTCTGCAATTTCCTTGAATGGAATTGGGCGTAGGGAACTGCTTCGAATGAGGCTACCATCCTTCCCAGCAACCGCATGCAAAGACGAATGGATGGCTGTCTTTTTGCACAGACTTCTAGGATTAGCTCCCTTAAGGAAGAGATCTTTGCCTGAGGCAGAAGAATCTTTGGTCTGTGTCTAGGAGTAATCCCAAATATTCCAGTCTTTTTACTGGTTGTAAGGCTGATTTGTCCAGGTTTAGGACCCAGCCCCGGGATTCCAGGTATTCTACCGTGTTTCGTACAGCAGCCTTTAGGTTGGGTTCCCGAGTGATCTATTATTAAAAGATCGTCTAAGTAGGCCATTATTGATATCCCTCGAGTTCTTAAGTCGGCCACAGAGGGGCCAAGATCTTTGTGAACACGCGCAGGGCCGTGGCCAGCCCGAAGGGTAGGGCCACGAACTGAAAATGGCGTTGTTCTACTGCAAAGCGAAGAAGCTTTTGATGCCCAGGGAAAATAGGAACGTGTAAATAAGCGTCCCTGATATCGATGGACGCCAACCATTCTCCCCTTTGTAGGGTGGAGGCTACTGATCGAATTGATTCCATACGGAATGACCTGACAATTAGGAACTTGTTTAGACCCTTGAGATCTAGTATGGGTCTTACATCTCCGTTGGGTTTCGGAATTGTAAAGAGGTTTGAGTAAAATCCCAACTCCTGTTCTTCCACCGGAACCTCCACAATTATCCCTTGGGATAATAGTCGGTCTAACGCCAAAAGGAGAGATCTTCTCTTTAGCGGGTCTCTTGAGACGTTTGATGTTAAAAATCGAGGGGGAGGAAATTACTGTAACTCCAACTTGTATCCTAAGGACACCGTGGAGAGAGCCCATCTGTCCCGGATCGTCTCTCGCCAAGCCCCTGAGAACCACTGAAGCCTTCCCCCCACTCGTTTAAGTGGGGGCGACCCTTCATAGTGCCGACTTGGGGGTTGGTTTAGTACCCCTTCGGTTCCAGGGTTTTTTATTACCCTGAGCCTGCCCGTGAGTTTGCCCTCCAGGATTTGATCGGGGAGGCCGTCGGAACTGATTAGAGGCTGAAGTTCCTGGGACTGGAGAGGTAGGTCGTCTGAAGGAAGGACCCTTGAACTTTCTCTTAACAGGTAAAAGGGTACTCTTCCCACTGGAGATTTTCTGGATGTACTTATCCAAGTCTTCGCCAAATAACCGCTCCCCATGGAATGGAAATCCAGCCAGGAGCTTTTTACAAGGCGTCTTGGCTGACCAGTTTTTTAGCCATAGCAGTCTACGCATGTGTACCAACGATAGCGTAAGGCCTGATGAATTGAATCTTTAATGGCATCAACCGCAAAACACAACGCCCTAGGCAGGTCCGCTAGATCATGAGCCTGCTGGGCTGTTAAGTCCTTTAAAACCAGTTTCATCTGGTCCTTTAAAGCTTGACAGACGCCAATGGCTGCTACTGCAGGCTGAGTTACAGCACCGGCTGTAGAAAAATAATAAGGTTTCCAACTTTTTATCTGTTGGGTCCGTAAACATCTGTACATTGTCCACTGGACATGTCAGGGATTTGCTCACTGACGAGATGGCAGCGTCCACTATAGGGAGGCTCCATCTTTTTGTGAACTTTTCCTCCATAGGATACACCACCGCAAACCTCTTAGGAGGAAGGAAAAGTTTATCAGGATGTTCCCAATCTTGAGAAGAGTCCCTCTAATAATGGATGTACCAGAAAGGACCCATTAGGCTTTCAAAGACCCCAATGAAGAACCAGAAAAGCTGCTGGTTCAGAAAAAGGCAGCTTAAAAGCTGACCGAACCATGTCTGTTAGCGACTGAACTAACAATTTTTCAGTTTGTGAGGCTGAAAACAGTTCTTCTAATGTGGACTCTTCTGAGGCAGAATCATCCTCAGCCTGATCTTCTACAGGCACCTCAATCTCATTGAGGGATAATTGCTCTGCTGTTAGGTCTTCTAACGGGGGAGACGGAGATCTGGCGCGCTTTTTTCCCGGCAGGGATGAAGCAATTAATGCTGCCAATCTGTGCTCTAATCCTCCCAGAGCTGAGGTAAAAGCCTCTTCTGTCACATATACAGGAGCAGGTGAGCTGAGGACAGCCGCAGCATCTAACACCCCTGATGTCTCCCTTCGGGTAGCTACCTCTGATTCATCAGGGGAGGATGGAACAGCGGGAGCATGTCCTAGATCCTCAGAGCCCGATGGTAAACCCTTTTGCTTCTTGGGATTCTTATTCCCAGAGCCTTTGGTAGGCATAGTCCCAAGCTCAAGCCGAGAAACTCACAGCCCAAAAAGGCACCCACTACTAACTATAGTCTAGCGTACAAGCTTGCTATATGAGTTAGTTAGGTGTCTAAACTAATGTGCCTTGGAGATGCCTGTATCACCGCCTGTAGTATGCCAAATATCATGATATTTAAACGTCACCACTTTCCTAGCTCCTGTGTCCTCATAGCTGTGTGTCTTCACAGAGACTGTCCTTTTGAGGTAGAGGACGGCCGCACATGCGCAGGAGCGCGCCAGGAAAGACGGAGCGTCATTACGCTAAGCCCCGCCCCCCTACGTGACTCGTTCCCTATATCTGAACTTCGCGCGTGCGCCGCAACGCTTCCCCATGGAGGGGTGGGAGAGGGGAGGGAGGCTGAGGACTGCTCCAAGCCTCTGGCTGAGCGGTGTAATATAGGGGGACCGCAGCGCAGCTCATCCTGCGATCCAGGCCCCCCCCAGGTATGTGGCAACATTCTCAGATGGATCCTTGGAGCTGTACTTTAGAAAAACAAAGCAGCTCCTCCATCTGTCCAGGTATTACACTTGTAAAAAAGGTATATCCCGGTTTTTAGACATCTCATAAGGTATCACACTCTAGTGGTCAGACAGGGGTACTACTATAATGTCCAGCAGATAAAAACCATACGAAATCATTTCAGGTTTTACAAGAACTTAGGCATCAGTATACAGCGGGAAATAATACCATATAGGTAAATTACAGGCAAAAAAACACATTAGTTTGAGGGTTCCCTGCTGAACCAAGTCCATCAGAGACCCTCACTTACCTGTCCCCGCCGCAGGACCCTGTTCGGAACAGAAAGCCCAAACTTCGCCCCTCTTGGCGGGCCATGTCATCTGACCTTCAGGGACCGGGGTCCTACTGAAAGGAACACCACTCCCCTGGACCTGTATAGCACCCTGCCAGAAAACACTTGGTATTGGGTCTGACCAGAGTACTGTATCCCAGGGTCCAGCCCTCCTAAAAGAGGCATTACAGGCCAAACCTCGTTCTTCTTCACCGAGGCACGGGTACCGTCCATTTTGGCTATGAAGCACTTTGGACGGATCCGGAATAGCTTGCCTTAGGCCCAAAAGAACCATATGCAGAGCTAACTTGAATACATGCTTAACCACTTAACGACCGCCCACTGTAAAAATACGTCGGCAGAATGGCACCGACAGGCACAATCACGTACATATACGTGATTGCCTTTGTATAGTTGGGGGGTCCGATCGATCGGACCCCCTTCTTTACAGTGAGCGGCCGTTATTCGTTTGGGAGCGATCAGGGATGAGGGGACAGCCGTTCAATTCCGGCCACCCCCTCTCGATCGCTCCCAGCGAATCGAATCCTTCCCCGGCCTGTGTAATGTTTACACAGGCAGAGGAAGTGATGTCATCTCTCCTGCGGCGCTCACATATACCGAGCGCCGTACAGGAGAAGATGCAGGTTAGTGCAGAAAACACTACATTGACACCAGGACACATAGGCACATAAATCGCCCCCACAGGCCCCCCCCAGATCACCCCCCAGCCCCCAGTCACAGTGTCACTGATTGCAGTGACCATTTATTTACTGATCACTGCAATCAGTGACATTTGTGACTGTAAAAGTGTCACTAAAGTTAGTTTTAGGTCCAGTGTAGCCCCCTAACCCCCCCTAATAAAGGTTTAACCCCCTGATCGCCCCCCAGATAACCCTTTCACCCCCTAGCACCGCCGTCGCTAAGCGATCATTTTTCTGATCGCTGTCTTAGCGTTGGTGATGCCGATCGGTAGCCAGTTATTTTTTTTTAGGTTCGCCGCAGGTTTTTATAGCGTCGGGTACCTCCATATATTACCTAATAAAGGTTTAACCCCCTTGATCGCCCCCTAGATAACCCTTTCACCCCCTATCACCACTGTCGCTAAGCAATAATTTTTCTGATCGCTGTCTTAGCGTCGGTGATGCAGATCGGTAGCCAGTTATTTTTTTTAGGTTCGCCGCAGGTTTTTATAGCGTCAGGTACCCCCATATATTACCTAATAAAGGTTTAACCCCCTTGATCGCCCCCCAGCTAACCCTTTCACCCCCTATCACCACTGTCGCTAAGCGATCGTTTTTCTGATCGTTGTCTTAGCGTTGGTGATGCTGATCGGTAGCCAGTAATTT
Organism: Rana muscosa; assembly: GCA_029206835.1. Classification (NCBI taxonomy): domain Eukaryota; kingdom Metazoa; phylum Chordata; class Amphibia; order Anura; family Ranidae; genus Rana; species Rana muscosa. The sequence continues at coordinate 73,594,843 of CM055126.1, forward strand.
TTTTGGGGTTCGCCGCAGGTTTTTATAGCGTCGGGTACCCCCATATATTACCTAATAAAGGTTTAACCCCCTTGATCGCCCCCCAGGTAACCCTTTCACCCCCTATCACCACTGTCGCTAAGTGATAGTTTTTCTGATCGCTGTCTTAGTGTCGGTGATGCCGATCGGTAGCCAGTAATTTTTTTTAGGTTCGCCGCAGGTTTTTATAGCGTCAGGTACCCCCATATATTATCTAATAAAAGTTTTAACCCCCTAATTGCCCCTAGTTAACCCTTTCACCAGTAATCACCATATAAGTGTTACGGGTGACGCTGGTTAGTTTGTTTGCTTTTTATAGTGTCAGGGCACCCGCCGTATATAACCCAATAAAGGTTTAACCCCCTGATCGCCCGGCAGATGATATCAATTAGGTTTTAGCGTCAGAGAGGGTCTGCGTCACACCCCAGGCAGCGTCAGGTTAGTGCCAGTAACGCTAACACCCACGCGTGAAGCATACACCCCCTTAGTGGTATAGTATCTGAACAGATCAATATCTGATGAGATCTATACTAGCGTCCCCAGCAGTTTAGGGTTCCCAAAAACGCAGTGTTAGCGGGATCAGCCCAGATACCTGCTAGCACCTGCGTTTTGCCCCTCCGTCCAGCCCAGGCCACCCAAGTGCAGTATCGATCGATCACTGTCACTTGCAAAACACAACACACATAACTGCAGCGTTCGCAGAGACAGGCCTGATCCTTGCGACTCCAGTGCTGTAGGAGGTGATTTCACCACCACAGTTAAAAAAAAAAAGCATATATATCCAAGCATTGGGGCAGCAGGGGCGGAGGAGCGGAGGAGCAATTTTGCTCCTAATGCCGCGTACATACGGTCGAAATTCCGACGGAGGCTTGCCCGTGGAAAAGTCTGACCATGTGTACGCGGCATAACTTTTGCGGGAAGATGCCCCCATGCTTCGGCATATATAAATGGTGCATGTATGCCCATCATTAGAAGTGGGTGGATGAAGGGCGGTATTCTAATGGTGGGCATACCCACCGATCAATCTTTTTTTTTCGTTCAGCCAACAGGCTGCATGAAAAAAAAGATTACAATACATGTCCAACAAGGACCAGCAACGTACTGGTATGTTGCTGGACTTTGAATGTTTATACCAGAATGATGCCTGCGGGTTTAGGTATCATCTTGGTATCATTCTTTTCAGCCAGCGGCCGGCTTTCATGTAAAAGCAATACTAGTGGCTAATTAGCCTCTGGACTGCTTTTACAAGCAGTGGGAGGGAATGTCCCCCCCCCGGATATAAAAAGCGCCATTGGGAAATTGGGAAAGCATTTTATCACACCGATCTTGGTGTGGGTCAGATGCTTTGAGGGCAGAGGAAAGATCTAGGGTCCAATAGACCCCAGTTTTGGGGCCTGCTCTTGCCCAATGGCGAACGCAAGCGTCGGTCTGGCGTCATATGTAAACAGCAATTGCACCATGCATGTGAGGTATCACCGCGAAGGTCAGATCGAGGGCAGTAATTTTAGCAGTAGACCTCCTCTGTAAATCTAATGGTGTAACCTGTAAAGGCTTTTAAAAATGTATGTAGTTTGTCGCCAATGCGCGTTTGTGCGAAATTTTAAAGCTTGTCGAGTTTGGTATCTATGTACTCGGCCTAAGATCATCTTTTTTTATTTCATCAAACATTTGGGCAATATAGTGTGTTTTAGTGCATTAAAATTAAAAAAAGTGTATTTTTTCCCCAAAAAATGCGTTTGAAAAATCGCTGCGCAAATACTGTGTAGAAAAAAAAAATGCAACACCCACCATTTTAATCTGTAGGGCCTTTGCTTTAAAAATATATATAATGTTTGGGGGTTCAACATAATTTTCTTGCAAAAAAAAAAAATGTTTTCATGTAAACAAAAAGTGTCAAAAAGGGCTTTGTCTTCAAGTGGTTAGAAGAGTGGATGATGTGTGACATAAGCTTCCTAATGTTGTGCATAAAATGCCAGGAAAGTTAAAAAAAAAAAACAAATAACCCCATTTTGGAAAGTAGACACCCCAAGCTATATACTGAGAGGCATGCCGAGTCCATGGAATATTTCATATGTTGACACAAGTTGCGGAAAAAGAATTTTTTTTTTTTTTGCACAAAGTTGTCACTAAATGATATATTGTTCAAACATGTCATGGGCATATGTGGAATTACACCCCAAAATACATTCTGTTGCTTCTCCTGAGTACGGGGATACCACATGTGTGAGACTTTTTGGGAGCCTAGCCGCGTACGGGACCCCAAAACCAAGCACCGCCTTCAGGCTTTCTAAGGGTGTAAATTTTTGATTTCACTTCTCACTGCCTATCACAGTTTCGGAGGCCATGGAATGCCCAGATGGCACAACCCCCCCCCCCCCCCCAAATGAATAAATATTTTCTTTCTTCATTTTCAAAAACAAATGAGAGCTGTAAAATACTCACCATGCCTCTCAGCAAATAGCTTGGGGTGTCTACTTTCCAAAATGGGATCATTTGGGGGGTTTTGTGCTATTTTGGCATTTTATGGCCTTCGAAACTGTGATAGGTAGTGAGGAGTGAAATCAAAAATTTGCGCCCTTAGAAATCCTGAAGGCGGTGCTTGGTTTTCGGGGGCCCGTACGCGGCTAGGCTCCCAAAAAGTCCCACACATGTGGTATCCCCGTACTCAGGAGAAGCAGCAAAATGTATTTTGGGGTGCAATTCCACATATAACCATGGCATGTGTGAGCAATATATCATTTAGTGACAACTTTTTGTAATTTTTTATTTTTTTTTAGTCATTATTCAATCACTTGAGACAAAAAAAAATATTCAATGGGCTCAACATGCCTCTCAGCAATTTCCTTGGGGTGTCTTCTTTCCAAAATGGGGTCATTTGGGGGGTTTTGTACTGCCCTGCCATTTTAGCACCTCAAGAAATGAGATAGGCAGTCATAAATTAAAAGCTGTGTAAATTCCAGAAAATGTACCCTAGTTTGTAGACGCTATAACTTTTGCGCAAACCAATAAATATACGCTTATTGACATTTTTTTTACTAAAGACATGTGGCTGAATACATTTTGGCCTAAATGTATGACTAAAATTTAGTTTATTCGATTTTTCTTATAACACAAAGTAGAAAATATAATTTTTTTTCAAAATTTTCGGTCTTTTTCCGTTTATATCGCAAAAAATAAAAATCGCAGAGGCAATCAAATACCATTAAAAGAAAGCTCTATTTGTGGGAAGAAAAGGACGCAAATTTCGTTTCAGTACAACATTGCATGTCCGCACAATTTACAGTTAAAGCAGCGCAGTGCAAAATTCTGAAAACAGCTCTGGTCCTTTAGCTACAAAATGGCCCGGGGCTTAAGTGGTTAACCGTGACCAACACCTTAGACACTGACAAAAAACTGAGGTGCTCCCGGTATGGGAGGGGTTATATAGGGAGGGGACTTCCTGTCTTGGGTGTGCCAGTGTCCATCACCTGAAGGTAATCTCTATAACCCACATAGTAATTGCTATGTCGCTCTGTGTCCTGTGATGTACGATAAAGAAATTATTGAGCGGGTGGCCAGGATCAATGTGAAATCTTTCCGCTGGTGAGAGAAACGTTGTTCAGGACAAATGATGCAGTGGAAGGGAGATAATTGTTAGTAGTAGAGGTGAGATTGGACTTATTTGCGCTTGCAGCTAGACATGATCCTATGTGCATATGAAAATAAAGAAAAGACACGTTACCTGCTGGCAGAGAGCAAAAAGAGACCACTACGTCTCCAGTCAGTGAGGCACCCAGAAAGCAGGAAAGGCAGAGGGTGCCTGGTAGCTGTATGTCATAGTCTCTTTGGTCTAGGTAGCAGAGCTGGAACAGGTTCTCTTTCCAAAAATAGGTAAGGCGCTCAGCCAGTTTAAACTTTTCTCTTCCTTCGCAAACTTGAAGATGAAAGGGGTGAACCCATTAGCAAGTAGTGTCGATTAATGGATCCATGTGAAAAGAGGTTTCAGTATCCTTCTCATGTTCAGCATCCAGCAGGAAAGGTCTGCAATGATCGCAATGTTGGCGCCACCAAAGTTAAAAGGAACTTGTACCCAGGCTTTACGCATGATGGAGTCGTTGACGGTACGAAAAAGTTCACTCTGCAGATCCCATCTTTAGGATTGTTGGGATCAGGGATTTAAATTTGAGAGAACTCTTTATTCGATCAAGTGCAATCTCTAGCAGGGTGTTCAATGTTGGCCTTAGATCTTCAACCTGTGTGGTCTCAGAAATGCCTCTGATTTTAATACCGTTTCTCCTGTTAGGATTTTCAAATTTATCATGCAAAAGCTGGAGGCATGCTGATGATTTTTGGAAGCCTGACCTTATCCCAGTTGAGAGATTTTTGCATATACAGAAATGTCACCCTGTTTTCAAAGACTGAACTCACTGCTCTAGCTGAGAAACTGACTGCTTTACCTCAGCAAGGTCTTGCTTCAGTGTCGTGATATGGTTAATTACCTCTTTTAGGCTCCACTTTGTGGGCAGAGCATCCAGCAGGTTCTTCATCTCAGTGATGGAAAGTAGCACAGCCACAAATGGTTCCTAAGGCTGAGACTGCGTCTCCTGCTCTGGCAGCGAAAAACGGTGGAGATAATGTCGCTCAGGAGCATTCTCAACCAGCTCTCCAGTAAGCAAAGAACAGGTAGGAGGTTGGGAGTCATAACTTTGTGCCTGCAGGAGAGATGTCTCATGCACTGACATTTTGCCAAGACTACGAAATGGCATCACCGCAGGTTTCCTGCCACTGTTTGTGGGTTTTGCCTGTCCACAATGTCAGGGCACCTAAAGCTTTCCCCTGGGAATCTAGTAAACAGCGAGTAAACCTGGATACTAGGGCAGCCTAGGTGTGTTGGTGCAGAGCTCAGTGTCTTTATGCCAATATTGCTCAAGTCACATTTTTCATGTTTGAGAACTTACACTTTAAAGCTCAACATTACATAGTTACATAGTTAGTCGGGTCTAAAAAAAAGTCCATCTAGTTCAACCAATAAAAGGGAGGGAAAAAAAAAAAAAATCAAACAATCCCTTATACACAATCCTATACCCACAGTACATCCAGAGGAAGGCAAAAAAAAACAGAAAAGCATGATCCAATTTGCACCAGCAGGGGAAAGAATCCTTCCTGATCCTCTGAGATTAAGACATTCTTTCTGATAAATCTGCCACTGTAAAGCAGGGAACCAAAATTTTTCCAATTTGTAAATAGTATTAATTAAAAGTCTTCACTTTTCACCTGGCATGAGTTAAAATGTATTATGCCACATACACACGATCGTTTTTAATGTAATTTTCAAAAACATCGTTTTTCTCGACGTGATTTTTCTATTTTCCTCTCAAGCCTGTCTTGCATACACACGTTCATTAGAAAAAATGCTTGAGCAAAGCGCAGTGACGTACAACACGTACGACGGCACTATAAAGGGGAAGTTCCGTTTGAATGGCGCCACCCTTCATGTTAGTAAAGTTTGTTGAGCGACGATTCGCGCTTTTCAGCATCATGCTTTTCAGTCCGTTACAGCGTGACGAATGTGCTATCTCCATTACGAACGCTAGTTTTACCAGAACGAGCGCTCCCGTCTCATACTTGATTCTGAGCATGCGCGTTTTTTTTTCCCCCCGTAAAAGCATACACACTACAGTTTTTCACGACGGGAAAAAAAACGACATGAAAAACAACGTGAAAAAATAGAGCAGGTTCTAAATTTTTTTAGGCCGATTTTCACATCGTTAAAAATGCTCTAGAGCCTACACACGATCGAGTTGCTATGTAAATATTCAATTTAAAATTATGAATTGCTTTACATGCCATCCAGATACAGAAAAAAAGGATTGAATACAAAATAAATAGCTCAAGGTCAATCACTTCTAAATTTATATACTGTCTAGTTCATCAGTAAAAGGGTACCCAGAGGGTAATCAGTCTCATCCAAACAAGGCCTTTCATGGCTTGAAGGGAAAAATGCAGATCAATTCTGGTTGGTAGCACATACGTGCTAGGACAGCTTTGTTTTTCTGAGTACCCTATATGCTACAACAGATGATGGAGAAAACAGACAGGACAGAATCTACAGTCACAAGAGAAAATAAGCCAGTTATATAGCAATCCAATAAAATATATTTAATACTCAATGGTAAATTTACTGTAAAATTTACTGTAGATTCTCTCTGTTAAGTGGACATGGTAACATGAATAATCTGTAAAATTGTAATTCTACTAACCATATAAATGCTGTATTTTCAAAAATTCATAGCAATGCATCCTAGATATGTCTATACTTTAAAGAAAATTTTATTATGCACGAATTGGTCTGAAACCATCAACATGCAATAGCCGAAGATTGCTGGATCTTGCTGCTGCAGTCCAGTGGTTTCTGTGTGCTCTTTCACAGCAACTAAGCTTATATACTGTGATAAAAAACAATACTCAGGAATAGACACTGTAAAATGTCCACATACAGTCAGGTCCATAAATATTGGGACATCGACGCAATTCTAATCATTTTGGCTCTATACACCACCACAATGAATTTGAAATTAAATGAACAAGATGTGCTTTAACTGCAGACTTTTAGCTTTAATTTGAGGGTATTTACATTCAAATCAGGTGAACGGTGTAGGAATTACAACAGTTTGTATAAGTGCCTCCCACTTTTTAGGGACCAAAAGTAATGGAACAGATTAACAATCATAAATCAAACTTTCACTGTTTAATACTTGGTTGCAAATCCTTTGCAGTCAATTACAGTCTAAAGTCTAGAACGCATAGACATCACCAGACGCTGGGATTCATCCCTGGTGATGCTCTGCCAGGCCTCTACTGTAACTGTCTTCAGTTCCTGCTTGTTCTTGGGGCATTTTCCCTTCAGTTTAGATGTTGTTTGGCAAACTCTAATCTGGCCTTCCTGTTTTTGAGGATTACCAATGGTTTACATCTTGTGGTGAACCCTCTGTATTCACTCTGGTGAAGTCTTCTCTTGATTGTTCACTTTGACACACATACACCTACCTCCTGGAGAGTGTTCTTGATCTGGCCAACTGTTGTGAAGGGTGTTTTCTTCACCAGGGAAAGAATTCTTCTGTCATCCACCACAGTTGTTTTCCGTGGTCTTCCGGGTCTTTTGGTGTTGCTGAGCTCACCGATGCGTTCTTTCTATTTAAGGATGTTCCAAACAGTTGATTTGGCCACACCTAATGTTTTTGCTATCTCTCTGATGGGTTTGTTTTGTTTTTTCAGCCTAATGATGGCTTGCTTCACTGATAGTGACAGCTCTTTGGATCTCATATTGAGAGTTGACAGCAACAGATTCCAAATGCAAATAGCACACTTGAAATGAACTCTGGACCTTTTATCTGTTCCTTGTAAATGGGATAATGAGGGAATAACACACACCTGGCCATGGAACAGCTGAGCAGCCAATTGTCCCATTACTTTTGGTCCCTTAAAAAGTGGTAGGCACATATACAAACTGTTGTAGTTCCTACACCGTTCACCTGATTTGGATGTAAATACCCTCAAATTAAAGCTGAAAGTCTGCATTTAAAGGACATCTTGTTTGTTTCATTTCAAATCCATTGTGGTGGTGTATAGAGCCAAAAATAATATAATTGTGTAGATGTCCCAATATTTATGGACCTGACTGTAAATATTGTAGCGGCGCTCTTGTCAAACCACACTGACAAGCTTCCTTATGTAATTCATGCAGTTCATAAAGGAAAAAACAGAGATAGGTGCGTGAAAAGTTCAAATTCTATCTTTGTGCAGTGATTGGATGCTTCAAGGCAGACACCATTCACCCAGCGGTACACAGACAAACTCAGACAACGTCTGTGGGGCAGAGCAAAGAGAGCTCCCTGGATCCCTCATTACACGTGGTCTAAAGTTGGTGGAAGGTGAATTAAAGAGGAGGTGGATCTATCTTATATGAGAGGCGTTTTTACACTTATCGTTGTGGTAAGTGCATCCCCAAAGGGGTTCTTTGTTCCACGTGGTGTACCGCTGGGTGAATGGTGTCTGCCTTGAAGCGTCCAATCACTGCACAAGGATATAATTCAAACTTTTCACACACCTATCTCTGTTTTTTCCTTTATGAACTACATGAACTGCATGAATTACATAAGGAAGCTTGTCAGTGTGCTTTGACAAGAGCGCCGCTACAATATTTATGTGGACATTTTTAGTTATTCCTGAGTATTGTTTTTTATTGCAGATTGTTTTTTTAAGTGGCTGCTATTTTTATGATTTTATAATAAGTATTATATCTCATACTATTACACATCATATTGCATAGAATACCTTGACTGAAAATTCCTAAGTGCTGAGCGGTGCTAACATAGGAGGGCCAGTTTTAAGCATCTTTGACAGTAAGCTTATATACTAATACAAAGAAAAGAAATGTACAGGTGCTGTTTACAACCCCCAGATTTCAGCTGTCAGCTTCTAATAACTGGTTATTTAATTTTCTTTTCTGCAATTTGTATAAAAAAACTTCGAAAATTTTAGTGTTTTTGGGGAGTTGGCATTTATACAGAGAAGGAGTAGAGGCTTCACTTTCAACATTCAGACGAAACAAAACTTGTATTAGGCTTTAGCCAGCAGTTTGCACAAATGGTAAATAATGCTGCTAGACTTGCTGAAAATATAAATACAGTATGTTCTTGAAATAAAATGTGAAAATGGTTTATACTGGCCATTATGAGGTAAGCATTATACCTGTGATCATCTGAAACTACAAACCTTCAAAATACAGCTAAAGAAAGGAATATGTGTGAAGTTAAAACACAAAACAATCATCCAGCCCTAGTGGTAGGCATTAAAACTTTCTAGAATAGGCCATACACTGCTATTGTTAGGATGTAATTAAACAGAAGCATGGTTGGCAATTCACAACACACTGGCACACAAGAGCTATGATGGCTAATAAGAAAAAAGTATAGCAAGTATTATTAAGTGTATTCTGAGCAAACACAAACTCGCAAATGTGAGGAAATCCTGGAACCAGAGTACGTTTGTTTCTCTTTTGGATTATAATAGTTAATGAATGACATGTGCAAGAGCAAACTAGAAGAGTGATAAAGGCATTTCATATAACAAATTACTTAATAAATTATGTACTGTAACTTAAAAAAGCGATTCACTGGGAATTCAATTTTAATACACATTAATTTAGTGCTTGCTCAAAAGTTTGCAAGTTTACAGTCCATACATACAGGCACACTATAACACAAAAATAATCTCTTATTAGGCTGGTTATTTACACATAAAATAAACAGAACCTTAGTATAAATTAGAGGCTACTTACTTTTGGTGTTGGGCAGGATGCAGTGGAAAGTCTTGACGTAGCCTGCGCTCGTGGTGATTCAGAGGGTGTGGTGCTGAGCGATGCAGTGTCTCGTGGAAGAACTTGCACTCCACGAGAGATGATGGAATCTGGAATCTATATTTTTAAAATAGATATTTTTAGACTTTGACATTATAGACTGATAACAAAATATTGCAGCGCTCTTTTGGTGTAATGAGTATTAAAACATTTCTGTACAATCTTTTATGAAATTAAAGGGTTAGTTCACCAGTTACAAAAAACTGCCGATGCAAGTAAAGGGGATTTTGTAGATAAAAGCAAACTGCAGCTCTGACTGAAGTTGAAAAATGCCCTTGCTATAGCAGTTGAAGGTCATTTACGTGCCTCATGAAGCCTGACTAGAATATTCCCAGGACATTGATAGGACGTTGATAAGTGAGGCCTAGTCGTTACTACTCACTTCCACATTACAGGAGTGGGGTTTTTCTCTGATTCAAACCCCCTCACATGCAATCTCTCTCCCTGATGCAGTAGCTCTGAGCTCAGCATCGGAGAGCTCACTACTCTGATGCAGGAGGTGACCTTAAAACGACTAGCCCTCGTTTAGCAACATCCTAGCAATTATCTTAATGCTTAGTAATAAATTATAATTTAAACATTTGTACAAGTGTGTGCTATGCGGTGATGAGCATTTTTAATGGCAGCCCACTTTTAATAAAAAAAAAAAAACGAAAATAAAATTTCACAACACTCTAGTTGCCTATGCATGGGAGTTTCAACAGCAAAAACAATCAACAGAAATAAAGCAAAGCCAAGCCAAGCCACCTGGCTCTTTTGTCAGCAGCACCACCACTCCTAACACGTTTAGCTCAGAAGCAACTCTGTGTCTCACTCAAGCCTCGTACACACAACCTGTTTTCTCGGCAAGAAACCTGCTGGCAGATTTTTTTGCAGAGAAAACCGTTCGCATGTATAGTAAAACTGCCGGAAATCTCGACAAGAAAAATAGAGAACCTGCTCTCTATTTTCTTGTCAGGATTCTCATTTTTCTCGTCGGCCTGTTTCCCGACGAGAAAACCGGTCGTGTGTATGCTTTTCCGAGTCTTAAAAAACCGCGCATGCTCAGAATCAAGTATGAGACGGGAGCGCTCCTTCTGGTAAAACTAGCGTTCGTAATGGAGATGGCAAATTCGTCATGCTGTAACGGACTGAAAAGCACGAGGCTGAAAAGTGCGAATCGTCTCTCACCAAACGTTTTACTAACAGGCGATAACACGAGATCAGCAAAAGCAGCCCAAGGGGTGGCACCATTGGAATCGAACTTCCCCTTTATACTGCCGTCGTACATGTTGAACGTCACCGTGCTTTACAACGACAAGATCTTTGATTGACAGTGTGTATGCAAGGAAAGCTTGGCAAGAATCTCGTCGAGAAAACCAACATTTTTTTACGACGGGATTCTCGTTCGTGTGTACAAGGCTTCAGCCTTTGTTACAACATGTCTAAACCGCTGGCAACAAAAGTGAGTACACCCCTAAGTAAAAGTTTCCAAATTGGGCCCAATTAGCCATTTTCCCTCCCCGGTGTCATATGACTCGTTAGTTTTACACGGTTTCAGGTGTGTATGAGGAGCAGGTGTGTTAAATTTGGTGTCATCGCTCTCACTCTCTCATACTGGTCACTGGAAGTTCAACATCTCTCGGAGTATCTGCAAAAAAAAAATGTTGGTCTACATAAAAATGGCCTAGGCTAGATTGTCAAGACCCTGAAACTGAGCTGCAGCACGGTAGCCAAGACTATACAGTGGTTTAACAGGACAGGTTCCACTCAGAACAGGCCTCGCCATGGTCGACCAAAGAAGTTGAGTGCACGTCCTTAGCGTCATATCCAAAGGTTGTCTTTGGGAAATGGAAGTATAAGTGCTGTCAGCATTGCTGCTGAGGTTGAAGGGGTGGGGGGTCAGCCTGTCAGTGCTCAAACCATACGCCACACACTGCATCAAATTGGTATGCATGGCTGTCGTCCCAGAAGGAAGCCTCTTCTAAAGATGATGCACAAGAAAGCCCACAAACAGTATGCTGAAGACAAGCTGACTACGGACATGGATTACTGGAACCATGCCCTGTGGTCTGATGAGACCAAGATAAACCTATTTGGTTCAGATGGTGTCAAGCGGGTGTGGCGGCAACTAGGTGAGGAGTACAAAGACAAGTGTGTCTTGGCTACAGTCATGCTTGTGGTGGGAGTGTCATGGTCTGGGGCTGCATGAGTGTTGCCAGCACTGGGGAGCTACAGTTTATTGAGGGAACCATGAATGCCAACATGTACTGTGACATACTGAAGCAGAGCATGATCCACTCCCTTCGGAGACTGGTCGCAGGGCAGTATTCCAACATGATAACGACCCCAAACACACCTCCAAGACGACCACTGCCTTGCTAAAGAAACTGAGGTTAAAGGTGATGGACGCAAGGTCTCTAACATCCACCAGCCCATGGATGTCATCATGGAGGAGTGGAAGAGGACTCCAGTGGCAACCTGTGAAGCACGGGTGAACTCCATGACCAAGAGGGTTAAGGCAGTGCTGGAAAATAATGATGGCCACACCAAATATTGAGAAAAATGTGTATATCCAGGGCGCTCCAAGCATTTGAATCCTGACAGATAAAGTCTGTTTAGGAGAGGGTAGCAAATCTTCACACACTTTAGGCAGCACTCTGGGAGACAATCAATCTCTAATGGAAACAGAAAAACAAACAAGGTGCCTCTAAGTGTAGAAGTATAAAACTTTTAATATCCCCTAAAAGGGTTAAAAACACTTAAAAGATAGTGGATAAAACAGGCATGTAGCAAATAAGTGCGTCCAGGAGATGTTCCAGTGGCAGGGCAGTCCCAGTCTGTGATGGTAAAGCTTATAGGGAAGTCCACGAGATAACAGCTAATTGTGCTGTCAATGTTCAGAGGACACAGTAACGCTGGAGACTGGGGATGACGTCAGAGGAAGCGAGACAGAAACCAGCATGGAACACAAACAAGAAGTGGACAGGAAGTGTGTCATAGAGGCGGGACGCGTTTTGGAACAGGTCATTGGTTCCTTCTTCAGTCAGTGATGATGGTTCTATAAGGGCTAGATTTCTTATAGTCTATGTGTTGTAATGGGGGCGGGACTTGTGGACATCAATCAAATAAAAAGCAACACAGTGTTTTAGCAGCAGAACGCTGCCAAATTACTATACACTGTTTACACACACAAAAATAAAAATAAGAATAAAAATAACAATAGAAGGAGGACCATGTATGACATAAATATTTAAACATACAACATAATCTATTTTTGACGATATTAAAATCCATATAAATTAATGTTAAAACAGGGGAATTATTATCAGGGAGAATAAGGATATGCATACATCAAAAACACATGAAAAAAGCATAATACACCAGACATAAAGGGAGTTAAAAATGGGGAATTGTTATCAGGGAGATAAGAATATGTATACACATATGTGTGCATACATTAAAAAAAACGCATGAAAAACGCATAGTACACCAGACATAGAGGAGGATGAACATTATAGAGGATTGCTTTATACACTGGCACTAATTTCAAAATCCTCCAAGGGCCAAGACACTTAAAGAAAAAATCAAAAACAGGAGAATTATCATCATCAGGGGGAATAAGGATATGCATACACATATGAATGCATACATAAAAACGCAGAGTGCATCAGACATGGAGGGAGTTAAAAATAGGGGAATTATTATCAAAGGGAATAAGGATATGCATACATAAAAAACACATGAAAAATGCATAGTACACCAGACATAAAGGAGGATGAACAATATAGAGGATTGCTTTATACAATGGCACTAATTTCAAAATCCTCATTTAAACCTCCCGGGGTCAAAACACCCTGCCACTGGAACATCTTCTGGACGCACTTGCCTGCTACATGCCTGTTTCATCCACTATCTTGTAAGTGTTTTTAACAGTTTTAGGGGATATTATAAGTTTTATACTTCTGCACTTAGAGGCACCTTGTTTGTTTTTTTGTTTACACAAAATATTGACACTTGGTCCCAATTTGGACATTTTCACTTAGGGGTATACTCACTTTTGTTGCCAGACGTTTAGACATTAATGGCTTTGTGTTAAGTTATTTTGAGGGGACAGAAAATATTTCACTGTTATACAAGCTGTACACTCACTACTTTACATTGTAGCAGTGTCATTTCTTCAGTGTTGTCACATGAAAAGATATAATAAAATATTTACAAAAATGTGAGGGGTGTACTCACTTTGTGAGATACTGTATATATATATCTACACATACATATACACAGTGCTCAGCAAAAATGAGTACACCCCTTTTAAAAAATAGAATTTTTCTACTCACCGTAAAATCCGTTCCTCTGACGTCCATGGACTGACACAGCTGTCATACTGATTACGTATGGGTATATGTCCCTGCTTGCAGGAGAAGACCTAGGCAGAATGTTAGATGTTAAGACATTCTAGAACAAACCAGAGCTGAACAGCCCTACCCAGGGGGGCGGTCCCTCCGGACATTACCCTCCCACCTGCAGCTAGCAGACCTCAGTTCGTAACAAAGCAGTACAAACCTTAAAAGGATGGGTGGGTGCTGTGTCAGTCCATGGACGTCAGAGAAACAGATTTTACGGTGAGTACAAAAATCCTATTTTCTCTTATCGTCCATGGACTGACACAGCTGTCATACTGATTACGTGTGGGACGTCCCAAAGCAGTATAAGAAAAGGGTGGGAGCAAAAAGTAATGGAACAACCAAAACTTCACTCCAAACCAGCAGAGCTCCTCAACGGAGGAGTTGCAACATTAAACAGCGGCCTGCAACACCTTGCGGCCGAAGGAAGCATCCGAAGATGCAGCCACATTAACCTTATAGAATTTTTTAAAGGCATGAACGGACGACCTGGTCGCCGCCTTGCACACTTGTGCAACCGACGCTTGATGTCGGAAAGCCCAGGAAGCATCAATTGTCGTGTGGCATGCGCCGTAACCGGAAAGGGAGGGGCCACCCTCTTAATGGCATAGGCCTGTATAACAGTCTGTCTGATCCATCTAGAAAAAGTGGCAGACGACACCGCTCGGCCCTGTTCAGACCCGAGACAGACACAACTAGTGAGTCATATCACGTACCACATAAAATATGTGAAGCGCAAACCCTCTGGAATGCGATGTGTGAGGACACAAGGACGGGAGGACAATGTCCACATGTAGGTGGAAAACCGAGGCCACCTTATGCAAAAAGGAAGGTCGCAGACGCAACACTGCCTTATCCTTATGGATGACCAAATAGGGCGACTTGCAGGACAAGGCCGCCAATTCAGACACCCGTCTGACAGAAATAATGGCCACTAAGAAGGCCACCTCCTGAGACAAGGTCAAGAGGAGAAAATCTCTGATATTTTCAAAGTGAGGTTCCTGGAGAACCGAGAGCACCAAATTCAAATCCCAAGGAGGGAGAGGAGGTTTCAACAGGAGGGAGCACATGGCGAACCCCCTGCACAAAGGTGCTACCAAGGAATGACCCGCTAGCGGTTGCTGAAGGAAGACGGCCAAGGCCAAAAACTGACCCCTAATGGTACTCAAAGCAAGCATTTGGGTCACACCACGCTGCAAGGACCGCAGGATACTGGGGACGGAATACGTCCGTAGACGCTAGTCCAGCTCATTGCACATAGCGATGTAAGCTTTCCAGGTACGGTGATATATCTTTCAAGCGGAAGACTTCCGTGCCCTGAACATGGTCGAAATGACCGAATCCGAGAGACCTCGGACTCTCAGCACCTGGCTTCCAATAGCTATGCCGTTAAGTCAGAGACTGTAAAACAGGATGAAAAATAGGACCTTGAAACAGAAGGTCCTCCCTTATTGGCAACCGCCAAGGAACGTCCGCGATGAGACGTACCAGATCAGCGTACCAATGACGCAGAGACCCACCCGGCGTAAGAGGATCACCGGAATCCCTTCGGCCACAACCCTGCGCAGCAGGCGAGGAAGCAGCTGCAGCGGAGGATAACAGCTATCAGGTGATAATGACCCCATGGGGCCAACCAACGGATACGAGGCATCCGCCCAAGGATCCCTGGACCTGGCCACAAACCGTGACACCTTACGATTGAGTCGAGAGGCCCTCAGGTCCACATCCGGTATGTCCAGGTGTAAGGACCACTCTCCTGGTCCAGCATCTGGCGACTCCAATAGTCCACCTGCCAATTGTCTACGCTGAGCGTAGACGGCCGATAGAGACCACGTGGGGAGTTATATTCTGATTGGACGTTTCAAGTCGTGTCCTAGAGGCGACTAGCTGGCCGAGAATGTCTCCAACGTGATGGCTGGTTCTCGGCAGCCTCGCTGTCCCGTGTTTGGTATGAATCATGAAGGGGAACTCCAGGCCAAATTTTTATGAAAAAACCGGCATGGGTTCCCCTCCAGGAGCATACCAGGCCCTTAGGTCTGGTATGGATTTTAAGGGGAACCCCCTAAGCCAAAAAAACGGCGTGGGGGTCCCCTAAAGATCCATACCAGGCCCTTAGGTCTGGTATGGATTTTAAGGGGAACCCCCTAAACCGAAAAAACGGGGTGGGAGTTCCCCCAAAATCCATACCAGACCCTTATCCGAGCACGCAACCTGGCAGGCCGCAGGGTAGGAGGCGGGGACGATAGCGGCCCCCCTCCCTCCTGAACCGTACCAGGCCACATGCCCTCAACATGGGGGGGTGGGTGCTTTGGGGCAGGGGGGCCACCTGCGGCCCCCCCATCCCAAAGCACCCTGCCCCCATGTTAGGTATGATGGGACTGTGACGTGCTACGGGGGGCGGGGTCAGCGGGTGGCATCACACGGTGACCATGCCCCATGCCAATATAAGTGGGTGCGCTCCGCGGCAAGAGCATTGTAACGGCGGACAGCGACGAGGCAACATTGGGCGGAGAGAAGAGGGAAGAAGACGACGCTGAAGCCCGGGACCCCGCTAGCAAAAGAGCTGGAAGAAGATAGCGGGGCGCCCGGCAGAAGGAACCGGAGATCACGGAGAAGGCACCAGAGAGCGGGAGAAGAACCGGAGAGCGCGGAGACGACACCGGAGAACAGAACAAGAGACCCCCGAAGTCGAAATTAGACGACAAGGAAGCCCGGGACCCCGCTAGCAAAAGAGCTGGAAGAAGATAGCGGGGCGCCCGGCAGGAAGACCCTCGAAGTCGGAAGATGATGAGGAAGCCCGGGACCCCGCTAGCAAAAGAGCTGGAAGAAGATAGCGGGGCGCCCGGCAGGAAGACCCCCGGAGCTGCCTAATAAATTACTTTAAAAACCTGTGTTGTGTTTTTTATTAACTTTTTTTGCCACCAGGTGAATGGGTAGGGGTACGATGTACCCCATACTCATTAACATAGGGTGGGGGGGCCGGCATCTGGGGGCCCCTTATTAAAGGGGGCTCCCGGATTCCGATAAGCCCCCCGCCCGCAGCCCCTCGACAACCAACGGCCAGGGTTGTCGGGAAGAGGCTCTTGTCCCCATCAAGATGGGGACATCCTCCCCATGTTGAGGGCATGTGGCCTGGTACGGTTCAGGAGGGAGGTGGGGTCGCACTCTCGACCCCCCCCCTCTTCCCCTGCGGCCTGCCAGGTTGCGTGCTCGGATAAAGGGTTTGGTGTGGATTTTTAGGGAACCCCACGCTTTTTTTTTTCGTTTGGCGCGAGGTTCTACTTAAAATCCATACCAGACCTGAAGGGCCTGGTATGGATTTTGGGGGGACCCCCACGCCATTTTTTTTTTCATTTTGGTGGGGGGGTCCCCTTTGAATCCATACTAGACCCAAGGGCCTGGTATGGACCTGGGGGGGGACCCCACGCTCCTTTTTTTCTCTTTTTTTTTTTTTTAGAGCCGGCAATGTTTATTTTTTTTACATTTCCTTTAACAACCAGCTATAAACAGGTTAAAAAAATAAAAAATTGCCGCAAATTCGCGGTACTTGCGTTTTGGATGCGGGTCCATTGAATTCTCTTACATCCAAAACACTGTTTTTGGCCTGGCAAAAAAATCTGTAGTTGCGTTTAAACTCGTTTTTCACAAAGCCTAAAAATGCCTTCAGACACCAAAGATTTCCACGTTTCAGACGCGGTCCCGGCGTTTAGCCGCATTTTAGTTTAGAAGCGTTTTTAAAGGTGACCTATTATTTTACATTGATAAACTCCAAAATTATGGAAATTTAGGAAAAAACATTAAAAAAAAATATATATCTATCAAAAAATAAATGAAATTGCTTCCATTGCATTGTGGACAATCCACAACTTGGGGCAGCTGACGTGGCAAGTGAACAATCCACAACTTGGGGCAGCTGACGTGGCAAGTGGACAGTCCACAACTTGGGGCAGCTGACGTGGCAAGTGGAAAATCCACAACTTGGGGCAAGTGATGTGGCAAGTGACACGCAAAATACAACAACACTGCTGCTCTCTCAGCTGCTGATACTCACTCTGGTCTCACAAAATAGCTGAAATCGTTAATAATACTGTTTTTGGAGCTTAGGGCGGCTCCTTATCATGTTTCCTAACTAAACACATATAGACGTAAATGTGGTAAAACGCAGCATGCAAACGCGACAAAACGCGCCTTTCTAAATGCCGCTTTCAACCTTAGTTCTGAAGACTTTGCACCAGTGTCCCGTGTACATGGGGCCTAAAAACGGCTATGCCATTTACAGCTCAAAAACGCCATGGTGGTAATGAGGCCATAGGCTAACTTGGAGAGGCGTTTTTAAGCTGCAAAAAACGCTCAAACAAGCGGCTGGAAAAACGTCCGTGTGCATGTAGCCTTATATTAACCACTTGCGCACTGGCCACTTAAACCCCCTTCCTGCCCAGACCAATTTGCACATTTCAGCGCTGATGCACTTTGAATGACAATTGCACGCTCATACAACACTGTAACCCAATGAAAATTTATTATTTTTTGCCACACAAATAGAGCTTTCTTTTGGTGCTATTTGAGCACCTTTGCGTTTTTTTGTTTTCTATAAATACAAAAGACCGAGTTAAAAAAAAAAAAGGATATTTTAACCACTTCAGCACTGGGCCTATTCTGGCACTTCTCTCCTTCATGTAAAAATCATACATTTATGGCTATAAAATTACTTCAAAACCCCAAACATTATATATTTTTTTTAGCAGACACCCTAGGGAATAAGATGGCGGTCATTGCAAATTTTTATCTTGCTCGGTATTTGCGCAATAAATTTTCAAACGCCTTTTTTTTGGTAAAAAAATGGTTTCATGAATGTAAAAAAAATTACAAAACAGTTAAACCAATTTTTGGGAATAATGTGAAAGATGTTGTTATGCTGAGTAAATAGATACCTAACATGTCACGCTTTAAAATTGCGCACACTCATGGAATGACACCAAACTTCAGTACTTAAAAATCTCCCTAGGCGATGCTTTAAATTTTTTTACACGTTACCATTTTCTCATTACAGAGGAGGTCTAGTGCTAGAATTGTTGCACTTGTTCTAACGCACGCAGCAATACCTCACATGTGTGGTTTGAACGGCGTTTACATATGTGGGCGGGACTTACGTGTGTGTGCGCTTCTGAGCGCGAGCTACCGGGCACATGGGCGTTTTTTCTTTATTTTGATTATTTATTTTTTTGTTTTTTACTTTTTTGTTTTTCTTACTCTTTTTTTTACTTTTTTGTTTTTTGGATCACTTTTATTCCTTTTATTGATGTGGAGGCACTGTACTCCTCTATACCACATCATAAAGGATTAGCAATAATCCAAAACATACTAGAAAGGACTTCGCGCTATGAAGGTGCAATAAATTACTTCATTATAAATGGATTGTATCACATCCTACATAACAACTACTTCTCCTTCGACTGCTCCCACTACCTCCAGGTGCAGGGCGTAGCGATGGGGACATGCTGTGCCCCATCCTACGCCAATTTGTACCTGGGGGAGTGGGAGCGGTCACTAGCCGATGACAAGGGCCTCGTCGAGTACCTGGGCCATGTTCATCAATGACGTCTTCGTCATCTGGTTGGGGACTGAAATTGAACTTCTTCGATTTATTGATCTATTAAATGTCAATACTTTTAATTTAAAATTCACTATGACTCACAACACTAGGTCGGTCACTTTTTTGGACGTTAAAATAAACTGTGATATGCAGGGCAACATCTCCAGTACACAATTCCGCAAAACCACAGCAGGGAATACAGTCCTGCATGCGGATAGCTTCCATCCCGTCCCCCTAAAGAACTCCATCCCTTACGGACAGTACCTCCGGTTACGGAGAAACTGTTCTAGCGACACACTCTTTAAAATTGAAGCCGGTGAGCTTCAACTACGTCTATTGGAACGTGGCTACAGCCGTTGCTGCCTACGCAAAGCATACAACCGCACAGTCCAACAAAATCGCAAGACTCTGCTCTCTGGTCCTTCCATTAGGACCACAAGAAAAACCGAACCATTACGCATTATTATGCGTTATTCGGCACAGCACCAACAAATACGGGATGTAATCTCACGCCACTGGTCGATTTTAACAGACGATGACATTGTCAGAGACTTTGTCTCACCTGTTCCTTCCATCACTTTTAGACGAGTAGCCTCCCTAAAGGACAAATTAGTAAAAAGTGAATATTTTAGAACAATTAAAAAAACACTGTTCGACCTTTGGCACCTATCCATGTGGACACTGTGCCCACTGTCCTTTCATTCGCAAAGAAAAGACCTTTGCTCTACCAGATGGTAAAATATTCAAACCAAAACATTATGTTAACTGTCAGACACAAGGGGTGGTCTACCTAATGACCTGCGAATGCGGAGCATTTTATGTTGGCAAAACCCGACAACGCTTTTGGTGCAGGACTTCCAAACATGTATACAACATGCAAATTGGAAACATTTACCTGCCGTTAGGACGACATGTAGTTATACAACACAAGTATAAAATGCCTAAAGTGTCTTTTGCCGCCCTGGACCGGATTCACATTCCGGGCAGAGGCGGCGATTGGAACAAGAAACTGCTTCAGATCGAGCAGAAATGGATTTTTAGATTGCAAGCTAACAACTATCCAGGCCTCAATGAGGCAATATCCTACGTTCCCTTTTTGAAGGGGTTTGTCTCGGGGAAAACAAGTTAGAAATCATGGGGATCCCTTGTAGGGCCCTTTTTTCCCCCCAATAGATTTATATAGATTTTCACACAAACGTTGTGATTTATATCACCCCCATTATCTGTTAAAATACAGGAATTCATTGAGACAACACTATAGCAAACTGATGATTTCCTTGTTTCCCTCTCCCCCTCCCCTTTTTCAAAACTTTTGTAAATCCTTGGATGGATGTATATTTAAGATATTTCCATATATCCCCTTCTTAACTTTTTCACTGATTCCAAATTCCCTCAGTTTTCATGTTACCCTAATTGCTCTTTATATTCAATATGATTTATTAAAAGTGTGATGAATTAATTGCTAAAGGTCATGCATTTTGACCTAATATGTATACTATTTCTTTAATTTACAATTTGAATGTGCATTTTCAATATTGAATTAATACTCTTGGGTCATTCCTCCCACCGTCCTTCCCTGGGAGTGATGGGTTTTTGTCGGCGCTGGGTGATCCCATCCTCTGCTCGCAGCGTTTCTCCGTTCCCCCATGTGACCTGTTCTCCGGCACTGGGGGAGAGACGATCGCGTCCTCCACCACCAGCGACGACAGTGGGCATCAGCACCACTAGATGGCGCTGTTCAAGTGCCGTCCCACGACCATCGTCGGGCGCCCTGGGGTGACGCGGTGCGTGGGCACGCATGGGGCCATGGCGGCGCCGGCGTGCTCCCGTGCGCGCGCGTCGCCCTCGGGGACGCCATCACTTACGCGGGGATGGAGGCCGTGCCTGGACTTCTGTGGAGAATCACTGCGGACGGCAGGGGGAGGGGTTGAACACCAGCTCCAAATTAGGCATAACTGCATACAGGTAAGATGACTTTAAATCACACCCCACAGGAGGTATGGTCTGCTGATTTTCTGGCAAGCACACCATTCCCGATTATCCACTCTATGGGAGGTAAGCATGCATCCTGCAAACCTGGGCTTTCAAACAATACATACTCTTTGATTTTCTTTTAACCGCAGCATCATATGATTATTTCTTTAAAGGATCTCCTTCTCATACTGTTCCCATCAGCGCTTTTCAGACTCACAAACTAGGCAATGTGAGTACAAATTTTACTTTATTCTACCCCAGTATTCACTGTCACTATACACTTACACCACTTTTCTAATTTATGCTCACTATTTTTATTTCACTTGATTTACATTCTATTACTTTCTTTCTTCCCTTTTTTTATTATTTCATTTTATTTATTTTTTATTTATCATTTATTATTATTATTTTTTCTTTACTTTTTATATTTATTTTTATTTTATTTTATTTATTTTAGTTTACATATATATTTTTTAATTATTTTAATTTATTTATATTTATTTTATTTTTAATTTTATTCTTATTTATTTTTATTATTTATATTTACTATTATTTTTATCATCATTATTATTTTTATTTTTAGGCTCTCGTCTTCATTTCTACCATTTTGCCACTTCACTCTTCTTTTCTCCACCTCTTTTTCACCTCAATATCTACATCATATTCCAATGTAGTCCTTCATATTCGTTGCATTCCCATTCACTTATCTATTTATTTCTCTTTCAATATTGTTGACATTTTTCTTCACCCATACACAGTATCATCAGCATTTTAATTTCACATTCACCATTTCTTATTTTATTATATTCACCTTCTCATGCAGTCCATTAGGATCTAATGGCAATTTAATCTATTCTCTCATCAACAATTGAAAAACATATACGCAAACAATGCTTATTAGCATTTTGGCCATTAAATCAACGTAGATGCCTCAGGGCATATACCTTACTACATCATTTAACCAATAATACCAGTAAGATTTGAAGGCTCTGCCCTTTCCATCCCAATATAACATATATCTAGCTCATTCTTATCTAGTCTTCATGCATATAGACTTAATTACTGCAATCCAAGCATTATACTAAAAATTGTTCATTATTACTACATATTTGTAGGTGTTCGGCAATTGGTACATAGTTACCGACCCATCCCAGCTGCTCTCTTGTCTGCATGTGGAGTCCCAATTTGAATGCGTGACCCATTGAGAGCAGACACTCATGTGGAGCGGACCCGCCGCTGAGCACAGGGCGGACACCCAAGAAGCGCGATAATCCACCCACCATTTTGTCCCCCCCTCTTCTTTCATCTGGGAATATCGGTGGAATATCGAGGAACCCCCCTCTTCTTTTATCTGGGAATATCGGTGGAATATTGAGGAACCTAAGTGTACTTTTTAACCTCCGGTCAAGCCATACCATGTGGCAAAAAGGGTAAATATCAAAAAGATCTATTTTACTCTACTCTAGAAGGAAATAGATGCATGACCTCGTTCTCTTCACATTAGCTGTCTCTTTGTCGATTAATATTAAATTACTCTAAAAATAATAATGTATCTAAAACTACAAAGCTAACTACTTGTCTTATTCGATGAGAGACGCTTGCAAAAAAACTTTCTAAATCTTAACATGCTGTTATTTACTAATACTTTACAGAATGTAAGACCCCCTGAGGAAGACCCGAATGGGTAGAAATGCATCGGGGCTTTCTTTGCATCCCATGGTTCAATTATGTATGATCATTTATTCTGCATTTAATATCTATACATGTATATTTGCCTTTGTATGTACTGTGTTTGGCTTTTATGAAATACCGGAGCTCATATATTTATGGATTGATGTTTCTTTTATTTCAACCATGTGCTAAGCACTTCCTTTTTCATCAATAAAATCAATTTTTACAAATTTGGATCTTATTATACTTTTTTGCTGCTAAAAAGTCCCTTGGGAAACCTTCTGTCCATGTCCACTTTTATTCCTATTACAAGGAATGTAAACATCCCTTGTAATAGGAATATATTGTGACAGGTCCTCTTTATGGAGAGATGCAGGGTCGATAAGACCCCACATCTCTCCTCCAGGCTGGAAAGCATGAGATCGGTCAAAAAAATTCACCAATCTCATGCTGACAGCCGAGATCATGGCTTGGTTTACATACGGGAACCCGGCATGATGTCATAACGTCGCGCCCGGGCCTCCGACGGTCATAGAGATGACTGGTGACCATCTGGTCACCAGTCATCTCTATGCTTCCCATCCGGCGCCGGCCAAATCGTTCTCTGAGACCAAGATGGCACGGGAGAGCCCGGAGAAGCACCGGATGGCGGCGGGAGGGGGGGGACGTAACCCTCCCGCCACCTATAAGAACAATCAAGCAGCGGAACTGCCGCTATGATCGTTGTGATAGGGTGAAGACAACTCCCAAATTTGGCCACTTTATCCTTCCAAATAATTCACTTCCTGTCACATAGCCACACAGGAAGTGAGGGGAAATCCCTACCAATGTCTTTCCTTGGGGACACACAGGTCAATCTAAATACTTTCCCCATTATGTACATTGCACTCCAGCATTTTGCGGGTTACACACGAAATTATTAGGTATTTTGGGGTTTATTTACTAAAGGCAAATCTACAAAAAAAAAAACATCTTTGCTTTTACATGATTGGATGTTACAATCACCAGTGATCCCCCAGATTTTCAGCAGCTACACTTTTACTGCAGAGTGGATTTGTCTTTACTAAACTCCAAACTACCCAATGATTTGGGGTGTACACAACAAAGTGCTAGAGTGCAATTTGCTTAATGGGGACACTAGTTAGATTGATCTGCGTGTCACCAAGAAAAGACATTGGTAGGGTTTAACCTTCACTTCCTTCACTTCCTGTTCCAATTAGAATTGTATTGCCTTGAGTTATTTTTAAGTGCAGTGCTCTAAATCCGTGCTTCTCAAGTACCCCCAATAGGCCAAGTTTGCAGGTTTTCCTTCATCTTGCACATGTGCTTTAAATCACAGTCAATAGTTTGGTATTTGACAGCAATTCTCCATAAGATAAATTCACAAAACGTGTCCTGTTGTGGGGGGTACTTGAGGACTGAGGCTGAGAACCACTGCAGTAAAAAAGGAAAATTGAATACTTACCGCTCTGTATTTTTCATTTCCTGGTGATTTTCCATGGCAGCACACAATACAATACATGCATTTGCTAGCATGAAGGCACCAGGGTAGACAAATCACACCTGTTGTTTTGACATGCCAATCAGCTGTCACATTTGTTGCAAAGAAAATGCAAAACAAACCTCAAAACTTTACATCAAATTTTATTGGTCAACAAAACAAAGAATAATAAAAATAAAAAATAAAAAACAGGGTCAATTTGTAACAGTTACAGACTCACAACATCTTGAGAAAGATTTGGCTAAATAATGCAGCACAGACAATTAAATCAAAGTGAACAAACGACAAACATTAACAACATCAAAATTATTTCAGGGGAACATTTCCCCCACACAAAAAAATACGATCCACAAAAGTAAACCAAACATCTGTTTTGCAAAGACATAACAAATAAAATACATGTGTTACAAACTCGATAAGGACACCAAAATGTAAATTTTGCCGGACGGATGCACACACACGCTTGCCTCTTTTCAGGGCAAGGTAGAGAATGCTATCTGTGAGCTTTATATAACATAGGTTTGTGTGCTAATGAGGCAATTGAAAACACATGCACAGTCCATGGAACACCCAAAATGCAAGTTCACCCAATGTAGAGACTGAACTTTCAAAGTGGCTACACCTTTTAAGGATGTCCTTCAATTACTAACCCATAAAAACACTTTCTGAGCATGTCCAGAAATGTCCAGGTGCTGTTCACACACAAAAAGCACCAAAAACAAAAATCTAACAGGCTGGGCATGCTTAGAACTCAAATGCAGCTATCAGAAAATAACCCCCCCCCCCCGTCCAAAATTAAGCACATCATCCAGCATGCTACAAAATTAGGGATGGGACACCCCCCCCCCCTACCAACAAATACCATTGCAGTCTAAGGGAACTGACATGTTAATTTTGCTGGTCCCCACTTGGCTGGCTTATCTTCTAGTTATTGGCCTTAAAATGGGGGCCCAGGTCCCACCCTAAGGGACATATATCAATGTCACCAATTTGGACAACACTAAAAACAAAACAAGGAGAAGTGCCTTTAAATATGCCGAATTGCTTAAAGGCCATTTCACACCACATGCAGTCCATTGCGTTTTTTATGCATCAAAAATGCATGGAAAGTTGGTTATATGGTTCTAAATGGCAGTGTTTGTTCCAGTGCGTTCCAGTTCCACAAAAAAAGTAGAACATGCTGCATTTTACCTGCACTGGACTGTACTGGAATGCAGCAAAATGCATCATAAACGCACTGGAACGCACAGGAACACACCTAAATGCACCAAAAACGCACTGGAACACACTTATCTATGGTTAATAAAAAAGAGGGGTGAAAAAAAAAAAAACACTGGACTGCATCAAAAACGTACCAAAAACGTGCATGCAGAAAAGCACCTGGAACGCATCCGGATTGCGTTTCTATGGTGTGAACTAGCCCTAGTTCACACCATAGAAACGCAGTCTGGATGCGTTCCAGGTGCTTTTCTGCATGCGCGTTTTTGACACGTTCCAGTGCATTTTTGATGCAGTCCAGTGTTTTTTTCCCCCTCTTTTCACTTAGGACAAGTGTGTTGCAGTGCGTCTTTGGTGCATTTAGGTGCCTTCCGATGCATTCCAGTGCGTTTTTGGTACGTTCCGTTGCGTTTTTGATGTGTTTTACTGCTGTCCAGTACAGTTCTGTACCTAAAAAATGCAGCATGACCAATTTTTTTTTGCCTTTCTGAAACGCACTGGAACGGACTGCAGTGGTGTGAACTATGCCATTGGCATTAATGTGATCAATTTTCTTTGCGTTTTTCATGCATCAAAAAAACACACTGCACTGCATCCGGTGTGAACTGGCCCTAAATATCATACCCGGGGGGGGGGTGTCTATAGTATGCCTGTAAAGTAGCGCATGTTTTCCATGTTTATAACAGTTCCAGAGAAAAATTACATGTCTAAAGTAAAATAATAGTCATTTAAAAGTATTCGCGGCTGTAATGAATTGCTGGTTCCCGTCAATACAGATAAAAGTCATTGAAAGTCTTTGACAAAAAAAAAAAAAAAGCGTGGGGGTCCCCCCAAATTCCATTACCAGGCCCTTCAGGTCTGGAATGGATATTAAGGGGAACTCTGCCGCAAATTTAAAAAAAATGCGTGCGGTTCCCCCAAATATCCATACCAGGCCCTTCAGATCTGGTATGGATTTTAAGGGGAACTCCACCCCAAATTAAAAAAAAAATGGCGTGAAGTCCCCCCAAAAATCCACACCAGACCCTTATCCGAGCACACAACCTGGCAGGCCGCAGGAAAAGAGGGGGGGACGAGAGAGCGCCCCCCCTCCCTCCTGAACCGTACCAGGCCACATGCCTTCAACATGGGGAGGATGTCCCCATGTTGATGGGGACAAGGGCCTCATCCCCACAACCCTTGCCCGGTGGTTGTGGGGGTCTGCAGGCGAGGGGCTTATCGGAATCTGGAAGACCCCTTTAACAAAGGGGACTCCCAGATCCCGGCCCCCCCCTGTATGAAATGGTAATAGGGTACAAATGTACCCCTACCATTTCACAAAGTGTAAAAAAATTAAAAAAATGACAAATGTCGGTTTTTGACAATTCCTTTATTAATGTCTTCTACTTTCTTCCATCTTCTTCCGTCTTCTTCTTTTCTCCATTCGGGTTTCTTCCTCCATCTTGTTCTTCATCTTCCTCTTTATCTTCATCTTCCTTCTTCCTTCGGTCTTTTCGTCCGCATCTTGCTCCGGCTTCTTCTTTCTTCTTCGGCTGCTCCGTTTGAATTGGAGGTTCCCACTGTGCGACGCTTCAGTTCTTCAGTTCTCCTCTGGGTCCGCTGCCACCCGGTGACCCCGCCCCCCTCTGACGCACATGAATTTCACGAGGACTTTCCCCGTGGTGTCAAAGAGGGGCGGAGCCACCGGGTGGCAGCGGACCAAGAGGAGAACTGAATCGTCACACAGCGGGAACCTCCAATTCAAATGGAGCAGCCGAAGAAGAAAGGAGAAGGGAAGAAGAAGCCGGAGCAAGATGCGGACGAGAAGACCGAAGGAAGAAAGAAGATGAAGAGGAAGATGAAGAACAAGATGGAGGAAGAAACCCGAATGGAGAAAAGAAGAAGATGGAAGAAAAGAGAAGACATTAATAAAGGAATTGTCAAAAACCGGCTCTTGTCATTTTTAACATTTGTTACACTTTCTTTGTGAAATGGTAGGGGTACATTTGTACCCCATTACCATTTTACACAGGGGGGGCGGGATCTGGGGGTCCCCTTTGTTAAAGGGGTCTTCCAGATTCCAATAAGCCCCCCGCCCGCAGACCCCCACAACCACCGGGCAAGGGTTGTGGGGATGAGGCCCTTGTTCCCATCAACATGGGGACATCCTCCCCATGTTGAGGGCATGTGGCCTGGTACGGTTCAGGAGGGAGGGGGGGTCGCTCTCTCGTCCCCCCTCTTTTCCTGCGGCCTGCCAGGTTGCGTGCTCGGATAAGGGCCTGGTATGGATATTTGGGGGGAACCGCACGCATTTTTTTAAAAATTTGCGGCGGAGTTCCCCTTAATATCCATTCCAGACCTGAAGGGCCTGGTAATAGAATTTGGGGGGACCCCCACGCTTTTTTTTTTTGTTATCAAAGACTTTCCATGACTTTTCTCTATATTGCCGGGAGCCGACAATTCATTATAGCCACGGGTGCTTTTAAATGCCTTTTTTTTTCCTTTAGAAATGTCATTTTGCAGGCGCACTGGCAAGTTCAGAGCTGCGCCTGTTCAACTTATGCAAATTGGTTTATGTGACTTGACATTTACTAAGATTTTGCCGGCGCAGTGTCTTGGCGCAAGGAAACAAGGAAAATTCCTGCGCTGAGCTCAAAAAAACCTTGCGCAGCTCGAATCGTACTTGCCGGCGCAGCGGGCTGGTTTTGAAAAAGTTACTTTCTCACTCTATTTTGGGCATATTAGTTATTTGGGCAGGTGTCACTACACTTCCTCACATCACCCCCATTATATTCTCACTCACAGCTTCTTTATATTTAGATTTTAACATGCCGTGCGCCAGGTCCATAGTGGCGCACTGAGCGCCTCCTCCCGTCCGCCGACAACACTATAGTAAATGGGAAATAGGGCTGCGCTACCGGCGCTAATGTTTTGTAAATACCTAAACAGCCATTGCGCGCGCAGATGCGCCGATACTCATGGCGCAAACGTTTTGTAAATAAGCCCCAATGTGTTTTCTTAAACACAGACGCGGAGAAGGCCTTTGACAGGGTGAATTGGCGATTTATGTTGGCAGTCCTACGACATGGAGGTTTCGGAAGTAGGATGTTACAATGGATTTCCTCCATCTATTCGTGCCCGACGGCTCAGGTACGGACCAACGGTGTATTATCAGAGACCCTCCCAATTTCAAATGGGACA
This sequence comes from Rana muscosa, assembly GCA_029206835.1. Lineage (NCBI taxonomy): Eukaryota > Metazoa > Chordata > Amphibia > Anura > Ranidae > Rana > Rana muscosa. Next base: position 73,623,780 of record CM055126.1, read on the forward strand.
CACCAGGGGTCGCCACTCCTATTCGCCCTGTCACTGGAACCGCTTCTGTGTACTGTAAGTTTAAATCAGGATGTTACAGGAGTACATATAGGGAACATTGAAAGTAAAATCTCGGCGTATGCTGATGATATGCAATTTTCCCTTACGAATCCTTTGATTACGATTCCTAATTTGATGAGGGAATTTGAGAAATATGGCCGGCTCTCTAATCTCCGTATTAACTTTAATAAGTCAGAGGCAATGGGGGTTAACTTACCACAAATGTTGATTGCGCAACTCAAGCAAAATTTTAGGTTTAAGTGGACTAATAAAGCGTTAACATATCTAGGCACTTTACTCCCGCCAAACATAGCTAAGATCTTTGAGTTAAATGTTCGCCCACTATTGCAAAAGGTTAAGATACTACTAAATAAGTGGAATACTGGGCTCTATACATGGTTAGGGCATTGTAACATCATTAACCACTTAACGACCGCCCACTGTATATACAGTAGGTGCCGCCGACATTGTATATTAATCACGATCCTATCGCGGAGATTCTCGGCGACAGGGGTGCCGACATCTCGGCGACAGGGTGGTGACACGTCGCGCTCGCTGCAATAGCGAGGAGACGCGGCACTGTATTGAACGGGGATCCGACGTGGATTCCCACCAATACCGGGCACTGCGTTTGGTATGAATCCTGAGCGGGAACTCCACGCCAATTTTTAAAGAAAAAAATGGCGTAGGTTCCCCCTCCAGGCCCTTGGGTCTGGTCTGGATTTGAAGGGGAATCCTACGCCGAAAAAACGGCGTGGGGGTCCCCCTCAAAATCCAAACCAGACCCTTATCCGTGCACGCAACCTGGCAGGCCGCAGGGGAAGAGGGGGGGACGAGATAGCGACCCCCCCTCCCTCCTGAGCCGTACCAGGCCGCATGCCCTCAACATGGGGGGTTTGGTGCTCTGGGGCAGGGGGGCGACCTGCGGCCCCCCCACCCCAGAGCACCCTGCCCCCATGTTGATGAGGACAGGGCCTCTTCCCGACAACCCTGGCCGTTGGTTGTCGGGGTCTACGGGCGGGGGGGCTTATCGGAATCCGGGAGCCCCCTTTAATAAGGGGGCCCCCAGATCCCGGCCCCCCCACCCTATGTGAATGAGTATGGGGTACATCGTACCCCTACCCATTCACCTGGTGGAAAAAAAAAGGCAATAAAAACACAACACAGTTTTTTGAAGTATTTTATTGCACAGCTCCGGGGGTCTCTTCCGTCTTGGGGGTCTCCGGTGTCTTCGCCGCGCTCTCCGGTTCTTCCTTCTGCCGGGCCACCGCTATCTTCTTCCAGCTCTTTTGCTAGCGGGGCCCGGTCTTCTCCGTCGCCTTCTTCTTCTCCCGCTCTCCGGTTCTTTCTTCCGCCGGGCCTCCGCTATCTTCTTGCAGCTCTTTTGCTAGTGGAGGCCCGGTCTTCCCCGTCGTCTCGTCCAGCTCTCCGTTGTCCTTCTGCCGGCCCCACCACTACCTTCTTGCAGCTCTTTTGCTAGTGGAGGGGCCGGTCTTCCCGTCGTCGCCGTCTTCTTCCCTCTTCTCCTCCTCGATGTTGACTCGTCGCTTCCTCTCGCAGTAATGCTAAATCTTCGATCCGCAGAGATTTATATAGGCTTCTCATGGCGTCAGTCACATGTTCCCATGACGTCACAGTCACATGGTCCGGGGCCACCCGGAGCATGTGACTGTGACGTCATGAGAAGCCTATATAAATCTCTGCGGACCAAAGATTTAGCATTACTGCGAGAGGAAGCGACGAGTCAACATCGAGGAGGAGAAGAGGGAAGAAGTCGCCGACGGAGACGGCGGGAAGACCGGCCCCTCCACTAGCAAAAGAGCTGCAAGAAGGTAGTGGAGGGGCTGGCAGAAGGACAACGGAGAGCCGGACGAGACGACGGGAAAGACCGGGCCTCCGCTAGCAAAAGAGCTGCAAGAAGATAGCGGAGGCCCGGCGGAAGAAAGAACCGGAGAGCGGGAGAAGAACCGGAGAGCGGGAGAATTAGAAGGCGACAGAGAAGACCGGGCCCCGCTAGCAAAAGAGCTGGAAGAAGATAGCGGTGGCCCGGCAGAAGGAAGAACCGGAGAGCGCGGCGACGAAACCGGAGACCCCTGAAGACGGAAGAGACCCCCGGAGCTGTGCAATAAAATACTTTAAAAAACTGTGTTGTGTTTTTTATTGACATTTTTTTGCCACCAGGTGAATGGGTAGGGGAACAATGTACCCCATACTCATTCACATAGGGTGGGGGGGTGGTATCTGGGGGCCCCCTTATTAAAGGGGGCTCCCGGATTCCGATAAGCCCCCCCGCCCGCATACCCCGACAACCAACGGCCAGGGTTGTCGGGAAGAGGCCATGTCCTCATCAACATGGGGGCAGGGTGCTCTGGGGTTGGGGGGCCGCAGGTCGCTCCCCTGCCCCAGAGCACCAAACCCCCCATGTTGAGGGCATGCGGCCTGGTACGGTTCAGAAGGGAGGGGGGGGGGGCGCTATCTCGTCCCCCCCTCTTCCCCTGCGGCCTGCCAGGTGGCGTGCTCGGATAAGGGTCTGGTTTGGATTTTGAGGGAGACCCCCACGCCGTTTTTTCGGCGTAGGGTTCCCCTTCAAATCCAGACCAGACCCAAGGGCCTGGTATGCTCCTGGAGGGGGAACCAACGCCGTTTTTTTCTTTAAAAATTGGCGTGGAGTTCCCGCTCAGGATTCATACCAAACGCAGTGCCTGGTATTGGCGGGAATCCACGTCGGATCTCCGTCTATCGGCAATGCGTGTCGCTCATCGTGAAAGGAACATTTTTCCTTTCCCGATGACGAGACAGCTCGGCGCTGGCTCTCGTGACGGAGCTCATAGGGTGTCAATCTCGCCGCTAGAAGCGGCGAGATTGACACAATATCGGCGGCACCTACTGTATACGGCGGCAAAATGGCACGGACAGGCACAATCACGTACCTGTATGTGACTGCCTTTGTATGGGTGGGGGGTCCGATCGGACCCCCCTCCGGTACAGTGGATGGTCGGGATCGCTCTGGGATTGGTTTCTGGCCACCCCCTCACGATCGCTCCCGGCGAATCAAATGCTTCCTCTGCATGTGTAATGTAAACACAGGCAGAGAGGAAGCAGCAGGAAGTGATGTCATCTCTCCTGCGGTGCTCACATATACCGGAGCGCCGTGGAGAGAAGACATCAAGGTTAGTGCACAAGCAGTACACTGACACAAGGACACATAGGCACACGATGGCCCCCCCAGTCACCCCCAGATCACCCCCCCCCAGCCCCCAGTCACAGTGTCACTGATTGCAGTTATCATTTATTTACTGATCACTGCAAACAGTGACATTTGTAAATGTAAAAGTGTCAGGGCAGTTAGTGTTAGGTCCAGGGTAGCCCCCCAACCCCCCCTAATAAAGGTTTAACCCCTTAATCGCCCCCCAGGTAAGCCTTTCAGCCCCTAGCACCACTGTCACTAAGCGATCGTTTTTCTGATCGGTGTATTAGTGTCGGTGATGCGCTAGGTAGTCAGTTATTTTTTTAGGTTCGCCGCCAGGTTTTTATAACGTCAGGTACCCCCATATATTATCTAATAAAGGTTTTAACCCCCTGATTGCCCCTAGTTAACCCTTTCACCAGTGATCACCGTATAAGTGTTACGGGTGACGCTGGTTAGTTAGTTTGCTTTTTATAGTGTCAGGGCACCTGCCGTATATAACCCAATAAAGGTTTAACCCCCTGATCACCCGGCGGGTGATATCAATTAGGTTTTAGCATCAGAGAGGGTCTGCGTCACACCCCAGGCAGCGTCGGGTTAGTGCCAGTAGCGCTAACACCCACGCTTGACGCATACACCTCCCTTAGTGGTATAGTATCTGAACAGATCAATATCTGATCAGATCTATACTAGCGCCCCCAGCGGTTTAGGGTTCCCAAAAACGCAGTGTTAGCGGGATCAGCCCAGATACCTGCTAGCACCTGCGTTTTGCCCCTCCGTCCAGTCCAGGCCACCCAAGTGCAGTATCGATCGATCACTGTCACTTACAAAACACAACACACATAACTGCAGCGTTTGCAGAGACAGGTCTGATCCCTGCGACTCCAGTGCTGTAGGAGGTGATTTCACCACCACAGTTAAAGTAAAGAGCATATATGCCGAAGCATGGGGGCAGCAGGGGCGGAGGAGCGATTTTGCTCCTAATGCCGCGTATATACGGTCAAAATTCCGACAGAGGCTTGCCCGTGGAAAAGTCTGACCGTGTGTACGCGGCATAACTTTTGCGGGATGATGCCCCCATGCTTCGGCATATATAAATGGTGCATGTATGCCCATCATTAGAAGTGGGTGGATGAAGGGAGGTATTCTAATGGTGGGCATACCCACCGATCAATCTCTTTTTTTCGTTCAGCCAATCTGAAAAAGAAGATTACAATACATGTCCAACAAGGACCAGCAACGTATTGGTATGTTGCTGGACTTTGAATGGTTATACCAGAATGATGCCTGCGGGTTTAGGTATCATTCTTTTCAGCCAGCGGCCGGCTTTCATGTAAAAACAATCCTAGCAGCTAATTAGCCTCTGGACTGCTTTTACAAGCAGTGGGAGGGAATGACCCCCCCCGGATATAAAAAGCGCCATTGGGAAAGCATTTTATCACACCGATCTTGGTGTGGTCAGATGCTTTGAGGGCAGAGGAAACATCTAGGGTCTAATAGACCCCATACCCCATTTTTTTTTTAAAAAGAGTACCTGTCACTACCTATTTCTATCATAGGGGATATTTACATTCCCTGAGATAACAATAAAAAATAATAAAATAAAAAAATATGGAAGTAACAGTTTAAAAATAAAATAAAAAAGGAAAATTAATAATTAAAAAAAAAGGAAAAAAAAAAGCACCCCTGTCCCGCCTTGCTCTTGCACAAAGGCGAACGCAAGCGTCGGTCTGGCGTCAAATGAAAACAGCAATTGCATCATGCATGTGAGGTATCAACGCGAAGGGCAGTTCGAGGGCAGTAATTTTAGCAGTAGATCTCCTCTGTAAATATAATGTGGTAACCTGTAAAGGCTTTTAAAAATGTATGTAGTTTGTCGCCACTGCGCGTTTGTGAGAAATTTTAAAGCATGTCGTGTTTGGTATCCATGTACGCGGCCTAAGATCATCTTTTTTATTTCATCAAACATTTGGGCAATATAGTGTGTTTTAGTGCATTAAAATAAAAAAAAAGTGTATTTTTTCCCCAAAAAATCAGTTTGAAAAATCGCTGCGCAAATACTGTGTGGAAAAAAAATGCAACACCCACCAGTTTAATCTGTAGGACCTTTGATTTAAAAAAATATATAATGTTTGGGGGTTCAACGTAATTTTCTTGCAAAAAATTTTTTTTTTTCATGTAAACAAAATGTTTAAGTAATGTTGTGTGTAAAATGCCAGGACAGTTCAAAACCCCCCCAAATGACCCCATTTTGGAAAGTAGACACCCCAAGCTATTTGCTGAGAGGCATGTTGAGTCCATGGAATATTTTATATGTTGACACAAGTTGCGGAAAAAAGACAATTCTTTTTTTATTTTTTTGCGCAAAGTTGTCACTAAATGATATATTGCTCAAACATGCCATGGGCATATGTGGAATTACACCCCAAAATACATTCTGTTGCTACTCCTGAGTACGGGGATACCACATGTGTGAGACTTTTTGGGAGCCTAGCCGCGTACAGGACCCGAAAAACCAAGCACCGCCTTCAGGCTTTCTAAGGGTGTAAATTTTGGATTTCACTCCTGACTGCTGTGGGAGATTAGCTCGTGGGGATCACCTTTTCTCAGAATGAAGGTCAGCGTACAGGCAGTTTCTTTAAAACCTGGCGTATTGCCAGATTTATTTACGAGTGGTTTGCACTAGTCATACAAAATAAACAAAACGGTAAAACAAATCATTGCCGTCTGGCGCTAAACTATACAGTAACCGCTTCCTATACGGTGAGGGGCTGGTCCCCGTCACCCACAAAACACAAGGTGAAGTAAAGCAAACCTTTTTCTTTCAGCCCAAATAAACAGCGCTCCTCTTACTCAGATTCCCTTCTGAGTCTCAGGCCAGAGCCATGCTGTCCTCTCTTCCTGGATCTTTAAAGCCCAGCTGCCTATGGATTCCAGTGAACCTGAATATCTGGACCGGAATCCAGCCAACTACAGAGGCTGGAAAAACCTGGGCCGGATTCTGGTTCAGTCCCTTACAATGGACCGAATGCGAGGTGAAACATAGCGGCTGTCATATATCTCACCTCGCATACCGTCACATATCCTCCCCCTCTGCTCAAGCCCCTGCGGCTGAGCACTTGACCCAGCCATACAGTGCACGCGGGAGAGGGCATCAGCATTCTCCTGGAGTTTGCCCGGCCTGTGCTCAACCGTGAATTTAAAGGGCTGTAAAGCCAGGAACCACCTTGTCACACGGGCATTTTTCTCCCTGTTGTCTCACATCCACTTCAGAGGAGCATGGTCAGTGACCAGCCTGAACGACCTCCCGAGTAGATAATACCTCAGGGAGTCTAAGGCCCATTTAATGGCGAGACACTCCTTTTCAACAATGGCATAGTTCCTTTCGTGCTTGTTCAGCTTCCGGCTCAGGTATACAACCGGGTGCTCCTCACCATTCCTGACCTGCGACAGTACGGCCCCTAGGCCCACCTCAGAGGCGTCTGTCTGTACGACAAACTCCTTTGTGAAGTCCGGGTTCACCAGCACCGGTAGTGCACAAAGGGCCTGTTTTAATTTTTGAAACGCCTTCTCTGCCTCAGGGTTCCATTGGACCATGACGGACCCTCTGCCCTTCGTCAGGTCAGTCAGAGGGACGGGAATGGTGGCAAAGTCAGGTATAAACCGTCGGTAATACCCCGTAATGCCTAGGAAGGCCCGAACTTGTTTCTTGTTTACGGGTTGGGGCCACTTTTGAATTGCCTCAATCTTATTGGTCTGAGGCTTGACAAGTCCCCGGCCAATAACGTAGCCAAGATACTTGGCCTCCTCTAGGCCTATGGCACACTTCTTTGGGTTAGCCGTGAGGCCTGCTTTCCTAAGGGAATCTACCACCGCTTGTACCCGGGGCAGGTGCGATTCCCAATCTGGGCTGTGGATGACCACATCGTCCAAATAAGCAGCCGCATACGGGCGATGTGGTCTCAAAGTTTTGTCCATCATTCGTTGGAATGATGCAGGGGCCCCATGCAGACCAAAAGGCATCCGCTTGTACTGAAACGAGCCCTCAGGAGTGGAAAAGGCAGTCTTCTCCTTGGCCGATTCAGATAGCGGTATTTGCCAATAGCCTTTTGTCAGGTCTAGGGTCGTTATATAGCGAGCCTGTCCCAATCTGTCCACAAGTTCGTCGACCCGGGGCATCGGGTATGCATCGAACTTGGATACACTGTTAAGTTTCCGAAAGTCATTACAAAACCTGATAGTGCCATCAGGTTTTGGGACCAGCACTATGGGGCTCGACTACTCACTGTGGGACTTTTCTATCACATCCAACTCCAACATGTTTTTAATTTCTTTCGCGACTGCCTCACGCCTGGCCTCTGGGATTCTATATGGCTTCACATTTACCCGAACCCCTGGTTCCGTCACTATGTCATGTTGGATCACGTTGGTCAGTCCGGGTAAGGGGGAGAAAAAGTCTATTTTTATGCACAAACACCCTAACGTCACTTTGTTGTGCCACGGACAGGGTATCCGTGATGGGAACGTCAGGTGTCACGGATACCCAGTCAGTTGGAGGCGGGGACATGGCCAGTAAAGTCTCTCGGTCCTTCCAGGGTTTTAAGAGATTCACATGGTAAATTTGGTGTGGTTTCCTTTTCCCTGGCTGGTAGACTTTGTAGTTTACCTCCCCCTGCCACTTGGCTAAAAACTTACTTTCCACCGTGGGGACCAATACCAACACTCTGTCCCCGGGGCTGAAAGTACGGACCCTTGCACTTCGGTCATAGACCCTCCTTTGGGCCTCCTGGGCCCGCTCCATATGTTCTCGCACCAGGGGTAGGACAGCTGCGATTCGATCCTGCATCAAGGAGACATGCTCTATGATGCTTTTATATGGGGTCGCCTCACCTTCCCATGTTTCCTTGGCAACATCTAGCAGTCCCCTGGGATGCCTACCATACAAGAGTTCAAAGGGGGAATAGCCTGTGGACGCCTGCGGAACCTCACGTATTGCAAACATGAGATATGGCAGCAAAAAATCACAGTTTCTCCCATCTTTGTCGACCACCTTTTTCAGCATACTTTTCAAAGTTTTATTAAATCTTTCGACCAGACCATCCGTTTGGGGGTGGTAGACAGAGGTACGGAGATGGGAGATTTTGTATAACTTACAAAGCTCCTTGGTAACCTTGGACATAAAGGGCGTGCCCTGGTCGGTTAAGATCTCTTTTGGGATCCCCAGTCGACTAAAGACATGGACCAATTCCTTGGCGATAGTCTTCGCAGAGGTATTGCGCAAGGGTATGGCCTCAGGATAGCGAGTCGCATAGTCCAGGATCACCAGAATATGCTGGTGACCGTGGGCAGATTTCCCAACCGGCCCCACCAGGTCCATGCCAATCCTCTCAAAGGGGACCTCGATTATTGGCAGAGGAACGAGGGGGCTGCGAAAATGGGGTGACGGTGCCGACATTTGGCACTCGGGGCACGATTTGCAGTACTCCTTGACATCTGCATGCAATCCGGGACAGAAAAATCTCTGGGTGATTCTCTCCCTGTTTTTTTCAACACCGAGATGCCCCCCCATTACATGACCATGGGCCAGGTCTAGCACCACCCTGCGGAAGGGTTTGGGGACTAGTAGCTGTTCTACCTCGTCCTCTCCATGTTTTATCACTCGATACAATAAATTGTTTTTAATTGCCATGTAAGGGAAAGACACCACCCAATTAGGATCCACCGGTTCCCCATCCAACATCTTAACGTTTTCCCTGGCTCTCATGAGGGTGGCCTCTCGTAATTGCTCGGTACAGAAATCCTCTCTCCTGACCTCTAAATCGGGTACCACATCTTGGCTACTCTCAATGTCAGGGTCAGAGGGGTTCTCCTGTTCGTTACCCTCAGGCTGGGAGCTAGCTTCCAGGTCCTCCGGCTCCCCAACCATGACAGGGAAAGCAAGAGGGTCTCCGGCTTCCTTGATCCCACCAACAGCATCCCCTTCCCTTTGGCAAAAAGGGTCGGGTGAGAGCTCCCGTGCTTCCCCAGCAGGGGGAGCTCTATCTACCAGCCTCCCTTTGCTCTCCCATAAATTCCAGAAATGGGGAAAATCTCTTACCACTAAAGCTTCATGAAGCAGTGAAGGTACCACCCCCACTGAATGTGTTACACCGCCCCTGGGGGTATCAAGCTCAACCACCGCTGTCTGGTAGTCTCGAGTGTCCCCATGGATGCAAATTAACCCAATAGTACTGGGGCGTAGTTTTGTGGGGTTCACACAATCACTCCTGACTAGGGTCACCACACTACCAGAGTCTAGCAGGGCTGTCAGGGGCTTTCCATCCACAGAAATAACACACATTTGTTTTTCAATGCGACTCTGACATGATGCAGTACATGCGACCTGTGCAAACAAAGAAAGGCGTCTTTTCATATAAGCATAATCGCATTGCATAGGTTCATCATTTATAGGACAGTTCGCAGCAATATGCCCTAATGCATGGCAACGAAAACATCTCATATGCTCAACCCCCAGTCCTCTCAACGGTTCCAAAGACCTTCCTGGCTTCTTTGGCCAGTCTCCAGGTCTAGGAAGCACAGTCTCATCAGTTGGAACAACAGTCTTATCAAATCTCCCCAAGCTCTTACACCCCAGAACAGACCAGTCTTACCCGAACCGCTGGGAGATCTTGCACCCCTAGACACACCGAAGTGGGGCGTAGACGGATTCACCAAGTCCTCAGTAGCACTGTACCTCTCCACTAGGTCGACCAGTTGGGCTGCAGTTTTGGGGTCGCCCTGTCCGACCCACTTCCTCAGAGCAGCAGGAAGCGCACGCAGACATCGGTCCATTACCACACGCTCTATGATCTGCGGGCCCGTCAAGGTCTCTGGCTGCAACCACTTCTTGGTGAGGTGGACCAGGTCAAACATTTGCCAACAGGGTGGCTTGTTGCTGGAGAAAGCCCACTGATGCACCCGCTGGGCCCGGATTGCCATGGTGACACCCAAGCGTGCGAGTATCTCTGTCTTTAGAGTCTCATAGTCCTGGGCCTTATCGGGTTCTAGGTCAAAAAAGGCCTTTTGGGGTTCTCCTGTTAAAAATGGGGACAACAGACCCGCCCACTGTTCTTTTGGCCATCCTTCGTGGACACCAACTCTCTCAAAAATCGCCAAGTATGCCTCGATATCATCAGCAGATGTCATTTTCTGTAAGTGGTAGGATGCACGTATCATCTTTGCTTCCACTGGCACAGGAGGTGTAGACCCTTTTTTGAGTTCCACCAGAGCCTCTGCGAACTGCCGGTTCATCTCCTGCTGGGCTGCTTGTTGTGCTGCAGCGGCCTCCTGTTGTGCTGCGACTTGGCGGTTGGTTTCCCGCTGAGCTGCATTGGCCTGTAGCAGGGCCTTGAACATTTCCTGCATCTTCAGGAAATGCCCGCATTCTCCACCACGTGTGGGAGATTAGCTTGTGGGGATCACCTTTTCTCAGAATGAAGGTCAGCGTACAGGCAGTTTCTTTAAAACCTGGCGTATTGCCAGCTTTATTTACGAGTGGTTTGCACTAGTCATACAAAATAAACAAAACAGTAAAACAAATCCTTGCCGTCCGGCGCTAAACTATACAGTAACCGCTCTCTATACGGTGAGGGGCTGGTCCCCGTCACCCACAAAACACAAAGTGAAGTAAAGCAAACATTTTTCTTTCAGCCCAAATAAACAGCGCTCCTCTTACTCAGATTCCCTTCTGAGTCTCAGGCCAGAGCCATGCTGTCCTCTCTTCCTGGATCTTTAAAACCCAGCTGCCTATGGATTCCAGTGAACCTGAATATCTGGACCAGAACCCAGCCAACTACAGAGGCTGGAAAAACCTGGGCCGGATTCCGGTTCAGTCCCTTACAATGGACCGAATGCGAGGTGAAACATAGCGACTGTCATATATCTCACCTCGCATACCGTCACACTGCCTATCACAGTTTCAGAGGCCATGGAATGCCCAGATGGCACAACCCCCCCCCCCCCCAAATGACCCAATTTTGGAAAGTAGACCCCCCAAGCTATTTGCTGAGAGGTATGGTGAGTATTTTGCAGATCTCACTTTTTGTCACAAAGTTTTGAAAATTGAAAATAAATAAATTATATATATATATATATATATATATATATATATATATATATATATATATATATATATATATATATATATTCAAAACAAATGAGAGCTGTAAAATACTCACATGCCTCTCAGCAAATAGCTTGGGGTGTCTACTTTCCAAAATGGGGTCATTTGGGGAGGTTTTGTGCTATTTTGGCATTTTATGGCCTTCGAAACTGTGATAGGTAGTGAGGAGTGAAATCAAAAATTTGCGCCCTTAGAAATCCTGAAGGCGGTGCTTGGTTTTCGGGGTCCCGTAAGCGGCTAGGCTCCTAAAAAGTCCCACACATGTGGTATCCCCGTACTCAGGAGAAGCAGCAGAATGTATTTGTGCAATTCCACATATAACCATGGCACGTGTGAGCAATATATAATTTAGTGACAACTTTTTGTATTTTTTTTTTGTCATTATTCATTCACTTGGGACAAAAGAAAAATATTCAATGGGCTCAACATGCCTCTCAGCAATTTCCTTGGGGTGTCTACTTTCCAAAATGGGGTCATTTGGGGGGGGTTTGTACTGCCCTGCCATTTTAGCACCTCAAGAAATGAGATAGGCAGTCATAAATTAAAAGCTGTGTAAATTCCAGAAAATGTACCCTAGTTTGTAGACCCTATAACTTTTGCGCAAACCAATAAATATACGCTTATTGACATTTTTTTTTACTAAAGACATGTGGCTGAATACATTTTGGCCTAAATGGATGACTAAAATTGAGTTTATTTGATTTTTCTTATAACAAAAATTAGAAAATATAATTTTTTTTCAAAATTTTTGGTCTTTTTCCGTTTATATCGCAAAAAAAAAAATCACAGAGGCAAGAAAATACCATTAAAAGAAAGCTCTATTTGTGGGAAGAAAAGGGCGCAAATTTCGTTTCAGTACAACATTGCATGTCCGCACAATTTCCAGTTAAAGCAGTGCAGTGCCAAATTGTGAAATCACCTCTGGTCATTATGGTCCGTATTGGTCCGGTCCTTAAGTGGTTAAGAAGAGCATTCTTCCTAAATTCCTCTGCCTATTACAGGCATTACCTGTACACATTCCGCCTATTTACTTTAAACAGAGCCAGAAGTTAATATTTGATTTCATCTGGGCAAACAAGCACCCCGCGTGCAACAAAAACAACTAATGTTCCCTAAAAGAAATGGCAGTCCCAGATATACAGAGATATTACCAAGCAATACATCTGAGTAGAGTCATTGATTGGAACAGACATAGAGATGTCAAGCTTTGGGTACAGATTGAGCAGGGCCAAATATCGGTACCCTTGGGTAGAGTCCCATGGTGCTTCCCCTTCCTCCCTAGAGAGGTTACTAAACATCCTTTAGTAGGAAATACAGCCAAACTTTGTTCGAAGATGTTCCCTATTATTGGTATAACACCCACCACTTCCCCTTTGTATCCGATACTGGGGAATCCTCTTTTTACACCGGGTTATGTGGATGCGGCATTTCGGCACTTAGTGAATAAGGGGTGTATACAAGCATCAAATTACATAAAGGCGGAGCATGGTTGACAATTGGGGAACTAACTGAACAAAAGAGTGACTTTAGACTAAAGTTTTGGAACGCCTTACAGATTATCCACTTTTTTAGTACCCTCCCGTCCCCGGGACAATTTAATAGACCCCTTAATAGATTTGAGAAATTATGCACAGAGGAGGGAACAACATCTCATACGTTATCGGCTAGCTATGAATTACTGATGATACTGCCTGAAACCCACTCTCTGAAGCGTGTCCAGGATTGGGAGAGTGAACTGGGGGAATCTCTCAGTTTGGGACAGCAACAGCACATTTTTAAGTTTACACATGAATCTTCAATCTGTATTAAAACACAAGAAACTAATTTTAGGATTCTTACCAGGTGGTATAGAACACCAGCGAGATTAAATAAAATCTTTCCTGATACTTCAGACCTGTGCTGGAGATGCCTGAGAGAAAAAGGCACTATGTTGCACATTTTTTGGAGCTCTATCCCAAGTTGAAAGATTTCTGGATGGAGGTTAGACGAATTCTCCAAATCTGTTCAGACCAGAGGATACCGGAAGATCCGCCTTTTTTTTCTTTTACATGCGAATCATACCAGAGAAAGAATACAAAGAATGTAGCATTGGCCGCCAAGATGCCGCCAAGGCGTGTACTCCTTTGAAATGGAAATCACCCGCACCACCGACAATTGGAATGTGGGTTCGTAAAGTTAAGGAAATAAGTAAATTAGAAGACCTGGTGCTCTCTGCACGCCATCAGCAGGAACGCTATTCCAGGACTTGGCTATCCTGGAACATCTTCCTAGCCTCAGAGGAGGGAAGAACCCTCCTTGACAAGGATTAGAATAACTAAGTTGGAGGTTTGGAGGCGTTAGCCTAGTCTGCCTTAAGGCGTTGGGCGAGGGCACTTGGGGTCTCCTTATGGGAATCGGTCCCATATCATATCCTATTTTCCTTATATCTCTCCCTTTCACCCCCCTTCCCCCCCTTTTTTGTTTTGTTTTATTTGTTTGTTGTTTTGCTTTGTTTAATTGATAGGTTACTGTTATAGTTACAGAGACAGAATCGGCTATGGATAAGGAAGAGATTGTAGACGAGTAGGCAAAGAGGGTTGATGGCTGATTACATACTATGGTCGGCAGGAGTGATTCTTTAGAGAAGCCCAGAGGGAGAAGGGGTGCCATAGTTTGGGAAACAATGTGCCGACAGGGGGATTGGGGAAATAATGTTGAGCTCTAAAATTGAGAAGTTTAATTAGAGTGGAATGATTAACTCTTAATGTATTTGTTTATCTCCCGGGCCTACTCTGAACATTTATTTGTTTACTTGATGTCTGATATGTGTTATGACTAAATAATAATAAAAAATATTGATTTGAAAAAGGGTGAGAAACTAACCAATGCTTCACTCGCCAAGTACGTAAATTTGGATGAGCAAAAAAAAATACTTAAACTGGCAAGCAGAGCCACCTGCAACTGAAATATTTTAAGTGTTTCTAAAAGGCATAAGTTTTTTTATCTTAATGAAGATTAAAAACCTTTTGTGAGGACGTGCTTTGCCTCAGCTCCGCTCCACTGCCGCCATAAGAGAGGCTACAGAGGGGGTTTCTTACCTGCGACGACTCCCCCCATGTCCCAGCGATTGCGGCACTCATCCCAGCCGCCGCGGACGGATCATACTCGGCAGGCACAGCTAGATTCTTACTTCCCGGGTCCCGAGGACAGGCCTGCGAGGCCTCCAAGATGGCGCCGACAGGGAAGACATCTTGCGGCTCGGCAGCAGAAAGGGACTGTCTCCACTGCCTCTCCAGATTCATCTCCAGGGTCGGTGAGTGATTCGGCCCCCCCAGCCTCCCCAGGAGGCCGCTCAGGAGGGTCAGACATCTTGGGAGATGAGGACCTCAGGCACCATATGTCCCTCCCCACCAAAGAGGACTTAGAGCGATTCACTAGCAGAATGGAGAAGGCATTCACTGCTGACATTGCCCACTTAAAAACTGACACATCCCACCTTGGCAACAGAGTGGAAGCATTAAAAGGGAGACGGGAGGAGGCTCTCCCCACCATTGCGCTGCTGCAATCAAAATGTCAAATGCAAGACCAACAGATTGAATCCCTGCTATGCCAGTTAGATGACACAGAAAATCGCAGCAGAAGGGCTAACATTAGGATTCGGGGACTACCTGAAGCTACTGCCTCACGTGACATTATACCCACGCTGCAAGAGGTCTTTCGGGACATATTGGGCATGCCTGCGTCTGCTCCTATTGAAATAGACCGCGCTCACAGGGCCCTGAGACCGCCATCTCAGGATGTGGATAACCCCAGAGACATTATTTGCAAGCTCCATAAATACACTCTCAAGGACCGTATTATGCAAAAGATGCGTGGCAAGCCTTTCTACGATTTTGATGGGGTGCGCTTGTTTTTCCATCAAGACATTTCCAGGTGCACTTTAATGCAACGCAGGGCGCTCCGCCCCCTCTTGACTGCGCTCCAAAATGCAGGCTTGCCGTACCGTTGGGGTTTCTCTTTCTTTCTGCAGGCGACTAAAGACAGGAAACAGGTCACACTGCGCTCCAAAGATGATCTTCCGCACTTCCTCTCTGCTCTGGGACCCGTTGACTTCCCTGACTGGAGGGCCTCGACCGGTGCCTTGCCGGTGAAGCTTCCCGAACCATGGATGACAGCTAATAGCAGGAGTCGCAGACGTGACAGACAGCGTCCGAACCAGGACCCCCTAACGGACCCTTCCACGTCTCAAGACTGACGGAAATGTCCCTTCTGGCCGCTTAAATGGTTAGCGTGACCTTCTCTTCAGCCAAGGAGCGGTGACCCTTCCGCATGCTCCAGGGTACCACACAGATGCACCCTCTTGAAGTGAACTCTCCATAGGCTTTGAACCTCGGGCCTGTTGGCCTGGTTATACGCCTGATGACTATTAGCGATTGCGCATAAGTTAGGGTTGTGCCGCCTCATTGTTACCTTACCGGCCCTGCCGGACTGCGTAAGAACTTACCGTTGCAGATATGACCCCCCCTCTACCTTTAGTGCTTTGTACGATGCAGTGGAAGGAGATGGGATCCCTTACCTTCCCCCCCCCATTTTGGCACACGTTCCCAACGTAGGCCCCCCCTTTTTGGGTACTGTTCCCCATTGGGACATAGAGCCGAGGTCTGGGACTCCCACCATAGTGGTGGCGGGCCCTATGCCAGGCTTACAGATGTTTATTTTGTTCACATGTATATGGCTATGGCTTAAGCTAATGTACTGTGCTTTCTCTTTTCCTTCCCTCTTGCTACCCTTTCCTTCCCTAGGAGCATCACCATACCTCTTCGTCTGCACCGGCCGGGCTGGCGGATTTGGCACTACTTATTCCCTCCTGATCCTCCATGTCTTCGCTAAAGGTCGTACCTTATAACGTCTGAGGCCTCTGCTCCCCAGGTAAGCGGAGTTAACTGTGGTGGGAACTGAAAAAAGGGGATTTTTATAACAGCTTACCTGTAAAATCCTTTTCTTGGAGTACATCACGGGACACAGAGCGACTTAGTCATTACTAATGGGTTATATAGATTACCTTCAGGTGCTGGCACTGGCCACTTCCAAACCGGAAGTACCATCCCCTATATAAGCCCCTCCCATCCGGGAGCACCTCAGTTTTGTAGCAAAGCAATAAGTGTCCCAAAAATGAGGGGTGGGAGCTCTGTGTTCCGTGATGTACTCCAAGAAAAGGATTTTACAGGTAAGCTGTTATAAAAATCCCTTTTTCTTTTTCGTACATCACGGGACACAGAGCGACTTAGTCATTACTAATGGGACGTCCCAAAGCAATGCCAAATGAGGGGAGGGATACATAAGCTGGGCGCCATCAGGCATGAGGATATTTTGCGGCCTGCAACACACTGCGCCCAAAGGCGACATCCTCCTGACTTCTAACGTCTACCTGGTAGAATCTAGTAAACGTGTGTACCGAAGACCATGTTGCGGCCTTACATACTTGAGCCAGGGAGGCCTGGTGATGCACTGCCCATGAAGTTCCAACTGCTCTTGTGGAGTGCGCCCTAACTTTGAACGGAGGCGGTCTCTTTCTCAAGCCATAGGCTTGTATTATGACCTGTCGAATCCACTTGGCTAAAGTAGATTTTGATGCTGCCTGACCCTTTCTAGGGCCTTCCGGCAGAATAAACAAAGTATCCGTTCTGCGAATCTGAGCAGTGGCTTTTAGATAAGCTTTAACTGCTCTTACTACATCCAAAGAATGTAATAACTTTTCCTCTACCGAGCTAGGTTTGGGGAAAAAAAGAAGGAAGAACCACATCTTGGTTCAAATGAAACCTCGATACCACCTTGGGAAGAAAGGCTGGATGAGGACGTAATACTACTCTGTCCTTATGGACAACCAGATATGGCTCCTTACAGGACAAGGCGGCTAATTCCGATACTCTTTTAGCCGAACAAATGGCTACTAAGAAAATCAATTTCCTGGTGAGAAGAACCAAGGAAATGTGTTGCAATGGTTCAAACGGTTTTTTCTGTAGAACCGACAGAACCAGGTTTAAGTCCCAAGGACATATGGGAATACTAACCGGAGGGCTAATATGCATCACTCCTTGTATGAAAGCTTTGACTAGTGAATGCGAAGCCAAGGGCCTTTGAAAAAATATTGACAAGGCCGAAATCTGACCCTTGATAGTACTCAAGGCCAGCTTCCTATCTACAGCCCACTGTAGGAAGTCCAAAATCCTCCCTATCACGTACTTATGTTGATGCCATTTCTTGGCCTCACACCACGTAATGTACGCTTTCCAGATCCTATAATAGATCTGCCTGGATACCAGCTTCCTGGCATTGATCATGGTAGATACCACAGAATTAGAGAGCCCTCTCTTTTTCAGAATGTGGGCTTCAATAGCCAGGCCGTCAAACCTAGGGCTGGTAAGGAAGGGTGGTATATCGGTCCCTGCGACAGCAGGTCCGGACGATGTGGGAGGGTCCAAGGACTCCTCACTGACATTTTTACAATCTCCGCGTACCATGCCCTTCGGGGCCACCAGAATCACTGGTTTCTTTTCTACCCTGATTCTGCGGAGTAATCGCGGTAACAATTGTGGCGGTGGGAATGCATATATCAGCTTGAACTGATCCCAAGGGAACACTAGGGCATCCGAGCCGCAAGCTAGGGGATCCCTTGTGCGAGACACAAATCTGTCCACCTTTGCGTTGAATCTGGATGCTAGCAGATCTACATCCGGTGTTCCCCACCGCTGGCATATTGCCTGGAAAACCTCGGGGTGAAGAGACCATTCCCCCGGGCATAATTGTTGGCGACTTAAAAAGTCCGCTCTCCAATTTTCCACTCCTGGGATGAAAACCGCGGATATGGCTGGGACATATTTTTCTGCCCACTCCAGGATGCAATTTGCTTCCCTCTGGGCTGCACGACTCCTGGTGCCACCCTGGTGATTGATATATGCCACTGCTGTGGCATTGTCTGATTGAATTCTGACAGGGGACCCTTGGAGTTTGGATGTCCATGCTACTAGGGCATACCGGGCTGCTCGTATCTCTAAGAGATTGATGGGCAGGGCCTTTTCTGCTTCTGACCACTTGCCCTGGAGAGACCATTGCTCCAGTACTGCCCCCCAGCCTATGAGGCTGGCATCTGTAGTGACCACCTTCCAAGAAACCGGACTGAAGGGTTTCCTTTTTTCCAGATTCTGGGGCACCAACCACCAATGGAGGCTCTTGCGAACGGAAGGGGACAGGGACATTGGTAGGTCTAAAGCCTGAACTTTTTTGTTCCAGGCTGACAGTATGGCCCTTTGCAAATTCCCAGAATGGAATTGACCGTAGGGTACCGCTTCGAATGAAGCCACCATTTTTCCCAGCAGCCTCATGCAGAGGCGTATGGATGGTTTTCTTTTTGTACCCACTAAGTGGGTCAAATCTTTTAAAGACGACACCTTCTCTGGAGGTAAGAAAATCTTTCTCCGATTTGAATCCAGCCTTAGCCCTAAGTATTCCAGACTTTTGACTGGTCTTAGAGCTGACTTGTCCCGGTTGATAATCCAACCGTGATATTCCAGATACTTGATTGTCTTGTGAATAGCTACTTCCAGCTTTTCCACTGAGTGGTCTATTAGTAGCAGGTCGTCTAGATATGCCATTATCGTTACACCTTGTGTTCTTAGATTGGCCAATAATGGGGCCAGAATTTTTGTGAACACTCGTGGTGCTGTGGCCAGACCGAAAGGTAAGGCTCTGAACTGAAAATGGCGCCCTTCTACTGCAAAGCGTAGAAATTTCTGGTGGGCCGGAAAGATGGGAATATGCAGATAAGCATCCCTTATGTCGATCGAGGCTAACCATTCCTGCCCTTGTAGGGCGGTGGCCACCGATCGGATCGACTCCATCCGAAAAGTCCTGATATTTAGGAACTTGTTTAGCCCTTTTAGATTTAATATGGGCCTCACATCCCCATTTGGTTTGGGGACTGTGAAAAGGTTCGAGTAAAACCCGAATCCGCTTTCTTCCAGGGGAACCTTCATGATTACACCTTGGAGCAATAGTTGTTCTAGTGCCAGAAGGAGGGATCCTCTCTTCTGGGGATCTCTTGGCACGTTTGACCTCATAAATTGGGCAGGAGGAGTGCCTTTTAACTCCAGCTTGTATCCCAGACTTACTGCAGAGAGCACCCATCTGTCTCTGATGGTGTCCCGCCAGGTCTCTGTGAACAACTGAAGCCTTCCCCCCACCCGATTGAGTGGGGGCAACGCTTCATGACTTGGGGGGAGGTTTTGTACCTCTCTTGATCCAGGGTTTCTTGTTACCCTGTGATTGTCCCTGATTTCTGCCCCCTGAATTTGACCGCGGAGGCCGTCGGAACTGCTTCACAGCCGATGTGCCCGGGACTGGAGAAGTAGGCCTCTTAAAAGAAGGACTTCTACTCTTGTTCTTAACCGGTAAGAGTGCTTTTCTTACAGGGAGCTTCAGCAGACCAGTTTTTGAGCCACAGAAGCCTACGCATATGTACTATAGACAGCGTAAAGCGGGAGGCCTGTTGGATTGTATCCTTTATGGCGTCCACCGCAAAACACAAGGCTCTAGGCAGGTCAGCTAGGGCAAGAGCCTGCTGATCTGGTAAGTCCCTTAAGACTTGTTTCAACTGATCTTTCACTGCTTGGCAGACTCCAATCGCTGCTACCGCAGGTTGTGTCACCATGCTTGCTGTAGAGAAAGCAGATTTTAGTAAAGACTCCAATTTTTTATCTATTGGGTCTTTGAACATTGGAACATTATCTACTGGACATGTCAGTGATTTGTTCACAGAAGAGATGGCTGCGTCCACTGTAGGGACCCTCCATTTTTTTATGAACTTATCCTCCATGGGATAGATCACCGGAAATCTCTTGGGGGGAGCAAATATTTTATCAGGATGCTCCCAATCCTGGTAAATAAGCCCTTCTAATAAAGGGTGGATTGGGAAGGAACAGACAGCCTGGGGAGCTTTTAGCGACCCCAGCGAGGAAACCGTAGTGGATGATGGTTCCGCCAGAGGCATTTTAAATGCTGATCGGACCATGTTAGTCAGAGACTGAACCCATAATCTTTCAGCCTGAGATGCTGAGAAAGGTTCTTCCACTGTTGATTCCTCCATAACTGAATCAACCTCATCCTGATCCCCTTCAGGTAGGTCGATCCCTGTGTGGGGCTGTTCCTCCACTAAGGAGGAGACGGAGATCGGACGCGCTTTCCCTGTGACAGGGAAGCAGCGATCAATGCTGTTAATCTCTCTTCCAATCCTCCCAGAGTTGAGGATAAAACCTCCTCTGTTATATATACAGGAGCAGGTGGACTGGGGACAGCCGCAGCACCAGGCACTCCTGCGGGGTTTCTACGGCTACTGACCTCTGAATTCTCAGGGGAGATTGGTGCAGTACAAGCATGCCCAATATCCTCAGAGCCCGATGGAGACCCCTTTGGCTTCCTGGAAGACCTATTTCCGGAGCGTCTGGACGACATATCCTTTAAGCACAAAGCTGAGGTATTCCCGTCGTCATACACCAATTTTACTGGTAATAGTCTAACACAGTTGCTGCTATATACCAGCTGGTGTCCACTAAAGTGCCTTTCTATGGGGATGCCTGCATCAACCGCCTCTGTGTGCCACTGTTTGTTGCTAGCTCTGTTTGCATCCAGCTGACACTTGTACTGTGTCTTTATACAAGCTGGGACGCCTGCACATGCGCAGAAGCGCCGTGGCGCGCATCGAGCGTCATCCACCCGCCCCGCCCCTTTTTTCATAGGAGGCGCGTGCACGCGCCCGCGCGCGCCATTGGCGCCCTTTTCGAAATCAAACAGGGACTAGGAGCCAGGGCCCTTTTTGCCGGAGGGCCTGTGCGGTGGATGAGCGCAGCAACAGGGCAGAGGAAGTGGATTCCCACAGAGAAACTTACCAACTGCCTGGATCTTTTGACTTGAGAAAACCAAAGATCCATATGACAAGAAAAATGGACTACAGCGGCCTCTAGTGGTTTAACACAGGTACCGCGGTCCTCTTTTTTTTTTTTTTTCTTGACTACTATTAAAATTTTACATTTTCAGTAGTTACAGGCATACACAGATATTAGCGGGAATACCGTTAGGTAACAGACAGAAAGACAAATTAGGCTTGGGGGTCCCCCAATAGAACCAAGTTCCTGGGGGCCCCCACTTACCTGATCCCCGCCGCAGGACTTTGTTTGGTCCACAGAAGCCCAAACTTCACCTATCACGGCAGGCATTGTAATTAAACCTTCAGGGACCGGGTTCCCAAGGATTCCACTCCCCTGGACCTGTATAGCACCCTGCACAGACAACATCTTGGTCGTGGGTATGACCAGAGCTCTGGATCCCAGGGTCCAGCCCTCCTAAGAGAGGCATTACAGGCAAAACCTTGCTCTTCTGCTGCAAGGCCCGGGTACCGACCGTTTAGCTATGAAGCTTTTTTGGTGGGATCCGGAACAGCTTACTAAGGCCCAAAAGAACCTGTACGCAAGCCCAGTGAAAACACATGTTACTCTTTGGCCAACACCTTAGACACTGGCAAAAAACTGAGGTGCTCCCGGATGGGAGGGGCTTATATAGGGGAGGGTACTTCCGGTTTGGAAGTGGCCAGTGCCAGCACCTGAAGGTAATCTATATAACCCATTAGTAATGACTAAGTCGCTCTGTGTCCCGTGATGTACGAAAAAGAAAGCTAGGGGCACAGGTGGTTCTTTTGCAGGAAACCCATTTCACCTCCCTTTCTATGCCTAGACTGCCCACCCATCTATATAGCCAATGGTTTCACAGCACCTCCCCAACTTCCAAATCGAAGGGTACCACGATAGCGATCCATAAAACCTTTCCTTTCCAACTTGTAGACAGCAAAATTGACTTGCAGGGTCGTTACATTTTCTTAAAGGGGGTTATAGCTGGGAAGAAATACACGTTTGCCACTATATATTCCCCTAATTCCAACCAACTGACTTTCATGGACGCAACCCTGGACCTCCTGGCAGATTTTAAAGAGGGCTTTGTAATCCTCCGTGGAGATTTTAATGTTAGCCCTGATCCTCTCTTGGACACATCTAGCTCCCGACCTTCCTACTCTTATGCCTTTCTCAAACACTTTCGCAAGACACTCCGGTCCCACCTCCTGCTAGACAGCTGGAGGGTACTTCATCCCACAGATAAAGACTTTAGTTACTATTCTGCTGTGCATGACGTGTACACCCGCATAGACCACATTTATGTTGACCGCCCTACACTGGAGCTTCTGCAGTCTGCGTACATCGGCAACATAACGCTCTCTGATCATGCACCGATCGGGATGACTCTCACCTTACCGTCGAGCCCTCATAGGGCCTGGACGTGGCGATTGAATGATAATCTGTTGGACGATGCTGCGGTGGCGGCCAGGGTGAGGAATGTTCACTAATTATTTTAAAGAAAACACAACGGAAGATGTTAGTAAGGGGATAGTATGGGAGAGTCACAAAGCCGTAGTGCGGGGAGAACGGATATCCCTGGGCTCCAAACTTAAAAAAAGAACGCCAGGCAGACTTTAAAAGAGTGCTAGACGCCCTTCAGGAGGCAGAAATACAACACAAGCATAATGGGGACCCTGGGGCATTGAAGAGGCTGACTGAAATGAGGACACTGTTCCTGAGGTTGTTAGACAGACAGGTACGAAAGCAGGCCAGATATTTATCTCATAAATACTATGAGCATGGGAACAAGTGTGGCCGCATGTTGGCGGGGGCCCTGCGTAAGAAACATGCTCAGACGTATGTCCAGAAGCTCCGTTCCCCATCAGGTGCGGTTGCGATTCAGTCCTCTAAAATTGCCTCAGGGTTCCAGGACTATTATTCCCAACTGTATAATTTGACCCCCGATTGTCCTTTAACTGCTCAGACGCCCAGGTCGGTAGCCATTCAGGACTACCTGGCCTCGGCTGACATCACACCACTAACTGAGCACCAACGCACTGACTTGGAGCTACCAGTTACCCCCGGTGAGATTGAGCTGATAGTGAAGTCCCTGCCCAATGGGAAAAGCCCGGGACCAGACGGATACACCAAGGCTTACTACACAGCTTTCCTACCCCTATTGGTATCACCTATGTGTAGCTATTTCAATTCCGTAGCTGAGGGATCCCCTATACCCCCTGAGGCGTTACTGGCCCATATCACTGTGCTACCTAAAGAGAGTAAGGACCCAATGGTACCCCAGAGCTACAGACCTATATCCCTCCTAAACGTCGATGTTAAAATTATGGCGAAGGTCCTTGCGAATAGGCTGAAACACATCCTGTCCCAACTGATACATCCCGACCAAACTGGGTTAATCACTGGAAGGGAGGCTAGAGATAATTCCATTAGAGCCATACAACTTATCCACTGGGCCCGCTCTCATCCTGATTAACAGTCCTATGTAATTTTGTCAACTGATGCTGAGAAGGCCTTCGACCGGGTCGACTGGTCGTACCTGTGGTGTTCTCCTCTAGGTTCCCAATCGGGAATGGCACAAGACAGGGGTGCCCTCTTTCCCCCCTCCTTTTTGCCCTGGTGCTTGAGCCATTACTCCGTACTGTTAGGGCGAACTCGGACGTAAAAGGACTGAAGGTTGGAAATGTTGAACACAAGCTCTCAGCCTATGCTGATGATGTGCTCTTCCACCTCTCGGAGCCCTTGACTTAGTTGCCAAACCTGATGGGAGAGCTTCAGAGGTTCGGGTTACTTTCCAACTTCAAAATCTATTTCTCAAAGTCAGTGACTCTCCCTGGTAAACCATCTTCCTCCCTGGCAGAGAGCCTGCAAGCGGCCTTTCCCTTCACCTGGGCCAAGTCCTCCTTCAGGTACTCGGGCATTCAATTGACGGACCGCTTTGACACCCTGTATTCAGCCAACTACCCTCCCCTTCTTGAAGCGGTTAAAAGAGACTTAGCCCAGTGGACTAAGACCGCCTTCACTTGGTTAGGCCGTATAAACATTATAAAAATGAATATTTTGCCACAAATACTCTTCTTTCTTCAGATGTTACCGATCCCCCTGCCCAGAGTTTTCTTTACCCAAATTTCTAGTATGCTATCTGGGTTTGTGTGGAATGCACGGAAGCCCCGCATAGTTTTGCGAATACTGAAGCGCTCAAAACATGATGGTGGTCTAGGAGTCCCAGACATAGCAAGGTATTATAGAGCGGTCGCATTGCAGAGGATCCTCGACTGGCGTTTTCATACTCAGTCCAAGCTATGGGTTTCCCTGGAGAAATGTTTAGCCGGGAGAAATTTATCATACGCACCGTGGCTGTCCAGGACACATAGGGGGTTGTCCGATACCACCTCCCCGTTGACAGCGCATGACCTTTCGGTATGGGACCGAACCAACGCGACCCTACACTTGTCCCCGCTGTGTCCCCGCTGTGTGGATTCCTTTGGTTCCCTCCAGGCGAACAAATGGCCTTTTTTGGCCCATGGGTTGACGATGGCAATGCCAGCTGTGGGAAACTCATGAGCAATGGCAAACTTTTGAGTTTTGAGACCTTACAAGCCAGACATGCTGGCTCGCAGATGAATTTTTGGCGATATAGACAACTTCACAATTTTTTTGAAATACAGGGCCACTCTCTAAGAGACATCGCCCTCCTCACCCCCTTCGAATGCCTTTTTGTGGAGAATGATCCGCTCCCCCATCTGGTCTCTGAACTGTACCGTCTATTGGGCTCTGCCGCTCTAGACCCTAGACCTGCACATGTGCGGGCCTGGGAGAGAGACCTTTAATTTTCGGAAGCTCAGCTGGCTCACCTATACCGGCTCACACACTCCAGTTCGGTGGAATCTAAAACTCAAGAAACCAATTATAAAATTTTGTTGCGCTGGTATAGGGTGCCAGCTGACATGGCATGTATCTATCCCTCGGTGTCTGACCGGTGCTGGCGAGAATGCGGGCATAAAGGCACGCTCCTGAACTTATGGTGGGACTGCCCCCGGATCAAGCCATTTTGGGAAGACATTCAACTCCAGATAAGGGTGATATTAGACTTGGACATTCCCCTCGCCCCGGCTCATTACCTCCTCCACTTTCCTCCTCCACTTTCCTCAAATCCCAATGAGTAGATATAAGAAAAGCGTGTTACCCCATCTTCTTAATGCAGCTAGGCGTTTGCTTCCCATCTACTGGAAACAACCTAGAATTCCAACAAGGGAGGAATGGGTGGCCAAGGTTAATGACATCAGAGAGGCTGAACACTGGATTGCGACTTGTAAAGATACTCTGGACCGCTTTGACACTGTATGGGCACCCTGGGTGGCCCATGTAACTGACCCTGGGGGGGATGTCTTCTAGTCTAGACCTAGCACTCTTAGAGCTGGCTGAACCGACTCTCAGATCCCGGGTGGCGGGAGATACTCGGACGACTTGAGGACAGAGGAGGCTCAGTCTTGGACGTGGCCCGCTCGGTGCAGACTTGGAAACTTCTACCTACTTTGCAGGTATGCCCCGATCCCTCCCTACCTCCCCCCCTTCCCCTTTCCTACCTCTATTTTTTCACTAATCTTTCCCTCTCCTATCTTTCTCCTCTGGTTTTTTCCTATCTATGGTCAGCCTAGTGGCTATATGGTTTGAGTAACTGTTTATATGGTGGCTTTCCTTGGGCCTTTCGTTGCAACATGCTGCTGTTGTGAGGGGAGCCCACACAGTGTAGTGGGCATCTTTTTTCCCTCCTGGCAACGAGCATTTGTCCTGAGGGGCCGCCTGCTGAGCGGGGCGCCAGGGGAGGTTTGACGGAGGCTGATTTGGCCCCCCTCTACTGGCGCTGTTGCCGGTGGGCTGCCTCGTGCCCTTAAGAGGGAATGGACTATTGTGTATTATGTCACACTAGGTCTGGGAACATGTTGAAGTGCCTAGCATGTATTACCGTTAATTTGCATCTTGTACTGTCATTTTCTTTGTAATGTCTTAGTCTTTCAAATAAAATACAGATTATACAAAAAAAAACTTTTGTGCGCAGCAGCCCCCCCCCCCACCCAAGTACTTACCTGAGCCCATCTCTATCCGGGGATGTTGCAGGAGAGACTCGGCTGCCTGGGACCCTCCCGCCTCTTGGCTGAAACAGCAGCAGAGTGCCATTGGCTCCCACTGCTGTCAACCAAAGTCAGCGAGCCAATGAGGAGAGAGAGAGAGAGGGAAGGGCCTTTTATAATATAAATATAATAAAATATTTACAAAAATGTGAGGGGTGTACTCACTTTGTGAGATACTGTATGTATACTCAGCCAAGAACATAAAGGCTACTATACAGGCATGGGGATTTACATTTTTTTTATTCATCGGCCAGCATCTTAGTCTAGAAGTAGAAGCGGACCCTGGATCCAGAAGTAGGAGTATGATAATCTCTTTGAGAGGTAGTAAATACATGTTACACTTCACTTTGTATACTTGCAGTTTAGTATGTTGCACTGACATCCCAGCACACTAAATAAGTTAACAAGGTATGTATGATAACATGTCTTTTTTACAGGATACACTTTTCATATATTCTGCAAACTTCAATCCTACTGTAATACAATAACCAACTCTGCCTCCCCACCTATCCCTCTATGCCATTAATGATGTTATCTTTTTCTTTCCTCATCTCTTTTTCCATAAACTATCACTCCTGCCTTTTCCATCATCAGCACTGCCTCTTTCTGTTTTTCTTTATCTCCTGTCTCATCTTACTCCCTAAATATGGACTCCCACTGCCTCCTTTCCCTTACTGCACTGCCATTACTGATCCCGACCCCATCTCCAATCTAGCACAGCTAACTGATAGCTGCTTGCTGTATCCTCTATCATTCTGCTCCGCTGTTAATAATCCCTGCTAGTGTAACAAGTATTAAGAGTGGGTGTGGCGCTGCTAATGAGGTAGAGTAAATGTGTTGCAATTACGTGGCAAACAAAAAGGATTAAATAATGAAATTTACCATGAAATAAATAAAAACCCACAGTGCGAATACAAACAAATAGCTTACAACTTCTGTTATTTAGAGGTAAATCATATCTAAGAGACAGTAAACAACTTATTTCAGAAATAAAGGACTTACAGACAACAGATGAAGATTTCCTAGTTACCATCGATGTGAACTCACTATATACAAATATAGTGCAGAAGGATGGCTTGAAAAGTCCAGAATGGGCATTACATAAGTTCACAGGTTTGAAACAAGAACAGGTAGGATTTTGAAAAGAAGGCTTGGAAATGGCATAGTAATTATTACTGGAATAAAAGTGACCACTATGTTCAAACAAAAGGAGTGGCAATGGGAGCCAAGTACGCCCCTAGCGTGGCTAATTTATGAATAAATGGGAGGAGAAACAAATTTACAGTAGAACGAGATCAAACCTCATTTTTTTACAGACGCTACATTGACAATATTGTCATGATATGGAGAGGCATCCTTGGAAAGATTTTTTTTAGATCAATTCCAATCATTATGGGATCTCCTTTTCAGGAACCTGGACACAAGATAGCATTGACTATCTACATTTACAAATATTTAAATAAGGAAGCAGATTAGCTACAAGGACCTTCTTTAAACAGACTGAACGCAAGGGTATATCACCACCAGAAGTTGCCATTATCCTAAGTGGTTAGGGAATGTCCCAAAAGGACAACTCGTGAAGATTTCGAATAATTGTAGCAAGGATAAAGATTTTGAAGAACAATCATAAGTCTTCATAAAGAGGTTTATAGATGAAAGCTACAAAAGAAGGGAACTGGAGGGATTAAAAGAGAAAATAAAGAATATGAATAGGGAATCACTTCTAATGGATAAACAAGGAAAATAATCCAAAAATATGAAATTTGCATTCCTGACAATATAAGAATAGTGAGAAAATACTGGCCCATTTTGAAATCGGATAGGACATTAAAGAAATTACTTCCAGAGAGACCACATTTTATCTACAGGAAGGCACCTACCCTGAGGAATAAATTGATCCGCAATGCCATTGTACCACCAAAAACGAATCAGTTTGTTCCATAACATGAGAGGTTTCGATAGATGTCAGAAATGCCTAGGAATAGTAAAAAACAACCTAGGAAAAAGGAATAATTTTGTTCCACTACAACAAGTAGGGAATAGAAGATAAAAGAACTGATAACATGCACAAGTACTCATGTAACTTTTGTAATTGAATGCCCTTGTCGATATCAATATGTGGGGAGGACCACAAAACCTCTGTATGTAAGAATTAGGGAACACATGAACATTATCAGAAAAGGTTTCATCAAGCACAGTCTATCAAGATATTTCAGAGAAGTTCCTAACAAAGATGCCTCCCTTATGACTTTTTTTGTCATAGATATAATAAAAGGACATTGGCGTGGAGACAATAAAAAGATAAAAGTCTCCCAAAGTGTTTTTTTTTTACTGAATTCTCTCCAGCTAGAAGGTCTAAATATTGACATAGACCTCAACTGTTTCAGATAAAATCCTTAGTACCGTAGGTACCCTATGCCATCTGTCCAGAATACATAAACAATTAGTGACCTCTATACTTCCCCCTTTTCTCTTCCTTATTATTTTCATTAGTTTTAATGCTAGTTAATTAATGTATGGTTTCTCACATCATCTCATTATTCTCAAGTTCTTCTAGTTTAATCACTTAACGACCGCTCACTGTATATATACTATGAATAAAGGTGTGTTACAAAATAGGCCTGACAGAACACACACTTAGCGCCAGTTCAATCCTGCAAAGTGCCAAGCGTCATGAACACTAAAAATTCAAAGTATTTTTATACAAAACACCTTAAATGGTAAAGCAGCTGTTTAAAATGGTAGAAAATGAAAAAGGTGGTAAAACAATAAAACAGTTCAGAATACTGGATCGTAAGTTTTACACAAAACAGCGCTAAAATATAAATTCATAAAAAGACCCGTGGACAATGCCACTGAAAAAAGTCCAGCACGTAATGAAGAAATAACCAGTTCAGAGTACTAAGGTGAGTAACAGCAAAAAGTCCAAGTGAGCACCTTCCACCACCAAAGACATCAATTGCAATCCACCGTGTGATGAAGAAAACCCCCTCAGGGGTTCAGACTTACCAGAGGTAAGAAATAAATGAGCCTTAAGTAAGAGGTAACATCAGCTACTCTGTATGGAAAGATCTTCTCCAATCAGGATCCACCAGTGTGGTTAGGGCTCCTCCCCTTGAGTAGAAGCCAGCTACCCCTCTGTTGTCAGACTGTCCGTTGTCAATAAAGTTACATGAAGATTCCTTCTTTATGAATTTATATTTTAGCGTTGTTTTGTGTAAAACTTACGATCCAGTATTCTGAACTGTTTTATTGTTTTACCACCTTTTTCACTGTATATATACGTCGGCAGAATGGCACGGACAGGCACAATCACGTACCTGTACGTGCCTGCCTTCGTATGGGTGGGGGGTCCAATCGGACCCCCCTCCGGTACAGTGAGAGGCCGGGATCGCTTCGGAGCGATCCGTGATGAGGGGACGGCCATTCGATTCTGGCCACCCCCTCGTGATCGCTCCCGGCGAATGAAAAGCTTCCTCTGCCTGTGTAGTGTTTACACAGGCAGGAGGAAGTGATGTCATCTCTCATGCGGCGCTCACATATACCGAGCGCCACATGAGAGAAGACACAGAGGTTAGTGCACATAACAGCACACTGACACCACACACATAGGCACACGATCGCCCCCCCAGATCACCCCCCAGCCCCCAGTCACAGTGTCATTGCAGTGACCATTTATTTACTGATCACTGCAATCAGTGACATTTGTGACTGTAAAAGTGTCAGGGCAGAGTGTTTTAGGTCCAGTGTAGCCCCCTAACCCCCTCCTAATAAAGGTGTAAACCCCTTGATCGCCCCCCCCAGGTAACCCTTTCACACCCTTTTGCCTGTGTCACTAAGCAATCGTTTTTCTGATCGCTGTCTTAGTGTCGGTGATGCCGATAGGAAGCCAGTTATTTTTTTTAGGTTTGCCGCAGGTTTTTATAGCGTCAGGTACCCCCATATATTATCTAATAAAGGTTTTAACCCCCTAATTGTCCCTAGTTAACCCTTTCACCAGTGATCACCGTATAAGTGTTACTGGTGACACTGGTTAGCCAGAACTGCCCTGCCATTTTAGCACCTCAAGAAATGAGATAGGCAGTCATAAATTAAAAGCCGTGTAAATTCCAGAAAATGTACCCTAGTTTGTAGACGCTATAACTTTTGCGCAAACCAATAAATATACGCTTATTGACATTTTTTTTACTAAAGACATGTGGCTGAATACATTTTGGCCTAAATGTATGACTAAAATTGAGTTTATTAGATTTTTCTTATAACAAAAATTAGAAAATATAATATTTTTTCACAATTTTCAGTCTTTTTCCGTTTATATCGCAAAAAAAAAAAAAAAAAAAAATCGCAGAGGCAATCAAATACCATTAAAAGAAAGCTCTATTTGTGGGAAGAAAAGGACGCAAATTTCGTTTGGGTACAACATTGCATGTCCGCACAATTTCCAGTTAAAGCAGCGCAGTGCCAAATTGTGAAATCACCTCTGGTCATTAAGCTGCGTAATGGTCCGGGGCTTAAGTGGTTAAGAGATTTGTGTAATTAACAAATTTTATACTCATTAGTATTTCTATTTTAGTCATTATTCTGTCTATAAGGCCTCATGCCCACGGGCGTTTTTTCAGCCGCGTTTTTGAGCGTTTTTTACAGCTTAAAAACGCCTGTCCATGTTAGTCTATAGCTTCATGCCCACCTAGGCGTTTTTGAGCTGTAAAGAGCATAGGCGTTTGTAAGCTGTAAAAAAAACCCAGGGCCAGTGCGTTCCTCAGCGTCAGAATTAGGCAGGAAAAAACGCGAGCGTCAAAAAACGCGCAAAAACGCGCAAAAAACGCGCACTAACGCGCGGTCGCGTTTTTAGCTCCGACGTTTTTTTTTTGTTTTTTTTCAAAAAAATATAAAAAAAAAATATTTACAATAACATGGACAGGCGTTTTTAAGCTGCAAAAAACGCAGCTGTAAAAACGCCAGTGGGCATGAGGCCTAAGAGTTCCCTCGCAATATTATGCCCACTTTCTATTCTAGGGCCATATTTTACATTTTATACTTTATTAAATTTTTATGCTTTAATATGGTTCATAATATGCTAATTTGTGTTGTACAATATAGGTCCCCAATTACCTCTCCTTTTTACCTAGTTTGAGTAGCAGTCATTTTCATTTTTCTTTTATATGATTTTATATAATGTTCTAAATAATTAGTTAGTATATATGCAAACAGTTTGCGGTGACCTGAGATCCCGGAGACGTTTAATATTAAAAAGGCAATTGGTGTATTGGAGTACCAAGATGGCCACTGGGGATTTTGGCTCTATTGGAATTAGCTGAGTGTCAGAAACCATGAATCAGACCGAGACAGAAGTACAGTTAAATCACACTAGTTTAATAATAAAAATAAAAAGGTAAACAGAATAAGCGTAGTCAAAACATAGCCAGAGTTCAGTAACCGGATCGGGTAGTCGGCCAAGCCAATGTCAGCAAGCATGATCTGTAGCAAGAGGGAACGTCAGACAAGCAGGTCTTCAACTGGAACGCAGGAGAAAGTCTCTTGTGATGTTAACACAGGCAAAGAGCAAATAAACTGGAAGTCCTTAAGTAGGCAGAGCTGACGAGCAGGATCATCAAGAGGTGGATCACTGTGGAGAGATGGGAGCTGGCAATTAGCTGACAGCTGAGCTGCCAGCACAGAGAAGGAAGGGCTGAGCCCAGCCCTGACACTGAGTACTAAGATGGCCGTTGGTCACAAGTCTCTGAGTTGATAGGTTATTGCACACTATAAAAACCGGATGATGTAGTAAGATGGTGCGGCTTCAGATGATGTCTTATTGATGAAACGAGTAAGGTGGAGCTACAGCGTCATTACACCACATCCGGTTTGGATCCGTGGAACGCAGCGAGTGCCAGACTTCTTGTTTTATCCCGTTTTCATTGCTTGTCATCTTTAACCTGATGTAAGTGCAATATTTACTTTTATTCATTAACCACTTACCGCAAATCTCCATAGCTGTACATTGGTACTTTGACGTAGAAAACCGGGGTTATGGCAGCAGATAGCCACAGTGAGCGGTCCTCTTTCACCGTGTGATCACTTTTATCGGCAGACGGGTGAGGTGCCCACCACACTCCGGTCTTTTCCGCCGCTTACCGGAGCCGCTGGTGGTGGCGGAGACGATACGATGCTGTCCCCTCAGTAGCATGTAGACGAATGAGGGAAAGATGGCCCCCACTCGGTTCCATAACATTGGATGACGGAAGCAACGTCAAACATCACTTCCGCCCTATGATCTTAAAGGGGAATTTTTTTTTTTAACCACTTGCCGACCTGCTCACGTACATTTACTGTGGCAGGTCAGCTCTCCTGCACGAATCAACATACCTGTACGTTTGTCCATGCAGGGATAGCAGGAGCGCGGGTCCCGCGGACTCAATGTCTGCCGGCGACCTGCCATGAGGAGAGCCAGAAAGGTAAACAAGGTGATTCCCCATTCTGCCTAGTGACATGACAGAGATCTACTGTTCCCAGTGATCAGGAACAGAAATCTGTCATGGTCCTGGCAGCCCATCCCCCCTACAGTTAGAACACACCCAGGGAACACGCTTAACCCCTTGATCGCCCCCTAGTGTTAACCCCTTCCCTGCCAGTGTAATTTTTACATTGATCAGTGCATTTTTATAGCACTGATCAATGTAATAATGTCACTGGTCCCCAAAAAGTGTCATTTGGGGTCAGATTTGTCCACCGTAATGACGCAGTCCAGCTAAAAATTGCAGATTGGCGCCATTACCAGTAAAAACAAATAAAAGTCCCTAAATCTTTACCATAGTTTGTAGACGCAATAACTTTTGCGTAAACCAACCAATATACGCCTATTGCGATTTATTTCCCCAAAAATATGTAGAATAATATATATCGGCCTAAACTGATGAACAAATTAGTTTTTTTTGTTTTGTTTTTTTGGGATATGTATTATAGCAGAAAGTAAAAACATTTTTTTATTTTTTAAATTGCTGGTCTTTTTGTTTATAAACGCAAAAAATAAAAACCGCAGAGGTGATCAAATACCACCAAAAGAAAGCTCTATTTGTGGGTAAAAAAGGACATCAATTTTGTTTGGGTACAGTGTCGCACGACAGCGCAATTGTCAGTTAAAGCGACGCCTGGCCTGGTCATTAAGGGGGTTCCGGGGCTGAAGTGGTTAAAAAAAAAAAGGATTTTTTTTATTGCATTTAAGTGTAACTGTGAGATCTGTGGTCTTTTTGACCCCAGATCTCACATTAAAGAGGTGCTGTCATGCATTTTTTCAATTACAAGGGATATTTACATTCCTTGTAATAGGAATAGAAGTGGCCCAAATTTTTTCTTTTTTTTTAAAGGACAGTGTAAAAAAATAAATCCAAATTTAAAGCGCCCCATCCTGACGAGCTCGTGCGCAGAAGCGAATGCATACTTAAGTTGCGCCCACATATGTAAATTGTGTTCAAACCACACATGTAAGGTATTGTCGCGGTCGTCTAAACGAGAGCAATAATTATAGAACTAGACAATGGAGAGTTTTAAGTGCCAACGTTTTTCACCATTCCATCTAGAAAATTTGGGAGCAATTTTGCACTTGTAAGACCGCTGTGCAAATATGGTGTGACATAAGGTAGTGCAACGACAGCCATTTTATTCTCTAGGGTTTCTGAAAAAATATATAATGTTGGGGGGTTCTAAGTAATTTTTTAGCCCAAAAAAATGATTTTAACTTGTAAATAAAAAATCTCAAAAAGAGTCTCGGTCCTTAAGTGGTAAAATGGTTTACGGAATTACGCTATGGAGGCTATTCTCTCTATATGATACCTGTGTGACGCCACGCCACGGAGAGCGAGGCAAATATAGAAAAACCTGTTTACAACTGCGAATACGCCCCTTGAGTGGGGATTTCTATCTGGTGAGTGTAATCACATAAGGGGGAGCACGAGTAATACACAGACACCGCCCGCTTGTATGGATATTGCAGCACTGTTCTTTCGCACATCATATTCCAAGACTTTTTGGTTTTCTGATCACGGTTTTTATTCAGTGAACTTTTATATGCTTATAATTTTATTTGTATATTTGCACATTGAGAAATTTTTATAGGAATTGCTATTTGCACTATATTTGCTTATTTGCACAGATTCTGGCTCTATTGCACTTTATTTACACCAGGAGCTATTTGTTTGTATATGCATTGTGGGTTTTATTTATTACATGGTATATGTTAATATTTTATTTTTTTGTTTGCCACTTAATTGCAACACATTTTCTCCATTCTTAATACTTATTACACTATCTAATGACATCTGCTTTGACAGTTGGTTTCTTTCGGGGCAGCAGCTTGTTATTCTTTTTTAATACCCAGTCCATAGCGCAGTAATACCTTTTATTCTCTTTTTTAATAATCCCCGCTGCTTCCCCTCTCCAACAGCTTCACTGTCAATGACTCCTCGCATTGCTTTCTCTCTTATGCTTACCATCATTGAGCCATGCTACCGGCTCACCCATGTGAGCAAGTGTTTTCACTTTTACAACAGAAATTAACCAGGTATAATAAGGTTGTCGAAAGGGTTTAAAATAAAATAAAAAATGGCTAGAGCAGTACAGAAGTGCAATGCCAACAACATATGAGGTCAAAAATGCTGGATTCTCTAACAAACCTCTGAAGGCTTCACAGAACAGCTGTATTTATACAGAGATTAAATTACACACAAGTGGACACTATTTACTAATTAGGTGACTTCTGAAAGCAATTGGCTCAACTAGATTTTAGGGGTATCAGAGTAAAGGGGTCTGAATAAAAATGCACGCCACACTTTTAAAATCTTTTTTTGTAAAAAAAAAAAAAAAAAAATTGAAAACCATTTATCATTTTCCTTTCACTTTACAATTATGTGCCACTTTGTGCTGGTCTATCACTTAAAATCCCAATAAAATACATTTACGTTTTTGGTTGTAAAATGACAAAATGTGGAATATTTCAAGGGGTATGAATACTTTTTCAAGGCACTGTATACTTCAACAAAAACAAGCAGAACCTAAAGTCACTTATTTATTCCTCACGTAGGGTTTGAGGTAGTTATGAAAATGTTCCATTAATATAGGAGAAAATTTAAATGAGACAAGATTGGCATTTTGGTGTCAGGCATTAAGCACACTGGCTTAACCACTTCCTACCGGGTCATAGACATATGACGCCGGCAGGAACCCTCCCTCCGGGCGGACGTCATATGACGTCCTTTTTTCCCGGCCGTCTATGGGGCGCGCGCGCGCCGCCGGCGGCGCGCGCAGCCGCGGCAACGCTTGTGACCCGGTGAGTGTGCCCGGCGGTCGCGATGTCCGCTGGGCACCCGCGATTGCCCACGATCACGGCAGAAGTGTGGATCTGTGTGTGTAAACACACAGATCCACCTCCTGTCAGAGGTGAGGAGACCGATGTGTGTTCCCAGTACAGAGGAACACAGATCGGTCTCCTCCCCTTGTGAGTCCCCTCCCCCTACAGTTACAATCACTCAATAGGGAACATATTAACCCCTTGATCGCCCCCTAGTGTTAACCCTTTCCCTGCCAGTCACATTTACACAGTAATTAGTGCAGTTTTATAGCACTAATCGCTGTATAAATGTGAATGGTCCCAAAAACGCGCCAATAGTGTCCGATGTGTCTGCCGCAATGTCACGGTCACAATAAAAATCGCAGATCGCCGCTATTACTAGTAAAAAAAATAAAAAAAATAAAAATGCCATAAATCTATCCCCTATTATGTAGACGCTATAACTTTTGCGCAAACCAATCAATATACGCTTATTGCAAAAAAAAATTACCAAAAATATGTAGAATACGTATCGGTCTAAACTTAGAAAAAAAATTGTTTTAAAAAAAAAAAATTGTGATATTTATTAAATCAAAAAGTAAAAAATATTGCATTTTTTTCAAATATGTCGCTCTTCTTTTGTTTATAGCACAAAAAATAAAAACCGCAGAGGTGATCAAATACCACCAAAAGAAAGCTCTATTTGTGGGGGAAAAAGGACGTCAATTTTGGTTAGGTTCAACGTCGCACGACCGCGCAATTGTCAGTTAAAGCGACGCAGTGCTGCATCGCAAAAAGTGCTCTGGTCAGGAAGGGGGTAAATTCTTCCAGGGCTGAAGTGGTTAAAGAACTAGATGAAACTGACTAGATGTGTAAGCCGTGCAAATCACCGAATGCTACACAGAGAGCTTTGTTGTATCTAGATTCTATTTGAAGTAAGCTGCAAGGCATTTTCCTTAAGTAAAATGCACAAAGAAAAACATATTTGACACAAAAAACACAGCTTTTTAAGATGGCTTACTCTGCAGACCTTTTGTTTTTGTCCATATGGACTTTGTAAATGCAATATAGGATGCAGAAAGATGAAATGCTTGTGTTGTCAAAATATTTAATATCATAGGTCAGCAAATCTAGGATGTTATAAATTTTATTTGCGTTACTTTTGTCTATGCTTCATCTTACAAAATGGCTAAATGCCTGTTGAATTTCATACTTCCTGTGATAATAGCATTAAAACAAGGCATCTACTTTACAAAATAATTTCAGAAACGCAATCGTTCAAATGCAGCAGAGACAGGCAAATAGATCATATTTCTAAGTAGGTTATGTCGATCTTGACTTTTCCCTGCGTAAATTGACGGTGATATATCAGTACCTGAAATAAAAATAAATAAATAAATCCAGCGTGGATCACTTCCGTGGAAAAGATTTTCTTTTCAGAGAGTCAGAAAAGACCTGTCCTTCCGCTGATGCGAAGAAAGCATTTGACAGGGTTGATTGGAAATTTTTGCAGGCAATGCTACAACACATAGGCTTGTGGGCTGGGATGCAATGCTGGCTCATGAGTTTGTACTCAACCCTGTCCACTTGTGTCAAGATTGATGACAACAGGTGTATTTCCCAGACAAAAGAGGATGCACCAGGGTTGCCCACTGTCTCCCATCATCTTTATCCTCACATTGGAACCTTTCTTAATAACCATTCGCGCCCATCCAGATATCAGGGGCATCTTAACTAAAGGAGGGGAACACAAACTTGCCGCTTACGTGGACGATCTGATATTTTTCATAACCTCCCCAGTCACGTTTTTTCCATCCCTTCTGTCAGAGTTGCGCACATACAGAGCGCTTTCCAATTTTATGGTGAACACCACCAAATCTGAGGTAATGCTGATGCTGATGGGGCCGAATTTAGCTGGAGATAATTTTTTAGAAAAGTAGCCCCAGGGATACATAGAGCTTTTTAGAGGTGGAACGCTGAGACACGAGAGCACCTTTTCCAGTCTCAGACACATCAACTTCAAGAATGAAGGGTAACATAGGATCAGGATTTGCCAGCACAGGAGCTGTAACAAAAGTGGCTCTTGAGGGATTCAAAGGCATTAGTGGAATCCGGGGACCAATTCTGTGGGTTGCCGTCCTTCCTGGTCATATCAGTCAGGGGTTTGACCAGAAAAGAGAAATTACAAATGTAACGTAATGTAAAGTTATGCACTTGGGGGCTAAGAATATGCATGCACAATACATATTAGGGGGAGTACAACTGGGGGAATCAATGGTTAAGAAGGATCTGGGGGTCTTGGTAGATCAAAAGCTCAATAATAGCATGCAATGCCAAGCTTCTGTTTCCAAAGCGAGCAAAGTTCTTTCTTGTATTAAGAGAGGTATGGACTCCAGAGAGAGAGATATCATTTTGCCCCTGTACAAATCATTAGTAAGACCTCATCTGGAATATGCAGTTCAGTTTTGGGCACCAGTTCTCAAAAAAGATATTGGGGAACTGGAGAAAGTGCAAAGAAGGGCAACCAAATTGATAAGAGGCATAGAGGACATCAGCTATGATGAGGAAAGATTAGATGAACTGAATCTATTCCCTCTTGAGAAGAGGAGATTAGGGGGGATATGATCAACATGTACATATACACAGGGCTTTTTTCAGGGGGAACGCGGGGGAACGCAGTTCCGGCACCTCCAGAACTGAATATATGTAATGGCAAGGGGCGCTGGAGGATCTATTGATGCTGGTGCTGGGGAATCTGTTGTTCCTGGAGGGAATCTATTTGCTGAGGATGGGGGTCTATTGTTTCTGGGTTGATCTTCTGTTGTTCATGAGGGATCTATTGTTGCTGGAGGGGACTTATTTTTGCAGGGGGGGGGTTATTGTTGCTGTGGAGGTTGTATTGTTGCTGGTGTGGGTCTTATGTTGCAGGGGGTCAATCATTGCTGGAGGGATCTACTGTTGAGGGAGGGGTCTAATATTGCTGGCTGCTGGAGGGTCTATTGCTGCTGGCTGTTGGGAGTGTTTTGTCACTGGGGTGTCCATTGTTGCTAGATCCATTTTACTGCCTTTCTTGTTATCATTAACAAATTATTTAAAAAATACTTAGCACTATAAAATGATACTTGGTTCTGTATTCTCTAAAAGGGAAGGTACTGGGAAGTGGGTAGGAGGTGGAACCAAGGAACAGTGCTCACAGGTGGGTAGGGGGCGGAGTCAAGGGTGACTCAGAAAGGAGGAGTTCCTGCACCTATTCTCTGAGAAAAAAAGCCCTGCATATACATAAGTGGTCCATATCGTGAACGTGTCATTGAGTTACTCACTTTAAGGTCATCACAGAGGACTAGGGGGCACTCTTTAAATCTTTTTTCCTCTAGACGCAGGCTTCCAAATACGAAAAGGTTTCTTCACAGTAAGAGCTGTGAAAATGTGGAATAGAATCCCTGCAAAGGTGGTTCTGGCCAGCTCAGTCGATTGCTTTAAAAAAGGCCTGGATTCTTTCCCAACTGTACACAATATAACTGGGTACTAACATTTATAGGTAAAGTTGATCCAGGGAAAATCTGATTGCCTCTCGGGGGATCAGGAAGGAATTTTTTCCCCTGCTGTAGCAAATTGGAGCATGCTTTGCTGGGTTTTTTGCCTTCCCCTGGATCAACCGTGGGTGTATGTTTGTGTATATGGTATTGTATTTATTTTTTTGGTTTAACCTGATGGACTTGTGTCTTTTTTCAACCTATGTAACTATGTACAAATGAATTTCCCATAATAATTGGCAAAACCAATCAAACGTTGTAGAGGACATAGACCTATGGGTCAAGGCCACTGTAAGACTGCAGTTTCTCTGGGTCCATCGAAAACCCAGCAGCAGAAATTACATAACCCAAAAATGTAACCTGTTCACGTTGGAACTCGCACTTTTCCAACTTGTAATACACGTTGTTCTCTCCCAACCTCTGTAGCACATAGGAGACATCTGTGTGGTGGTCCTCTAGGGATTTTGAATATTTGAGAATATCACTGAGGTAAACCACCACACTTTGCTGCAGCATATCTCGTAGGACATCATTAATAAATTCCTGAAAAACTGCAGGAGCGGTGCAGAGACCAAAGAGCATTACGAGGTATTCGTTGTGTCCAGTCCTAGTATTAAATGCAGTTTTCCATTCATCACCCTCTTTAATCCTCACGAGATTGTATGCCTCTCTTAAATCGAGCTTCATGAAGACCGTTGCTCCCTTGAGGCGGTCAAATAATTCCGTAATCAATGGGATCAGATAAGCGGGTCAGTGTTGTTTAGCGGGGACGGTATACTGAAAAAAACTAACATTTATACTCGCCTAGGTGGAGGGAGCATTGATCTCATTCTGCATCTGTCCCCCGCTGGCACTGCAGTGAGAACTAAACGATCAAACACTGCTGATTGCTGAGCTCTCCATTCTGCTCACAGCTGTGTCAATCTCTGGATCTCTGCTTTGCTTCTCCAGTGCTCACTGGAGCGCTGGGCTGAGGAGGGGGCGGGAGCGGCTGGCTCAGGCTCTTGGCAGATTGCTGAGAGGCTGAGCCAGGAGCCGATCCAGGATTCTGGGTAGATACCAACCATATGGTCGGGATCTTTTAAAAAACTGGACTGACCAAGTGACATCAGCCGATAGCGAGCTTTAGCCTGCTGTCAGCTGAAAATGGGTCAGGAGTACAGAACAAACTGCACTCCTGTGACCCATAGGAGAAGTATAGCCAAAAAAGCTTTGGCCATACTTCTCCTTTAAATTAGGCAACGCAAGCCAAGATATCAGATTGCAAGGGTGATCTCAATAACAATAACATGTCTTTCATAGTGGTATCTAGCATGGGATGGTTTGTGGTTGGGAAAGCAGAGATACAGTAGGATCAGTGTGGATGCTGCTGTTGTCAGTGAAAGCAGAGGCATCATTCACTTCAGGTAATAGAGGGGTAGAGGCAGATCCACCGGGTTGTGACAGTCTTGCCCTGGATTTTGCAGGGTTTCTGGAAGGTGGAAAGATGGTAAATACCCCCAAAGAGAGGGTGGGACCTTAAGAGCCCTGTGGAGCCGATCTTGGGCACATATTACAGCTGCCGGTCTGATTAGTGTGTTCAGCACAGGCCGCATTGTGAGAGCAGCTGCCAGCCCCATTTTGTTGTAGCCCGCACCTGGCAGAAGGAAAGAAAGTGGAGAGCTCTTGCTGCTGAAGCGGCTATTTTCTTTTGCAGGTCATTCCACAGCTGGGTCGGGCCTGGGGATGAAAAATGCAGCAAAGGCAGGAGGAAGCTGTGGGAGGCCCTGTTAAAACTTGTGGTCCCTGGTGCCTAGAGAGCCTTTTTCAAGATGCCAACATCTGCCAGCACGGTCAGCACGGGCCTGGTCCCTGGCCAAGCGGTTGGTGACCCTGTATTATTGCACTGTGGTGACCATGACAGAACCTTGGCACTACTCCAATAAAAAAGAGGGATTGTGCCTCTGTAATCAAGGATAACCAATGACAACCGGGAATTGAGGATGAGGAAATTATTTGGAATTGGATTATCTCATGGTGAAGAGCCCCTACAGCCATAGTTAACAGAGGGGATTAATGGGTCACATGGGCAGGCTGTAGAGGTCTCCCATCAAATAGCCTCAATGGCAAGTGGGGAGGCATGAGGTTGCAAGGGTATGGAGTGCTTCAACATGAAGGCACTATGAACAAGCCTGCAGCCCCAGAATCTGCCTGGGTAATGAGAAAAAACGCAGACCAGGAAAGATAACCAGAACTAGAGGCTTATCCTTCAGGATAGCTGGGGACGCAAAGACGGCACCTAAGGCCAGTCTTGTTGGTTGGAGGCTAGACAGTGTGGACCTTGAGTGGAGAGTGTGATTAAGTTTTGCTTCTGACACCTTCTTCTGGAACGTATTAAACAGCCTTTTTTTCT
Organism: Rana muscosa; assembly: GCA_029206835.1. NCBI lineage: Eukaryota > Metazoa > Chordata > Amphibia > Anura > Ranidae > Rana > Rana muscosa. The sequence goes on from CM055126.1 coordinate 73,665,481, forward strand.
TTCTTTTTTTTCGTTCAGCCTACTAATTAAGGGGAGTGTCTAATTGGTCACAGGTGCTTGAGACCTATATACATTTCTGTAGAATTCATTTGAGCCTGCTGGAACTCTGTCCAAGTGGTGAGTTAAAATCAAGAATTAGTGGAACTGGACTAAGTGGTGAGTTAAAATCAAGTGTTTAAAATAGGAGGTTAAAACAGGGGCCATAGTACCTGAGCATTGTCTGAGTAGTGTGTGTGGATCGCGAGTATTATTTCTTGTATGGTAGACAGAGCTGGTTCTAATGCCAGAAATGCTAAGCAGGTTTTTTTTATGTCTTTTGTGTTAACCTGTCTGAATACCTAACAAAAAAAAAAAAAACTTCTCATAACTTAACTTTTTACCTTTTTGTCTATGCGAATATTTTGATGAGACTGATTTTGAATAATGTATGTATATAAAATGAAATTGCAGCAGGGTGTCAGTATGAATGATAAGGGCTCTGTTTGGAATCTTGGGAGGCAGTGGAAAGGATATGTGCCTCTCTGCCAAAAAAGCAATTTCAGTTGACCCTTTGAATGAGATTAGGCCAATCTTTGTGATTCAAACACACCTATGCGTATAGGGCTGCGTTTCCACTGGCGCAACTCCAATGTCGCATGATTCTGAGTGGGACTTTGAGATGCAGCTTTAGGGCGACTGTGGTGTGGCTTTGAACGCGATTTTGATACAGAGTCACTGCAGCTTTGAGTCACATAGATTGGAACGGGTGCTATTGAAATCAATGGGCAGCGATTAGTAATGCGACTTTGTGTCCAAAGTCGCATGGCGAATTGCATCAGTGGAAACGGAGACTAAATCACACTGAATTATCTGGAGGTATGTGAAACCATCTTTCTGTGTAAACTACTAACGGGGGATTGTAAGCTTTGTAATTAGATCTGTAAACACTGGCTATATTGTAACTGCTAAAAATCATATTGCAATTAGGTGGGCATCAGTTAAACTGCCTCCTGCACTACAAGCAATCATAGGGTCTAATCAAGCTTAATGCTTGGGAAGCCCTGTGATACAGTCATTTCTTTTAAAATACTTTGGAAAAGCCCACGGGGGGATTAAACTATTTAGTTTGGAAAATCTCTGGGCCAATTTTTTAGAAGGACTATAGTCAGAACAGGGATTGTTCTGGCAAGTAGTGAAAAAAGTCAGCAACAGTGGGGCAGTACCTGTCAACCCAATCATTGGCCAGAGCGTAGCTAAACTTTAGGAAAAATCAACCTGCAAGAGGTTGTGGAATCAGTTCAAGGTCCTTTGTCCGTAAAGGATGGGTATATGGGCCTTGAGTTGGGAAATATGCAATATTGGGGATCGCTGGACTGGGAAACTGTATTTTAAAAGAAAAGGTACTGTCAACCCAAACGCTTGGGAAGCCCTCTGGTACAGTCACCACGGGAAGAATAAATGAAAGAGATGCTTGGAGTGCATGGATGGTAGAATACAACTGATATTTTTAATAGGGACAAGCAGGGTCAGCCACTAAAGACGGTGGTAGTCCACATCCCCAGAGTAGTGACAGTGATGAACAGGGGGACGAGGAAGAACCTTACCAAACCAATGTTATGAGTTTAACCACTTAACGACTGCTCACTGTATATATACGTTGGCAAAATGGCACGGACAGGCACAATCACGTACCTGTACGTGACTGCCTTCGTATGGGTGTGGGGTCCGATCGGACCCCCCTCCAGTACAGTGAGCGATCGGTATCGCTCCGGGAGCGATCAGTGATGAGGGGGCGGCCATTGGTTTCTGGCCACCCCCTCACGATCGCTACCGGCGAATGAAATGCTTCCTCTACTTGTGTAATGTAAACACAGGCAGAGGAAGTGATGTCATCTCTCCCTGCGGCGCTCACATATACCGAGCGCCGTGGAGAGAAGATGTCAGGTTAGTGCACAAACACTACACTACTACACTACACTGACACATAGGCACACATAGGAACACGATCGCCCCCCCCAGTCACCCCCAGTCACAGTGTCACTGATTGCAGTGATCATTTATTTACTGATCACTGCAAACAGTGACATTTGTCACTGTAAAAGTGTCAGGGTCAGTTAGTGTAGGTCCCTTTATGTCCAGGGTAGCCCCCTAACCCCCCAAATAAAGGTTTAACCCCTTGATCGCCCCCCCAGGTAACCCTTTCACCCCCTTGCACCACTGTCACTAAGCGATCATTTTTCTGATCGCTATATTAGCGTCGGTGATGCCGCTAGGTAGTCTGTTATTTTTTTAGGTTCGCCGCCAGGTCTTTATAGCGTCAGGTACCCCCATATATTATCTAATAAAGGTTTTAACCCCCTGATTGCCCCTAGAGTTAACCCTTTCACCAGTGATCACAAGATAAGTGTCACTGGTGACACTGGTTAGCCAGTTAGTTATTTTGTTATTTAGGTTCCCCGTCAGGTTTTTATATAGCGTCAGGTACCCCCATATATTACCTAATAAAGGTTTTAACCCCCTGATTGCCCCTAGTTAACCCTTTCACCAGTGATCACCATATAAGTGTTACGGGTAACGCTGGTTAGTTTGCTTTTTATAGTGTCAGGGCACCCGCCGTATATAACCCAATAAAGGTTTAACCCCCTGATCGCCCGGCGGGTGATATCAATTAGGCTTTAGCGTCAGAGAGGGTCTGCGTCACACCCAAGGCAGCATCAGGTTAGTGACATTAGTGCTAACACCCACGCGTGAAGCATACACCTCCCTTAGTGGTATAGTATCTGAACAGATCAATATCTGATCTGATCAGATCTATACTAGCGTCCCAAGCAGTTTAGGGTTCCCAAAAACGCAGTGTTAGCAGGATCAGCCCAGATACCTGCTAGCACCTGCGTTTTGCCCCTCCGTCCAGCCCAGGCCACCCAAGTGCAATATCGATCGATCACTGTCACTTACAAAACACAACACACATAACTGCAGCGTTCGCAGAGACAGGCCTAACCCCTGCGATTCCAGTGCTGTAGGAGGTGATTTCACCACCACAGTTAAAAAAAAAGAGCATATATGCTGAAGCATGGGGGCAGCAGGGGCGGAGGAGCGATTTTGCTCATACATATGGCCTAATGCCTCGTACATATGGTCGAAATTCCGACGGAGGCTTGCCTGTGGAAAAGTCTGACCGTGTGTATGCGGCATAACTTTTGCGGGAGGATGCCCCCATGCTTCGGCATATATAAATGGTGCATGTATGCCCATCATTAGAAGTGGGTGAATGAAGGGAGGTATTCTAATGGTGGGCATACCCACCGATCAATCTATTTTTTTTCGTTCAGCCAACAGGCTGCATAAAAAAAAAGATTAAAATACATGTCCAACAAGGACCAGCAACGTACTGGTATGTTGCTGGACTTTGAATGGTTATACCAGAATGATGCCAGCGGGTTTAGGTATCATTCTTTTCAGCCAGCGGCAGGCTTTCATGTAAAAGCAAACCTAGCGGCTAATTAGCCTCTGGACTGCTTTTACAAGCAGTGGGAGGGAATGTCCCCCCCCGGATATAAAAAGCGGCACTGGGAAATTGGGAAAGCATTTTATCACACCGATCTTGGTGTGGTCAGATGCTTTGAGGGCAGAGGAAAGATCTAGGGTCTAATAGACCCCTATCATAGGGGATATTTACATTCCCTGAGATAACAATAAAAATGATAAAAAAAAATATGTAAGGAACAGTTTAAAAACAAAATAAAAAAGCAAAATTAATAAAAAAAAAAAAAAAAAAAAGCACCCCTGTCCCGCCCTGCTCTTGCGCAAAGTAGAACGCAAGCGTCGGTCTGGCGTCATGTGTAAACAGCAATTGCATCATGCATGTGAGGTATCACCACGAAGGTCAGATCGAGGGCAGTAATTTTAGCAGTAGACCTCCTCTGTAAATCTAATGTGGTAAACTGTAAAGGCTTTTAAAAATGTATGTAGTTTGTCGCCACTGCGCGTTTGTGCGACATTTTTAAAGCATGTCGTGTTTGGTATCCATGCACTCAGCCTAAGATCATCACTTTTATTTCATCAAACATTTGGGCAATATAGTGTGTTTTAGTGCATTAAAATTAAAAAAAGTGTATTTTTTTCGCAAAAAAATGCGTTTGAAAAATCGCTGCGCAAATACTGTGTGAAAAAAAAAATGCAACACCCACCATTTTAATCTGTAGGGCCTTTGCGTTCAAAAAATATATAATGTTTGGGGGTTCAACTTAATTTTCTTGCAAAAAAATAAATAAAAATGTTTTCATGTAAACAAAAAGTGTCAGAAAGGGCTTTGTCTTCAAGTGGTTAGAAGAGTGGATGATGTGTGACATAAGCTTCCTAATGTTGTGTATAAAATGCCAGGACAGTTCAACCCCCCCCCCCCAAATGACCCCATTTTGGAAAGTAGACACCCCAAGCTATTTGCTGAGAGGCATGTCGAGTCTGTAAGGTATCAACCAATATGAACTAATATTCATGATTAGAGTTCTCTTTAAATATATGTATTAGTACAGAATATGTTTTTCTGAACTGTAAAACAGAATGTGACTTTTGTGGTGAAACTAATCTTTCTTCTGTGTAACTGACAGCCAAGTATATTTAGACTTTGTGGTTAGGCCTTTTCCGGGAAAAAGTCTATCTTACTTCTGCTTTTTAACTGACAGATTGACCAACTGACATCTGGCGTTTCTTATCTTCCTGTTTCAAATGTCAGAACATGTCTAGTTTGACCACAATTGACGTATGTTAACTGACCGCTTTTGCAGAAGTCAAAAAACCTGTTAGAATTTATTTTTGTCTAAATCATGAGGTTTTTGCTTATTGCTGATAGGTCCATAGGAGGGAGGCAACTTTTCTCGCTGTGTATAAAAAAGGACATGTAACCATTAAAACACATATTCCTGTATACCATTCACTGTTTATTGGTGTCTTGAATATCCGGCTGGTCAGAGAGACTTCCACAGATCCTCAGTCCAGCTCGAGCCAAGAAGGTCCAACAGAACCAGAACCTTTCAGTGGTGGCAGCGGTGGGATGATCCAATTGAACAGGTAAGACCCCCTTTAATTATTATTGGGAACAACAGTCTTGCCTTGTCAATTGGTTCACCATAAAGTAGACTCTCGAGAAAACTACAAGTTTTCTGGGACTCTGCTAAGATTGAAAGGTAGATTTAGAATAGATACAGAGGGTCTCGCTAGGTTGGCCAGACCAGGTTATTAGATTGAGGAAGAATCTTAAATTCTTCTCTACATAGGACGGATCTGTGGAAACTCTATATCTAAAGGTGTACACAAAAAGGGTTACCTTTTTTAAATGTCGACTGTATATTGTTGTCCTGAATGTAAAACTGGTTTATTGTTTGCTTATAAAGGGAAGACCACGTCATTAGTGGCAATTGTTCCAGGGGGGTATCATGTCAAAATTGGCAAGGGTCCTATGTTCCAGGGATCAAAACAACATATGTTAAGATTTAATATACATAATTCTTTATCATATAGTTTGACACTCGAGGGCCTAAGTGTGGCTGAAATCCAGTGTCTAATTATATACCAAAAAAAAGGAGAACACTGGGTTCCTTGTCATAAATCTATAAATTGTCATAAGTTTAAGGACATTTTCCGCCCCTGGAACGAAATAGAGAAAGCAAGACAGAATTTTTTTAATTTTAAAGTATAAGTATTATTGTTTGCTATAATGGGTAATCAAGCAGGAAAGGAAGCTGAAGGTAAGCAGCACCAACCCTCTCCGATTGATTACATTAAAGTCAATTATGGGAAAAATTATACTGATCCTTTTTGGTCACTAGTTTTAAAAAGAGCACATCAGTTAGAAGTGCCATGTTTGGGGAAATACGGACCATGTTCCGAGGAAGAGTGGGAGGAAGTGACCAGAATATGTGGCCAACATAAACAGTATAATTATCCCATAAAAGACCTTGACAAAGATTACATGACTAAATGTTGTAAGATTTGGGCAAAGGGTATGAAGGAATATAGAAAGAAATATACAAGTGTAAAAATGGTAAAGGAAGAGCAATTATAAGACGCAATAGGAAGTCCATCAGCTTCCCCTAATTTTTATCAAGGAAAACCCCCTCCATATGCTATGGTAAAAGATGAATCCCTTGTCCCAAAGAAAATATACCCCTCGTTAGATCCAAATGTTATAGCAGGAGTATTAACCATAGCTAAACAAAAGGGAACTAATTGGTTACGAGAGGGGGAAGATAGAAGACAGATAAAGGAACGTTTAAGTCAATTAGTAAAGGAGGAAGAACAGTGTATTAAAAAAAAAGGGGAAGATGAAGAAAAAGTGATAGAAGGAAAGCTGAGGAGGATAAGGATGATGAGGCAGTGGGTGGCTTGACCTCGGGGATAGAAGCCCTCAAATTCCCAGTTATTCACATGGGAGAAACCCCGGTCCATATCCCACTCCCCCTGGGGACGTTAAGGGATATTAAAGATCTTTGCCCAAAGCCACGCAAACACCCCAGAGAGGCAGCTCTGTTCTTACAGAGACATTGCGCGGGCACTGGCATGAATGCCGATGACTGTGAAATAATAATACAGACAGTGGATCCAGATCCCATCTGCGATGTAGAAGTTAAGACATTATTTGCTGATAATGACCCCTTTAAAAGGCAAAGGGATGGGAATCATTTTGGGCAGCTGTTTGGCAGTAAAGTTACAAAGGAGAGAGCGCTTTGCAGATAATGTGCACTGCAAAGCAGGGACCGGGAGAAAACTTTTATTCATTTTGTAAACGGGTACACCAGTTATACAAAGATACAGGAATGGAGAACCCTGAAGTGTATGTGAGCACAGTCATGTCTGGGGGAGATCCCAAAACAACACAGTTACTTAAATTAATTACCCCCAATTGGTCAACATTAAAACCTGATGCCTTTCTCAAAGACATTAAAAAAAGCGTGCATCCTCTGGCTTATTCACTACAAAAGGAGGGGTATTTCCCTCATTTAACCCCGAACAGATAGAAAGCCCGCAGTTAGCTGCTGCACAAATGGTTGTCCCTTATACACAACCAGTTCCCCAACAAGCACAATAACAAGCATATCCCCAGGATAACCAGCAGGGTTATTTCACATGCAGGGACATGGGACATTGGAAGTCAGAATGCCTCCTTAGGAGAGGAACAAGTAGGGCAGCTAACCGCAGGGGTAATATGGGAAGAGGCAGATTGCCCGTTGGTACAGTTCATGACCAACATCTTTTTAAATGAGTTTTGCCATTCTGACTGACCACTTCCTCTGGGAAGAGACTTAATGTCAAGTTTAAACATTCACATCAAATTTACAAAAGATGGGGGCCGGCTAGCTACATCAGAAATCTGTGATTTGTCTAACCCAAAAAATACAGGATTTTAGAGGGTACTTTATGTTACTACCGGCACACCTTAAAGCACACCCTATATGGGCACTGCATACATTGTACACCATACAAGCCCATCATTGGGGAAGGAGCAGTAGTACATTACCAAAAACAATATCCCCTATCAGAAGGAATACTGAAACATACAATCAGTCCCTGGAACACCCCCATTCACCCAGTCAAAGCCAGTGGTGAATGGCGCTTTGCACAGGACCAAAGGGCCCTGAACAAAGCTATTGTCCCCCTTCCACCTTTTGTTGCGGATATTGCTACAATATTTTGTGAGATACCGGCAACGTCCAAGATCTACATGGTCATTGATTTAAGTATCGCGTTCTCTTCCATACCTGTTGCAGAGGAAGCCCAAAATTACTTTAAACCTAGGCTAGGCTCCCGCAAGGCTTTGCGAACAGTCCTGCAGCGTGCTCCATGGTCTTGAATCGATCTTTGAGCGATTGGGTACCAAAAGAAGGCTCAGTGTTGCTTCAGTATGTGGATGTCCTATTGCTGTGTAATGAAAATGAGGTCAGCTGTGCGGAGGACTCAGAGCACCTACTAACTCACCTTGCCTCAAAAGATTACTTGGTGTCTCGCAAAGAGATCCAGTGGTGCAGGTCGCAGGTTGAGTACTTGGGGTGTATAATCCGAACCGAACGTTTGGTGTCACCAGCTCGAGTCAAGGCACTGTCCTCCTGGAGTCCACCAAGAGACAAGTCAGCGCTTCTCTCTTTCCTAGGGTCCATAATATACTGCAGGCAGTGGATACCTGATTGCTCTTATTATGATTCTATCCTAAGGTCTGCTACCCTGCAGGATGCCCCAAAGTTTATTGATTGGACAACAGAGAGGGTTAAGGCTTTCACAGCATTAATCAGCTCTCTAAGGCAAGCCCCTGCATTGGGACTTATAGAGTGCGCAGGGCCTTTTTCATTGTACTGTGTGGTATCTGGACCTACGGTTGCAGCGGTCCTAGCACAATCACATGGGAATTCTCTGAGACCCGTATCATACATCTCAAAGAAACTTCCAGATCAAGTTCAAGGTATGCCACATTGCTTACAGGCCGTAGCAGCCTGTGCAATGGCCGTACAAGAGGCTTCAAAGGTGGTTCTGGGACATGACCTCACACTGTATACTACACACCTCATGACAAACATGAACACACAACACATGACAATGCAAAGGTGCAGCGGCTATGAGATTATCTTGCTAAAAACACATAATCTAACCATAAAATCATGTTCAGAAACCTCAAAGCCCATTAGGTTTTTACACTCAGGAACACGATTGCACTGAGGTACTTGCAGAAACTACCCTCCCTAGACCAGACCTCACAGATGTTCCGTATCCAAATGCGGAAAATGTTTATGTAGATGGCAGCTGCTCCCGACCTGATGACAAAACTTATCAAACTGGTTATGCCATTGTTCAATTGCCAGATGTAATGATTGAAGCCAAATCTCTGAATGCTAGTTCAGTCCAGATTGCAGAACTCATTGCTATAACTATGGTTTGTCAGATTTTTAAAGGAAAACATGTAAACATTTACACTAACAGCAGATATGGGTACACGGGTTGACAAAAGATCCTACTGGACTTTGGTCAACCAAGGAGGGAATAATAGGGAATAAAAGGGGTGCACCATATGATAGAATCCCTAGATTACACACAAGTCCCCACACAGAAGGGCAATTTAGAATATCTTTTGGTTATAGTTGACAGATTTACAGGATGGGTAGAAGCAATCCCTACCACAGGAGAGACAGCTAGAGTACTAGTGGATCTGTAGGTTTGGCCTTCCGGCCACTATATGGTCAGATCAAGGTCCAGCATTTACCTCGGCCTTAGTGAAGGAGCTAGTAACCCACAGAATTCAGGAGTAGAGGAAAGCATAAACAGAACCATAAAAGACAAATTGAAAAAAGCAACAGGTGGCACAATGAAAAAGTGGTTAGATTACTTGCCAGCAGTCTTATATCAAATCAGGACTACCCCCCACAGAACAGGAATATCTCCTTTTGAGATACTTATTGGTAGGCCAGCACAGAGGAAACCTGATGAGGGAGAGGAGGTTAATCTTTATTCTTTACAGGAAGAGTACGTGAAACATCTGGTAAGTAGCCTTAGTGAAACAGAGGACAAGGTTGCTGTCACTTTTCCTCCTCTCTCCACAGAGCCTACACATCCGTATATCCCAGGAGACAAAGTATTGATAAAACAACTTGCCGTCCGGAAACAACCAGGCCCTATCTTCCAAGGACCATTTGAAATTCTGAAGGTTGCCAGAACAGCCGTTCTTACAGATCAAGGACCACAATGGATCCATGCATCCAGACTAAAGACATTTCCGAAGGGAAACTGGAAGAAGGTGAAGGAGAAGACAAAGACCTCTGTTCTGGAGAGTATTCCAGAAAAGGATCCGGAAAATACTCCCTAGTTGACCATAAAAAACAAGAAACTCAGAGTTCCATACCCATAGACACTAATGGTCAAAAAGGAGGGGACACTTCGGCAAAACTTTTTCTTTTTTCCTTAATGATTACATTGTTTATTTTAATGCTCATAATCATAGGACACTGTTGGTCAGATAATTCTAACAGACCAAAAAGAAGTATGGAAGACAATTTTAGTGGTAAAATGCTGCTGCTTAAATTTAAGTATGCTTATGCTCAAAAATCAGGATATGAAAAATGTTGGATATGTAGTAAACTCCATCCTAGCACTGCTAGGATCCCCCTAATGGCAGTACCTCTAAACTTCACCCCTCTCCTAAACGGCACACCACCTGTCGTCCTTAATAATCCAATGATCGATGGGCTTCAATTCTTGAAGCCAAGATCATAAGGAGGGATTGTAAGGTATCAACCAATATGAACTAATATTCATGATTAGAGTTCTCTTTAAATATATGTATTAGTACAGAATATGTTTTTCTGAACTGTAAAACAGAATGTGACTTTTGTGGTGAAACTAATCTTTCTTCTGTGTAACTGACAGCCAAGTATATTTAGACTTGTGGTTAGGCCTTTTCCGGGAAAAAGTCTATCTTACTTCTGCTTTTTAACTGACAGATTGACCAACTGACATCTGGCGTTTCTTATCTTCCTGTTTCAAATGTCAGAACATGTCTAGTTTGACCACAATTGACGTATGTTAACTGACCGCTTTTGCAGAAGTCAAAAAACCTGTTAGAATTTATTTTTGTCTAAATCATGAGGTTTTTGCTTATTGCTGATAGGTCCATAGGAGGGAGGCAACTTTTCTCGCTGTGTATAAAAAAGGACATGTAACCATTAAAACACATATTCCTGTATACCATTCACTGTTTATTGGTGTCTTGAATATCCGGCTGGTCAGAGAGACTTCCACAGATCCTCAGTCCAGCTCGAGCCAAGAAGGTCCAACAGAACCAGAACCTTTCAGAGTCCATGGAATATTTTATATGTTGACACAAGTTGCGGAAAAAATAAATTTTTATTTTTATTTTTTTTTGCACAAAGTTGTCACTAAATGATATATTGCTCAAACATGCCATGGGCATATGTGGAATTGCACCCCAAAATACATTCTGTTGCTTCTCTTGAGTACGGGGATACCACATGTGAGAGACTTTTTGGGAGCCTAGCCGCGTACAGGACCCCAAAACCAAGCACCGCCTTCAGGCTTTCTAAGGGTGTACATTTTTGATTTCACTCCTCACTGCCTATCACAGTTTCGGAGGCCATGGAATGCCCATATGGCACAAACCCCCCCAAATGACCCAATTTTGGAAAGTAGACACCCCAAGCTATTTAGAAGTAGCTCAAAAAAATCACGCGCACCCTGATTAATCAAACCACCACTGCGCACATGAAAAGGTGAAATGAATGAAGCTAACAGCTGCCAACTTAAACAAAGTAATATTGTGAACCGTATTTTAAGCAAAAAATAGTGGCGCTAAACCATATACGATAAAGTATATAACTAAACAAATGTATATATCTCGAACCCACACCACGTGATAGTGTGCAAAAATAATATCCATAAATATCATACATAAGTGATATATTAAACATATAACATCCTTTAGTGAGTCCCAAAGTAAAATGTGAGCTAAACTTTGACAAAAGAATATAAGAAAAAAAAGGGGGGTAAAAATAAGTCCAAAAGCAAAAAGATATTTTCTTATATGTGCATCCAAGTGTTTCAACTTAAATCAGCAATCAAAGTCCATAAATCTTGAACAGAAAAATCCTTACATAAACACCGCTGTGACTGATTCCTCTCCCAAAGGTATTGCACTCACCAGAAAAAATGACCTAGCACTCTCATGCATAGGCAATCAAGCTTAAACACATCACACACAGTGATTGCAGCTCTTCCGACGGTGTCCACTCAATACTCAATGTGAATATGTAAAATAATAAATAGTGCTTCCAATAGTGAAATACTGTTAAAAAACATTTTATTAAAAAGCACTCGTAATCTTCAAACATTACACTCACATCACTTCAAAGAATAAAAAATACTCCTCAACATAGAAGATATATCACAGCAAAACTTCAAGTAGAATCTTCAACAGGAGGGTTGTTGCAGTGTACTGTATTGTATCGCGGCCACGGCGGACCCAGAGCAAAAACCAGCACTCTCACCCTTTGCACGTCCGCCTCTTCTCCTGGATCTGTAGCTACCTCAACAGCCGGTGCTTGCAAACGTTATTCCTCACTTCACGCTAACCGCATAAGCCACGCCCAGACATGTTTCGTCATCCAGACTTAATCATTGGGATTGGCTAAGCGGCAAAAACACCTCCCCTTTATACTCCTCACTAAATACATACATCACTGACTTGATTAGGTATCCAGAGCGCTTGCGTTATGCCTGTGTCCCCGTGACCACAATACCTCAGCAGCAACACCATCCCGTTTGATCATACAGGGCATAAGTGTATTATTTCAACATCAATACAATCCACATATAATGATTATAGTGTGCTACATCCTAATACTAAAATAAAACCTTTGGGCAGATCCTATATGCATGGATAGCAACCTCCAATACAGACAGGGCAGAAAACACACCATTCCACATACATCACCTCATACTTGAGACACTTATGAGGTAGAAGTATTGCAGACATATTATCAATACATAAAACTATTATTTTTTAGACTCCAACGTGATATTAAATTTAAAATAATATAATAATATATATAAAAATCTTCTTTAATTTTATAAGATTAATTATTTCAGAGTATATCTCTATAAAAGAGATCTAAAATATGCTTAAAAACAAAAAATTTAAAATTGTTAATAAAACAATTTAAATCTTATTCAATGTTCAACCCTCTTGGGTGGAGACTCTTCAAAAGGAAAATCCATTTGGTTTCCCTCCTCGATAAATCCCTCACCTGATTGGAGCCCCTCCAAGAGGGTTGCATAATGTCAATACCACAAAATTGCAGAACTGTGGGGTCCTGGCCATGTTTATCTTTAAAATGTAAAGACACACTGTGATATTTAAAGCCCTTCCTAATATTAGCTAAGTGTTCCGCTATGCGGACCCTCAAGAGGCGTTTCGTTCTGCCTACATAATAGAGACCACATGGGCACCACAGCAAGTACACGACATACGAAGAATTACATGTAATAAAGTGTTCTATTTCAAACACCTCATTATCTACATTAGTAATATTCATAAGACCCCTATTACTAACTTGCACAGTTCTGCAACAAATGCATCTGCAACATGAATAAAAACCTTTAAAATCGATTGACGGAGTTTTAGCGGGGGGGTCCAGAATTTTCTGTACCACCCTATCCCCAAAATTGGGGGCCCTTCTATAAATAAATTTAGGTCCTTCAGGTAGAACATTGCACATATCTTTATCTCTGCACAATATATACCAGTATTTGGAGAAGATATTCTCTATCTCCCTATACTGGTAATGAAAATCAGAGATAAACCCCCATTGATGTTGGTCATTAACCACTAAATTTACATCTTTTTTTCTTAAACATCCTTGTGAATCTTGGGTAAAGTGTATATTACCAGTATTCTGCATATACTGGGATTAAGGTATCTATTTTCTTTTAGAGCCTCGCCAACCTGTTTATGGCTGAATGGGAGGATAGACAGGTTTTCAGTCACAATAGACCTGAATTGAAATTGTATCGCAGATTCATCGATGACCACCTGTTTATTTGGGAGGTGTCGAAGGAATCTGCGGTTGAATTTGTGCAACAACTCAATTCCAATAATAACAATATAGTTTTGGATTACACCATTAGTGATATAAGTGTCAACTTTTTGGATTTGACTATTGTGAAGGGTGAAACTAAAATACTAAGGTTTACTTCAAACCCACGGATAGGAACAGCTACCTGTCTATTGGGAGTGGACACCATCCTGCATGGATTAGAAATATCCCTAAAGGGACAGATATTAAGGGTTCGCCGTAATTGTACCAAATCAGAGGATTATTTCGCACAAGCCGATATATTAAAAAATAAATTTCTACAGAAAGGTTATAAGGAGGAAACTATTAATACAACAATTAAGGAAATTGCAGAAGTACCAAGAGAAGAATGTTTAAGAAAAAAAAGACGTAAATTTAGTGGTTAATGACCAACATCAATGGGGGTTTATCTCTGATTTTCATTACCAGTATAGGGAGATAGAGAATATCTTCTCCAAATACTGGTATATATTGCGCAGAGATAAAGATCTGTGCAATGTTCTACCTGAAGGACCGAAATTTATTCATAGAAGGGCCCCCAATTTTGGGGATAGGGTGGTACAGAAAATTCTGGACCCCCCCGCTAAAACTCCGTCAATCGATTTTAAAGGTTTTTATTCATGTCGCAGATGTATTTGTTGCAGAACTGTGCAAGTTAGTAATAGGGGTCGTATGAATATTACTAATGTAGATAATGAGGTGTTTGAAATAGAACACTTTATTACATGTAATTCTTCCTATGTCGTGTACTTGCTGTGGTGCCCATGTGGTCTCTATTATGTGGGCAGAACGAAACGCCTATTGAGGGTCCGCATAGCGGAACACTTAGCTAATATTAGGAAGGGCTTTAAATATCACAGTGTGTCTTTACATTTTAAAGATAAACACGGCCAGGACCCCACAGTTCTGCAATTTTGTGGTATTGACATTATGCAACCCTCTTGGAGGGGCTCCAATCAGGTGAGGGATTTATCGAGGAGGGAAACCAAATGGATTTTCCTTTTGAAGAGTCTCCACCAAAGAGGGTTGAACATTGAATTAGATTTAAATTGTTTTATTAACAATTTTAAATTTTTTGTTTTTAAGCAGATTTTAGATCTCTTTTATAGAGATATACTCTGAAATAATTAGATCTTATAAAATTATTATTTTTTTTATATATATTATTATATTATTTAAAATTTAATATCACGTTGGAGTCTAAAAAATAATAGTTTTATGTATTGATAATATGTCTGCAATACTTCTACCTCATAAGTGTCTCAAGTATGAGGTGATGTATGTGGAATGGTGTGTTTTCTGCCCTGTCTGTATTGGAGGTTGCTATCCATGCATATAGGATCTGCCCAAAGGTTTTATTTTAGTATTAGGATGTAGCACACTATAATCGTTATATGTGGATTGTATTGATGTTGAAATAATACACTTATGCCCTGTATGATCAAACGGGATGGTGTTGCTGCTGAGGTATTGTGGTCACGGGGACACAGGCATAACGCAAGCGCTCTGGATACCTAATCAAGTCAGTGACGTATGTATTTATGTATTTAGTGAGGAGTATAAAGGGGAGGTGTTTTTGCCGCTTAGCCAATCCCAATGATTAAGTCTGGATGACGAAACATGTCTGTGCGTGGCTTATGCGGTTAGCGTGAAGTGAGGAATAATGTTTGCAAGCAACGGCTGTTGAGGTAGCTACAGATCCAGGAGAAGAGGCGGACGTGCGAAGGGTGAGAGTGCTGGTTTTTGCTCTGGGTCCGCCGTGGCACAATACAGTACACTGCAACAACCCTCCTGTTGAAGATTCTACTTGAAGTTTTGCTGTGATATATCTTCTATGTTGAGGAGTATTTTTTATTCTTTGAAGTGATGTGAGTGTAATGTTTGAAGATTACGAGTGCTTTTTAATAAAATGTTTTTTAACAGTATTTCACTATTGGAAGCACTATTTATTCTTTTACATATTCACATCGAGTATTGAGTGGACACCGTCGGAAGAGCTGCAATCACTGTGTGTGATGTGTTTAAGCTTGATTGCCTATGCATGAGAGTGCTAGGTCATTTTTTCTGGTGAGTGCAATACCTTTGGGAGAGGAATCACAGTCACAGCGGTGTTTATGTAAGGATTTTTCTGTTCAAGATTTATGGACTTTGAATGCTGATTTAAGTTGAAACACTTGGATGCACATATAAGAAAATATCTTTTTGCTTTTGGACTTATTTTTACCCCCCTTTTTTTCTTATATTCTTTTGTCAAAGTTTAGCTCACATTTTACCCCAAGCTATTTGCTGAGAGTTATGGTGAGTATTTTGCAGATGTCGCTTTTTGTCACAAAGTTTTGAAAATTGAAAAAAAGAAAAAAAAAAAATAGGATTTTTTACTCACCGTAAAATCCTTTTCTCCAAGTCCATGGACCGACACTGCTTCTCTATTTACAAAGTGGGTATTATCCGTTAACCACTTAAGCCCCGGCCCATTTGGTAGCTAAAGGACCAGAGGTGATTTCAGAATTTTGCACTGTGCTGCTTTAACTGTAAATTGTGCGGACATGCAATGTTGTACCCAAACAAAATTTGCGTCCTTTTCTTCCCACAAATAGAGCTTTCTTTTAATGGTATTTGATTGCCTCTGCGATTTTTATTTTTTGCGATATAAACGGAAAAAGACCGAAAGTTTTGAAAAAAATGATATTTCCTACTTTTTGTTATAAGAAAAATCGAATAAACTAAATTTTAGTCATACATTTAGGCCAAAATGTATTCAGCCACATGTCTTTAGTAAAAAAAATGTCAATAAGCGTATATTGGTTTGCGCAAAAGTTATAGCGTTTACAAACTAGGGTACATTTTCTGGAATTTACATAGCTTTTAATTTATGACTGCCTATCTAATTTCTTGAGGTGCTAAAATGGCAGGGCAGTACAAACCCCCCCCCCTCCCCAAATGACCCCATTTTGGAAAGTAGACATCCCAAGGAAATTGCTGAGAGGCATGTTGAGCCCATTGAATATTTTTTTTTTGTCTCAAGTGATTGAATAATAACAAAAAAAAAATTACAAAAAGTTGTCACTAAATGATATATTGCTCACACATGCCATGGTTATATGTGGAATTGCACCCCAAAATACATTTTGCTGCTTCTCCTGAGTACGGGGATACCACGTGTGGGACTTTTTGGGAGCCTAGCCGCGTACGGGCCCCCGGAAACCAAGCACCGCCTTCAGGATTTCTAGGCACAAATTTTTGATTTCACTCCTCACTACCTATCACAGTTTTGAAGGCCATAAAATGCCAAAATAGAACAAACCCCCCCAAATGACCCCATTTTGGAAAGTAGACACCCCAAGCTATTTTCTGAGAGGCATGGTGAGTATTTTACAGCTCTCATTTGTTTTTGAAAATGAAGAAAGAAAATATATTTTTTTTTTTTCAATTTTCAAAACTTTGTGACAAAAAGCGAGATCTGCAAAATACTCACAATACCTCTCAGCAAATAGCTTGGGGTGTCTACTTTCCAAAATGGGGTCATTTGGGGGGGTTTTGTGCCATCTGGGCATTCCATGGCCTCCGAAACTGTGATAGGCAGTGAGAAGTGAAATCAAAAATTTACACCCTTAGAAAGCCTGAAGGCGGTGCTTGGTTTTTGGGGTCCCGTACGCGGCTAGGCTCCCAAAAAGTCTCACACATGTGGTATCCCCGTACTAAGGAGAAGCAACAGAATGTATTTTGGGGTGTAATTCCACATATGCCCATGGCATGTTTGAGCAATATATCATTTAGTGACAACTTTGTGCAAAAAAAAAAATGTATTTTTTCCGCAACTTGTGTCAACATATAAAATATTCCATGGACTCGACATGCCTCTCAGTATATAGCTTGGGGTGTCTACTTTCCAAAATGGGGTCATTTGGGGGGGTTTTGAACTGTTCTGGCATTTTATACACAACATTAGGAAGCTTACATCCACTCTTCTAACCACTTGAAGACAAAGCCCTTTTTGACACTTTTTGTTTACATGAAAACATATTTTTTTTTTTGCAAGAAAATTATGTTGAACCCCCAAACATTATATATTTTTTTTAAAGCAAAGGCCCTACAGATTAAAATGGTGGGTGCTGCATTTTTTTTTTTTCTACACAGTATTTGCGCAGCAATTTTTCAAACACATTTTTTGGGGAAAAAATACACTTTTTTTAATTTTAATGCACTAAAACACACTATATTGCCCAAATGTTTGATGAAATAAAAAAGATGATCTTAGGCCGAGTACATAGATACCAAACACGACATGCTTTAAAATTTCGCACAAACGCGCATTGGCGACAAACTACATACATTTTTAAAAGCCTTTACAGGTTACCCTGTTAGATTTACAGAGGAGGTCTACTGCTAAAATTACTGCCCTCGATCTGACCTTCGCGGTGATACCTCACATGCATGGTGCATTTGCTGTTTACATATGACGCCAGACCAACGCTTGCGGTCGCCATTGGGCAAGAGCAGGGCAGGACAGGGGTGCTTTTTTTTTTTTATTATTAATTTTACTTTTTTATTTTATTTTTAAATTGTTCCTTCCATATTTATTTATTTTTATCATTTTTATTATCTCAGGGAATGTAAATATCCCCTATGATAGCAATAGGTAGTGACAGGTACTCTTTTTTTGAAAAAACTGGGGTCTTCTAGACCCTAGATCTTTCCTCTGCCCTCAAAGCATCTGACCACACCAAGATTGGTGTGATAAAATGCTATCCCAATGGCGCTTTTTATATCCGGGGGGGGGACATTCCCTCCCACTGCTTGTAAAAGCAGTCCAGAGGCTAATTAGCTACTAGGATTGCTTTTACATGAAAGCCAGCCGCTGACTGAAAAGAATGATACCAAGATGATACCTAAACCCACAGGCATCATTCTGGTATAACCATTCAAAGTCCAGCAACATACCAGTACGTTGCTGGTCCTTGTTGGACATGTATTGTAATCTTTTTTTTTCATGCAGCCAGTTGGCTGAACGAAAAAAGAGATTTATCGGTGGGTATGCCCACCATTAGAATACCGCCCTTCATCCACCCACTTCTAATGATGGGCATACATGCACCATTTATATATGCCGAAGCATGGGGGCATCCTCCCGCAAAAAAGTTATGCCGCACACACATGGTCGGACTTTTCCACGGGCAAGCCTCTGTCGGAATTTTGACCGTATGTACGCGGCATTAGGAGCAAAATCGCTCCTCCGCCATTGATGCCCCAATGCTTCGGCATATATGCTTTTTTTTTTTTAACTGTGGTGGTGAAATCACCTCCTACAGCACTGGAGTCGCAGGGATCAGGCCTGTCTCTGCGAACGCTGCAGTTATGTGTGTTGTGTTTTGTAAGTGACAGTGATCGATCGATACTGCACTTGGGTGGCCTGGGCTGGACGGAGGGGCAAAACGCAGGTGCTAGCAGGTATCTGGGCTGATCCCACTAACACTGCGTTTTTGGGAACCCTAAACTGCTGGGGACGCTAGTATAGATCTGATCAGATCAGATATTGATCTGTTCAGATACTATGCCACTAAGGGGGGTGTATGCTTCATGCGTGGGTGTTGGCGTTACTGGCACTAACCTGACGCTGCCTGGGGTGTGACGCAGACCCTCTCTGAAGCTAAAACCTAATTGATATCACCCGCCGGGCGATCAGGGGGTTAAACCTTTATTGGGTTATATATACGGCGGGTGCCCTGACACTATAAAAAGCAAACTAACTAACCAGCGTCACCCGTAACACTTATATGGTGATCTCTGGTGAAAGGGTTAACTAGGGGCAATTAGGGGGTTAAACCTTTATTAGATAATATATGGGGGTACCTGACGCTATAAAAACCTGCGGCGAACCTAAAAAAATGTACTGGCTACCGATCGGCATCACCGACACTAAGACAGCGATCAGAAAAATGATCGCTTAGCGACAGTGGTGATAGGGGGTGAAAGGGTTACCTGGGGGGCGATCAAGGGGGTTAAACCTTTATTAGATAATATATGGGGGTACCTGACGCTATAAAAACCTGCGGCAAACCTAAAAAAAAATTACTGGCTACCGATCTGCATCACCGACACTAAGACAGCGATCAGAAAAACGATCGCTTAGCGACAGTGGTGATAGGGGGTGAAAGGGTTACCTGGGGGGCGATCAAGGGGGTTAAACCTTTATTCGATAATTTATGGGGGTACCTGACGCTATAAAAACCTGCGGCGAACCTAAAAAAAATTACTGGCTACCGATCTGCATTACTGACGCTAAGACAGCGATCAGAAAAATGATCGCTTAGCGACAGTGGTGATAGGGGGTGAAAGGGGGTGAAAGGGTTACCTTGGGGGCGATCAAGGGGGTTAAACCTTTATTAGATCATTTATGGGGGTACCCGACGCTATAAATCAGGGGGTTAAACCTTTATTAGGGGGGGTTAGGGGGCTACACTGGACCTAAAACTAAATGTAGTGACACTTTTACAGTCACAAATACATATACAGTGAGCGGTCGTTAAGTGGTTAATTAGGAGTGACTAGGCAGAAAACTTGTAAAAAGTGTTGCATCACACCTTCTACAGTACCGCCCAGGGGGCAGACCCTCTGGGTATATCCCCTCAGTCTGCATCTCGCAGATCAGTTCGTCAAAAAGCAGTACAAACTTAAAAGGAGGGGTGGGTAACTGTGTCGGTCCATGGACTCAGAGGAAAGGATTTTACGGTGAGTAAAAAATCCTATTTACTCTTTCGTCCATGGACCGACACAGCTTCTCTATTGACAAAGTGGGACGTCCCAAAGCAGTGTCAGAGACAAAACGAGGGGTGGTAACAGCATAAAAATAAACTTCACCCCAAACACAAAACAGCACTCCTCCAATGGAGGAGTTGCAACTCTAAACAGCCGCCTGCAAAACCTTGCGGCCGAAAGAGGCATCCGAAGATGCACCTACATCAACTTTGTAGAATTTTGTGAAAGTGTGAGCGGATAACCAAGTTGCTGCTTTACATAATTGGGAAACTGATGCTTGATGTTGGAAAGCCCAAGAGGCACCTATTGCCCTGGTCGAATGCACCATGACCGGAAAGGGGGGCGCGCTTGACCCTTTAAGGCGTAAGCCTGGATTACTATCTGTCGGATCCACCTAGAGATGGTGGCCGACGAGACTGCTTGGCCCTTCTTGGGACCAGCCACCGAAACAAACAGTGAGTCTGACTTCCGGAAGAGGGAAGTAGCAGATAGGTATACTCTCAAAGCTCGGACAATGTCCAAGGAATGCAACGTCAACTCCTTAGGATTCCAGGGATGAGGACACAAGGATGGAAGTACAATGTCCTTGTTGAGATGAAAAGCCGAAACGACCTTCGGAAGAAAGGAAGGCTGTGGCCGCAGCACCACCTTATCCTTGTGGAAAATCAAATAGGGAGCCTTGCAGGACAAGGCTGCCAGCTCAGAGACTCGTCTAACTGACGTAACAGCCACCAAAAAGACCACTTTCTGAGAAAGTGTCAACAGGGGAATATCTCTAATATTCTCAAACGGTGCCTTCTGAAGCACCGAGAGGACCAGGTTCAAGTCCCACAGAGGTAGCGGGGGACGGACCGGAGGGGCCACATGTCAAACCCCCTGCACAAATGTACTCACGAGAGAGTGAGCCGCCAGGGGTCGCTGAAAAAAGTCAGCCAGGGCAGATATCTGTCCCTTAATCATTCTTAAGGCAAGCCTTTGGTCCACCCCATGCTGTAAAAACAGCAGGATTCTGGAAACAAAATAAGTACGCGGATGCCATTTCATTTCCTCACACATGGAGATGTAGGCCTTCCAAGTGCGGTGATATACCTTTCTAGAGGACGGTTTCCGAGCACTTCTCATAGTAGGGATTACTGAATCTGACAGGCCCCGGTCTCTCAGTACCTGGTTCTCAACAGCCATGCCGTTAAAGCCAGTGACCGTAAAGCAGGATGGAGTATGGGACCTTGCGATAGCAGGTCCTTCCGTAGTGGTAGGCGCCAGGGGACGTCTGCTACCAGACGTACTAGATCGGTGTACCAAGGACGCTGAGGCCAATCTGGAGCGATTAGGATCATTGGAATTCCCTCTGCCTCCACTCTGCGGAGCAGAAGAGGAAGAAACCTTAAGGGAGGGAAGGCATAGATTAGCCGATACTGACCCCACCATGCCAACGCGTCCGTTGCGTCTGCCCATGGGTCTCTTGACCGGGCCACAAACCTCAATACTTTCCGATTGAGTTGGGAAGCCAGAAGATCTACGTCTGGTGTGCCCCATCTTTGGCAGAGGAGTTGGAACACATCCGGGTGTAAGGACCATTCTCCCTGGTCCAGCATCTGGTGGCTCAGGTAGTCCGCCTGCCAGTTTTCCACACCCGGAATGTACACAGCCGACAGTGCCGGTACGCTCTTCTCTGCCCACTTCAGGATGCAAGCGACCTCCGATGCTGCAGCTGAGCTTCTTGTTCCTCCTTGATGATTGACATATGCCACTGCTGTGGCGTTGTCTGACTGGATCCTGACTGGACGCCCTTGCAGCCTCTGAGACCTTTTGAAGAGGCACAGCCTGATCGCCCGGATTTCCAGGACATTGATCGGCAGGAGGGCTTCCTCTGGGGTCCAGCGACCTTGCGCTGACTGAACACCCCAGACTCCCCCCCAACCTGTAAGGCAGGCGTCCGTAGTGATCACGATCCAGTAAACCAGAAGAAATTACTTCCCGGCCATTAGAGCCGGTGCTGTCAGCCACCATACCAGGGATCTCCTGACTAGGTGGCTCACTCGGCTTTGATAATCCAGAGATGATGGACATCTGTTCCATCTGGACAGAACTTCCTTCTGTAACACTCAAGTGTGGTATTGAGCATATGGGACCGCCTCGAAGGAGGCTACCATGAGGCCTAACACTCGCATGCAAAAACGGAGTGATGACCAATTCCTGGAAGTCAGCTGCCGTACTGCAGCCCGGAGGGTCTGCAACTTCTCCACAGGGAGGAATACCTTTGCCTCTGAGGAATCCAGAATCAACCCCAGGTACACTAGGCGTTGAGTGGGCACCGATACTGACTTTTGCGTGTTTAGTATCCAACCACAGTCTCGAAGAGTCTGACAGGTAATGGACACGCTTACCTCTAATTCTGAGCTTGAAGGGGCCTTCAGTAGAAAGTCGTCCAAGTAGCCCATGATTGTGATACCCCGCTGTCTTAGAAGTGCCAAAATCGGAGCGAGCACCTTGGTGAACGTCCTGGGTGCTGAGGCAAGGCCAAACGGGAGGGCCACAAACTGGTAGTGGCTCTTCCCGATAGCAAATCGCAGAAACCTCTGGTGTCTGGAGTATATGGGGACATGCAGGAATGTGTCCTTGATGTCCAAGGAGGCCAAAAAGTCCCCCGGATGGAGAGCCGTGACTACAGATTGAACCGACTCAATCTTTGTACCTTCACAAAGCAATTGAGGGCTCTGAGATCCAAGATTGGACGAACCCCCTCCTTCTTCGGCACAATGAACAGATTTGAGTAAAAACCCTGACCCCGTTCTTGTTCTGGAACTGGAATAACTACCCCGCGTTCCAGTAGACCCTGGACCGCCCCATACAGGGCCTCCTGACGGGTCGGTAGTAGCTGGAGATTGGAGGTGACGAATCTGTCCGGTGGACAAGATAGAAATTCTATCTTGTAGCCTGAGGAGATTACTTCGCAAACCCACCTGTCGGAGACTAGAGCTGTCCACTGAGTCGTGAATTTGCGAAGACGTCCCCCCACCCGAGAGCTGGTTGGGGGCGGACCTTCATGCAGACACAGATTTGTCCGCAGGCTAGTTGGGTCTGCGGGACCAAGGACGCTCTTGTCTTTGGGCAGGCGCCTTATCGGCCTGGGGTCTTTTCCCCGTCGCCCTATGGGGACGAAAAAAACGCTTGTGTGCAGTAAAGGAGGGCCCTTGCCCTTGGCGTGGCCCCTTACCCTTGCTAGTTTGGGGAAGGAAAGTGCTTTTACCTCCTGTGGCATCCTTGATGATGTCATCCAGAGAAGCCCCAAAAAGCCTGTCGCCCTTAAAAGGCAGATCCAACAGGGCTTTCTTGAAAGTCTGGTCAGCAGACCAGCCCTTTAGCTAGATCAGGCGGCGTATTGCTACTGCATAAACCAAAGCTTTTGACATCAGGGGAATAGTATCCATGTCTGACTCGCAGACAAACTTAAGACCCTGGACCAACTGGTCGGCCAAAGTTATCTCAGCAGGAGGTAGCAATTTTGCCCATTCACTAAGTGTCTGAGACACTAGGGCCCCCGCCAATGCCGGGCGTATTGCCGAGCCTACCACTGAGTATAGGTAGCAAGCGAGTGCTTCAGCTTTCTTATCCACAGGGTCCTTGAAAACAGGAGCCCATTCTACTGGAATAGTGGTAGCTCTATTAAGTCTGGACACCGGAGGGTCCACTATAGGGGGAGAGGTCCATTCCTTCAGAAAACTCTCCTCAAAGGGGTACCGTACCGCAAACCTCTTTGGGGCTGTAAAGACCCTCAGTGGGTTCTCCCATTCCTTGTATAAGAGCTTGTCAAAATAAGACACACAAGGGAACACCTTAGCTGTGCGGGCAGGTTTACGAAACCCAAAGGGGACTGGAGTCTCTGCTGCTTCTGCAGTATTTTCCAACTTTAGCGTATCCCTCACTGCAGTAATAAGGTCAGATACCAAAGCCGTCTCGCGTACTGACCTGGACTTGGAGCCATCCTCACTGTCCGATCGGTCACGGTCTGCAGTCTCTAATGCGTCAGAATCTGGGCCATGAGCCATAGCTGGACCTGGTTCTGCATCAGAATTATCCCCAGAAGATTGCAGGGGACGGGGGGGTTTACTACCCCCGGTATTCCCGTGTGCTGCTTCCACCCTGGCAGCAAACGCCTCTAGGATTGCCGACATAGCGTCCATAGACACCTCAGGGGCACCAGCTGCTAAATCTGGTGTTTCAGGGGAGAAGACATCTGGCTCAGATGCCATGCTGACCACACGCTGACACCCACAGGGCTCCAGGCAAGATATCAATAGGCCACCCTCCTGCGCTGCAGAGATGCTGGGTCACCCAGAGGACTCACCACCCTGGACCGGTACTGCTATGCTGCCGTGTGCTGCGCCTGTGATGCTGTCTCACTGCTGCTGTGTCAGTCTGCTTCTTTTATCAGCGCTTCCTGTGTGAATTTTTTGCGCCAGTGTAATGCACCCTAGAGGCCGGAGACTCTCGCGAAATGGCCGCCAAAAACGTCTGTATGGAAAATAATGTGGGCTCTAAGAAAATGGCCGCCGAGCCGAAGATAGAGGCCAAAGCAGCCGTAGACCACAAAAAAGATGGCCGCCGAACGGCTATATATACATACAGCGTGGATCATTACAACCATGGCCGCCGATCAGTCGATAGAGGCCAGTAGGTGTGGAACTACAAGAAAATGGCGCCAAAACCACAGGAAGATGGCCGCCGGGCAGTCACTAGAGGCTGAACCAGGCATGGACCACCGCAAAATGGCTGCCGACAGCATGGAGGAGGAAGCACATACAGGTAAGCAGAAATTACATTTATTTTAAATGTTAGTTACAGCCAGCCCCGCTCCAGTGGAACCCCTTAGGTGACCCCCAGCACATATTAGCTAGAAGCCCAGGGAGGAGGGAAAGGCAGGGAGAGAGGGAAGAAAGGGGCCACAACCACTTACTTGGTCTCTCCAGGAATGTCCAGCCAAATCACCCAGCCGAGGCAGGGGAGTTTACTTACCTATCCTGCATGTATTATGCTGGAAGACATTCCAAACAGATCATGGTCCGCGCACGGAAGGTGACTGTTGGCCAGGCATGCTGTGATCGGACCCAAGGGGACGATCATATGTATGCCCTGGAGCGCGACGCTCACCGGACAGGCTGCCGCGACTCGGCCGTAAGGTCAGCCGAAGCTGAGCGGAGCGGTCCGATGCAAGCCTTGGAGCGTAAGCTCACCGGCCAGGCTGCTGCGACTCGGCCGTAAAGTAGGCCGAAGCTGAGCGGTCCGATGCAGGCCCTGGAGCGTAGGCTCACCGGCCACCCGTGGAGCGACGGGCATGTCGTGGAAAACCCAGCGCGTAGCTAGGATCGGCACACGCTCGATGGCCGAAACTGGGGAGACTACAAGGATCGAGGATCCAGCCTGTCACCCAGTTGGCAATTGATCGAAGATCGCAGGAAACCAAAAAATGTAGCAAAAAAATATATTTTTCCCCCTGGACCAATGGGCCCGAAATGCTAGACAGAAAAAAACTGATCTGCGAGATGCAGACTGAGGGTATACCCAGAGGGTCCGCCCCCTGGGCGGTACTGTAGAAGGTGTGATGCAACACTTTTTACAAGTTTTCTGCCTAGCCACTCCTAATTAACGGATAATACCCACTTTGTCAATAAATAGAGAAGCTGTGTCGGTCCATGGACGAAAGAGTAATATATATATTTTCTTTCTTCATTTTCAAAAACAAATGAGAGCTGTAAAATACTCACCATGCCTCTCAGCAAATAGCTTGGGGTGTCTACTTTCCAAAATGGGGTCATTTGGGGGGGTTTGTGCTATTTTGGCATTTTATGGTCTTCAAAACTGTGATAGGTAGTGAGGAGTGAAATCAAAAATTTGCGCCCTTAGAAATCCCGAAGGCGGTGCTTGGATTTCAGGGTCCCGTACGCGGCTAGGCTCCTAAAAAGTCCCACACATGTGGTATCCCCTTGACTTTTTAATTGAGGCCTCTCACATTCCATGAGAGGAGTTTGAAAGTGCTAAGCCTGGCCATCATACCGAGAGGTGATTGCATAGTGGGACCTGGCAAACCAGGACAATAGCAGACGAATCCTCTCCAGTGATGAGAGATATACAGCAAACATGAAACCATGCGCATCATAGAAAATGACAGTGGGTAAGCGTGGAATAACAATGTCATGAGTCCCCGAAAAGAAAAAAATGAAAGAAAAAACAAAAAACTTGTGTTTTAAAAAAAGGAAAAAAAAAACAGAACAATGTCCACATCTGTAGAAGTGGTGGTCCAGAACATTGGAACACTAACTCCCCACCCCCCTCCCTGCCCGCAGTCCCCAACATTCTACAGGCTTTTTTCCCCAAACAAAAAAACAGTAGTTTCACCTCAACAGGGGGAGCCCTTCCTTATCCAGTCGGAGTGAGCTGAGTGAGCTGCAGAGCAAACCACGGACCGCTGAGTGGAAAAAGAATGAGGTAGTGCTGCCATGCCACTTTGCATCTATGCAGCCATAAAACAGTATCCCCAGACAAGATGTATCATTGAATTCGAAAAGTTTGGTGTCTGAGTCAGTTCGGGAAGCCATTTACACAGTGTTACAGCCCTCAAGCTGAGCCCAGCGATTCCAGCCATCTGTTCGCTTCCTTGGGGGAAGTGAAGAATTGCACCTGGCCTTTGTGGACCACTCTAAGCTTTGCTGGGTACATCATGCTGTAAGGTAGGCTCCTTTCTCGTAGGCGTTGTTTAATACTCTGGAACGCCGCTCTCCATTTCTGCGTTGCTGCTGAGAAATCCGGGAAAATTGAGATGCGACTGTTATTAAATAATAATTCCTGCATATTACGGGCTTTGCGGAGGATAGTTTCCTTATCACGGAAATACAAGAAGCGCGCCAGCATGGGTCTGGGAAATCTCCCTGGCGGCAGGGCTCTCAAAGGCACACGGTGCGCCCTTCCTATGGCAAATAGGTGAGAGAAGGATTCAGCTCCAAATGTAGTTTTAAGCCAGGACATGAGGAATTCTTCTGGCCGTTTCCCTTCCGTGCCCTCCGGAAATCCTAGGAAACGCAAGTTGTTTCTACGGAGTCTGTCCTCGATGTCCCCGAGTTTGGCTTGCTGGGACTTGTGATCCGCCGCCACTTCCCTGACCGTTATCATGAGCGGGGATAAATCATCTTCCACAGCACTAATCCGCTGCTCAGCAGTAGTGACCCACTCCCTGACTTTACGGACATCATCCTTTAGCAGTGCAAAGTCCACCCTTATAGTCTCAATTTGGGTCGACAGGGACGCATGGCAGCTTTTAATAGTCGCCATGATTTGTGATAGAGATGGCTCTCCTACCTGAGAGCCGGAGCTTGAAGCCTCCTCAGCCGAGGGTGGGACCGGGCTTGCCAGGGGATCAGTGGCGTCCATCCACTCCGCTTCATCCTCAGCCCAGGGCTGCTTGTCTGGGGAGGCCACGCGCTGTCTGTCCTCTTGTTGTTGCTGGGCGCCATCTTGGCAGGCCCCATGTGCGAAACGAGCGAGTCTCTCCGTCGGCGATGGGTCCAGACTCGGGCCATACTTGACCATCGTCCTGCTCCTCGGATGTTCCCCTCCTCGCCCAGGCACTTTTTGGCAGGAAATTGTGGCGTGTGGCAGCACAGGATGATGAAGGATTTTAGCGCGGTCCGGAGCTCAGAAGAAACACTGCTCACACCCCGGAAGTCGACACGCCCCCCCTGGGAGGCTTTTTGGTGCCTCACAGGACGACATCATTAAGGAGGTCACTGGAGGTAAGAGCACATTAGTCTTTAATTATATTCAGAGGCATAAGCCCCAAATTATTTTCCTCCAGGAGACTCATTTGGTAGGCTCTAAGGTTCTGGCCTTACAGAAGGCGTTTGTAAAACATGCTTTTCACTCCACCTACTCCAATTATGCTAGAAAAGTGTATTTTGATAACAAAGTCACTAATTTGTACTTTGGAGAGGATAGTAACTGACCCTTTTGGCAGATATGTCATAGTGATTCTCATTATAGATAACACCCCCCATAAATTCGCCGCCGTTTACCATTGCATTGTGGGATACAATAATGGCAAAGGTTCTCCTGGTGGCCAAAGGGCCTATTATTATGGCGGGCATGATAATGCTGTACTTTCACCTGACATGGATAGATTTAAAACAGTGTCCAACTGCACTTCTCCATTGGCTGCTTGCATGGACCACTATGGCCTGGTGGAGGTGTGGCGTTGGAAACACGCTGATGTTCGGGAGTTTTCATGTTTCCCCTCCAAATATGGTACTTTGTCTAGACTGGATATGTGTTTTGTAACGGGGGAGGTCTTGCAAAGGGTGAATGATGTGCGGTACCTCCCGAGGGCTATTTCGGACCACTCCCCCTTGCTGGTTTCGGTCACCATGGGTAGGTCTCAGAGTTGCAAGCCTTGGAGGCTGAGCCCCATGTGGCTGGAGGAGGAGTGTTTTGAAAGGGCAACCGCCAAGGAAATAACTAATTTTTGGTTGGAAAATAGAGGGGAAGTACCGCTTGGGACTACATGGGATGCATTTAAAGCCACCCTTAGGGGATCTATCTCGGGGATGATTAAATAATTAAGAGCCGATAGGGATTGGAAGGTGAAGGAATGTGAACAAGTTGCTACAGAGGCGGAGGTGGAGTATATTACTCATCCTACCCCCCACAATTTCGGGGAATGGAGAGATAAGGCCAGGCAGCTGGACTTAGTAGTAGTGGAAAAAACCCAGAAGAAGTTGCTGTACCAACCACAGGGTATCCTTGAGTTCGGTGACAAAAATAGTAAATTATTGGCATATTTGGCTCGTTCGCAACAGGCTTCGGCCTCTATTCCTAGGATTTATAATAAAAGTCACCTTCTGTGTACCGAGCAAGAGGATATGGCTGATGCTTTTCTGGAATTTTAATCTGACCTTTATAAGACTAGGGTTGATTATCAGGAGGAAGAGGTCTGTCAGTTCTTAGCGCCAATTCCTCTGAAGGAGTTGTCGAGAGAGGTGGCAGAAGACTTGGACCTTCCTTTCAGTACTGAAGAAGTCCTGTCCGCAATGCTCTCCATGAACCCTAATAAATCTCCTGGTTGAGATGGGTATCCTGCAGAGTGGTATGCCACTTATAAAGAGTTTATGGCATCCACTCTGTTAGAGGTATATAAGGATGCTATGAACAAAAGGATACTTCCTGATTCAATGCGGGAGTCATTGATTGTACTGCTCCCCAAACCCCATAAGGACCATGAACAGTGCGAGTCCTATAGGCCCATTTCCCTCATTAATGTAGATGCAAAAATTTTGGCCCAACTCCTAGCTCAGCGTTTGAATGGGGTAATAGGGTCCATTATCCATCCTGACCAGACAGGCTTCATCCCAACGAGATCCACGGCTATAAACTTGAGGAGACTCTTTATTGTATTACAATCTGTAAGCCCTGTTCCAGATACCCGAATTGTAGTGTCACTTGATGCCCATAAGGCCTTCGACTCTATTGAGTGGCCCTACTTGTGGGCGGCCTTTAAGAGATTCGGCTTCGGCCCCAAGTTTATCAACTGGGTAAAGTTGTTGTACTCTAGACCGCTAGCACGATTGAGGGTCAATAATATAGTGACAGAGACCTTCGAAATAGCTAGGGGCACTCGGCAGGGGTGTCCGCTGTCACCCCTGTTGTTTGCTCCAGCTATAGAGCCATTGGCAGTCCAATTAAGGGGGGATGATGAAGTAAAGGGCTGTTGGATAAACTCTAAGGAGGAAAAAACCTCCTTATATGCAGATGATATGCTATTATACCTGGCGGAGGCGGAGGGTTCCCTGAACGCAGCATTAACTGTAATTACAAATTTTGGAAGGTACTCTGGACTTAAAGTCAATTGGGACAAATTAGTGATTTTCCCTGTCTACTCTGATTATACCCCGAATCTCCCAGCTGAGATCCCTTTGAAAGTAGTTTCCAAGTTTCGGTACCTGGGAGTAGAGGTGCAACTGCCGCTGAAGGTGTATATTAAAAATAACTTACGTCCAATGATAGTGCGCCTGAAGGATAACTTACAGACCTGGTCCAGACTACCCCTCAGCCTCTTAGGTCATATTAACATATTTAAGATGATCTACCTGCCTAGATTTTTATATGTGTTATGGCATGCCCCGATATATGTCCCCAAAAAATTGTTCATGGAAATCAATACCATCTTGGCCTCTTTCCTTTGGGGCAATAAACCACCACGGGTGTCCCTGGATACCCTGTTTTTGCCTGTCCAGAGTGGTGGACTGGCTTTACCAAATTTACAGTGCTATTATTTGGCAGCACAGCTGACACATATCCACTGGTGTTTTTTTCCCAAGATGGAGGTGGCTTCGGTGGAGACTCAGGCGGCCCTGATGCAATCGTTTGAGGCACTCATTAATGTAATATACAGGAATGTCCCATATCCACCTCTGATAGCCCTTTGATGCCCCATCTATCTGATTATCGAGTATCCGTGCTACCGCACTTGACTCATTTTTATATGCCAACATCATATGCACTCCACATGAGTGCATAAATTCATTTTACATTGTGTGCAAACCATTGTACTGGTCCACCTGTATAATTATTTTTATCATTGTCATATGGATGTATTGTTGTTGTTTTTTATCCATGTTCTGTACCTTGCTGTACACCATGGCCACTATGCCTGGCGACACACACTCATTGTTGTCTCCTCCCTTGGTGTACAGCTATGTTTGTTACGAATAAAATAGATCACACAACAAAATTTTCCTTGCTTACATGTGCCTATCTCTTCCACCTCACACAAAGTCCCAGGGTTTTTCTTTTCTGTTTCGGTTCTCATAGGGATGGAGGTGTTTGAGCAGCTGTAGCAGTACCTATTTCCCCCCTTTTTTGTCTGTATCGGGTGGTAGACACCCACTGAGACCCCTAATAGGTCTCCTACAGCTTTGGCCATGTTTTACATTTTTATTTTCTAGTACAGTTATATGTGGCCAGTTGCATCTGTATATTGCCACTGTGGGTTTTCTTTTGGTCACCTGTCTTTTCCTCCAGGTTTCCATGGGCGCTGGCGTGTCATAGTTCTGGTTTGGGGGCTGTGTTGCTTGAAAGGGAGTTTCTACTGACCTCCTGCTGTCCCTGCCTATCCCTCGGGATGGGCGGGGCCACCCACGCAACAGCATCATGTTTTTTCACGCCCGCTGGTGCGGCGTCTCTGCCCCCGCCGCTGCGGGCAGTGTGGAACATCCCGGATGTGATGCAATCAGCGCCATTCCGACGCTGGAGTGCGTACATCCGCACATGATGTTGGGGGCGGAGCTGTCGGACTCGCCGCAGTTATATATATCTGGATGGCTGTGTGGCTGGATCTGCATTTGCGGTCTTTCAATCTGGCGTGCTGGACACCTCTCATGGCTGTGTCTTCCTCATACTCCTGTTACAAGGTAGCTTCACCACTCTTGACTGTCTCTGTTCAGTCACCTTGGGTTATTCCTTTATTTATTATTTTTCTACCTCCCCACATATGCGCATTATGTTTAACATTGTTGTGGATTATGTTAGTATTTTTCCTGTTTGGCCTATAACACTATGATTCCATGGTGATATGTCACCTGGACCCAGGCCCTACACCCATACATACATAGTATGGTAGACTGTTTACATTCCATATGCAAATTTTGTTTATATTAGGTTTTTTATTATTACCCTTGACCATACAGTATCCCTTTTTGGTTTACCCCATTTATGTGTCATACCACATGCCATGTGTTCAGCATAGCCAAATTCACATCTATACTACATGGCTTTTGCAGTTTTCAGTTTTAGATCCTTTTTGCATAAGATTCTTTACATATAGCATCATGTGCAATCTGTTATGACCTCTTGTCATACATATGCCTTCATATTTATTCATACCCTTTTACAGATATGCTGTTGGTTTCCTGGGGTGCCCGGCAATTGCTGCCTGGGCAACTCTTACAGACCGCACAGCCTATCCGGATTTTATGTGCGGCGTTGTCCATATGCCTCGCCCTCTCAGCTCCCGTGCCAGACTTTGGATTTGCCGCCGTCCTGGACCGTGATGATTGGCTTGTTGGCACAGATTTTGGTGAGTACAAGGTCATCCTTCGGTGTGACCCCCTCGCCATCTCCCACACACCCCCCCACCACAATGTTGTCATATATTTATTATATTTTTTCTATCCTATAACAGATATAATGATTTGGCACCTGCCCCTGAGGAAGCGAGCAGAGCTCGCGAAACGCGTCGCGACTTTTGATGCCCCATCTATCTGATTATCGAGTATCCGTGCTACCGCACTTGACTCATTTTTATATGCCAACATCATATGCACTCCACATGAGTGCATAAATTCATTTTACATTGTGTGCAAACCATTGTACTGGTCCACCTGTATAATTATTTTTATCATTGTCATATGGATGTATTGTTGTTGTTTTTTATCCATGTTCTGTACCTTGCTGTACACCATGGCCACTATGCCTGGCGACACACACTCATTGTTGTCTCCTCCCTTGGTGTACAGCTATGTTTGTTACGAAGAAAATAGATCACACAACAAAATTTTCCTTGTTTACATGTGCCTATCTCTTCCACCTCACACAAAGTCCCAGGGCTTTTCTTTTCTGTTTCGGTTCTCATAGGGATGGAGGTGTTTGAGCAGCTGTAGCAGTACCTATTTCCCCCCTTTCATATCCACCTCAAGGAGCAGAGATCCTTAAACTTTCCTATAAAATTTTTCACATGTGTAACAAACGAACGGTGGGTGGCCCGTTAACTCTCTCCCCTAACGCACCTTTGTGGTACAATCCTCACCTCGGAGAGATCTGTAGAATCCCTGATGGGGCATGCTGGGCTCGGTATGGTCTCAAGTATCTGCATCAACTGTTCAGGAACCAGACTTTCAGGACATTCAGGGACCTCCAGATTGAATATAAGTGCCCTAACAGTCACTTTTATAGGTATCTTCAGCTGCGCCATGCTGTAGCGGCTCAATTTGGTCTGCGGGGGGTCCAGCTGAGGAACTCTGTACTGGAGAAACTGTTACTTGAGGAAGACCACTCAAAACTAGTATCGAGATATTATTTCTCCTTAATGACATCCTCATCCCCTAGGATGAAGAGGATGGAGGCGCAGTGGAGAGGTGATATTCCAGCTCTCACTGAGGAATCTTGGGCTGCAGTCACCGCATCTTTGTTGCCGTCTGTGATTTCGGCCAGAGATAAAGTCATTCAATTTAACTTCCTGCATCGAGTATATTACACTCCGAAGCGGCTTCATAGGATGGGCTGGGTGGAATCGCCTGAGTGCAACAGATGTGGGGTGGAGATAGGTGATTTTTTTCATATGGTATGGCTATGCCCGCAGGTGAGAGGATTCTGGTCGAGTGTTATGTCATTCTTGGAGGGGAGACTGGCTCTCCCAAATATATGTGACCCGGACAGATGCATACTGGGTGTCTTTGGGGATGAGGAATTGTCAGAATAAAAAAAAAACTCTTTTGAGAACACTTTTCTTCCATGCTAAGAAAGCACTGGCTTTGAAATGGAGGGATGATAGGCCTCCGTCGCTCCACTACTGGATTGACCTGGTTAATGGAGCCCTTCCAAAATATAAGTTAACTTACATTTCCAGGGGGTGTCCGAAAAAATTTAACAAAGTGTGGGCTGGATGGATCAAATCGGTGTCAGGGAGATAGGGGTGTGAGGTGGTCTGGACAGACCCTGGTGGGATCCTGATCACCCTCAGTAGGACATGCTAGTCAGTAACGTGGGTAGATTGATCAAACAGATTGGCCTCTACAGATGGAAATACTTATGTCACAATCTTTTTATGGTCTTGGGTTCCCCCCGTGTTATGGTTTTGTTTTTTTGGTTTTTGTTTGTTTTGTTTTTTGGTTATTTTTGATGTTATTGTTTGCATATTCCTTCTCTATATAAGCATATGTAGGGGTATATAACTGGAGATAGGGGGGGTTGGCCCCGCATGCGTATGATCACCCAATATCTGTCTAATATGTGCCTTAGTTACATGTTTCTGATATTTTCAGTATTGGTTGCTGTTTGATATCCGAGAGATAATCTGCTTTATGGAATGTAACCTGTGTAATTATTTTTTCTGGAAAAAAAAAAAAATGAATAAAATTTACCCTTTAAAAAAAAAAGCCTCCCAACTTTGAAAGGCAAATCTGCCAGAGTTTGGTCAGCTGACCAGCAGTACAGCCAGTTTAGGCGGCGCAATACCACCGCAGATGCAGAGGCTCTGGAGGTCAAAGGGGCTGCATCCAGGGTTGCATCACAGACGTACACAAGTCCCTGTACCAACTGTTCGGCCAGTGACATGCATTCTGGAGGGAGCTGATGCTCCTCCAGTCTGGTGCAATATTTTTGCCCATTCAGTGAGTGTCTGGGACACCAAAGTAGCAGCCAATATAGGCCGCAATGCTGACCCCAGCATGGTGAACATGGAGCAGCTCACCGCTTCGGACCTCCTATCAGTAGGGACCCTAAAAGCAGGGGTCCCTGCACCGGGATAGTGGTTACTTTAATTAACCGCGAGACCGGGGGATCAACAAACGGAGGAGAAGCCCATTTTTTCAAAGGGCTCTCTTCAAATGGATAACGGACCGCCATGCGCTGAGGGACTGAAAAGGGCCTCTGCGGCCGTTCCCATTCCTTATCTATGAACTTGTCAAAGAAATCAACGTAAGGAAAAACCTTAACAGAGCGGGTCAGTTTGTGCGACCCAAAAGGGACAGGCCCTGCTGTGGAAGTCCCAGCTGCATCTTCCAGCTTGAGAGTGTCCCTCACAGCATTGATAAGTGCACTGACAAGTGCCCTGTCTTGAGCTGACCCAGACGAGGGGTCCTCCTCACAGGGAAGGTCCTGGTCCGCCTCTTCTGACATACCAGAACCAGGGTCCTGAGCCGCAGCCAGGCCCGAGTCTGGGTCAGAACATTCCCCAGGAGATGGCGGGGGGGAGGGGGCGCTGCCACTGGAATGTTTTGGGAAAAAATGCCAGCTTCTGACTCCATACTGCCCACCGACAAGCCCTTAGGGACTTAGTCAAGATGCCTGACACAAAATTTTGTCCACCTTCCTTGCTGCACTGACCGAGGGGGGGATACCTAGGGGACTCACCGACTAGCCAGAGACTGTTCAGCACCGCTGCCCGCTCTCCATCCACACACCGCGTGTGACTGAGGAACTGTGTGAGGTGAATTGTGCCGTTCGCGCTGTTCAGGAAGCTCAGCCAGCACTAGAGGCCAAAACCCACTCCAAAATGGCCGCCGGGTGCCTCAGAGAAAGCACGCAGACCACAAGAAAATGGCCGCCCGCAATTGCAGACCTGCATCAAAGCGCGGCCACGGCAAAATGGCCGCCAATGGGAATTGCAATGCAATGCACAGGCCCCAGAAAAATGGCGCCAGCGCTTCAAAAAATGGCACCCAACAAGCGAGGTGGACGAGAAGGCCAGCAGCGGAGGCTTCCAAGAAATTACTACCCCCCACACAGAGAGCGGGCTTGGACTCCCCCACACCCCCCCGCCGGGACCTGGAGCCCTCTAAAAGGTATTCCCCGGTCGCAGCGAGCCCAGCAAGGGAAGGAGGAAAAAGGGTGACAGAGGGAGAGAGGGGAGGGCAGGAGAACCCCCTAATGACCCCCTTAGGAATGCCCAGTTGTTCAATCCCACTGAGGCAGGAGGAACTGTAATTACCCATCCTTGCGAGGACCTGCTGGTGCCTTCCTGACAGACCTACAACCGAGCAGTACGGAGTAGCTGTCGGCCCTGTCCACTGTGACTGAGACAGCAAGCCACCCGGTCATATGTGAACCCTGGAGCATAGCTCACCGGCCACCCCTGGAGCCATGGGGTATGTCGTGGCCGACCCTGCACGTAGCGAAGGCCTGCCTCACACTCGATGGTCGGACTGGGGGGACTACAAGGATCTATATTATCCTGCCTGTCATGCCCAGCCGGCAGTTGAAAAATTTCTTCAGGGCTCTGGGCCCAAAGGGAGCCAGGTCCTTCTCCTCTACTAGGCAGAAAAAAACTGAGGCTGCTGACTGCAGGGTGGAGGGTTATGTCCGGAGGGACCGCCCCCTGGGCGGGGCTGTTCAACTCTGTTAAAGTAACATGTATTAAATATCTAACATGTTCAGCCTAGTCCTCTCCTAATAGACGGAACATAACCCAACTGTCAAGAATTAAGGCGCTGTGTCCGCCCATGGACGAAAAGAGTAAAGCAGTTTTACTTACATGAACCTCTGTTTTCCACAGGCTTCCTTCCACACTGCTAGACTGGCCCCTGTAGTTATTTCTTTCCAATGCTCTGGCAGTCACACATCCTCTGACATCATTAACTAAAGTGTAGAGCACATAGCTCTGCACCAGACATGAGTATGCCAAGGGACAGTCCACCACCGGAGCATAGGGAAGTTGAGGAGAGTTCCAGCTGCTGGGGGAGCAGTGAATCGAATGAGAAAAATTGCTTTTCCTGGTCTCCTAGACCTAAACTCACATTGAACCCTTGTAGTGCGTGGGCATTCCCATTGCAAAGGAGGATTTTAAGTTTCCCAGAAACATACTTTGAAACAAAATTAACTACTAACTTTTTGGTATTAAGTCGTACTATATTCCCTGTCGCTTCAGCCTTAAAAGTTTTGCTTTCCCCTGTTTCAGCTTTCTCCCTTCAGGGATGGCCCAACCCTCCAGTTCTAGGGTGGCTCCTTTCCCTTGCGGGTTCCTATAGAGCCACCCTGCATGACTTACGGGCAGTGTTGGTCATCTTACTTTAAAAAAGTAATTGGTTACAAATTACTTCTCCAAAAAAGTAATTGCGTTATTAACTCAGTTACTACATTGAAAAAGTAATTAGTTACTCAGCAAAGTAACTGACTTTTTTTTGAGGGCACATAGCACATCAGAGCACATAGCACATCAGGGCACGGGGCACATAGCACATCAGGGCACATAAGGGCATGGGGCACATAGCACATCAGGGCACGGGGCACATAGCACACCAGGGCATGGGGCACGGGCACATAGCACATGAGGGCACATCAGGGCATGGGGCACATCAGGACATGGGGCGCATAGCACATCAGGGCATGGGGCGCATAGCACATCAGGGCATTGGGCGCATAGCACATCAGGGCATTGGGCGCATAGCACATCAGGGCATTGGGCGCATAGCACATCAGGGCGCACAGCACATCAGGGC
Source organism: Rana muscosa (assembly GCA_029206835.1). Taxonomy (NCBI): domain Eukaryota; kingdom Metazoa; phylum Chordata; class Amphibia; order Anura; family Ranidae; genus Rana; species Rana muscosa. Next base: position 73,703,102 of record CM055126.1, read on the forward strand.
ACATGATAGCACATCAGGGCATGGGGCACATAGCACATCAGGGCATGGGGCACAGGGCACATAGCACATGAGGGCACATGAGGACACGAGAAGAGAGGAGGGGCCGCGGGAAGCAGCGTGACTGTCCTCAGTGCCGTGACATGAGAGAGATCCGGTCATAGAAGAGAGGAGGAATTACACCACTGCCATCTAGTGGCAGTAGATGTAATTGGGGTAACGCTGCCCAAGTAATGGTAACTGCGTTACCATGAGGGGGAAGAGTAATCAGTTCGATTACTCGTTACCCTCTAAAGTAACTGCGTTACGTAACTCCATTTATTCTAACTCAGTTACTTACATCACTGCTTACGGGCTCCTGGCCAGTTGTGCGCATCCACGAAAACACACATCGCCACAGCAAGCCACTTTGCTCCTCCAAACTCATTGAGGGACAGCTACTAGCATCTGCGCTCCCCCCTTGTTAATAATACTGAGTGCATGTGCTCATCAACAGGAAGCTCTGGGAAGCTGCACTGAGGGACCTGGAGCCAGTGGAAGTGTTTGATATAATAGGATTTTTGTACTCACCGTAAAATCCTTTTCTCTTAGTTCATGGACGGACACAGCTTCAATCTTGACAAAGTGGGTATTAGCCTTCATTCAGGAGTGACTAGGCAGAAAAGTGTTAACAACTTCAGAGCAGAACAGCCCCACCCTGGGGACGGTCCTACTGGCTATATCCCCTCAGCCTGCACTAAGCAGATCAGTTAGTCAAAAAGCAGTACAAACTTAAAAACGAGGGATGGGGGCTGTGTCCGTCCATGAACTCAGAGAAAAGGATTTTACGGCGAGTACAAAAATAGGATTTTTTTGTACTCTCCATAAAATCCTTATCTCTGACGTCCATGGACTGACACAGCATCTTCATTCTTGACAAAGTGGGATATGTTCCTGCTCATAGGAGAAGACTATGCAGAATGTTAGATGTTTAAACATACATTCCCTTACCAGAGCTGAACAGCCCCGCCCAGGGGGCGGTCCTTCTGGACATAACCCTCCTACCTGCAGCCAGCAGCCTCAGTTTGTATTAAAGCAGTACAAACTCAAAAAAGGAGGGGTGGGTGCTGTGTCAGTCCATGGACGTCAGAGAAAAGGACTTTATGGTGAGTACAAAAAATCCTATTTTCTCTTACCGTCCATGGACTGACACAGCATCTTCATTCTTGACAAAGTGGGACGTCCCAAAGCAGTGTCAAACGAGGGGTGGGAACAGTATCAAGGAAAAAACCAAACTTCACCCCAAACAAGCAGAGCTCCTCAACGGAGGAGTTCAACATTAAACAACCGCCTGCAAAACCTTGCGGCCGAAGGAAGCATCAGAAGATGCAGCCACATCAACCTTATAGAACTTCGAAAAATAGGATTTTTATAACAGCTTACCTGTAAAATCCTTTTCTTGGAGTACATCACGGGACACAGAGCGACATAGTCATTACTAATGGGTTATATAGATACCGTCAGGTGCTGGCACTGGCAACTTCCAAAACCGGAAGTACCCTCCCCTATATAAGCCCCTCCCATCCGGGAGCACCTCAGTTTTGTATCAAAGCAATAAGTGTCCCTAAAGAGGGGCGGGAGCTCTGTGTCCCGTGATGTACTCCAAGAAAAGGATTTTACAGGTAAGCTGTTATAAAAATCCTATTTTCTTTCTCGTACATCACGGGACACAGAGCGACATAGTCATTACTAATGGGATGTCCTAAAGCAATGCCAAATGAGGGGGGGGATACACCATATATAAGCTGAGCGCTATCAGACATGAGGATCTTTTGCGGCCTGCAACACACTGCGCCCAAAGGCGACATCCTCCTGACTTCTAACGTCCACCTGGTAGGACCTAGTAAACGTGTGTACCGAAGACCATGTTGCGGCCTTACAGATCTGAGCCAGGGAGGCCTGGTGATGCACTGCCCATGAAGTTCCAACTGCTCTCGTGGAGTGCGCTCTAACTTTGAACGGAGGCGGTCTCCTTCTCAAGCCATAAGCTTGCATAATGACCTGTCGAATCCACTTGGCTAAAGTAGATTTTGACGCTGCCTGACCCTTTCTGGGGCCTTCCGGCAGAATAAACAAAGTATCCGTTCTGCGAATCTGAGCAGTGGCTTTTAGATAAGCTTTAACTGCTCTTACTACATCCAAAGAATGCAATAACTTTTCCTCTACCGAAGTAGGTTTGGGGAAAAAAGAAGGAAGAACCACATCTTGGTTCAAATGAAACCTCGATACCACCTTAGGAAGAAAGGCTGGATGAGGACGTAACACTACTCTGTCCTTATGGATAACCAGATATGGCTCCTTACAGGACATAGCTGCTAATTTCGATACTCTTTTAGCCGAACAAATGGCTACTAGAAAAACCAATTTCCTGGTGAGAAGCACCAAGGAAATATGCTGTAATGGTTCAAATGGTTGTTTCTGTAGAACCGACAGAACCAAGTTTAGATCCCATGGACATATGGGAATATTAACCGGAGGACTAATACGCATCACTCCTTGTATAAAGGCTTTGACTAGTGAATGCGAAGCCAAGGGCCTTTGAAAAAATATTGACAAGGCCGAAATCTGACCCTTGATAGTACTCAAGGCAAGCTTCCTATCTACAGCCCATTGTAGGAAGTCCAGAATCCTACCTATTACGTATTTACGTGGATGCCATTTTCTGGCCTCACACCAGGCGATGTACGCCTTCCAGATTCTATAGTAGATCTGCCTGGATACCGGTTTCCTGGCATTGATCATGGTAGACACCACAGCATTAGAGAGCCCTCTCTTTTTTAGAATGTGGGCTTCAATAGCCAGGCCGTCAAACCTAGGGCTGGTAAGGAAGGGTGGTATATCGGTCCCTGCGAAAGCAGGTCCGGACGATGTGGGAGGGTCCAAGGACTCCCCACAGACATTTTTACAATCTCCGCGTACCATGCTCTTCGGGGCCACGCTGGAGCCACCAGAATCACTGGTTTCTTTTCTACCCTGATTCTGCGGAGTAATCGAGGTAACCATTGTGGCGGTGTGAATGCATATATCAGCTTGAACTGATCCCAAGGGAACACTAGGGCATCCGAGCCGCAAGCTAGGGGATCCCTTGTCCGAGAGACAAACCTGTCCCCCTTTGCGTTGAATCTGGATGCTAGAAGATCTACATCCGATGTTCCCCACCGCTGACATATTGTCCAGAAAACCTCGGGGTGAAGGGACCCTTCCTCTGGGCCTAATTGCTGGCGACTTAGAAAGTCCGCCTGGGCTGCACGACTCCTGGTGCCCCCCTGATGATTGATATATGCCACTGCTGTGGCATTGTCTGATTGAATTCTGACAGGGGACCCTTGGAGTTTGGATGTCCATGCTACTAGGGCATACCGGGCTGCTCGTATCTCTAAGAGATTGATGGGCAGGGCCTTTTCTGCATCCGACCATCTGCCCTGGAGAGACTATAGCTCCAGTACTGCTCCCCAGCCTATAAGGCTGGCATCTGTAGTGACCACCTTCCAAGAAATCGGACTGAAGGATTTCCTTTTTTCCAGATTCTGGGGAACCAACCACCAACGGAGGCTCTTGCGAACGGAAGGGGACAAGGACATTGTAAGTCTAGGGCCTGAACTTTTTTGTTCCAGGCTGACAGTATGGCCCCTTTCAAATTCCTTGAATGGAATTGACCATAGGGTACTGCTTCGAATGATGCCACCATTTTTCCCAGCAGCCTCATATACAGGCGTATGGACGGCTGTCTTTTTTGTACCCACTAAGTGGATCAAATCTTTCAAAGACAACACCTTTCCTCGAGGCAAGAATATTTTTCTCTGGCCTGAATCCAACCTTAGCCCCAAGTATTCCAGACTTTTGACTGGTTTTTAGGGCTGACTTGTCTCGGTTGATAATCCAACCGTGAGATTCCAGATACTTGATTGTCTTGTGAACGACCACGTCTAGTTTTTTCACTGAGTGGTCTATCAGCAATAAGTCATCCAGATATGCCATTATCATTACACCTTGTGTTCTTAGATTGGCCAATAAAGGGCCAGAATTTTTGTAAACACTCGTGGTGCTGTGGCCAAACCGAAGGGTAAGGCTCTGAACTGAAAATGGCGCCCTTCTACTGCAAAGCGTACAAATTTTTGGTGGACTGGAAAGATGGGAATGTGCAAATAAGCATCTTTGATGTCGATCGCGGCTAACCAATCCTCCCCTTGTAGGGCAGTGGCCACCGATCGGATCGACTCCATCGGAAAGTCCTGATATACAGGAATTTGTATAGCCCTTTTAGAATTAATATGGGCCTCCCGTCCGCGTTTGCTTCGGGACTGTAAGAGGTTTGAGTAAAACCCGAACCCTCATTCTTCCAGGGGAACCTCCATAATTACTCCTTGGAGCAATAGTTGTTCTAGTGCCAACAGGAGGGACTCTCTCTTCCGGGGATCCCTTGGCACGTTTGACCTCAAAAATGGGAAGGAGGAGTGTCTTTTAACTCCAAACTGTATCCCAAACCTACTGCGGAGAGCACCTATCTGTCTTGATCGTGTCCCGCCAGGTCTCTTGCGAACAACTGGAGTCCTCCCCCCACCCGACTGAGTGGGGGCTTCAATGAATTTAACTTTGGGGGAGGTTTTGTACCTCCCCTGACCCAGGGTTTCTCATTACCCTGCTACTGTCCCTGTTTTTTACCCCCGGGATTTGACCGAGGAGGCCGTCGGAACTGTTACACAGCCGATGCCCCAGGGACTGGAGAAGCAGGCCTCTTAAAGAGGGACCTCTAACTCTGCTTTTAACCGGCAAGAGCGTATTTTTACCGCTGGAAATTTTCTGGATATATTTGTCCAGGTTTTCCCTGAATAAGCGTTCACCATGAAATGGGACGCTAACCAGCCATTCTTTACAGGGAGCTTTAGCAGACCAGTTTTTGAGCCATAGGAGCCTACGCATATGTACTATAGACAGCGTAAGGCGGGAGGCCTGATGGACTGAATCCTCTATGGTGTCAACCGCAAAGCCTAAGGCTCTAGGTAGATCAGCTAGGGCAAAGCCTGCTGATCTGTCAAGTCCCTCAAGACCTGTTTCAACTGATCCTTCACTGCTTAGCAGACCCCAATAGCTGCTACTGCTGGTTGTATCACCAAGCAGATTTTCATAAGGACTCCAATCTTTTATCTATTGGGTTCTTGAACATTTGGACATTATCCACTGGACATGTCAGTGATTTATACATACAAGAGATGGCTGCGTCCACTGTAGGGACCTTCCATTTTTTTTTTTTTTTTTTTTTGATGAACTTATCCTCCATGGGATAGACCACCGGAAATCTCTTGGGGGAATAAATATTTTCTCAGGACGTTCCCAATCCTGGTAAATGAGCCCTTTCAGTAAAGGGTGAAGTGGAAAAGAACAAACAGTCTGGGGGCTTCTAGCGACCCCAACGAGGATACAGTAGTGGTTGATGGTTTCGCAAGGTGCATTTTTAAATGCTGATCGGACCATGTTAGTCAGAGACTGAACCCATAATCTTTCAGCTTGAGATGCTGAGAAAAGGTTCCCCCACTGTTGATTCCTCTATAACAGAATCAACCTCATCCTGACCCCCTTCAGGCAGGTCGATCCCTGTATGGGACTGTTGCTCTGCTAACAGGCACTCTGAAGGAGGAGACGGAGATCGGGCGTGCTTTCCCTGACAGGGAGGCAGCGATAAATGTTGACAATCTCTCTCTAATCCTCCCAGAGCTGAGGAAAAAACCTCCTCTGTTACATACACAGGAGCAGGTGACTGAGGACAGCCACAGTACCAAGTACCCCTGCGGGGTCTCTACGGTCACTTACCTCTGAACTTCAGGGGAGACTGGTGCAGCAGGAGTATGCCCAAGATCCTCCGAGCCCGATGAGACCCCCTTCGCTTCCTGGAAGATTCAGTTCCGGAGCTTCTGGACGGCATATTCCTAAGCCTAAAGCTGAAGGTATTCCAGCCGCAATACACCACTTTTACTGAGAATAGTCTAGCACAATTGCTGCTATATCACAGTTGGTGTCTACTAATGTGCCTTTCTAGGGGATGCCTGTATCAACCGCTTGCTGTATGCCTTTAAATGTTGCCAGCTCTGTCTCTGTACTTCATAGCCAGCTCACTACAATATTGTTGTTTTTTTAAAACTGCTGGGACGCCCGCACATGCGCAGAAGCGCTGCGGTGCGCACAGAGCGTCATCTCCCAGGCTCCGCCCCCTTTCCCGGCTCACCTCTATATATAGAGGCGAGTGCACGCGCGCGGGCACGTGCGCCTTCGGCGCTAATTTCAAATATGGTAACAAGGGACAGGAGCCAGGGCCCCTCTTTGCCGCAGGCCGGGGGATGGACGAGCACTGCAACATGGCAGAGGAAGCAGTTTCCTATCAGAGAACTCACCATCTGCCTGGACTTTGCTCTGCTGAGAAGAAGCTAGTCCACATGACAAGAAAACATTCCACAGCGGCCTCTAGTGGACAAACACAGGTACCGCAGTCTAATATATTAAATATATATATAAAAAATTTTTTTTTTTTTTTTCTTGACCACCATTAAAAATTATTAATTTTTTTTTTAGTAGTTACAGGCATGCACAATTTTGCGGGAATACCATTAGGTAACAGACAGAAAGACAAATTAGGCTTGGGGGTCCCCCAATAGAACCAAGTTCCTGGGGGCCCCCACTTACCTGTTCCCCGCCGCAGGACTTTGTTTGGTCCACAAAAGCCCAAACTTCACCTATCACGGCAGGCATTGTAATCAAACCTTCAGGGACCGGGTTCCCAAGGATTCCACTCCCCTGGACCTGTATAGCACCCTGCACAGAAAACATCTTGGTCGTGGGTATGACCAGAGCTCTGGATCCCAGGGTCCAGCTCTCCTAAGAGAAGCATTACAGGCAAAACCTTGCTCTTCTCTTTGCAAGGCCCGGGTACCGACCGTTTAGCTATGAAGCTTTTTTGGTCGGATCCGGAATAGCTTACTGAGGCCCAAAAGAACCTGTACGCAAGCTCAGTGAAAAACACATGTTTCTTCTTGGCCAACACCTTAGACACTGGCAAAAAACTGAGGTGCTCCCGGATGGGAGGGGCTTATATAGGGGAGGGTACTTCCGGTTTTGGAAGTTGCCAGTGCCAGCACCTGACGGTATCTATATAACCCATTAGTAATGACTATGTCGCTCTGTGTCCCGTGATGTACGAGAAAGAAAGGTATGTGCGGACGACCAAGTCGCCACCTTGCACACTTGTGCAACAGATGCTTGATGTCGGAAAGCCCAGGAAGCACCTATTGCCCTGGTTGAATGCGCCGTAACTGGAAAGGCTTGTATGACGGTCTGTCTGATCCACCGAGAAATGGTGGCAGACGAAACCACTTGGCCCTGTTGTGGACCAGAAACAGAGACAAACAGCGAGTCAGACTTCCGAATCGAAGCCGTAGCAGACAGGTACACCCGTAGTGCACATACGTCGTCTTACGTGTGGAGCGCAAACTCTCTGGGATGCGACGGATGAGGACATAAGGACGGAAGCACAATGTCGTCGTTAAGTTGAAAGGCCGAGACAACCTTCGGGAGAAAAGAAGGCTGCGGGCACTGCCTTGTCCTTATGGAGGACCAAGTATGGCGGTTTGCAAGACAAGGCCGCCAACTCGGAAACCCTTCTAACAGAAGTAATGGCTACCAGAAAAGCCACCTTCTGAGATAAGGTTAAGAGAGCAATCTCTCTGAGGTTTTCAAAAGGAGGTTCCTGAAGAACCGAGAGCACCAAATTCAAATCCCAAGGAGGAAGAGGTGGTTTAACAGGGGGGAGCACATGTCGGACCCCCTGTATGAAGGTACTAATCAAAGAATGGCCCGCTAGCGGCCTCTGAAAGAAAATGGCCAAGGCTGAAATCTGACCTTTAATGGTACTTAAGGCAAGCTTTTGGGTCACAGCACGCTGTAAGAACAGCAAGATTCGGGGAACAGAATATGTCCGTGGACGCCAATCCAGCTCCTCGCACATAGCGATGTAGGCTCTCCTGGTACGGTGGTATATCTTCCAGGAAGAAGATTTCCATGCCCTCAGCATGGTCGAGATGACCGAATCCGAGAGACCCCGGTCTCTCAGCACCTGGCTTTCAATAGCCATGCCGTTAAAGCCAGCAACTGTAAAGCAAAATGAAGTATGGGACCTTGAGACAGAAGGTCCTCCCGCAGCGGCAGTCGCCATGGAACATCCGCCACTAGGCATACAAGATCGGCGTACAAAGGACGTTGAGGCCAATCTGGAGCGATGAGGATCACCGGAAACCCCTCGGCCTCTACCCTGCGAAGCAATCGAGGAAGCAGCTTCAATGGAGGATAGGCATAAATCAGCCGATACCGACCCCATGGAGCCACCAACGCGTCTGACGCGTCTGCCCAGGGATCTTGACACCTTGCGATTGTGTCGAGAGGCCAAGAGGTCCACATCCGGTGTGCCCCACCTCCGGCAAAGGAGGTGAAACACCTCCGGATGCAAGGACCATTCCCCTGGTCCAACATCTATGGCTCAGATAGTCCACCCGCCAGTTGTCCACTCCCGTAATGTAAACGGCCAACAGAGCCGGCACGCTTCTTTCCGCCCATCTTAAGATGTGAGCGACCTCGGACGCCGCCGCTGAGCTCAGAGTTCCCCCCTGATGGTTGACAAAAGCCACTGTCGTGGCGTTGTCCGATTGGATCCTGACCGAGCGTCCCTGCAGTCTCCTCGACCACGAGGAGAGTCACAGTCTGATCGACAGACGGGACTCGTCCGGGGTCCAGAGCCCTTGGGCTGACAGAACTCCCCAGACTCCACCCAAGCTCGAAAGACTGGCATCACAGTCCAGTGGACAGGAAGGAACGATTTTCCCGACCGAAGGGCCAGGGATCTCAGCCACCACTTCAGGGATGCCCTGACGAGGTGACTCACCTGGATCTGACGATCCAGTGATGAGGGAGACTTGTTCCAGCAAGATAGGATCTCCTTTTGCATGTAAAAAGAAAAGGGAAAAAGAAACTGCGCTAGGATAACTCTTAGACAAATAACTGACTATATTGTCTACACATGGGAAGCAGCAACTAACCTGAAAACAAACATCAGTGAGCAAAGTAGAAAAAATATAAATAGTTGCGCTAAACCTGGAAATGTGACCAGGGATCAAAGAAAATAAACACTGAGTGGCATGTACCAATATAAAAGTGCATCAGTGATAAATATTGTGTAAATGCTTATTGATTATAAGCAATAAACAAAAAAACGGTAACGTGAATACTAAACAATAATGTGTAAATAGCCCACTTGTTTAAAGAAACAAAATCAAACAAAGTCCATGTAATAAAATCCAAGAAAACACCCGTGAAGATATCCAAAAAAAGGGGGGCTCTCCAATCTTCATTAGAGGCTAGTGACCAAACGTGAGTTCGACCACCACCAGTAAATAGTCATGCTTACCAGATGGAGTTGGTCCCCTATGTCAGAGGACCTCAACAGGCATAAAATGTTGGTTTAGCCAAACGGACCATGTGTCATCAGTTGGATGTCAGCACTTTCAACACTCAATTTGGAGCACATAGAGAGGAAAAGAGGAAGCTGGATAGTGTAAAATCTTTGGGATATTTATTGATACATAAAACATAAAAGCATACTCACATTGAGCAAGAAAAAAGACAGCCTTAAGTACATCAGCGCCGACCGGTCGGACGCTAACACACAGATCCGTCCGTATAAACCGAGCAGTGGAGGGTGACAACAGCAATCCGCTTGTTCCGCCCTACGCGTTTTGTGAAAATTCACATCGTCTCGGGGCACGGGCGGCGGGCTGTGTCACCCCCTCTTATAGGCAACATGTTGAAAAAGAACGGCCAATCCGAAGGTTGGATGCGCGCGCATGCTCCGCCGCGAGGTAACCAAGCCTCGTTCTCGGTGCTCCCATGGTATCACGTGCGTCCACGCTGTCGTAACCATGGTTCGTCTCCGCGAATTCCTCGCAGCATATAGCTGGAAGGAGAAGCAGAATAACGGGCCGGTCTATTTAATAAAAGTAAAATGGCTAGAAATTATAAACATATTAAAAAACCTAACTGAATCTGGATGGACTCGTGTCGCACCCAATAATCTGGCTAAGCCAAAAAATCGAGGGTAGATGGAACGGCACAGAGTCCATGCAGACATCCAGCAAGTAATGTCATTAAAAAGCCACCACGTTTGGCTATTTCCAGAACATCAGAAACATGAAATGGTGGTATTCTGGTCTCAAAACATAAAAGTGGCAATGTGCCCAAGGGGGGGACTTCCAAATAAATTGGCAAAATGAGACAATCATAAAGATACGCCGCATATTGACCCCAAAGGGGCACACACCACAGCATAAAGATTGACTTTATAAAAATAAAATTAGACATATATATTAAAAAAAGTTGATAAACCTTACATCTAACATTCTAATCAGCATTGATCAACAGATGATATTGATAAATGACATATAGATGCAAGGAACCCGAATTTTCTTAAAATCCTCACATCAGAGCTCGGACAACGTCCAAGGAATGCAACGTCGTCTCCTTAGGATTCGACGGATGAGGACACAAGGATGGCAGTACAATGTCTTCCTTGAGAGGGAAGGTCGAAAGACGACCTCCGGAAGAAACGAAGGCTGCGGACGCAGCACCAACTTTCCTTGTGGAAGATCAGATAGGGCAAGGCTGCCCGCTCAGAAACCCGTCTTAACTGACATAACAGCCACCAAAAGGACCACTTTCTGAGAAAGTGTCAACAAGGGAATCTCCCTGATGTTCTCAAACAGTGGTTTCTGAGGCACCTAGAGGCCATGCCGTTAAAGCCATTGACTGTAAGCAGGATGGCATATGGGACCCTGCGACAGCAGGTCCTCTCGTAGCGGTAGACGCCAAAAGGACGTCTGCTACATAAGCCCCACGGAGGTAGTGGAGGGTGGACCGGAGGGGCCGCCTGCCGAACCCTCTGTACAAACGTTCTCAATAGAGAGTGAGCCACCAGGGGTCGTTGAAAAAGGACAGCCAGGGCAGATACCTGCCCCGTAATTGCACTTAAAGCAAAAACAAATTGGGTCCGCCCCACGCTGTAAGAACAGCAGGACTCTGGAACCAAATAAGTATGCGGATGCCACCTCATTTCCTCAAAAATTGGATATGTAGGTCTTCCAAGTGCGATGGTAAATCTTCCTAGATGATGATTTCCGAGCACTCCTCACGGTAGAGATCACCGAGTCTGACAGGCCCCGGTCTCTTAGCACCCGGCTCTCAAGCATTGCCGTTAACAACTGGTTAAATGGAAGGTCTTGGGTTGTAACCCACAGACCCTCTCGCATCTGTTAAGTGCTGGTCTTCCCTGGTAGCTAGTCCATCTGAAATCCAGCAAAATGGTCAAGACCTTGTTTACGTTTTTGGTACCATATTGAAATCCTGACACAATAAAATGCTGACACTGTAGGCTATAATAGTTCACACAGTGTTCCACAAAAGTAATTTATCTTAGGAAAAAAAAGTATCCTAGATAAATACTATATAGTACCAGTCTTAATGCCTGCCTACCTTGAGGTTTTCTCCACTCTTCTTTTTGCATTTGTCAAAATATAAAATAAGAAATCCAACAAGGAGCGTTGGAATTCCTATTAAAGGTCACACCAGGTATACAAGAACTGGGGACTCAAGGGCAGAGTCGGTAGCAGTCTTCACTTGCTTATCCTTCAATGCAAAGTGTATAATCTGGCATGCCTAAACTTCAGTTTTAATTTACTGATACAATTATTGTACAAACATTCTTACTCAGAAGACAAGCTTGCCTTCTTTGTTACTGCAGTTCTCCTGTGTGTTTTCCATAAGCATGAAACAGTGTGGTCGATTTACTGGATGAACAAAATCGGTACAGCTTTGTGTCATTCACTAAGCAAAGTTAAAATTCATTTTGAGGTCATATACCCTTTTAGTAAATCAACCACACTGAATTTTTTTGTGGGCCTGAGGTATACACCCTTAAGTCATGATATACTGTTTACACATACACACTGCAAAGCTATACAACATCATGCTTTTGGGGTCCTAATGAAGATTTGTGAAGGCACTGCCACAAGAATTCTGAGAAATGGGTTCCTCTATTGGGCAAATCTGCTTCTGCATTTAGTGTTAGAGCTCCAACATTAAAAATCTTCTATTACACATATATACTTATATATATATATAATGGCTGAGATTGTTCATACCCATTAGATGGGATTTAAAAATAAATAAATTGAATGTGATACTATTAGACATTTAATTTAATAAGAAGTTTGCCCCAGCAGGGATGACTGAACCCACAAATCTTCATATCTCAATCCCTTCTTCACTGGAAGCAATGTTGGCACTTTGTGGGTGTAATTATATGCTTATATCAAAACCTGAAACAAAACATACATACTGTAACAGGTGTCACATTTCTTGGTCATGCCTATATCAAGAAGTGCTAATTATAACATTGCTTAGCAAAATCAATTGAATACAGTAGACACATGGGGGAGCATGGGCATGCTATGGGTACATGACAGAACACACACTACTATGGAAGGCATTCTCAAGGTGACATTGACCTATGCATGTGCTTTATTTAGCTAATAAAAACCTAAACACCTAAAACAAACTTTCCTATGTCTGTCCTCCAGGGAGGCTAATTGCATGTTATCAGTTTTCTACATGGATTTATAAGTGAAAAAATTAGCACACAAATGATTATCGAATTTATAAGAATAGTGGAAGCAAAGAAAAAACAAAAGTGGACTAGTTATCAATAGCAACGATTACATTTTGTCTTTTATTCTATGGGAAAATGAAATAAAACATTTGTTTGACTGCCATAACAAATGTACCATTTCACTACAATTTCCGTAAATTATTCCCATAGCAATTTTAAAACATTATAAAAACAGGATCTATCGGGATTCTCTGAAGAATGGTCTATTTAGATTAGGTCTAGGCTGGAGGGTAATGAAGTCAGCATGGGCCTATTTTTATACTTACCTTTGCAGAACTGGTTTATAGATCTTATTTTGTGAAACTTTCCCCAGTGATTTCCTAGCACTACTGCTGCTACGGTTTCTCCTAACTGATACCAACAGGATCAACACACATACAGTACCTGCCCGCGAGAATGTGTTTCCAGTGCGATCCCATTGCACTGGTTCTTGGCGACAGGGTACTGTACATCTCGCGTTCACTGCAATGGGAAAATCACATTTTCCCATTGCAGCGAGCGCGAGAAAGAAGCAACAATGTCCCCTCTCTATGGCACTATGTTTGGTATGTATCATGAGGGGGAACTCCACGCCAAATTTTAAATAAAAACCCGGCATGGATTCCCCTCCAAGTGCATACCAGGCCCTTAGGTCTCGTATGGATTTCAAGGGGAACCCCCTATGCCCAAAAAACGGCGTGGGGGTCCCCCCAAAATCCATACCAGACCCTTATCCGAGACCCCCACCCCAAAGCACCTTGTCCCCATTTTAACCTACCTACCCTGTGTCCTCACCTACCTCCCTATTAGCCCATGAGGATGCCCACCACACTTTTGTGACAATAAGGAATATTAAAAGTTAGTTGGAGAAGTTGAAGTTACTATTTGCATATTAGATCACTCAAGCTTTTGGATTTGCTGAAGTACTAAATGATATATGTGAGAACAAGGGCAGTCATACCAACTGCTGATGTGTTTTTAGCGCTTTATCACCTCACCACCATCCTCCCAGTGTTTATGTTTATAGTTTCAGCATGTTAACAGTGTCAGGGGCATGCCATTAACAGCTTCCCTAAGGTAAGCATTTTAAATAACCAACCGTCACTGGTTTTACATTTTTATTTAGTGTTTATTTAATTAATTTTGATAGTGCTTAAAACTGAACTCTAGACAAAACTTTACATTTGGACAAACTGGGGGAGTCTGAACACCAGTTGGTGTTTACTGCTGTCTATATCCCCATTCTCATTTATATTTCATTTTTTAGCTATTACCTGATTTTACCACACTTCCAGATTCTGTGATGCAACAGGCAATGAGAGTCACCATTCTATCCAAATGAAAAAATAGGATTTTTATTACAGCTTACCTGTAAAATCCTTTTCTTGGAGTACATCATGGGACACAGAGCCTTAAGTAATTTACTTAATGGGACGTCCCATAGCAATGCCACTTGAGGGGTGGGATAAACAACCCGCAGGGTACACCCAGACTTGAGGATCTACACGGCTGCTTGCAGCACACTGCGCCCGAAGGCAATATCCTCATACCTCCTTACATCCACCTGATAACATTTTGTGAATATATGCACTGAAGACCAAGTTGCGGCCTTACAGATCTGAGCCATGGAGGCCTGATGACGCACTGCCCAAGAAGCACTAACCGACCTGGTAGAGTGCGCCTTAACTCGAAACGGGGGAATCTTGCCCCTTAAATCATAAGTTTGAATTATCACTTGCCGAATCCACTTAGCGACAGTGGATTTCGACGCTGCCTGTCCCTTCTTAGGACCCTCCGGCAGAATAAATAAGACATCAGTCTTACGAATCTGAGCAGTTTTCTTTAAATAGATTTTCACTGCTCTCACCACATCAAGACAATGTAGTGACTTTTCTTCTCTGGAACATGGTTTTGGAAAAAACGATGGCAGGACAATATCTTGGTTCAGGTGAAAACCTGAAATTACTTTTGGCAAAAAGCCTGGACGAGGGCATAGTACCACTCTGTCCTCATGAAAAATTAAATACGGCTCTTTACAAGAAAGAGCAGCCAACTCTGATACCCTCCTTGCTGAGGATATAGCAACCAAAAATACCAACTTCCTTGTCAGAAGGACTAGGGGAATATGTTGTATCGGTTCAAATGGCTGTTTTTGTAACACAGACAAAACTAAATTAAGTCCCAGGGATTCAAGGGAGGTTTGACGGGCGGATTAAGCCGCGTTACTCCTTGTATAAAGCCCCGGACTAAAGAATGAGTAGCAAGTGGTCTCTGAAATAAGACCGATAAAGCTGAGACTTGGCCCTTAATAGTACTTAAGGCCAATTTCATCTCTACCCCTAATTGTAAAAAGGCAAGAATTCTGCCTATGATATATCTCCGAGGGTGCCAACCCTTGGATTCACACCAGGAAACATAAACCTTCCAAACTCTATAATATATTGTTCTGGAAGCTGGCTTCCTGGCATTGATCAGGGTGGAGATAACTGACCCGGAAAGCCCACGTCTCTTTAGAATGTGGGTTTCAATAGCCAAGCCCTTAAATTTAGAGACCGTAAGGAAGGATGGAATATCGGACCCTGAGAGAGCAGATCTGACCGTAGTGGGAGGGACCATGGGCCCTCCACTGCCATCTTTACGATTTCTGCATACCATGACCTTCTGGGCCATGCTGGTGCTACCAGAATAATCGGCTTCCTTTCCAGCTTGATTCTGCAAAGAAGTCGAGGCAGCAACTGGATGGGGGGAAAAGCATATATCAGTGAGAACTGATCCCATGGGGTCACCAACGCATCTATTCCGCATGCGAATGGATCCCTTGTTCTGGCCACAAAGTTGACCAACTTTGTGTTGAATCTGGATGCTAGGAGATCTACGTCCGGAGTCCCCCATCTTTGGCAAACAGCCCGAAATATGTCGGGGTGAAGCGACCATTCCCCTGGGAATAACTGCTGGCGACTTAAGTAGTCCGCCTGCCAATTCTCTACTCCGGGAATGAATATTGCAGAAAGGCAAGGAACATTCCTTTCTGCCCAAGTTAGAATATGGTTCACCTCTCTCTGCGCTGAGAGACTCTTGGTGCCCCCTTGGTGATTGATATAGGCCACAGCTGTGGCATTGTCGGATTGAATCCTGACAGGGTAATTCTGTAGCCTGGAAGTCCAGGCCTTTAGAGCCAGACGTACTGCCCGAATCTCTAGGATATTGATGGGCAAGCCTCTTTCGGTCCTTGACCAGTGTCCTTGGACCGTTGTCCTTTCTAGTACTGCTCCCCAGCCTGAGAGGCTGGCATCCGTCGTTACGACCTTCCAGATAACTGGTCTGAAGGATCTTCCTTTCAGCAGATTCTAGGTTAGTAACCACCAAGTGAGGCTTTGGGCCACTCTTGGGGACAGCCGCATTGGCGAGTCTAAGGCTTGAATTGTTTTGTTCCAAGCAGACAGGATACTGTTTTGCAACAGTCTTGAATGGAACTGGGCAAAAGGAACTGCTTCGAATGAAGCCACCATGGTTCCTAGTAACCTCATGCAGAGGCGAATGGAGGGATTGCCATTTGACCTGACCCGCCGTACCAATTCTTTTATGGAGTTGATCTTTGCTAGAGGCAAGAACACCTTTTCCTGGGCTGTGTCTATGATCAGACCCAAGTATTCCAGTCTTTTTAGCGGTATTAAGGAAGATTTCTCCAGATTGAGATTCCAACCCAATGCTTTCAGATAGTCGGTTGTAGTGCGTACAGCTTGCTCCAAGCGAATCACTGATTGATCTATAAGTAATAGATCGTCTGGGTACGCTATGATTGTTATGCCCTGTGCCCTTAACCTGGCTAGAGGTGGGGCCAGCACCTTGGTGAACACCCGGGGTGCTGTGGCTAGCCCGAAGGGCAGGGCTACAAACTGGAAATGCTGTTGTTCTAATCCGAACCGCAGAAATTTTTGATGAGCAGGGAATATAGGGATATGCAGATATGCATCCCTGATGTCGATTGACGCGAGAAGTTCTCCTCCTAGAAGGATAGAAACTACTGATCTGATTGTCTCCATGCGAAGGGAGCGGATCTTCAGGAATTGATTTAGCTTTCTTAGATCTAGAATGGGTCTGACGTCTCCATTTGGTTTTGGTACCATGAAAAGATTTGAATAAAACCCCAGACCTTGTTCCCTTGTGGGGATCTGTATGATCACCCCTTGAGATCTTAATCGGTCTAGTGCTTGAAACAGAGATTGTTTCTTCTCTTGATCCTTGGGTACGCTTGATCTTAGGAAACGAGATGGTGGAAAGTTCCGGAATTCCAGCTTGTATCCCAGCGTTACCGTGGAGATGACCCATGTGTCCTGAATTTCCTTTTTCCAGACTTCTGAAAAGTGCAGAAGTCTTCCCCCCACCTTGGTGAGGGGGGTTGCCTCTTCATGACGAGGCTTTAGGATTATGTTTTGCAGATTTC
Organism: Rana muscosa; assembly: GCA_029206835.1. Taxonomy (NCBI): domain Eukaryota; kingdom Metazoa; phylum Chordata; class Amphibia; order Anura; family Ranidae; genus Rana; species Rana muscosa. Next base: position 73,720,318 of record CM055126.1, read on the forward strand.
CTACCCCAGGGCTTCTTTTAAGCCTGGGTCTGACTCTGAGGTCTTCCTCTAGAGTCTGACGGCGGAGGCCGTCGCCACTGCTTAGAGGCGGAAGCCCTTGGCGCAGGGGAAAGGGCCCGTTTAAATGAAGGGCGTTTGTATTTTCTTTTGACGGGTAAAAGCGTGCTTTTCCCACTAGAAATTGTCTTGATATATTTATCCAAGTCCTCTCCGAAAAGTCGCTCCCCATGGAAGATAAACCCAGTTAGGAGGTTCTTACATGGTGTTTCAGCTGACCAATTCTTTAGCCACAGGATCCTGCGCATATGTACAAGCATAAGCGTAAGGCGGGATGCCTGGTGAATGGAATCTTTAATGGCATCTATGGCAAAACATAATGCCTTAGGTAGTTCAGCCAAATCCCGAGCTTGTTGTGTAGGAAGTTCTCTAAGGGCCAATTTAAATTGGTCCTTTAGGGATTGGCAGACGCCTATTGCGCCAACTGCTGGCTGAGTGACGGCACCTGCTATGGAAAAGGCAGATTTTAGCAGGGATTCCAACTTCTTATCTGTTGGATCCCTAAGCATTTGTGCATTGTCTACAGGACAAGTCAAGTTATTATTCACATTGGAAATCGCAGCGTTAACTGCTGGTACTTTCCATCTTTTGGAGAATCTTTCCTCCAGAGGATAGCGATTTGCAAAACTCTTAGGAGGGAGAAAATGTTTATCCGGATGATCCCATTCCGGAAAAATAAGCTGTTCCAGCAATGCATGTGCTGGAAACGCATGCAAAGCATGGGAAGGTTTCAAAGAACCTAAGGAAGAGGCCGGGTTTTCATGAGACTCTGTAAGAGGCAGCATGAAGGTGGAGCGAACCATTTCTGTAAGAGATTGTATCAGCAATTTCTCAGTTTGGGAAGCTGAAAAAGGTTCATCTACCGTTGTCTCCTCCAAGGAGGAATCATCGGTTTGTCTTTCTTCCTGATCGATTGAGGGTAACACCTCATTGTGAGTCCACTGTTCCCCTAGTAAAGCTAAAGTGGGGAAAGGGCTAGTACGTTTCTTATCACTCTGAATAGAGGATGCGATTAAAGCCGCTAATCTTTCTTCCATACCCTGGAGGGAGGAGGAGAGGGCATCTTCAGTCACATATCTAGGTGCTGAGATGTGAGAGGCAGTTGCACCATCAATTTGTTCCAATGGCTCACCCTGTGTTGCCATAATTGGTAATTCAGGCGAGAATGACAGCATGGAATTACAGCTAGAAGTCTCAATGCCTGGGGGTGAAATCTTTGCTTTTTTGGCTTTTGAGGTAGGCATAGTCCTAAGTACAAAAACAGAGGCGCTATACAATTTGCACTAAATCGCTGAAAATAGTCATGACTTTAAAAGCCGCTATAAAGTTTCAGCCTAGTGCTGAAAAGAGTGTCTTTCCTGAATCAGGAATGCCAGTGCAACCCATACGTTTCTCACAGCTCGTGTGTCTCTGTGTATGCTTCCTCCTCAGCAGTGGAGGAGAGACTGACATGGCTATATGTTTCCCATTTTCGCGGTACTGCATTTAGGCTCCGCCCCCTCTGGAAAAAATTCCGCCCCCTTTTTCCCCTCCACCTGCTGTACCAATCAAGCACGGACTGAGCTTAGTGAAGACGACAGAGTATGGTAAGTGCATAGGCTCCCTCTAGTGGAGACTTTAAGGCATGACAATCTCTTTTCCTTAATGGAAGAAATACATAGACATTGAAAATACCTAAGTTTCTTCCTTACCTTATCATCGTCGCAGGATTTTTCTGAATTAACAGAAAAAAAACAGCTTTCACCCATCACAGTGGGCTGTGTTTAGCCAAACCTTCAAGGACGGGGGTCCCTGAAAAGGGATTTCCACTGCCTCGGGCCATGTATAGCACCCCATCAGGAAGCAAATAGGTAATGTAACAAGACCTAAGCCCTGGTTTCCAGGGGTCCAGCCCTACAAAGAGAGGCATTACAGGCAAAACCTCGTGCTTCAGATACGAGGTCCCAGGTACCATCCATTTAGGCCACAGTGGCACTGTGGTGGATCTGGCTTCTTTTTATGGAGGAATTTAAATCCAGCATGGATCCCTCCTGGAGCTCCTCAGAGCACATCTTCACTCGTGACCAACACCTTTAGACACTGGCGAAAAAACTGATGTGCTCCTGGAAGGAGGAGGGGTTATATAGGGAGTAAACTTCCTTAATTAGGGTTTACCAGTGTCAACACCTGAAGGTAGGCCTATTACCCATTAAGTAAATTACTTAAGGCTCTGTGTCCCATGATGTACGATAAAGAAATATGCGCAGATAGAGCATGAATCACCAGAAAAATGGCCGCCGAGAGGCAGCTAGGGACCCACACAGCGCGGACCACAAAAATATGGCCGCCGAGCGCAGATAGAGCTAAACACAGCCTGGACAACAGAGAAAATGTCCGCCGAGCAACAGCTAAAGGCCAAACACAGCGCGGACCACAAGAACATGGCCGCCAGCAGCTAGAAGCCAAACACAGCATGGATCACAAGCAAAATGGTCACCGACAGCATGGAGCAGAACACACAAGAACTTTTTCATGGCAGCTCATAACATCCTACTTAGCGGACCTACATGCGCAGTTCCCCACAGGTGAAGCCCCCCCAGGTAAACCCCCACCCCAGCAGCCGGCTCAGAGAGCCTAGGGAGGAGGGAAGGATAGAACCTCTTACTCACCTTTCCAGGAATGCCCAGCTAGGTCTTCCTGCCGAAGCAGGGGATTACTACTTACCCTTCCTGCATAGATTGTGCTGGAAAGCATCCCAGACAGACCGCCTTCTGCATTGTGACGGAGGGGACTGTCGGCCCGGTTGCTGCGACTCGGCCCTATAGACCGGTCGTATGCATGCCCTGGAGCGTATAGCTCACGGCCACCCATAGAGCGACGGGCATGTCGTGGACGACCCAGTGCGTAGCTACGGTCGGCACACACTGGGGAGACTACAAGGATCTGGGATCCAGCCGGTCACCCAGTCGGCAGTTGATCGAAGATCACAGGAACAAAACAAAACAACAACAACATTAATTTTTTTATAAAATTTCTATTTTAAATAAACCTCCAGGCCTACGGGCCCGAAGAGAGCCATGTTTCGCCTATGCTAGGCAGAAAAAAACTGATCTGTGAGATGCTGAGAGAGGGGTTATACCCAGAGGGACCGCCCCCTGGGCGGGACTGTATGGTGTGTGATGTGTTTAACACTTTCTATAAGTTTCTGCCTAGTCACACCTGAAGGAAGGCTAATACCCACTTTGTCAAGATTAAGGCCATTTCAGTCCATGAACGAAAGAGAAAAATTGTTTTTATATATTTATGGGAGATATTTATTATAGCAAAAAATATTGCTTTTTTTTTCAAAATTGTCGCTCTATTTTTATTTATAGCACAGAACATAACCACCGCAGAGTTTATCAAATACCACCAAAAGAAAACTCTATTTGTGGGAAAAAAAGGACGTAAATTTTGTTTGGGAGCCACATCGCACGACCGCGCAATTGTCAGTTAAAGCGACGCAGTGCCGAATCGCAAAAAGTGCTCTGGGTCTTTGGCCAGCCAAATGGTCCGGGGTTGAAGTGGTTAAATAGAAATATTCAACATTCTCTGTTGAGTGTGAAATAATACTACATTAAGGTGGATGTAAACCCTCACATATACCCAGTGAAGTGAACAGCATCAGATGATACACAGGGATGAAACTAATCTCCCTAAATAAGTTTAACATGTATATCTGCTCTTTTCATCTTTATATACTGGTTAGAAAGTGCACATTGTGTTATTAGATTTACTCTTCCTGGTTAGCACTGCAGTGAAGCCTGCAGACAGCTAACTGGAGGAAAATGTGTATACCCCTCTCCTCATAGGTAGAGACTTTCAGCTCTGTTTGTTGAATCGTTCAGGGCTCTGCTAATTTATAGCACCCTCCCCAACACAAAACTCAGGCTGCTTTTATCATATGTGACGGAGAACTTGTCAGGAGTTATCAAACTAATAACAGAAGAACGGAGCAGGAGACCATAGTGCGTTGAAGAGAGAGAGAACAAAACACTGCAGATATATGTGCCCAGCTCGAATTTCATGAATTGGGTTTACATCCACTTAAATTTATTTTATTCACATTGATAAAGATGTTACATAATCTGGCACTGAGTAAACATCTATTCTTAAAATGTATGCTACCCCAACTTTATTATTCCTGAAATATGTCTGTTGCACCATGTACTTGTATGAAAATGTATCCTGTTCTCTTTGCATTGCTACCTTTATGTGAAATACCTGGTGATCCTGCCAGTCTCCCTGCTTGAAACTGACCACTCCAGGTCATGGAAGCACATCCATCCCAGCGTGGTAAGTTTTATTCTTTGCATTCTACTTGGAAGCACAGCCAGACTATACCCCAATGGTCAGACTTTTGCTGAAAAGCTCCCCCCCCCCCAGCATAGCTCTTTACTGTGAAGATCAATGCACTGCAGTTTCTCTGCCTCCTGCTGACATGCCCCCCGCAGTCTTCACCTCCATCTCTTTAAGCCCCTTATGCAGCTCTAAACAGAGGTCATGTGATCACTTAAAAAAAAGGGAATTACTATTTATTTATTTTTAGATCTAAATACACAAAAGCTTTGCCGTGCATTTCTATTTCAAACTGAATGGCCGCGTACACACGGTCGGAAATTCCACCAGCAAAAGTCCGATGTGAGCTTTTGGTCGGAAATTCCGACCGTGTGTATGCTCCATCAGACTTTTGCCGTCTGAATTTCTGCTAGCAAAAGATTGAGATCTGGTTATCAAATTTTCAGACGGAAAAAAATCCTATCGGAAAATCTGATCGTCTGTAGCAATTCCAAAGTGCAAAATTCCAACGCATGTTCTGAAACAATTTGACGGATGCTCGGAAGCATCAAACTTAATTTTCTCAGCTCGTCGTAGTGTTGTACGTCACTGCGTTCTTGACGGTCGAAAGTTCCGAGAACTTTTGTGTGACCGTGTGTATGCAAGCCAAGCTTGAGCGGAATTCCGTCGGAAAAACCATCCAAGGTTTTTCCGACGGAAAATCCGATCTTGTGTAAGCGGCATAAGAATTCACAAATACTTTAAAGACTATCAGTTTCTCACAACTGTATATCTTGAGATTTCCATTGCTTGGCAAAACATATACAGGCATACCCCATGTTTAAGTACACAATGGGATCAGGACATGTATGTAAAACGAAAATGTACTTAAAGTGAAGCAATACATTTTTTCACTTCTCAATGCATATCCTGCATTGCAATAGTCATTTACAGGCGTAACTACATAGGCAAGCTGTCACTTATGGTTCAGGAGCAGTGAAATGCCAAGCTGACAAGATTTCCCATAGATGCCAATGTTAAAAACCGTGAGCAGTGCCATGTCAAGCTGACCAAGATTTCCCATAGACGCCAATGTGTCTGTACTTGCAAGTGTACATAAAGTGAGGGTACGTAAAGCGGGGTATGCCTATACTTATGTTTTATATGCAGGAGAGTGAACTCTACTGTTTACTATAAGAAAAACAGATGTCTAACAAATAACTATACATTAAGACAACAGCCGTTATGCATTATTGAATACAAATACATATTTTTGTAAAAACTCACATACATTTGAAAATGTTACGGCAAGTTTTTGTTGACAATTACTGGTTCTTACCAACTGTACTGTAACGGATGCACTCTGAAAGGAACCCGGGATAGGTGTATAACCCTTTGCCATGATTTCTGAAAGCCTGATGCGGGATGGATGAGTCTGATAAACAATACACAATGAACTATATATATGAACAAAACAGTAAATGGACAAAAAGAAAAACAAAACAATGATCAAAACCTAAATACAAATAAAAAATGGGGTATGTAGTGCATGCAAACACAGCTGAAAAGGAAAGCACATATTCAATTCAGGTACCTCCAATACCTAGGAGAAAGCCCCCGTGTTAAAACAGGCACAAGCCTTCTGGGGTTATGGGGCCTGTTATTAGAGGACTTCGATATATAGATTGTATCGTTATTGGATCACAAATCCTTTCTGATAGACATAATATTAGTATTTTCATTGTGTTGCCTATATTTCATACTTCACTTTTTTGTTTGGCAATATGTAACCCGTTTCTTGAACTTGTTTAAAAGGTTTCAATAAAGTGCTCAATAAGCCTCCACTCTGAATCCATTATTTATTATGAAAAGCTCATGTGGGAGGATATTTATTAGCATACTTGCCTAGAAAACGCAGCCTTATGTGCTAGATGGGCTTATTGTTTAATGATGAAACAATGACAACACAGCTAAAGATCTGAATGGAGCGCCGGTGGAGGACCCAAGATGAGAAGGATCTTGGCTTTTCTGTGCAAAATCCGCTGCACAGAGAAGAGAAGTATAACATGTACGTTTTTTTTGTTTGTTTGTTTTTTTATATTGTTTTGCCTTTAATATTACTTTAACCCAAAACTAAAATTTTAGCCCGAAACCGAACCATAACCTTTTACCCAGTCCTCACTAAAAACATTTAAAACAACACTAATTTAGGTCATAATTTCTCAGCCTGAATACTTAAAGTGCAGCTCCACCCAGAAATATAGGGAGCTTCTGCAGATCTGATTCTCACCCCCCCCCCCTCCGGTGCCACATTTGGCAACTTTCAGGGGGAGCGGATACTTGTCAAAACCAGGTATCCGCTCCTACGGGGGAAGATCGCCACAATCTTTTGCAGCGATCTGCGTCATGTTTGGCCTCCCCCCGCTGCCTTCTGGGAGACACACAGGACCCAGAAGAAAGCACAGAGCATTCAGAAAGTGCAGTGTGGCTCGCACATGTGCAGTAGGAAACAGTCTATGAAGCCGCTGTGAAGCCCTCAGTAAGGATGCCGGCATCTGCACTGAGCTGATGGATGCGTCAGCTTGGGGTGCCGACATAACTGGCTCCCTGGACAAGTATCCTTATATTAAAAGTCAGCAGCTGCAGTATTTGTACATTTGACTTTATTTTATTTCACCCAGGCGGAACTCCGCTTCAACTTTTTGACATCAAAAGTACCCCAGCAGTCCCTGCACCAATCACAGGGTGAACTAATGCAGAATTTCTGCTGGTGCAGTAATAAAGAGAAGGTGTTTGGGTCTTACAAAAGGACCTTTTTAAGAGAGTAGATCCCTTTAGCACAAAGGAAGGGATTCTGCCTGGGAAAAAGTACCAGAGGAGGGCCCCCGACCTCCCCCCAAAATGCATCCCGTTCCATTTGCCCTGGTGATGAGAAGGAGATCAGAGGGCCCCATGCTCTGTGTCCACCTTGCCTAAAATCGGGCGTCAGCCCTGAGCATCGCAAATTACAACTTTGGAATCGCAGCATCAGTCCAAAGAACAGATGCTGACTCACTCCCTGCTTGGGAGTTTTGATCCAAAGGTCTGCACATCAGTGTGATTTGTCTGTGGCTTGTTTATGCACCCTCTTTTGTGAGTACATTTCCAGCAGAGTGTTTTTATTGTTATTATTATTGTTATGTACCCAATAAATGGTTTGTTTACATACTACACAATCAGAGCTTTTCTGCGATGCCTTTTTGTTCTTATTCGCCAAGGGCTAGGTGTCTTTTGCGAGTCCAAAAAGAAGTTGATGGATGAGAAACTGGAAGAGTTTCTAGGGGTTCTCTATCATCACACTAGGTGATAATTAACTACCTCACACAATAAATTAAAGAGTATGGGGGAAATGTAGAAAGGGGTAATCTGCATGCCTCCAAGAAGGAAGATCTATAGTTGAGAGTCTGTAAAGCAGTCACATAATTGAATATGCTTGCTGAGATGGGTAGACATATGCTGAGGTATCTAAATGTGGAGGGAAACAAGCACATGGGGGTACTGAAAGTGGGGCAATGCAACGTTTTCCAGCACGTTGACTGGTGTCAAGGATAATTCTTTTAAACAAGCAAGAGCACAAAGACTGCTCAGTTCGTAAACCAGATGTCCCAGTGATCCTTGACCATGCTATGGTGATAGGACGTATCCAGGGCAAAGTCTGAGGGTTATAGGGCAGGAAGGCCTGTGTGGAAAAGGAGGTCCATTTTCTAAAACCTCTATGTGTAGCGAGCAGTACAGTGCCAGTGCCCTGGAGTAAAAAATAAACAGGCCCTGGCTTTCCTAAAGTAGTCTTCCAATAGAACTGAGAATTTTCATGCAGATGCAACCAATGGAGCATATTCAGGAACTTGGTGTCAGTAATAGACAAAATGATTTGGCTGAGGAACTTTTGAAGAAAAAGATCTCCAAGAAACCAAAGTACATGAAGGTTCCGGGCCTGATTAAGGGTCTAATGATACAGCACCGCAAGGTGTAGTGAGTTAAGCAATGTAAAAACGACATTAAAGTATGGAGAGATGGGGAGTAAAACCCCATCACATTGCGGCTGCTATTAAAGTTAGAGGATTTATTATATGAGAGATATAGTAGTAGATATAAAGGAAAGTAGGCAGAAGTCACTTTGCTGTGGTAAACATAGCAAAAAGTCTATCGGAGACCAGCTAGGAGACTAGTTACTGCAGTAAATAGAAGAGATATTTTTAGGAGCATGGTGGGACTTGCATTGTTGAATAGATTGGGTCCATGTGCAGAAATGCAAAAATCCTTGAAATCCTAACAGGGAAGGAAATTACTACATCTTGTGATTATAAGCTGCAAGGAGGTGCAAGAAAAATGGTCTGCCTTGTGAAGCAGCAAATAAGAATGTGTAGCATTAAAAACAGCAGAGAGGGGACAGCAATAGTGATTCTCTGTGTACTTCTATGAAGGACATATTAAATTAAAAGGTTGGGACCTCTTTGCCAAATGTCGGGAAAATGTTATTATACTTCCCCCCTTCACTTTTGTCAAGGAGTGGGGGCAACTTTTCATGCAAAGGTTGTTTTTGAGCAGGTCCGGTGAGCTTAAAGGTGAGAGGTCTGCCACTATGTGAATGACCTGCAGTAGATGAAGTAGATGTAAAGGGACAAACATATCGAATACGCTCAGTGGGGAGGGGGGGCATACGAGGAGGCAAGATTGGGGTAGGAAACTTCTTCCCCCAGTAGCCACCTCAATGTGTTCCCAAAGGAAACTTCCAAAGGGGAGTGAACCTTTGAAAGGCACATTTCACAAAGACTTATGCCTATCAAGCTTCAAGCCATAAGGTTTTACACAGAAAGTAAAGACATTCTGGAGATCTGACAGATCATGTTCTTAATGGCATCTACAAAGAAGAGTAGTTCTAGGGGCAAGATATGTAATCTTGCAACAAGATTAGGATCATCTACAGTGTAATCATTAAAAGGTCACTATTGATTTCTCCAGTGCAGTTTGCCATTATGTGACAATAGCTGGTTGTAGGGTGGGCCTACCAAGGTGAAGAGGACTTCAAAAGAGTTTACAGACACCTACCATCTGAATCCTTAAAGGAGAAATACGTTAAATAGAAACAGTAGGTTGATTATTTAGTACAATTTTGCTGATTCTTGAACTCCCCTTCCATAGAGTACAAGTCATCAAAATTAGCAGAATGAGACAATAATTTATCTGAGCTGGGCAACTTTGCTTTATCCAAAAGCGTAATGGATGTATGTAAAGTATAGTAAATTATGTGCAAAGGGAATGCAATACAATGGAATGCAAGCTGATACTGCATAGATGGCAAACCTTTTGTTCATGTGATATGCACAATGTCTTTATACTAGACCAGAAATGTGGACCATATGTTCAATAAGGGGAGGGGCAGGCCACTACTGTCCTACGATATGTCTTGATGTCTGACCTATGGCCTCGATAAAACTGCTCACTTGGAATATACATGAGCTTGGAGACAAGGTAAAGAGATCTGCAGTCTTCTCATTTCTCAAAAAACAACGTGCTGACATTGTGGTGTTGGTGGAGACGCACGTGGAGGGTCGGCTTCAGATGGCACTCCGCCAGCCATGGATCGGGTGGGCCTATCATTCATCCCACTCCTCCCATGCACGCAGAGACTCAATCTTGGTGGCCAAGTCGGTACATTTTGAGCTATGTGATGTCCAGTCTGACCCGCAGGGGCGATATGTTTTTCTGTTAAATTATATGGTGAACCTTTTCTTTTGATGGCATTCTATGTACCTCCCCCATTTTGCTCTGCTATAGTTACAGAGGGCTTGCTGTATATGACTCGTCGTTTTTCGATTCAGGCAGTGTGGCTAGGGGATTTTAATATTACGCTGAACCCAGTGCTAGACAAACTCTCCCCCTCACCATTACCTACTACAACTCCAACTCACACTAGATTCTCCCGACTTATCACCTCCTTTAATCTTACTGATACCTGGTGCTTTAAATTCCCGCTTGACTGAGCCTACTCCTGTTTCTCAGGCACCCATAACACTATGTCCCACATAGACTTTGTAACGGCACCCCAAGTATGAAAGGGGTTAACGCCGTTTAGGATATTCCCTCTCTGGACACACATCCACTGCCGATCCTCCACAGTCAGGCGACCGCTTCCCATAGGATTAATCCTTCCAAACATACGAGACAAACACTCTGTATGAAGTTTCCAACTGGACTGACAATCTTTAATGACAAACTCCCAGTTTTATACACACAGAGAGGAGGTTCTTATATTCTCCTCAGACAATACACCTTTGATCAGACCTAATTTACATGAGCTAATTAACTACAGTGATGACTCAGACACATGACCTTTAGGCTAGCCTCACTGTCTCCCCAATACACATCTGACATCTTAACAGACACAGGTGGGGGCTGGATGTGGTGACATTAGCATCTAACAGTATGTGTCCCAACATCATGAAGGAGTCACTTTTCAGTTAACCTGTTGAGTTCGATATCCTGGGGAATATTGTGGAAAAATATCATTGTCCCATTTTAAAGCAATCAAAGACATATTCTTAATGTCCATTATTTTCTTGCTCACCCTGTGCCCAAAGTGACCCCTGTCACACATCTCCCCTTTCGGCAGGAGACTAACACAGGAGGAGACCCCAGACGGGTTGACTCCGAAGTTAGTCCATAGTTCCATTCCTCTAATGCCTGGACAACCCATCAGCATGGCCGTTTTGCTTACCGGGTCAGAAGCTGATGGTGACGTTGTAAGGTTGCAGGGCGAATAATGGAATTCAGTTCTGGAACAGTCACTTGCTTTGCTCTCTCAATGGCTCCCAAAACTTGTTGCTGATGCTCTTGGGAGAGGTAAGGCAAAACCTAGGCGCAAATCCCATTTAACCTTTTGACAATTTCAGCCTGTTTGTGCATTTCAATGTTCAAGCCATGGGACATCTCATAATATATGACGTAGTGTTGTTGCATCTCTGATTTCTCCCTGGCCAACTTGTCACATTCCAATTCTAGACTGTGATATTTTCCCTGATCTAAGATACATGTCGGGGAAGATAGTCTTACCCAGTTCTCAGCCGTAAGCGGGCCGGTTCCAGCAGTATGGGTCTGGGCACAGGTAGTCACTGGGTTGGCTTCAGCGGGGCCCATCGGGGCGTAAGCAGAAACGAGGGGGGCCAAATCATTCCCCAGTAGTACATCCGCTGGCAAATCCTTCATCACCCCCACATTCACATGTCCCGAACCAACCCTCCAATCCAGGTGAACACGGGCAACGGGTAGCCAGAAGATGGTACCTCCCACTACTCTTACGGCTACAGTGTCTCCGGTGTATTGGCTCTCTGGGATGAGGTTCTTCTGTAGTAGGGTCATGGTGGCACCAGTATCACGTAGGATATTGGCTACCTTTCCATTGACTCAGACAGTCTGCCTGTGTTGCTGCCTGTTGTCCCGGTTAGCTGCTTGTATTGGATCAGCCTCGTGCAGGACGCTCCAATGTTCTTCCTCCTCAACGCAGTGGGCCGCAGGCATGGATGTGCGGGGGCTCCCCGTTGCTGGCTGTCTCCATGACTGGGACTGTCTGGCTGGATTCAACGGACAGTCTGGCTTTTTGTGCCCTAGCTGTTTACACCAAAAACACCTGATGGGTTGTGAGTAGTCATGGGAGTTGAACCTGGGCTGCTGAGGATAAGTGGCCCCTGGAGGTGGTGCTGAAGTTGGGTTAGAGGCTGGTAAACTGGGCCGAGATAGTGGATAGCGCTCGCTTTCGCCTGACCTTCAAGAGTCCAGATATTCATCGGCCAAAGTAGCCGCTTGCTGTACAGTCCGTGGTCGCTTATCTCGCACCCAATCCCGTAATACCGGAGGGGTGTGGTTAAAGAACTGTTCTAAGAGTACTAGCTGGGTGATGTCCTCTATGGTATGAGCGCGGCTTCCCTGAATCCAGCCCTTAAGGTTTTGCTGCAGACGATGTGCCCACTCCACGTATGTTATGTGGGTTTGTTTCCGGGATTCTCAAAACTTAATCCAGCTGGCTTCGGGTGTAATGGCAAATCGGGCTAGCAGAGCTTCTTTTACCTGGTCATAGTCTTTAGCGTCCTCATCCTCCAGGGCCCGATACGCATCCGCCGCTCTGCCAGTTAAATTACTTGCCAGTAAGGCAACCCAATCTTGGGACAGTACTTCATGTATCTGGCATAGTCTCTCAAAGTCCTGCAGGAACGCTTCAATTTCCTCCTCTCCTTCCTTGAATAGTTTGAACGCCCGAAAGGGCAACTTACGGACAGGCACTGCATCTTTAGGCGTTGTCTCCAATTGCCGTATTTCCGCCATTCTCCGCTCATGTTGCTGCTCCAGTTCTCTCTCTTGCCGCTCATCCTGCAGCTGGATGTCTCTAATGGCTTTCTGTATGGCGGTCTCTGATGGGTTAGCCCCATATAATGCCAACCGCTCTCGAACTCGTTGCTGAAACAAGTCTTCAACTGACCGGGGTCCTGCATCACCATCCCTCTGATCCATCTCGGCTAGCTCCCTGATCAAGGTGGCCTTGTTCTTTGTCCCACCGTTCCCTCCACGGCTCACAAGTAAGTCTTTCAGCGTGGCTTTCCTGCAGGCTGCATAGCTGGTCATTCACTGTGGTGGTTTGGAGTGTCCCAGTAACTGGAGGGAAAATCCCACTACTGCCAACCAATGTAACGGCACCCAAAGTATGAAAGGGGTTAACGCTGTTTAGGATATTCCCTCTCTGGACACACATCCACTGCCGATCCTCCACAGTCAGGCGACCGCTTCCCATAGGATTAATCCTTCCAAACATACGAGACAAACACTCTGTATGAAGTTTCCAACTGGACTGACAATCTTTAAGGACAAACTCCCAGTTTTATACACACAGAGAGGAGGTTCTTACATTCTCATCAGACAATACACCTTTGACCAGACCTAATTTACATGAGCTAATTAACTACAGTGATGACTCAGACACATGACCTTTAGGCTAGCCTCACTGTCTCCCAATACACATCTGACATCTTAGCAGACACAGGTGGGGGCTGGATGTGGTGACATTAGCATCTAACAGTATGTGTCCCAACATCATGAAGGAGTCACTTTTCAGTTAACCTGTTGAGTTCATAATCAAACAGTAAATAGTTATTTAGAGATATCCTGGGGAATATTGTGGAAAAATATCACTGTCCCATTTTAAAGCAATCCAAGACATATTCTTAATGTCCATTATTTTCTTGCTCACCCTGTGCCCAAAGTGACCCCTGTAACAGACTTCATACTAATCTCCAACATCCTTACTCCAAGGTTGCTGAGAGCTGAGTTTTCCCCTAGGCTACTTTCAGACCACAGCCCATATTGGATTAGCCTCTCCATCCCGCTAGACAAACCACCTCGCACGTGGCGCCTGAATCCGTTCTGGCTCACCCTGCTGTCAGAGGATGACGAGCTTGGTAACAGTTGGAAGACCTACTTTCTAGAGAATGACGGATCCGCATCCCCAGATATAATATGGGAAACCTTTAAACTACACGCACGTCTGACTCTGACCTCCCATATCAACAGGCTGAAGGCTAACTCAGCAGCCGCACTGGACGGGGCTATGCGGGACCTGTCCTCCTAACAAAACTATATGTCAGACCCCTCTCCTGCTGGGGCTGCCCAGCTTAAGTTACAAACCAGGGTGGTCAACCAGCTACAGCATGAGTTGGCCAGGAAAAAAAACTCTTCTTTGCCAGGCAAAAATTGTTTGAACATGGGGAGAGAGCGGGTAAACTGTTGGCCTATCTAGCACATAGCGAGGATAGACCCCCCCACTGTCATTTCACTTACTGGCCCTAACGGTGAAAAGATCACGGAGCCCCAGGCTGTAGTCACCATATTTAGGGACTTCTACACACAGCTTTACACCCAGGTCTCCACCACCGAAGCCCAATTGGAAAATCTACTGGCGGGAATTACTTTCCCACAGTTAAATGATACCCAAATGGCTATGGTAGACGCAACTCTTACACAAGATGAAATAACTGCGAGCTTCGCTAAATCCAAGGCCCCAGGTTTAGATGGGTTACCCATAGAATTCTACGCTCAATACAGCAAGATACTTACTCCCAAGTTATTATCCCTCTATAACCACTTTATTGACAACTTCACCCTACCCCCATCGATGAGCGAGGCGGTTATTTTTTTTTTTTTTTTATTCTTTATTTTCTTTTCTTAAAACAGGATATACAAATATAACATTGCAAAGTAGAAAAAGAAAACAAAGCGTGTACTTAGCCATACTTAAATCAATTAAGAAAGCCTTATTTATACCATATTATTTCACTTTCATTATTTTACTATCATCTACTAGGCTCTTCTTCCTATTACCCCCCTCCTCTCTCCCCTCTACATCTCCTTCTTCCTTAATCCCTATTTTCCCTTATCTCCCCCCCTATCTCCTCCCTTTGACCCCAGTTTCTTCCTTCCAATACTCCTGCTTGCGCAGGGGAACATTAAACTTTAAACCAACATCTAAACCAAAACCAAAACAGAAACAAACAAAACAGAGCAAAAAAAATAATTTAAGGAAAAAGATTTTTATTTAGCTGTGTAATTTCTCAAGAGTCTCCTACTTACTCTTTCTACCTGTCAGTCTATTTTTTATTTTACTCTCCTAATAACCTCTTCCCTTCTTCAGATTTTACAAATTGCTCCCATGGTACCCATATTTCTTGTATTTGTTTTTTTCCCTCCAATGTTATTGGTAGGAGTTTCTCCATTATTCCCACTTTGTTTAACCACATTGAGGTCGTAGGGGTGCAAAGTTCTTTCCAATTCATCGCAATACAACTTTTTGCCGCGTTTATTAGGTGACATAGAACTGAGTTTGTATATTTTTTCGGTGGGATTTGTGTATGGTGTAACAAGAAGAGGGCAGGATCTTCTGTATTTTGGTATTCAGTGAATCTTTGAGTAATTTTCTGTACAGTTTGCCAGAATTGTCTAATTACTGGGCATGCCCAGAAAATATGTAACATTGTCCCTTTTTCCTCACATCCTCTCCAGCACCTGTCAGATGTTTCTGGAAAAAAAAAATTCAAGGCCGATGGCGTATAATACCAATGTGTTAATATTTTGTAATTCAATTCCTGTGTATCCCGGTATTTTTTAGAGCCGGCGATTGGCTTTCCAGGGATAACAACCAATGCGGCTAAAAGACGCTCGGTTGTTATCCCGGAGGAGCGTCCGGGTTACTCGGCTGCCAATGGCGCCGGATTTAAAAAAATACACAGTATTCAGAATCGCCGTTGTCGGCAATCTGAATACTTTGAAGTGCAAAGGAGGGATTGGGGGTCTTTTAGACCCCTGATCCCTCCATAAAGAGTACCCTCCATAAAGAGTACCTGTCACCACTTATTACTGTCACAAGGGATGTTTACATTCCTTGTGACAGCAATAAAAGTTATCAATTTTTTTTTTTTTTTAAAACACTATTTTTTATTATAAAAAAAAAAAAAAAAAAAAAAAAAAAAAAAAAAGGGACTTTTGTACTCACCGTAAAATCCTTTTCTCTGACGTCCATGGACTGACACAGCTCTAATACTGAAACACGTGGGTATATGTCCCTGCTCGCAGGATAAGATCTAGGCAGAATGTTAGAAACATACATTCTAGAAAAAAACAGAGCTGAACAGCCCCGCCCAGGGGGACGGTCCCTCCAGACATAACCCTCCTACCTGCAGCTAGCAGCTTCAGTTCGTAACAAAGCAGTACAAACCTTAAAGAAGGGTGGGTGCTGTGTCAGTCCATGGACGTCAGAGAAAAGGATTTTACGGTGAGTACAAAAATCCCATTTTCTCTTATCGTCCATGGACTGACACAGCTCTAATACTGAAACACGTGGGACGTCTCAAAGCAGTATCAGAAAAGGGTGGGAGCAGTAGTAAAGGAAAAACCAAACTCCACTCCAAACAAGCAGAACTCCTCAACAGAGGAGTTGCAATTTAAACAGCGGCCTGCAACCCTTGCGGCCAAAGGAAGCATCCGAAGATGCAGCCACATCAACCTTATAGTACTTAGAAAAGGTATGAACGGACGACCAGGTCGCCGCCGTGCACATAAGTGCAACTGACGCTTGATGTCGGAAAACCCAGGAAGCACCAATTGCCCTGGTAGAATGCGCCGTAACCAGAAAGGGAGGCGCTCGCCCCTTAAGGGCATAGGCCTGTATAACGGTCTGTCTGATCCACCTAGAAAAGGTGGCAGACGACACCGCTTGGCCCTGTTTTGGACCAGAGACAGACACAAACAGTGAGTCAGACTTCCAAATGGAAACAGTAGCAGACAGGTACACCCGTCCAATGTTTGAAGCGCAAACTCTCAGGGATGCGATGGATGAGGACACAAGGACGGAAGAACAATGTCCTCATTAAGGTGAAAGGCCGAGACCACCTTTGAAAGGAAAGACGGTCGTAGGCGCAACACCGCCTTATCCTTATGAAGGACCAAGTAAGGCGACTTGCGGGACAAGGCTGCCAACTCACTCGTCGAACAGAAGTAATGGCCACTAAAAAAGCCATCTTCTGGGACAAGGTCAAGAGAGGAATCTCCCTGATATTTTCAAAGGGATGTTCTTGGAGAACCGAGAGCACCAAATTCAGATCCCAAGGAGGGGAAGGAGGCTTGACAGGGGGGGATCACATGACGAACCCCCTCCACAAGGTGCTAATCAAGGAATGGCCCGCTAGTGGTCGTTGAAAAGGACAGCCCGGGCCGAAATCCGACCCTCAATGGTACGCAAGGGTAGCTTTTGGGTCACACCATGCTGTAAGAACAGCAAAATCTTGGGAACGGAATACGTCCGTGGACACCATCAAGCTCCTCGCACAGAGCAATGTAAGCCTTCCAGGTACGATGATAGATCTTTCTGGAGGAAGATTTCCATGCCACAACATAGATGAGATGACCGAATCCGAGAGACATCGGTCCCTCAGCACCTGGCTTTAACAGCCGTGCCAAAGCCAAGGACTGTAAGACAGGATGAGGTATAGGACCATGAGACAGAAGGTCCACCCAAATAGGCAGTCACCAAAGAACGTCTGCGACTTGCCGAACTAGATCGGCGTACCACTGTCGCCGTCCCGGAGCAATGAGGATCACCGGAATGGCCCTGACCACTACTCTGCGAAGCAGGCGAGGCAACAACAGTAGCAGAGGGTAAGCATACATCAGGCGATACTGCCCCTACGGGCCACCAACGGGTCTGACGCGTCTGCCCAGGGATCCCTGGACCTGGCCACAAATCTCTACATCTTGCGAGTGAGTTGAGAGGCCAAAAGGTCCACATCCGGTGCCCCACCTCCGGTAAAGGAGGTGAAAACACCTCCGGACGAAAGGACTGTTCCCCTGTAATGCACACGGCCGACAGGACCGTCCTGCAGCGGGATGGGTATGATAAACCCAAGGAGACCCCGCAATGTATCGGAGAAGGGAGGCCCCGGCTTACGGGGTGCCTCAATTGTTGGCCAAGAAAGGCAACCTGACAGAGCTTCCCTAGAAACTCAGTCAGAGGACCAGTAACTCAGCCTCTACAGGTGGCGCAGACCCACCCCGGACACAGAGACCCTAGAGGCTAAAGCAGTTGCAGTGCAGCTGCTGGTCGACTGATAGATGAAGCAGAGGCTTTAGCCCAGTCATTGAGCTTCAGGAACGCCAGAGACGCAGCCACTACCGGGCGTAGCGCTAACCTCAGCATGGCGAACACCGTCCAAGCCAGCGCTTCTGCTCCATTGATAAGTGCTGATTGTACAAACTCATAGTTTATACTGTGTATTGTGTCAAAACGCGCAATTAGAGCGAGGGAGGAAACCCCCTCAGCCCCAAAGAGCATAGTACAACCACATACGGCGTATGTAGTTTAGTATGTGTGGATAAACATATTAAACACATTTATACTGTGTCAGCGAAGAAGGCGCGCGCATAATTGGGGCAGACTGCGTACACAACCTTGTAGGCATGTTAGCTTGCAAATACACAAATTGCACATGTTTATGCATAGCGCTGAAAATGCGCACACCATTGGAGCGCTGGGAAAAAAAACGGAGCACCCGGATGAAACCTACGCAGACCGCATACGCATACCGTGTAGGTACTGTAGTATGTGTGATAAACATTTTGAACATGTCTATGTGTGCATAGCGCCGAAGACGCGCACACCGTTGGCGCGTGGAAGGAAACCGGAGTACCCGGAGGAACCCCACGCAGACCCAGAAAATACAATACATACATCTACTGTGAATGTATTTAGTGTTATGTATAAACATAATGTGTATGTTTATACTGTGTAGGGCCCTGAAGGCGCGCATCTCATGTAGCGTGGGCGGAGACTGGAGGACCCGGAGGAAACCCACGCAGACTGCACACACATACCGTGTAGGTATGTTAGCATGTGGATAAACAAATCACACAAGTTTCAGACTGCATACCAATACCGCGTTGGTATTATAGTATGCGTGATAAACATACGGAACATGTTTAAACTGCTCAGAGAGCGAAAGGCGCACATACCGTCAGAGCGAGGGAGGAAACCGGAACACCCGGAAGAAACACACGCAGACAGCACACAGATACCGTGTAGGAATGATAGCATGTGAATAAACATATTGCACATGGTTATGCCGTGCATTAACCTTGGAGCGTGGGAGGAAACCCACGCAGACAGCATACACATACTGTAAGTATTTATAGCATGAGCAATAAACATATTAAACATGTTTATATACTGTGCAGAGAGCCGAAGCGCACAGAGCGTGAGAGGACACCGGAGCACCCGGAGGACATCCACGCCGACCCAGAGAGTATAATACATACATATACTGTGAATGTATTTAGAGTCGTGTATAAACATATTGTGTATGTTTATATCATGTATGGCACTGAAGACACAGCATTGGAACGTGGGAGGAAACCCACGCAGACACAGAGATCAATAACACATACCTACACTGTGAATGTATCCAGTGTAGAGTTATAAGATAAGTTTTAATTATGGCTCCGAGGCGCATAATCTTCTCCGTTATCATTCCAACCTGCTTAAATTTGCTGCCGAAGTAGCATGCAGGAAAAAAGGTAACCTCTGACACCCCAGACAGTTGGTCCTGTCAGAGCTCAGAGCGTTCCCCAGGAAATGGCGCGAAAACACGTGCAGAGACCCTGTTGTTGCCTCAGAGACATCACACAGAAGGCTCACAGGGAGTACAGAAAATTAATCAATAAAGTGCCTCCCCACCATGCTGCACTCATCTGTATCATCCATGCTGCTCTCGACGCAGCGTGTGAAGAAACAGTGAGGAAGCTGTGTAATAGAAAAGCTTGAAAAGAACCAAAGGAGAAAGTGTCCGCCTGAGGTACCACAGCCACAGCATCCAGCTTGAGAGTGTCCCTCACAGCATCAATGAGTTCACTTACAAGTGCCCTGTCATTTACTGACTCAGAACTGGAGTCTTCCTAGGGTCCTGAGCAGCAGCAGCTAGGCCCATATCTGAATCAGAGCACTCCCCATGTGTGAGATTGTGTGGGGAGGGGGCGCTTTATAGCTCCCTTGCTCGCACACCGCTTCCATCCTGAAAATTTTTCCCAGGACTGCCGACAACTGGTCCATAGGGACCGCAGGTGCTGGAGCACTGCCAGTTGCCTCTGGCAAGAGTGGGGAAGCAGGTGAACCAGACTCCATATTTGCCACCCTCTGAGACCTTATACACTATAAAGTGAATAATACAGTCCCACCCACTGGCTGTGCTGAGGCTGAGGAGGGGATACCCAGAGGACCCACCAAACCTTGTAAGGACCGCTCAGCTCTGCTGCATGTCACCGCGCTGCCAGCGTGAGTGAAGTCTGAGGAGAGTGTGAGGAGATTTGCACCGCAGCAGTGGCGATAGAGGCCAAAACCGAAAGTGAAAGCGCAGCAGCTTCAAGAAAATGGCCGCCGGCCGCGTGTAAGCAGCGCTATTGATCCGCGGCAAGATGGCAGCCGAGCGCAGCTTAAACAGTAAAATCCATGCCAGCTAGTGGCTTCTCCAAACACTCACAGCTCAAAGCCCCAGCACACAGACATGAGCGCCCCCCGTCAGGTACGCCCACACAGCACAGCGCCAGTACAGGGTGCAGAGAGCAGCATAACCGGGGGGAGACAGGGAGAAACCCAGCCAGCATGTACTCACCTGAAGCAGGAGAGACTACTTACCTGTCCCATAGGGACCCACTGGCTTGTTTCAGACAGACCTATCACAGAGTAGTACTGAGTAGCTGTCGGCCCGGTCCACCGCAAAAGATACAGCAGGTACTGTTCAATCTTGTGAGGACCGCAGGAGCATAAAAACCACCCGGCCACCCCTGGAGTCATGGGGCATGTCGTGAACTGAGTCTCACGCACACAGGGCAAGGATCAGCGCGCTCGATGGTCGGACAGGGAAGACTACGAGGATACCAGTGTACCCAACCTGTTGCCCAGCCGACAGTTGTTTGAAGGTCTCAAAAATAAAATAATAAAACTCCCAAAGGAATAAAAATAAAATCTTCCAGGAGACTGGCTCCTGAGAGAGCCATGTCTTCTCCTTCTGCTAGGCAGAAAAAAAAACTGAGGCTGCTAGCTGCAGGTAGGAGCGTTATGTCTGGAGGGACCGCCCCCTGGGCGGGGCTGTTCAGCTCTGGTTTTTTCTAGAATGTATGTTTCTAACATCTAACATTCTGCCTAAATCTTCTCCTGCGAGCAAGGACATATACCCATGTGTTTCAGTATTAGAGCTGTATCAGTCCATGGACGATAAGATAATTTTTTTTTTTTAAAGCGCCCCTGTACCCGCGAGCTCACGCAGCAAAGAAAATGCATACGGAAGTCGCGCCCGCATATGTAAACAGTGTTTAAATCACACATGTGAGGTATCACCGCGATCGTCAGAGCGAGAGCAATAATTCTAGCTGTAGACCTCCTCTGTAACTCTAACCTGGTAACTGTAAAACAAATTGAAAGCGTATTGAGATTTTTAGGTACCGTAGTTTGTCGCCATTCCACGGGTGCGTGCAATTTACGCTGTTCCGTCACCGCTGATGAAGTCCGCCCCCTTGGGACGCAACGTGTACGGAATACGTGAACCAGCGTGACGTCACCCGCGTCCTTCCATGCTGACACTCGCGATTACCTGCTGTTATTCCTTGCACTGGGGTTCGTCCAGGGCTCCGCTTGTAAGTGCATTTCCTCTTTTTATGTAATAAATGTACGTTGTACCAAACGGAGAGCACTAGATCTGCATGTCTCTTTCCATATATATCCTACTGTCTGGGCGGGAGCTGTGACCGTATCTGACCTGTTGCCTTCCACCGATCGTATTGATCAGCTGATTCTGTTTTACCTTGGCTATCCATCCCCTGAGTGGGAAACTGCTTAAATGACCAGACTGACTAGCTCAGGGGTCCATGTTTTGAGGTGAGCTGCAAAGCATTCTCGGTGGTGGAGGAATATCACACAGTCACTATCTGATATTTAAGGAGTCACTCCTTTGGACACTTGTTCTGGGCTTCTTTCTCTCACAGTAAATAATTTTATGGACTGCCTTTTTCATTTTTATATTTTTGTTTACCATTCTCATGATTATAGTTATTGTTTTTTATTTTGTTTTCCTGTTGCGCTGCACTGCTTTTTTATCCGTGTAATTATAAGGCCTCATGCCCACGGGCGTTTTTTCAGCCGCGTTTTTGAGCGTTTTTTACAGCTTAAAAACGCCTGTCCATGTTAGTCTATAGCTTCATGCCCACCTAGGCGTTTTTGAGCTGTAAAGAGCATAGGCGTTTGTAAGCTGTAAAAAAAACCCAGGGCCAGTGCGTTCCTCAGCGTCAGAACTAGGCAGGAAAAAACGCGAGCGTCAAAAAACGCGCAAAAACGCGCACTAACGCGCAAAAAACGCGCACTAACGCGCGGTCGCGTTTTTAGCTCCGACGTTTTTTTTTTTTTTTTTTTTTTTTTTTTTTTCAAAAAAAAAAAAAAAAAAAAAAATAAAAATATTTACAATAACATGGACAGGCGTTTTTAAGCTGTAAAAAACGCTCAAAAACGCAGCTGTAAAAACGCCAGTGGGCATGAGGCCTAAAGCATGACATGTTTGGTATCTATTTACTCAGCGTAACATCATCTTTCACATTATACAAAAAAATTGGGCTAACTTTACTTTTTATAATAAAAACAGTGCAGCGCAGGTATAAAATGTCCACTCAATGGAGATAAGTGACAATGTATTCAAATGAAAGAGGTGAGTGAATAATCCAGTGCAGGTTCCACCAGTGCTCAAACACAGATTCTGTGACGATCCCTCCACCTTTATAATTCTAATTACCTCACAGCATGGACCCCTGAATTAACAGGTGGTCATGCAAGCAGAAAGGGTACAGGCTGGTGTATAACATGGATCCTAGATTCCTCAATATATTTCTCCAGTCCTCCGCATATATCCCCAGTATAAAAGATAAAAGGAATAAATCTAAGTGCTCTCTGTTTAAAACGGTATATTTAATAGATATACAAACACAGGCTACTCACATATCCTCAGATTAAATCAGCATGTAAAAAACTCCTCGTGCAGACACAACTGCGGGTGACGTGTGTACAGCTCCTTCCCCCGTACGCGTTACGTTCAATAACTTCCTCAGCAGGATATATGAGTAGCCTGTGTTTGTATATCTATTAAATATACAGTTTTAAACAGAGAGCACTTAGATCTATTCCTTTTATCTTTTATACTGGGGATATATGCGGAGGACTGGAGAAATATATTGAGGAATCTAGGATCCATGTTATACACCAGCCTGTACCCTTTCTGCTTGCATGACCACCTGTTAATTCAGGGGTCCATGCTGTGAGGTAATTAGAATTATAAAGGTGGAGGGATCGTCACAGAATCTGTGTTTGAGCACTGGTGGAACCTGCACTGGATTATTCACTCACCTCTTTCATTTGAATACATTGTCACTTATCTCCATTGAGTGGACGTTTTATACCTGCGCTGCACTGTTTTTATTATACTTATTATTTTTGAATTAAATGAATATTCTTTAGTGTTCAGCTTGCAAATATAGGGGGACTGAATATATTTTTGCGCTGATTGCTTTTATCTATTTTAACTTTACTTTTTAATTTTTTTTAAATTCATGAAAGTTTCACAAATACCGTGTGACATAAAATATTGCAACAATCGCCATTTTATTCTCTAGATTCTCTGATAAAAAATATATATAATGTTTGGGGTTTCTAAGTAATTTTCTAGCAAAAAATATGCATATTACCTTGTAAACACCAAATGACAGAAATGGGCTTAGTCATGAAAGGGATAATATTCTGGCATTGTGCTGGAGAGAATGTTTGGCTTAAATCTTCCCATTTGGCAAAGCACTCCATTTTAAAGTCCTCTGAGAGTACAGTCAGAATTGTATACATTTTAGAGATTACGTGAGGTAGAGGCTCCTCTCCCTCACAATACTCCTCCAACTTAGTTTGTGCCTATATTTTCCTGCAGGTCCCAGACTTTCCAAGTAATGTCTAACCTTTTGGGCTTGCCATATAGGGATTTCATATTGCCCTCCTCGTTGTGTTAACATACCAATTCCTAGTGTGACACCGTATCAGTGGCGGTGCGTCCATAGAGGGCGCCGGAGCGCCGCCCCCTCTCGCTCCCGCACCGCCACTGAAAGACAATACACAGATTCATGCATTGCATTAATCTGTGTATTGTCACCACTGCCGCGCTGCCCACTATACATATGGCCGGCCTCCTGGTGAGCGCCGGCCATATGAATTAGAGCGGCGGCCGGCGGTGGGTGTAACTTGGAAGTGCCTATCAGAGCCAGCGGCTCTGATAGGCTTTCTGAATACAGCTCTCACGCTGTATTCAGCTTCCAAAAACTCCTCCCAGGTACGCACGGGGGTGCGTTCTTGGAAGAAGACTGTGTGGAGGTTTCAGCCAATCATGTTCACCCGATCTGGTTACCAGTAACCTGATTGGTTGAAGCGACATCGAGG
Source organism: Rana muscosa (assembly GCA_029206835.1). Classification (NCBI taxonomy): domain Eukaryota; kingdom Metazoa; phylum Chordata; class Amphibia; order Anura; family Ranidae; genus Rana; species Rana muscosa. The sequence goes on from CM055126.1 coordinate 73,744,751, forward strand.
GCGGGAGAACACATTGAGGACGGCGCGGACCGAGGAAGGTAAGTGCAGGGCTGGGGGGGGACAAACTGGCTGAATATGGGGGACAAACTGGCTGAATATGGGGGACAAACTGGCTGAATATGGGGGACAAACTGGCTGCATATGGGGCACAAACTGGCTGCATATGGGGCACAAACTGGCTGCATATGGGGCACAAACTGGCTGCATATGGGGCACAAACTGGCTGCATATGGGGCACAAACTGGCTGCATATGGGGCACAAACTGGCTGCATATGGGGCACAAACTGGCTGCATATGGGGCACAAACTGGCCGCATATGGGGCACAAACTGGCTGAATATGGGGGACATGCTGGCTGTATATGGGGGACAAACTGGCTGTATATGGGGGACAAACTGGCTGTATATGGGGGACAAACTGGCTGAATATGGGGGACAAACTGGCTGAATATGGGGGACAAACTGGCTGAATATGGGGGGAACTGGCTGTATATGGGGGACACGCTGGCTGCATTTGGGGGGAAATGGCTGTATATGGGGGACAAACTGGCTGCATTTGGGGGGAACTGGCTGCATTTGGGGGGGAACTGGCTGCATTTGGGGGGGAACTGGCTGAATATGGAGGACAAACTGGCTGAATATGGGGGACAAACTGGCTGAATATAGGGGACAAACTGGCTGAATATAGGGGACAAACTGGCTGAATATGGGGGACAAACTGGCTGAATATGGGGGGGAACTGGCTGTATATGGGGGACACGCTGGCTGCATTTGGGGGACACGCTGGCTGTATATGGGGGACACGCTGGCTGCATTTGGGGGGAACTGGCTGTATATGGGGGACAAACTGGCTGCATTTGGGGGGAACTGGCTGTATATGGGGGACACGCTGGCTGCATTTGGGGGGAACTGGCTGTATATGGGGGACAAACTGGCTGCATTTGGGGGGAACTGGCTGTATATGGGGGACAAACTGGCTGCATTTGGGGGGAACTGGCTGTATATGGGGGACAAACTGGCTGCATTTGGGGGGAACTGGCTGTATATGGGGACAAACTGGCTGTATATGGGGGACAAACTGGCTGCATTTGGGGCACACTGGCTGTATATGGGGGCCAACTGGCTATATATATGGGGACAAACTGGCTATATATGGGAGCACACTGGCTATATATATATGGGGGCACACTGGCTGTATATGGGGGCACACTGGCTGTATATGGGGGCACACTGGCTGTATATATAGGGGCACACTGGCTGTATATATAGGGGCACACTGGCTGTATATATAGGGGCACACTGGCTGTATATGGAAACAAACTGGCTGTATTTGAGGGGGCAAACTGGTGGCGTTTGGGCACAGTGGCTGCGTTTAATGGGCACAGTGGCGGCAATTGATTTTTTTTTTTTCAGTTTGTTTGCGCCCCCCAAAAATTTTGAGCACCAGCCGCCACTGCACCGTATGGTAAAAGCCGGTATTTAATAGTAAAAGTAAAACTCACATTTGATGAAATAAAAATGAATGTAAACCTCCATGAGCGCCGCACTTGTCTCCTGCTGTCAGATTCCCTGATGAAGTCACGTGGTGTGACGATACGCAACAGGATTGGAGCACTGGGCACAGCCTGACGGCAGGAGACGAGCGCGGCGCTCGTGGAGGTTTACATTCCTTTTTATTTCATCAAATGTGAGTTTTACTTTTACTATTAAATACCGGCTTTTACCATACGGTGTCACACTATGAGTTTCCTTTCTGTCATCTGATTTCACCACCCACTGGACTGGATCGGCTGACATCTGGGAGACAAGAGTGTGTTCATTTTGCACCAGGCTGACACTGCATTTGGGATATGAGTTCGGCACTCGTGGATTGACGCCCTTGTTTCATTATTGATGAGTGAGTGCATCACCCTGAGACCCTTTCTACCTTTGCAACCTATCCCACAGTGTCATGCTATGTACGCATTGTCTGTTCTCTTTTTCATACACATGCTAGTGAGATCATCTTTGTAAACAGAGGGGAGATTATCTGCCGCCATCACCCACATTCAGATCTGGGATCTATTTTTGCTGTTTTGCAACAGCAGTGAGGTGAGCTGCTAGCACACATAGAGGTGTATGTCACTGACGCATTGGATCAGCACATTTCTATCTGGTGGAGGTTCTGCTTACTATACACAGACTTTTTCAATATATTTATTTTTGGCAACGTTTTTTTGGATTATCACGTTTGGCACAAGGAATTCATTCCCATTGGGACTTTTTACACATGTTTATGTATTTGAGTTTATTTACACGCCTATTCATTTATTTATTGATGTTTACTGCATTTATGTATATGCACTAGGGATTCATTGCTAGTTAGCAGCATCTTATTTTGGTCCTCCTATTCTTTGGTTCCACTTTGTTCACCTGTCACGATTTACTTATTTTTTGTGTATCACCCTATTTCCCTTCCCTCCCCCACAGCACAGTCACCATCACATATTCATTTACCGTATTTATCGGCGTATAACACGCACCGGCGTATAACACGCACCCCAACTTTAAGAGGAAAGTTTTGGGAAAAAAAACTTTACACAGGCCCCTGGCATAATACACAATATACGGACCCCCTGCACAATACACGGACCCCCTGCACAGTACACGGACCCTCTGAACAATACACGGACCCCCTGAACAATACACGGACCCCCTGAACAATACACGGACCCCCTGAACAATACACGGACCCCCTGTACAATACACGGACCCCCTGCACAATGCATGGACCCCCTGCACAGTACACGGACCCGGACCCCCTTTCACAGTACACGGACCCCCTTTCACAGTACACGGACCCCCTGCACAACCCACAGCCCTCTTTCATTATAAAGACGTGAGGGGTGTACTGTACTGAAACTGTAAACTAAAAAAACAATTAAATAAAACTGACATAAAACCATTTTCAGTTTTTCTTTAAAACAAAAGGAGCAATATGACCAACTTCTGTCCTTTGATACCATGCAACATAATTACCAGCTGTCTTTTTTGTCACCTATATGGCAGCAAGAACAGTACTCTTCATGGCACAGGAACATAAAGGGCTGCAAGCAAAGCCCTGCACTCCCAGCGCTGGGACAGGGACAGCGCTGCCAGCATACTCTAAAGTTGAGACAACTTCACACTGTCAGCCTATCAGCCCCTTATTATAATCTCAATGTGGATCAGAGCTTCTGCATACCTCCATTAACGCCGCTCTCTCTCGTGGACCCGGTCATGTGACTGCTCTCCTCTCTTTCATTGACGGTCACGTGACCGCTCTCCTCCTCCAATCAAAAGCTACACACGAGGAGGAGGCGGAGCGGGAGGAGGAGAGCAGCCACAACGAGCGGCGTTGGTTGAGGGATTTGGGGGCTTGTATTTACATTGGGAGTGACACAGGAGGAGAGGTAATGTTTTCTGGACTTTGGGGTTTACTGCCAGCACTGTCCCACGGCCAGGAGAGGCGGGGCGGCCGACCTGACACCCTCCCAATGGGTGGCACCGGGGGCTGACCGCCCGATCCCCGCCCCCTGTTGGTAAATACGGTACCTATTTTTCTGTCAGGATCAGATCCCCAGGTGACCGCAGCAGTACCCCCCCATTTGGCCTATTTAGACAGCGCGGGAGTTCCTCCACCTTTAAATTAAACATACCAATTGATACCCATCCCCTATCTTCTAGAAAATGTGATGCTTGAAAACTTCCTTTTTCCCTCAGTTTCTTGAATATTTGTGAATCCATTCCTGGTGGGAACTCTGGGTTTCCTAAAATGGGATACAGAGGGGGAGTTTTTAGTTGAGAATTTGGGATTCTGTCTTATTTTGTTTCCTATTCTTAAAGTTTCACCTATCGTAGGGTGATTTTTTAATAGTGGTGGTAGAGTTGTATAGCACCATAAGGCCCTGTTGAGAGGAACTGGATACATTTGCTGCTCCATAGTAATCCACAGTTTATAGTCTCCGTGTCTACTCCAGTCTACTATCCTACCTAGTTGGACCGCCTGATAGTATTTATACATGTCTGGTGCCGATATTCCTCCAGCCCTTTTAGGTAAAGTCAACAATGTTCTGCTTATCCTTGGCCATTTACTGGCCCAGATAAATTTAGTAAACACGCCACGGACTTGATTAAAGTAAGACGTAGGGATTCTAACAGGAAGTGCTTGAAAAAGATAAATACATTTTGGCACCACATTCATTTTTAAAATATTACATCTCCTAAACCACGAGTGTGTGCTTTTACTCCAGTCGTCCAGTGATATTCTAACCTTGCTAAGTAATGATATAAAATGTAGCTAAAAAATATCTATTAGGTTTGGGGGCATTTGTGTTCCTAAGTAATTCAATGCTTTGGTTGTCCATCTAAACTTAAAGCTATGCTCTAATCCCCTTTTAATGGAGTCCGGAAGTACCACCCCCATTGCCTCTGACTTGCCGTAATTTATTTTTAAGTTTGACATTGTCACGTATAATTCTACTTCTTTCATTAAATTAGGTAACGAGATTTGTGGTCTTGCTAGTGAGAAGAGCATATTGTCCGCATATGCCGATACTTTATATTCCATTCCCCCCACCTCAATCCCTACAATATCCGGATTCTGTTGAATCTTATTTAAAAGTGGTTCTAATGTCAAGGCAAACAGAAGAGGCGACAGGGGGCAGCCCTGCCGGGTTCCATTTGTGATAGTAAAGGGCCTAGAATATACCCCATTTACTTTTCCTAATGCGCGAGGACCCATGTACACTCCTGCTATCCATTGGACCATTCGTTCACCTAGACCCATTTGTTTTAAGACCTCAAGGGAGGCGGTTATTATCCTCATACCCAAACCGAGCAAGGACCCGGGCCTCCCGGAATCTTATAGACCCATATCACTCCTCCAGGTAGACAAAGATTTTGGCCAAGGTACTTGCCCTCCGCCTTAACCAAGTGATACTAACTCTGATACATGCAGACCAAGCTGGATTTATGCCGGGGCGTAACACCTTATTCAACCTCAGAAAATTATATATTAACTTACAAGTGACACACAATAATGTTGGGTCCCGGGTGGTGGTAGCCTTGGACACTGCCAAGGCCTTTAAATCGGTGGAGTGGAGATACCTTTGGGATGCTTACGCAACTTTGGCTTGGACCCAATTTAATTAAGTGAGTGCAACTGCTATATCTAGAGCCCAAGGGTAAAGAAGTGGCCAACGAGAGGGCTTCCCAGACGTTTGACCTGTCCAGGGGCACTAGACCGGGCTTGCCCACTGTCTCCGCTCCTTTATGCTCTGGCAGCGGAGCCGCTTGCAATCTCCATTAGAGAAGATCTCGGGATCCAAGGTCTTTGCCTTGGATCCCTGACTAAAAAAATTAGTCTATACGCAGACGACACACTACTAATCTAGCCGACTCAGCCACATCCCTTCAGAAGGCACTACATACGATCAAACACTTTGGCCAGTTCTCCGGCTTCAAAATTAATTGGGAAAAATCCAAAATATAGCCCATGGACAGCTTCCCCTCTCCGAAGCTACATGAACAGTTACCACTTCAACGAGTAAACATTATTAAATATCTTGGAGTATTGGTGAATAGGACACCAGCTGACTATATATCCCTGAACATAGCGCCCCTTTTCAATCTCATCAAGTCTAAAACTCAGGTGTGGGCGAGACTGCCCATCGGTGTATGGGGAGGCATTAATATCATTAAAATTATACTACCGTATATACTCGAGTATAAGCCGAGTTTTTAAGCACAGTTTTTTGTGCTGAAAATGCCCCCCTCGGCTTATACTCGAGTCACCTTTTTGCGCCTGATCTCCCGGACTTTGGGGACTTGGCACACATATAGCCCCACTCTTCCTCTACAAGTGTGCAAAGTTTCTTGTCCGGGGGACCTACGGCCGGGGAGCACCGATTTTTCAAAACCGGGCACCCCTTCCATTGACTCCCATGTTAAACGGTCATTTCTCTGGTGAATTTGGGGACCCGGTACCGGCCGGTCCTAGGTCCTATGGACCCCAAACTTGGCACACATGTAGCTCCACTCTTCCCCTACACGTTTGCAAAGTTTCCTGTCCGGGGGACTTATGGCCGGGAAGCACCGATTTTTCAAAGCCGGGCACCCCTTCCATTGACTCCCATATTAAAACGTCAGACTAGTCATGGACACAGTGAGGCATGGACACAATGAGGCAAAGTGAGGCACACCCTCGGCTTATACTCGAGTCAATACGTTTTCCCAGTTTTTGTGGTAAAATTAGGTGCCTCGGCTTATATTCGGGTCGCTTATACTCGAGTATATACGGTACTTCCCAAAATATTGTACATACTCTGGCATACGCCCGTATACTTGCCATTAAAACTTTTTAAATCAATGGAGGCCATACTCAGGATATTTATCTGGGGCACCAACAGACAGAAGCTGGCCTGGAGAGTCCTTAAGAACCCCACTGACCTAGGTGGAACGGCCTTCCCAGACCTTAATCTTTATTACCTTGCATCCCAACTGTTTCAGCTATACCACATTGACAAAACCGACAGGCTCAGATTCCTCACGCTCTTTGGCCCACAGTGGGCGCAACTAACCACGGATCCACTTACTGCAATCGCAGTGGGTCACAGTGGGAATAACTCCAAAAGAGACCGGGGGTCTCTCCTCTACCAATATAGGCGCATATGGAACATTGCCACCAAAATGTTGGAGACCCCTAAACACAACAATTATACCCCTCAATGGCACAATAAATTACTCCCAGAGTTTCTCTCGATCCCTGACACAGATATATGGAGCGAACATGGGATATATTACTTGCACCACATATTCTCAGATGGCACACTTAAAAACTTTGAGAGACTCCAAAACGAGTTCCTACTACCCAATTCACTACTCTTTAGATTCTTTCAGGTACACCATGCAGCTCAAGCTCAGTTCACCCAACCCTTGCCACAGTCTGCTCCTAATTTCATTATGGCAGTAGTTAAGGGTGAGGATCCATGGAGGCTGATTTCTGATTTTTATGTCATGCTCCTAACCCCATCATCCACCGTGCTAGCCTACAACCTTAAACCAAGATGGGAAAGAGGGGTGGGTCCGCTGGAGGATGAGGAGTGAAGCGCTTGACTCATGCAAGACTGTATCCCCCAAACTCTGACAGGCTGACCCAGTTTTTATATTGTGCACCGAGCATATATTACCCCCCTAAGAGTAGCCCGCTTTAGGCAACAGACTTCTACCTCGTGCACAATGTGTAAACAGGCGACGGGCACATTTTTCCATTTATTTTTGGGCGTGCCCGGTCCTTCAGAGTCTATGGAAGCAGATTGTGGACTTCCTCCATGATGACATGGGATCCCCTTTGACCCTAGACCCCAAACAATGTCTACTAGGGATATTCCCTGATTCTGAGATAGACAAATTCACTAAAACATTCCTACATAAAACACTTTGCTTCAATGACTGGAAAATAGATATAAATAACACACTGCCCTACAAGAAGTTCATATACATTAACAGAGGTTGTCCAGATAAGTACAACAAAATCTGGGACAGGTGGCTTGCGTCCGTGGACACATGTACTGGTGGTTCATAGAGCCATAACCCCTCCCAGCATGGAACCCCATGATTAGCATAGACAGAAGGTTTCCACCCAATTGAGATTCACTGAGCACATGGTTAAACCTGTATGAGTGCCTGACTTGTTGTATTTACATGTACATAAGCCACATATCCTTGTTATATGCATTTCCATAGTATTGCCTTATAACCTGCAGAAATATGTTTAAACTGTAAATTGTTCAATACATTTTAAAAAAAAAAAAAAAAAAAAATGATGTGCAAAGTTATGGTTTGTAATTTACTACACATACATCCATAATTAGATTTTGTTAATTTTACCTACAAACACCATAACAAAAGGGCCTTTTTACCACGTTTTATTATATATATTTTCTACTGTGACAGAAAGAGGCTCTGTCACTATAAGTTTATAGGAAAAGCTGACTCAGGAGTCTCATTAGGGGTTAACGCAAGGTGCAGAACTAGCGTCTCTCCAGATTCTGTAGTACTGAACCAGAACATTCAATCCTGGGTCCAGGTTTTTCTAGATGCCTGCAACCTGACTCACTACACAGGTGTGCAGGGTCATTATATAGTCAGGTCTGAGAATTGCTCAGGGCTCTCATTTTGGACAAAGTTTCCAGTTTGGAGACCGCTCCCAGTGTGGGAGACAGAGGTCTCATCGAGGGCTCAGAGGACCCAACCACAAGCCAGGAGACAGAGGTCTCATTGAGAAGTCAGAGGACCCAGCCAGGAGACGGAAGTCTCATCGAGAGGTCAGAGGACCCAGCCCCAAGGCAGCGGAGCTTAGTCCCAGGAGTCAGGTCGGCTCCTATCAGGGGTGTCAGGAGAACCCCAATTCCTAGGCCAGAGGTGGGCCATGCAGCAGGGTGCTGCAACTGAAGGCTAGAGAGCCAAGTGTGTGAAAGGACTGAATGACACAGTCAAAGGACTGGTAAGAGGAGCAGCAGTGCTGCCAACACGTAAGCCAAGTGGCTTGGTATTTTCGTTAATTGTTTTGTGGAAGAAAGAAACCCCTGCGTGGGCAACTGCTGTACAAGTGAACTTTTCTGTCATTTTAAATAAAAGTGGGCTGCCACGCCCTAAAACTACAGTTTGGACTGGCGCAGCCCATTGTGAATGCACCTGCTACTTGAGTTTAATTCCCCAATCTTACACTACCCATTGGAATCACATTGAAAATGTATTCATCAAAAGAGCCACAAAATGTGCTGTTTTAACCTGTTTTATGATCAATACCGACCTTCCTGAGGAATCCACTTGAAAGCATCTTTTCATTGAATAGGTGAAGATGTCTCTGCTGACCACACTTTGGTTCCATTTGAGGCCTTATTCTTTTTACCATTGTTCACTGCATCTGATCGCAATCTAGCACAGTTCAAGTTTTTCCAGAAAACCAGTGCGAGCATCAAGTGTGATCGCCCCCACTCTGTGTGGAGACCGTCTGTCAGGTCACCTGAGGCCAAGTGACAGATGCACACCGTTGGGGTCAGGAGTGCACCACTAAGGTAGTGGACCATATGGCTGACTGCTGCGGATGGAACTCTGGGTGGTTAAGTAAGGCAGGTCCACTGGAGCACTAACAGGGATCCCACAGGGAGCTAGAGCCCAAGATTCCCCAGGGTGCAGAGTCTAAGAGCCAGCAGGTGTTTACCAGAGCCTCTAGTGGTGAGGGTGGACTGGGCTGGAACTGGATCCAGGTCGCGGCCCCCAGAGTCTCCCACCTTACGCTCACAGTAGGCTATAGAGGATAGATGGGAAGCAGCAGCTCAGGATAACAAGAGATAGTAAGGGGATAAGCCAAAAGGTCGAGGGTGACTAGCAGACAAGGATAAACATAGGACACGCCACAGGTCAAGGTCACATGCGGGCAGGGATAGTCGAGAACAAGCCAAGCTCTGTAAAACAGAGACAGACGTAGAGCACACGGCAAGCAGGAAACCAAACACACAATAGCTTAACAAACAATGTTGATCAGCACGGCTGGCTTGCAGTGCACAGGTTAATATAGAGTTCCCTGACAGGGCCTGGGGTGGAGCCATGCTTAGAGGAGAGATTACTTAAGCAGCCAGGTGAGAGTGGCTGGCCTCTAAAGCAGAACACATGGAGGGGAGGTAAGCTAACAGACAAACATTACTGCATAACCATGACACCGTCATATTCTAATAAAATTAAAATATGTTGTTTGACCATAGGATGGGTATCCAGAAACCTTATAAAATTGCATATACGCTTACTACACATTTTGCCATACTTTTCACATACTGAATAATACTCTTAGAAGGATCTGTCTTGTGGCTTGTTATCCCTCCTTTTCTCCTAGTCTCTGCTCATTGGGAGTACCGCTGTCTCATCTGCAGTAGATCATTCAGGCAGGCCACATGTTGTCTGCAAGCCTGTGATAGACCCCCAATCAGGGAGCTGGATAGGTGTCCATGTAAGACCTTGCTCTGGAATAAGGGAACTGCTATCAGCCTGAGAGGTACTGGGACCTTCCTTAGGGCCTGTAGCAGAATTTATGTGCCTCCAATGTGCCATTGTTAAGTGAGGGTCTTCACCTCTGGGGTACTCATGGAATAGATGCAGACTGAGGGGTTTCAGTGTATCTAGAATAAAGGAATCACAATGACCCAGGTGTGAAATGAGCTCCCATGGATGTGTCTCTGAAGCATCAGGCAACAGGTGAGACAGCAAACAATTAGCTTGGCAAAACTGTTGGCCTAAAGTGCGCAGTCAGTCTTAGAATCATTATGTCATCAGCCAGAGAGGAATTCTTGCTAGTGAGGTGGATGAGCCCGAGTAAATAAGGGAATAACCACTCAGGGTAAAAATAGTCAAGTGTAGATTACTCCATAACCTGAGCCCTCCAACCCGCTTGTGTGCTTAGCACTGCAGTGCGTCTTGTAGGATAAAAGGATATATGGTAATATCTACTAGATATCTAGATATCCAATAAATAATTTAACAAAATATGTGTATCCAAGAAACAGTATGTAAGGGTACGGGAAGACCCAATCTTACCTTGTATATGTCACTGATTAAAGGTAGATTATTTATTGGATATCTAGATATCTAGTAGATATTACCATATATCCTTTTATCCTATAAGACGCACTGCAGTGCTAAGCACACAAGCGGGTTGGAGGGCTCAGGTTATGGAGTAATCTACACTTGACTATTTTTACAGGGTTGCTGATACAGGGTCTGAATATCGTTCCCAAGAATAAGTGGACCATAAGATGATAAGCAGTCAGATCTTCAGAAAAGTGTTAGTCGAAGAAAGAAGGAAAAGTAGAAAAAAAATGTATCCAACAGGAGAAGATGCCCATCACATAGAAACACTAGCAAGAAACTGAGCCTCACTGTGTGGGTTAGGTTATATGGGTACACTGGAGGGTGGTTTCCAGCTAAGCTTTTGCCAATGCCCAATCACCTGAAAGCAGTGACACATAACCCATGGTCTAAGAATCAACTTATGTGTCCTGTACTTGAACAATTAAGATACAAATTAATTTTAGGAGACAGAGCAACTTTTAAAGTAGACAGCCCTGAAATCAGAGATAGTGCACTAGACTATTTAATTAAGGAAAGAAAAATCCAAGTGTTTACCTATCTTCTAGGCTCTTTTTGGCTCTGTACACACCTATACAGGTGCAACGGTATAGATGCATTAATGTGTATTTTAAGCAGGACATTCATTGAATGGGCTGGCCAGCATACTAAAATCACATTAAAGAAGTGCTTGCACTTTTTTTTATGTACTTCATCAGAACACATGGTACTTTGGTACATTGGGTTCTGATGCACTAAAACGCAAGGGTACTAGCAAGGTGCATTGGGTTGCCATTAAGAATAAATAAATGAATTTAAGTGGCTTTAAATGCATTCCCCAGTGCATATGATTATAATGCTTTCCCCAGAAGTGAATGAAGCCTTCATACTGTATGTGTACTGAGACCCCAGTGAGCTGGGGGTACAGAAGCCACAGGGAGCTAGTTGCTGGCATTCATACCTCAGCAAATTCTCCACTGCTTTACAATATACTTTCGCCCACAGAATATAATATCAGCAATAAGTGCAAGAATAGTGTAGTACAGAATAAATGCGCAACCTCTTAGTGACAAATACTATACTAAAAATTTGCAGCTGACATGGTGCTGCAATATGGTGTATGTAAAACAACAAACAAACTTTTCATAAAAAACACAACAAAGTTCATAGAAGGGATGAGGAGGCCTCCTCTCCCAGACAAAGCCTCATACGGAGAAACGCAGCGTCGGGCGGAGCTGAAAGATCCTGACGTCACCACGCATCAGCTGTTCGGATCACACCGCAGCTGAGAATCCTTTTTTTCGTTTGAAAAGTTTGGCGCTTTCATGTATAATACCCAGGATTGCAAATAAAGGGTATCTTATTTTTAAGAATATTGCACCATGAAGCGTCTTTTTTCCTTTTAATCCCACTATACAATCTAACACGCCTGGAGGGGGAATTGACAAGCTGAGCAACAGAAAGGTGGTTCGGTTTTTCCCTGCCTCTGCAGACGTGTTCCTTGGAGTTCCCGCTGGATGTGCTGCTGGGTTCCTACCATCTGAGTGATCCGTGAAGGACATTGAGCCTCAAAAGATCCCTGTAATGGGGATCCGTCTGATCTGGTAAGCAGTTTGTACATCCATTTTCTACCTGAGCAAGTTGGGAAGTGTTGAATTTTTACCTGCACCCATCTTCAATGTGGGGAATATAGGATAATATTCCGAGTGGCCATCCCTTCTATGAACTTTGTTGTGTTTTTTATGAAAAGTTTGTTTGTTGTTTTACATACACCATATTGCAGCACCATGTCAGCTGCAAATTTTTAGTATAGTATTTGTCACTAAGAGGTTGCGCATTTATTTTTTATTTCTTATATATTTGTAATTGCATATTCCAGTTATTCATTTGCAGCACCTAAAGCCAAATAGAAAATATATATATATATTTATATTTATATATATATGTTTTCCATGTGTATCTAATCATATACATGATACCCTTCACATTTTTTTTCCACTTACTCTTTTTACCTTATATGGTTTTAGAGTATTCACAGGAGATCAGAGTTAGCGCGGATACACCCCTCCCCTTTCTTAAATATAATAGTGTAGTACAGCATGCTTCCTGTATGGTATACATTTTTTTAACCATCCCAAAACATTTTCCAAAAGAAACAGGGTTTAAAAGGGTCCTGAATAAGGCTAAGTCCACACAATTTAGCACATATGATTTGAAAAAAAAGATCTTCTGGCTTTTCAAATGATCAAATTACTTTCACTGTGTTAATGTGTAATGATCCAGACAATTGATTTCCACCTTTTAAAATGCTACACTGCATGTCATTCATGGATACAACCTAATTTGTCCGTCGAGAGAACCATGGCATGACAATTCTAGCCCTTTCATCTTTTTGTTGGAGCACCTGTGGACATCAATGTAGCAAGACAAGGAGAAAGAACAACTATGAGGCCTGAATCACTGCTGAGAGAAACTGTTTTGGGTTGCACAGGTGGAAGTGACAGATTATAAGAGTTAAGATTGGTAAAACATTGAAAGCTTGTTTTTAAATTGGGTGACAAACATATCATCCATATACAAGCGTGTGGTTTTTAATAATATGTTGCGTACATCAGTGTTTCTCAACTCCAGTCCTCAAGGCGCCCCAACAGGTCATGTTTTCAGGATTTCCCTCAGATGAAATGGCTGTGGTTATTACTAAGGCAGTGAAACTGATCAAATCACCTGTGCAAAATAATGGAAAGCCTGAAAACATAACCTGTTGGGGCGCCTTGAGGACTGGAGTTGAGAAACACCGGCGTACATGACGCAAAGGATGGGTCCTACACAGGTGCTATGTGGCACCAATGTTTGGGTTATGGTCCCTTTTACACGAAATGTGTGTGCAGTCCTCTCGGTATTAGTAGACTTATTTGGGATTCAAAATTTTAGACATCCGGAGTGACATTTGGGTGGGAAAAGGACCTTCACTCCTGACTACAGGGACTCCGGTCCCTATAGGGTTAAGCAGCCTCCAGAAGGCAGCACATGAAACAGGCAGCTCTTAGTACAAGGTGGGGTGGTGGAGTCGTCGAGAGGAAAAAACGTCTGAGGCTGGATGCTGCTGACCCTTGGGTAAAGCCCTTGCTTATTTAATAGTTTGATTTGTGCTGAAGATAAGCAGACTTTTTGTATTCCATTTTCTAAAGTTTTGTTTTGCTGCTGGAAGCTCTCTTGTGTTTGCCTAAAGAAAATAAAGACTTTTATGGTTAAATTGACCAGCTGTTGCACGTGGTCACAAGGTGCTACATCCCTTGAACTTTACAACTGGTGTTTCGGATGTGCGCACAGTGCATTGCAGCCACAAAAGACTATCTTAAAGTGAAGCTGACATTTAAAGAGACAGTGTACCTATGGCATGTGGTGGGTGAAATCAGCTCAGGCACTGCAAGTAGCAGAAAAAAGAGGATTTTTATACTCACCGTAAAATCCATTTCTCTGAGTTCATGGACGGACACAGCCTTAATCTTGACAAAGTGGGTATTAGCCTTCCTTCAGAAGTGACTAGGCAGAAAGTGTTAACAACCTACAAAACTGAACAGCCCCCGCCCAGGGGGCGGTCCTACTGGCTATATCCCCTCAGCCTGCACCAAGCAGATCAGTTCGGCAAAAGCAGTACAAACTTAAAAAAAAAGAGGGGTGGGTGCTATGTCCGTCCATGAACTCAGAGAAAAGGATTTTACGGTGAGTATAAAAATCCTATTTTCTCTTTCGTTCATGGACAGACACAGCCTTAATCTTGACAAAGTGGGACATCCCAAAGCAGTGTCAAAAACGAGGGGTGGGAACAGAATTAAAACAACTTCACCCCAAAACAAAACAGAGCTCCTCACGAGGAGTTGCAACTCTAAACGGCCGCCTGCAATACCTTGCGGCCGAAAGAAGCATCCGAAGAGGCACACACATCAACTTGTAAAGTTTAGTGAAAGTGTGAACGGACAACCAGGTCGCCGCCTTACACACCTGGGAAATAGAATCTTAACAGAGCTCGGACAGCATCCAAGAAATACAACGTCGTCTCCTTAGGATTTGACGGATGAGGACACAAGGATGGCAGTACAATGTCTTCCTTGAGATGGCAGGTTGAAACGACCTTAGGAAGAAAAGAAGGCAGGGGACGCAGCACCACCTTATCCTTGTGGAAGATCAGATAGGGAGCCTTGCGTGACAAGGCTGCCAGCTCAGAAACCCATCTTAACTGACGTAACAGCCACCAGAAGGACCACTTTCTGAGAAAGTATCAACAAGGTAATCTCCCTGATGTTCTCAAACAATGGTTTATGAAGCACCGAGAGGCCATGCCGTTAATCCAAGAGGCACTTCTTGCCCTGGACGAATGCGCCGGGAAGGGGAGGGCCCCGACCCTTTATGGCGTAAGCCTGATCACGATCTGTCGGATCCACCTCGAGATGGTGGCCAACGAGACCGCTGGGCCCTTCTTGGGACCAGACACCAAATAAACAGTGAGTCTGAACTCTGGAACTGAGCAGTAATAGACAAGTATACTTCTAGAGCTCGGACAACGTCCAAGGAATGCAACGTCGTCTCCTTAGGATTTGACGGATGAGGACACAAGGATGGCAGTACAATGTCTTCCTTGAGATGGAAGGTCGAAACGACCTGAGGAAGAAAATAAGTCTGCGGACACAGCACCACCTTATCCTTGTGGAAGATCAGATAGGGAGCCTTGCATGACAAGGCTGCCAGCTCAGAAACCCGTCTTAACTGACACAACAGCCACCAAAAGGACCACTTTCTGAGAAAGTGTCAACAAGGGAATCTCCCTAATGTTCTCAAATGGTGGTTTCTGAGGCACCTAGAGGCCATGCCGTTAAAGCCCTTAACTGTAAAGCAGGATGGCGTATGGGACCTTGCGACAGCAGGTCCTCTCGTAGCGGTAGACGCCAAGGGACGTCTGCTATCCAAGCCCCATGGAGGTAGTGGAGGGCGGACCGGAGGGGCCGCATGCCGAACCCCCTGGACAAACATTCTCACTAAAGAGTGAGCCACCAGGGATCGTTGAAAAAAAGACAGCCAGGGCCGATATCTGACCCTTAATTGTACTTAAAGTAAAATTTTTGGTCCGCCCCATGCTGTAAGAACAGCAGAACTCTAGAACCAAATAAGCACGCGGATGCCACCATATTTCCTCCAAATGGATATGTAGGTGTTCCAAGTGCGATAGTAAATCTTCCGGAGGATGATATCCGAGCACTCCTCATGGTAGAGATCATGAGTCTGACAGGCCCCGGTCTCTTAGCACCTGGCTCTCAATAGCCATGCTGTTAAAGCCAGTGACTGTAAAACAGGATGGCGTATAGGACCTTGCGACAGCAGGTCCTTTCTTAGCGGTAGGTGCCAAGAGGCGTCTGCTACCAGACGCACTAGATCGGCGTAACAAGGACGCAGAGGCCAATCCAGAGCAATTGGGATCATTGGAATCCTCCAGTCTGCGAATCAGATGAGGAAGGAGCTTCAGAGGAGGGAAGGCATAGATTAGCCAGTACTGACTCCACCGAGCCACCAACGCATCTGTCACGTCTGCCCATGTGTCTCTTGACCTGGTCACAAACCTCAATACCTTACAATTGAGTCGAGAAGCCAGGATCTACGTCTGGCGTGCCCCCTCTTTGGCAAAGGAGCTGAAACCCCTCCGGGTGTAGAGACCATTCTCCTTGGTCCAGTATCTGACGACTCCGTCTGCCAGTTTTCTATTCCAGGAATGTATACGGCCGACAGGGCAGGTACGCTCCTTTCTGCCCACCTTAGGATGTGAGCGATTTCCGATGCTGCAGCCAAGCTTCTTGTTCCTCCCTGATGGTTAACATGGTTGTCTGACTGGATCCTGACTGGACGCCCGTGTAGCCTCTGTGACCATGTGGAGAGGCACAGCCCGATCACCCGGAGCTCCAGGGCATTGATCGACAAGTGGGATTCCTACGGAGTCCAGCGACCCTGGGTCGACTGAGCCCCCCAGACTCCCCACCTCAAACGGAAAGGCTGGCGTCCGTCGTCATTACCATCCAGTGAAAGGGAAGGAACGACTTCCCGGACAGAAGTGTTGGTGATGTCAGCCAACAAACTAGGGAGGTCCTTTCTAGCTGGCTCACCCGGATTTGACAATCCAGGGATGATGGGCATTTGTCCCATCTGGACAGAATTTCCTTCTGTAACACTCGCATGTGAAATTTTGCATATGGTACTGCCTCGAAGGAGGCCACCATGAGGCCCAAGACTCGCATGGAAAAGCGGAGTGACGACCATCTATGGGATGTCAAGTACCGCACCACAGCCCGGAGGGTCTGCAACTTTCCCATAGGGAGAAAAAACTTTTGCCTCCGAGTCCAGAATCAACCCCAGATGCACTAGGAGTTGAGTCGGTACCAATACTGGCTTCTGAGTGTTCAGCACCCAACCAAGTATCGGAGGGTCTGACAGGTTATAGACACGCTCACCTCTATTCTGAGCTTTAGGTGGCCCTCAGAAGAACATCGCCACGCTGTCCTGGTAGGGCCAGAATCAGGGCGAGCACCTTGGTGAACACCTTCGGTGCTGATGCCAGGCCAAGGGGGGCGCCACCACTTGGTAGTGGTTTTCCCCGACCGCAAAGCGCAGACTTGTCTGATGCCTGGTGCCTATGGGGACCTGCAATTATGCATCCTTCAACAGAGCGAACTAACTCCCTCCGGAATCTTTGTACCTCACAAGCAATTGAGGGCCCTGAGATCCAAGATTGGATGAACCCCCTCCTCAAACAGATTTGAGTAAAACCCCCGAAATCGTTCCTGTACTGCAACAGGAATTATCACCCCGCGTATCAGCAGGTCTTGAACCGCCCCATATAGGGCTTCCCGACGAGTCGGCAGAAGCTGGCGGTTGGAGGGGAAATGAATAAATAACAATCTGTTCGGAGGGCAAGAGAGAAACTTTATCTTGCACCCTGAGGAAACTACTTCGCAAACTCACCTGTCGGGAATCTGAGATGTCCACCAGGTCGCAAATTTGCGAATACGTCACCCTACCCGAGAGATGGGTGGGGACAGACCTTTTTGCGGATGTAGATTTATTGGCCTGGGACCGTTTACTTGCCGCACTAGGCGGACAAAAAAAAATGCTTGTTTGTGGTGAAGGAGGGCCCTAGCCAATGGCGTGGCTCCTTACCTCTTTTGGATTATGGGAGCAGCATGCTCTTACCTCCTGTGGCATATTTAATAATGTCATCCAGGGATGCTCCAAAAAATTCTGTCACCCTTAAAGGGCAATACATCAGGACCTTCTTGGAAGATTGGTCCGCCGCCCAACCCTTTAGCCAGAGCAGACGGCGTAACACCACCGCATAGCTTGAGGCTCTGGACAGCAGAAGAATAGTGTCCAAGGCTGATTCGCAGACAATTTTAAGGCCCAGTATCACCTGGTTGGCCATAGCCACCTCGTCCGAGGGAGCCTCATGTGCTTTAAACCCATGGAGTGGCATCTTTGCCCCTTCACAGAGTGTCTGAGACACCAGGGCCTCAACCACCATTGGGCGCACAGCAGAGCCGTATAGGTAGCGGATGACCACTTCAGCCTTCCTGTCCGCAGGGTCCTTGAAAGCAGGAGCCCCTTCCACCGGAATTGTGGCTACCCTGTTTAATCTGGACACCTGAGGGTCCACTATCGGAAGGAGAGGTTCACCTTTTCAGAAAACTTCTCAAAAGGGTAACGCACCGCCAAACTTTTTGGGGAACGAAAACCTTTTGTGGTTTGTCCCGCTCCTTCTATATAAGACGCACATGGAAACACCTTAGCAGTGCGGGTCGGCTTTAGGGAACCCGAAAGGGACCGACGCCTCTGCGTTTCTGCAGGCTCCTCTATCTTTAGAGTATCCCGCACTGCGGTGATGAGGTCACCTATCAGAGCCTTATCGCATGGTGACCCGGACTGTCCGACCGGCCACGGTCCGCATCCTCTGATGTGTCATAACCAGGGCCATGAGCCGTAGCTGGGCCCGACTACGCATCAGAGTTATCCCCAGAAGA
The DNA here is from genome assembly GCA_029206835.1 of Rana muscosa. Lineage (NCBI taxonomy): Eukaryota > Metazoa > Chordata > Amphibia > Anura > Ranidae > Rana > Rana muscosa. The sequence goes on from CM055126.1 coordinate 73,763,448, forward strand.
TGACAGGTGGAGAGGGCACCTTTTACCCTCCCTGTTCCCACGCGCCGCTTCCACTTAGGCAACAACCAGGACGCCGACCTAGCGTCTACTGACACAGCGGGTGCAAAAGCACCAGATGCCAATTCAGGTGCATCAGGGGGAGAAGTGTCTGCTTCTGATGTCATGCTGACCCACGCACCTGACACAAGGACTCCAGTTCAAGGTACCAACAGCCCACCCTCTTAGCTGCGGCAGAGATGAGGGGTTCCCCCCCCAGAGGACTCACCACCCTAGAACAGTAGTATGGCTGCCATCCGCTTCCTTAGGAGAGCTGCTTCCTTGTCAGCTATCAGTCTGACGACTACAGACACACAGGGTAGGCTTACACCGTTTAAATGCTATTTGATCGGAGTGGACCATGAGAAAATGGCCGCCGAGCGGCAGCTAGAGACCAAACATAGCGCGGACCACAAAAACTTGGCCGCCAGCGCAGAAGAGGCCAAATACAGCATGGATCACAAGAACATGGCCGCCGCGCAGCTAGAGGCCAAACAAAGCATGGATCACCAGCAAAATGGTCACCGACAGCATGGAGCAGAGCACACAGGTAAGCAAACTTTTTTCATGGCAGCTCATAACATTTATCTAGCGGACATACATGCACTTTTCCCACACAGGTGGAGCCACCCCCAGGGGAACCCCCGCCCCAGCAGCCGGCTCAGAGAGCCTAGGGAGAAGGGAAGGAAGGGAGGGAGGTAGGGAATTATAGAACCTATTACTCACCTCTCCAGGAATGCCCAGCTTTGTCTTCCTGCCGAAGCAGGGGATTACTACTTACCCTTCCTGTGTGGATTGTGCTGGAAGCATCCCAGACAGACCACCTTCCGCATGGTGACGGAGGGGACTGTCGGCCCGGCTGCTGCGACTCGGCCCTATAGACCGGTCGTATGCATGCCCTGGAGCGTATAGCTCACGGCCACCCGTAGAGCGACGGGCATGTCGTGGAAGACCCAGCGCGTAGCTATGGTAGGCACATGCTCGATGGACGAAACTGGGGAGACTACAAGGATCTGGGATCCAGCCTGTCACCCAGTCGGCAGTTGATCAAAGATCACAGGAACAAAAATAAAAATAAAATAATACAATTTCAATCTGGAACAAAAAAAAACCCAGGCCTATGGGCCCGAAGGGAGCCATGTCTTCTACTTAGCTAGGCAGAAAAAAACTGATCTGCTTAGTGCAGGCTGAGGGGATATAGCCAGTAGGACCACCCCCTGGGCGGGGCTGTTCATCTTTGAAGTTAACACTTTCTGCCTAGTCACTCCTGAAGGAAGGCTAATACCCACTTTGTCAAGATTAAGGCTGTGTCAGTTCATGAATGAAAGAGAAAGACATGGAGGTGGTCATCCAGGCACTTGTACAAGCCAGAGTGAGCCAGCAGAAAGCCTCCATGGAGGCAAATCGTCACTATGAGGAAGAGATGGCTCAGCAGCAGCAGGCCCTGGCACAAGCTGTAGCTGCACAAGTAAAAACTTGGTAGCTGGTCGCCCAGTTTACAGCCCAGCAGGAAACCATGCAAGCACATGTGGCTGCCTTGCAAGAGACAGTGCAGCGTCTTGCTCAGAGAAAAGACCAAGTGGCAGTTGACCCTGGCAACCAAGTAGCTGTGAGAGCCAGCCATTATTTACAGAAACTGACACCCAGTTATGATGTGGAGGCCTTTCTAACTACCTTTGAGAGTATAGCGGAGAGAGGGGTGGCCCCGTGACCAATAGGCTGGCATTATTGCCGCCTTTCTTACCGGTGATCCACAAAAGGCCTACTCTGACCAACACATCAAGGATTATGAGAGGCTGAAGACAAAGATCCTGGTCCGCCTTGGGGTTGACTACAGCAGTCCAGGCTAAGAGGGTGCACTGTTGGAGGTACCAACCTGACCTGTCACCACGGGCCCTGATGCATGAACTGGTGCAGCTGGTCAATAATTAGCTACAACCAGAAAAGTTGACGGGCCCTCAAATTATGGAACGGGTGGTGATTGACCGGAACCTGTGGTCCCTGCCAGATGACCTGCAGTGTTGGGTAAGCCATAGAGATCATGCAACTGGGACCAGCTGGTGGAGCTGGTCGAAAGATACACAGTAGTGGAGGATCTGCTTGGGCCTGACAAGCGTCGGGAACCCACACCAAGGGCAGCAAGGCCAGCTGTGGCTCTTAAGAGGGAAGCCCTGCCAGACTCAGGAACCTGCATCCCTGCCTCAACTTCTTCAAACCCACCTAGGTCGATCCTTGTCAAAAGAATGGGGGACATACAGTGTTGGCGTTTCCGATCCTGGGGACATACCCGGGTACAAAGCCCACTTCAGGTGGAGACCATGGAATGTGGAGCATGCATGAGAGGCTCATTTTATGTCTAACGAGCATGTGCCACCCATCTTGATCTGGCGGCAGGTCAGTTTGAATGCAAAGTTTGGGTGAACCATCTTCCCGCCCAGGCTCTACTGGACTCCGGCAGCATGGGGATGCTGGTGCAAGCCAGGGTGATCGGGAGACTCGGCCCAGTAGGTAAGACTCCTGGGGTAGTATGTATCCATGGGCATACCAGAAAGCATCCTCTGGTTCCAATGACCATTGCCTATGGCTGTACCTCAGTGACATAAGAAGTTGGGGTGGTAAAAAAGTCTGATACATGACATAGTGGGTCGAGACTGTCCATTGTATTTTGAACCCTGGAAACAGGTACAGAAGGGACTTCTCGGACAGCCAAGTGAACTAGGGACATGGCTTTTCAGGGCCAAATTTTGAGGGTTCTAGTCCAGAACCACCCAGGACACCCCTAATATTGAAGAACCTATTGATGGTAATGACATTGCAAGTAGTGTTGACGTGAATGTGAATGTTCATGTTCCAGGTCTCAAGACTGAGCTGACCTCTGGGGGGGGGGTCTCTCAGTTACAGGTCATGTTGGGGGAGAGATCCCAGCTGAGGAGGATGAAGGGGAAACTTCCTCTAGGCTAATGCAGCCGGACTGCACCCGGACTGGAGGTATCCAGGGATGCTATTTTGGTCAATGCTCAAGAGCAGGTGTCTGTTAATATTGGGGTCCCACAAATTCCTGGTGCAGATCAAAGATTTCCTCGATTTGCATTGAATGCGCACTTGCTTTATCGTGTGGCTGAAAGCCGAGAGGAAACTGTAAAGCAATTGCTAGTTCCCCAGCCGTACATGCGGATGCTCCTCGATCTAACCCACAATGACGTACTGGGTGGACACCTGGGGGCTGAAAAATTAGAGGCTAGAATATCCAACCGGTTTTACTGGCCAGGGGTGAAGGCTGAGGTTAAAGGATACGGTGCTTCCTGCCCTGCTTGCTAGTTAACTGCCCCGGTGTGACACTACAGAAACCCCTTGGTACCCTTGTCTATAGTTGAGGTGCCATTTGAACCGATCAATATGGATTTTGTGGTGCCCTTAGTAAAGTCAAGCAAGGGGACATCAATATATATTAGTAGTCCTGGCTGGATTATGCAACTAGGTATCCAGAAGCGATCCCTTTAAGTAAATGTTCCTCTAAAGTCATTGCCCGGGAGTCATTTGAAATGTTTTCAAGAACTGGGTTTCCCAAAGAGATACTAATGGTTTAGGGCACCTTTTATGTCGAAGTTGATGGCAGGCTTGTGCAAACTGTTTCAGATTAAGCAGTTGCAGACGTCCATCTATCATCCACAGACAGATGGGCCTTGTTGAGAGGTTTATTAAAACCCTGAAATTGAGGTTAAAAAGAGTGGTCCAGAAGGACGGGACATGATGCTCCCTGCCTGTTGTTCGCCATCCGGGGGGGTCCCACAGGCATCCACCGACTTTTTGCTGTTTGAACTAGTGTACAGGCGAAAACCCAGTGGATTGCTGGATCTAGTAATAGAGACATGGGAAAGGGGAGTCCCCACAGGACAAAACAGTGGTAGAACATATCTCCCAAATGCGAGACAGGGTGGATAGAGTGATGCTGTTAGTGAGGAAGCATCTCCAGAATGCTGAGGATGTCCAAAGGAGGGTGTACATCTGGTCAGCTAAAATCAGACAGTTTCAAGTAGGAGATTGAGTGCCTGTTCTAATACCTATGGTGGAGAGCAAGTTCTTGGCCAAGTGGCAGGAACTGTTTGAAAACCATACCAAATTTACCATGTAAACTTGTTAAAACCCTGCAGAGGGCAGGTGTCTGCGGTGGTAAGTGTCAATTCAGGGGACCCTACAGGGGTTGACCTGGTGCAGGTTACTGCTACCCTGCCTAAGCCACAGAACTAACAAGCAAAAGAGTTTCTGTAGAGAAATAGCAAAATGTTTTCAGGATTGTCTGGTCTCACCAATGTCATCAAGCATGATATTGTAACAGAGTCCAATGTAAAGATCCATTTAAAGCCATATCGTATCCCAGAAGCCCATAGTAAGGCATTGTCCAAAGAAGTGAAAAAAAATGCTTAAACTTGATGCCATTGAATAGTCACAGAGTGAGTGGTTGAGTCCAATCGTGTTGGTACCATAACCCAATAGCACCCTGCTCCTCTGCAATGACTTTAGGTAACTTAAAACTTGCGCTTCCAAATTTAATGCCTACCCGATGCCCCGGGTACACAAGTTGATTGAGAGGTTGGGTCCCGCCAGATTTTCCACCACATTGGACCTCACAAAAGGGTACTGGCAGATTCCTCTCACCAAGGAAGCCAAGGAGAAAACAGCTTTTTCCACCCCTAAAGGGCACTCTCAGTATAAAAGGATGCTATTTGGCTTACACTTTGCCCCGGCCAATTTTCAAAGGGCAATGGACAAAACATTACATCTACATGATATGCTTTGGCCTACCTGGATGTCATAGTCATTTTCAGTACCAATTGGGAGTCCCTTTTTGCCCAGGTTTCAGGCAGTCATAAACTCCTTGAAAAAAGCATGGTTCAAAATCAATTCCATAAAATATGCGGTTGGGATGGAGGAAGCCAATTACCTAGGGTACATTGTGGGTAGGGGGCTGGTGAAACCTAAAATAAATAAAGTGGAAACCATACACAACTGGCCCCAGCTCCTAACCAAAAAAAAGTTCAGAGCAGAATTTAAACATCACATTCAAGTCACAGTATTGGCACAAATAAGGCACAAGTGGGCGGTTGCCCCACGGACGGGGGCGGCAAAGGGTCAGGTCCGCTGGGGAGGACACCAGGAGAGGCGGCGAGAACCCCAACAGCCAAGGGACAAAAGCAGCTGAAAAAGAAAACATTAACAAGTCAATCAATTCACATGAAACATAAAACATTCTGATATAAACCATAAAGGGCTGGAATTAGATGCCCATATCTGGGAGAGGGTTGGCTACAACTGCAAGATCCAGTGATGGGGGAGGCAAGGTGACTCCAATGGGTAGCGGGATAAACCAGTGGGGGGACAAAGGTGAACACCTGGGTCCAGGAGAAGTCCAGAAGATATAGTATAGGAGGACAAGGGCTGGAAGACAGGGAAAACTGGATTAGGCAGTGGCAAGTGTGTTCCACAGCAGCTGTCTGTTGCAGTAGGCCGAGTTGGAGCTCACCACTCAGGCAAAAAGACATGGTCTAAGCACACCCGGAAAAGCCAATTATTTTGGATAATGTTCATCCAGGGTCAGAGCGTGGAGATCTGGCTGCAGATGGGGTGGAATGGTCCGGCAGTGGTGCAGGAGACTTGGGAGCGTTGGAGCCAGTTAGACTTTGCCGCGCCTCTCTTGAAAGCAGCAGGTGGAGCAAGGAGAGGATTAATTGGGCTTGATCTGGGGTGGACACAACATGGCTGCGGCCTGAGAAGGAAAGTTTAAAAGGCAAGCCTCAGCGATATCTGATCCGATGGGCTAGCAGAGCAGAAGTGTAAGGCTTCATCTGTCGCCACTTCACAATGGTAGTTTCCGACAGGTCGGCAAAGATCTGGTAGTGGTGGACCTGGAACACCAGATCAGACTTCTCTCTAGCCACCCACAGGAGGGTTTCCTTGGTGCGATTGAAGATAAATTTCATGATGATGTCCCAAGACAGGCCCTCAGGCAATCTATAGGGATTATCAGGACCAGCTCCTGGAACAAAGCGGTGGCCATGGAGGTGAGGTTGATGACCGTTTCCAGAATACCTCTGAGCTAAAAGTTTCCCCTACAAGAGCAATTTTCATATTCTTGCAGGGGGAGCTGGGCTGCATCCAGTTCCTTTTTGAGGTATATAGGTGAGTTCATTGGTGCAGATCCGAGTTCCCGGATGGTGAAGTGCGTGGCAAGCTTGGTAGTAGCTTCCGAGAGTTCAGCCTGCAACATGGCCTTAAAGCGGGCCAAGAGATCAGTGTCCCAGAGAGCAGGCAGGGACGGCAGCTAGAGATCTTTGTGGACGACACTCACATCCAGAGAGTGCATGAAGTCCTCTGATGGAGGTGAGGAGAAGGGAGTCAAGCTTCAGGCGGGCACCTCCAAGATAGCATCGGGCGATAGGGTCTCCTCCGGCTGTTTGGCACTAGAAGTCTGAGTGGACATGGACCGCCTCCCCATAAGGTGGACTACGGTTGCCAGGTGCTGAAGCTGGACAGTGGGGTGTGCAGGGACCCTCGGAAGGAATATCATGGTGGATGTGTCCGGGCAGCGAGGAGCGGACTGTGGACATCTTGGTACGCTGCTCGCAAGCACCCCCGTGGCTCCTGATTTTCTGAGTTTATGGTGCAGACAGATGCCTCAAGTGAGGGCTTAGGATTGGTCCTTGTCCTAAGTAGTCAATGGGAAGGAGCACCCCATAGCTTTTCTCAATAGGAAACTGACGGCAGTAGAGAAAAACTACGCTGTGGTGGAGCGAGCGTGTCTCACCATTAAATAGGCTCTGGACTCTCTGGGGTACTTTCTGCTAGGCAGGAGGTTTCACCTAGTATCAGACCGTGCTCCATTGACCTGGATGAGACAAAAAGGGATTTTTATAACAGCTTACCTGTAAAATCCTTTTCTTGGAGTACATCACGGGACACAGAGCGACTTAGTCATTACTAATGGGTTATATAGATTACCTTCAGGTGCTGGCACTGGCCACTTCCAAACCGGAAGTACCCTCCCCTATATAAGCCCCTCCCATCCGGGAGCACCTCAGTTTTGTAGCCAAGCAATAAGTGTCCCAAAAAGAGGGGTGGGAGCTCTGTGTCCCGTGATGTACTCCAAGAAAAGGATTTTACAGGTAAGCTGTTATAAAAATCCCTTTTTCTTTTTCGTACATCACGGGACACAGAGCGACTTAGTCATTACTAATGGGACGTCCCAAAGCAATGCCAAATGAGGGGAGGGATACATAAGCTGGGCGCCATCAGGCATGAGGATCTTTTGCGGCCTGCAACACACTGCGCCCAAAGGCGACATCCTCCTGACTTCTAACGTCTACCTGGTAGAATCTAGTAAACGTGTGTACCGAAGACCATGTTGCGGCCTTACATACTTGAGCCAGGGAGGCCTGGTGATGCACTGCCCATGAAGTTCCAACTGCTCTTGTGGAGTGCGCCCTAACTTTGAACGGAGGCGGTCTCTTTCTCAAGCCATAGGCTTGTATTATGACCTGTCGAATCCACTTGGCTAAAGTGGATTTTGATGCTGCCTGACCCTTTTTAGGGCCTTCCGGCAGAATAAACAAAGTATCCGTTCTGCGAATCTGAGCAGTGGCTTTTAGATAAGCTTTAACTGCTCTTACTACATCCAAAGAATGTAATAACTTTTCCTCTACCGAGCTAGGTTTGGGGAAAAAAGAAGGAAGAACCACATCTTGGTTCAAATGAAACCTCGATACCACCTTGGGAAGAAAGGCTGGATGAGGACGTAATACTACTCTGTCCTTATGGACAACCAGATATGGCTCCTTACAGGACAAGGCGGCTAATTCCGATACTCTTTTAGCCGAACAAACGGCTACTAAGAAAATCAATTTCCTGGTGAGAAGAACCAAGGAAATGTGTTGCAATGGTTCAAACGGTTGTTTCTGTAGAACCGACAGAACCAGGTTTAAGTCCCAAGGACATATGGGAATACTAACCGGAGGGCTAATACGCATCACTCCTTGTATGAAAGCTTTGACTAGTGAATGCGAAGCCAAGGGCCTTTGAAAAAATATTGACAAGGCCGAAATCTGACCCTTGATAGTACTCAAGGCCAGCTTCCTATCTACAGCCCACTGTAGGAAGTCCAAAATCCTCCCTATCACGTACTTACGTGGATGCCATTTCTTGGCCTCACACCACGTAATGTACGCTTTCCAGATCCTATAATAGATCTGCCTGGATACCGGCTTCCTGGCATTGATCATGGTAGATACCACAGAATTAGAGAGCCCTCTCTTTTTCAGAATGTGGGCTTCAATAGCCAGGCCGTCAAACCTAGGGCTGGTAAGGAAGGGTGGTATATCGGTCCCTGCGACAGCAGGTCCGGACGATGTGGGAGGGTCCAAGGACTCCTCACTGACATTTTTACAATCTCCGTGTACCATGCCCTTCGGGGCCACGCTGGAGACACCAGAATCACTGGTTTCTTTTCTACCCTGATTCTGCAGAGTAATCGCGGTAACAATTGTGGCGGTGGGAATGCATATATCAGCTTGAACTGATCCCAAGGGAACACTAGGGCATCCGAGCCGCAAGCTAGAGGATCCCTTGTGCGAGACACAAATCTGTCCACCTTTGCGTTGAATCTGGATGCTAGCAGATCTACATCCGGTGTTCCCCACCGCTGGCATATTGCCTGGAAAACCTCGGGGTGAAGAGACCATTCCCCCGGGCATAATTGTTGGCGACTTAAAAAGTCCGCTCTCCAATTTTCCACTCCTGGGATGAAAACCGCGGATATGGCTGGGACATATTTTTCTGCCCACACCAGGATGCAATTTGCTTCCCTCTGGGCTGCACGACTCCTGGTGCCACCCTGGTGATTGATATATGCCACTGCTGTGGCATTGTCTGATTGAATTCTGACAGGGGACCCTTGGAGTTTGGATGTCCATGCTACTAGGGCATACCGGGCTGCTCGTATCTCTAAGAGATTGATGGGCAGGGCCTTTTCTGCTTCTGACCACTTGACCTGGAGAGACCATTGCTCCAGTACTGCCCCCAGCCTATGAGGCTGGCATCTGTAGTGACTACCTTCCAAGAAACCGGACTGAAGGGTTTCCCTTTTTCCAGATTCTGGGGCACCAACCACCAATGGAGGCTCTTGCGAACGGAAGGGGACAGGGACATTGGTAAGTCTAAAGCCTGAACTTTTTTGTTCCAGGCTGACAGTATGGCCCTTTGCAAATTCCTTGAATGGAATTGACCGTAGGGTACCGCTTCGAATGAATTTTTCCCAGCAGCCTCATGCAGAGGCGTATGGATGGTTTTCTTTTTGTACCCACTAAGTGGGTCAAATCTTTTAAAGACGACACCTTCTCTGGAGGTAAGAAAATCTTTCTCTGATTTGAATCCAGCCTTAGCCCTAAGTATTCCAGACTTTTGACTGGTCTTAGAGCTGACTTGTCCCGGTTGATAATCCAACCGTGATATTCCAGATACTTGATTGTCTTGTGAATAGCTACTTCCAGCTTTTCCACTGAGTGGTCTATTAGTAGCAGGTCGTCTAGATATGCCATTATCGTTACACCTTGTGTTCTTAGATTGGCCAATAATGGGGCCAGAATTTTTGTGAACACTCGTGGTGCTGTGGCCAGACCGAAAGGTAAGGCTTTGAACTGAAAATGGCGCCCTTCTACTGCAAAGCGTAGAAATTTCTGGTGGGCCGGAAAGATGGGAATATGCAGATAAGCATCCCTTATGTCGATCGAGGCTAACCATTCCTGCCCTTGTAGGGCGGTGGCCACCGATCGGATCGACTCCATCCGAAAAGTCCTGATATTTAGGAACTTGTTTAGCCCTTTTAGATTTAATATGGGCCTCACGTCCCCATTTGGTTTGGGGACTGTGAAAAGGTTCGAGTAAAACCCGAATCCGCTTTCTTCCAGGGGAACCTTCATGATTACACCTTGGAGCAATAGTTGTTCTAGTGCCAGAAGGAGGGATCCTCTCTTCTGGGGATCTCTTGGCACGTTTGACCTCATAAATTGGGCAGGAGGAGTGCCTTTTAACTCCAGCTTGTATCCCAGACTTACTGCGGAGAGCACCCATCTGTCTCTGATGGTGTCCCGCCAGGTCTCTGTGAACAACTGAAGCCTTCCCCCCAACCGATTGAGTGGGGGCAACGCTTCATGACTTGGGGGGAGGTTTTGTACCTCTCTTGATCCAGGGCTTCTTGTTACCCTGTGATTGTCCCTGATTTCTGCCCCCTGAATTTGACCGCGGAGGCCGTCGGAACTGCTTCACAGCCGATGTGCCCGGGACTGGAGAAGTAGGCCTCTTAAAAGAAGGACTTCTACTCTTGTTCTTAACCGGTAAGAGTGAACTTTTACCGGCAGAAATTTTCTGGATATTTGTCCAGATCTTCTCCAAATAAGCGTTCTCCATGAAATGGGAAGCTAACCAGCAGTTTCTTACAGGGAGCTTCAGCAGACCAGTTTTTGAGCCACAGAAGCCTACGCATATGTACTATAGACAGCGTAAAGCGGGAGGCCTGTTGGATTGTATCCTTTATGGCGTCTACCGCAAAACACAAGGCTCTAGGCAGGTCAGCTAGGGCAAGAGCCTGCTGATCTGGTAAGTCCCTTAACACTTGTTTCAACTGATCTTTCACTGCTTGGCAGACTCCAATCGCTGCTACCGCAGGTTGTGTCACCATGCTTGCTGTAGAGAAAGCAGATTTTAGTAAAGACTCCAATTTTTTATCTATTGGGTCTTTGAACATTGGAACATTATCTACTGGACATGTCAGTGATTTGTTCACAGAAGAGATGGCTGCGTCCACTGTAGGGACCCTCCATTTTTTTATGAACTTATCCTCCATGGGATAGATCACCGGAAATCTCTTGGGGGGAGCAAATATTTTATCAGGATGCTCCCAATCCTGGTAAATAAGCCCTTCTAATAAAGGGTGGATTGGGAAGGAACAGACAGCCTGGGGAGCTTTTAGCGACCCCAGCGAGGAAACCGTAGTGGATGGTGGTTCCGCCAGAGGCATTTTAAATGCTGATCGGACCATGTTAGTCAGAGACTGAACCCATAATCTTTCAGCCTGAGATGCTGAGAAAGGTTCTTCCACTGTTGATTCCTCCATAACTGAATCAACCTCATCCTGATCCCCTTCAGGTAGGTCGATCCCTGTGTGGGGCTGTTCCTCCACTAACAGGCACTCTGAAGGAGGAGACGGAGATCGGACGCGCTTTCCCTGTGACAGGGAAGCAGCGATCAATGCTGTTAATCTCTCTTCCAATCCTCCCAGAGTTGAGGATAAAACCTCCTCTGTTATATATACAGGAGCAGGTGGACTGGGGACAGCCGCAGCACCAGGCACTCCTGCGGGGTTTCTACGGCTACTGACCTCTGAATTCTCAGGGGAGATTGGTGCAGTACAAGCATGCCCAATATCCTCAGAGCCCGATGGAGACCCCTTTGGCTTCCTGGAAGATCTATTTCCGGAGCGTCTGGACGACATATCCTTTAAGCACAAAGCTGAGGTATTCCCGTCGTCATACACCAATTTTGCTGGTAATAGTCTAACAAAGTTGCTGCTATATACCAGCTGGTGTCCACTAAAGTGCCTTTCTATGGGGATGCCTGCATCAACCGCCTCTGTGTGCCACTGTTTGTTGCTAGCTCTGTTTGCATCCAGCTGACACTTGTACTGTGTCTTTATACAAGCTGGGATGCCTGCACATGCGCAGAAGCGCCGTGGCACGCATCGAGCGTCATCCACCCGCCCCGCCCCTTTTTTTTTCATAGGAGGCGCGTGCACGCGCCCGCGCGCCATTGGCGCCCTTTTCGAAACCAAACAGGGACTAGGAGCCAGGGCCCTTTTTGCCGGAGGGCCTGTGCGGTGGATGAGCGCAGCAACAGGGCAGAGGAAGTGGATTCCCACAGAGAAACTTACCAACTGCCTGGATCTTTTGACTTGAGAAAACCAAAGATCCACATGACAAGAAAAATGGACCACAGCGGCCTCTAGTGGTTTAACACAGGTACCGCGGTCCTCTTTTTTTTTTTTTCTTGACTACTATTAAAATTTTACATTTTCAGTAGTTACAGGCATACACAGATATTAGCGGGAATACCGTTAGGTAACAGACAGAAAGACAAATTAGGCTTGGGGGTCCCCCAATAGAACCAAGTTCCTGGGGGCCCCCACTTACCTGATCCCCGCCGCAGGACTCTGTTTGGTCCACAGAAGCCCAAACTTCACCTATCACGGCAGGCATTGTAATTAAACCTTCAGGGACCGGGTTCCCAAGGATTCCACTCCCCTGGACCTGTATAGCACCCTGCACAGACAACATCTTGGTCGTGGGTATGACCAGAGCTCTGGATCCCAGGGTCCAGCCCTCCTAAGAGAGGCATTACAGGCAAAACCTTGCTCTTCCGCTGCAAGGCCCGGGTACCGACCGTTTAGCTATGAAGCTTTTTTGGTGGGATCCGGAACAGCTTACTAAGGCCCAAAAGAACCTGTACGCAAGCCCAGTGAAAACACATGTTACTCTTTGGCCAACACCTTAGACACTGGCAAAAAACTGAGGTGCTCCCGGATGGGAGGGGCTTATATAGGGGAGGGTACTTCCGGTTTGGAAGTGGCCAGTGCCAGCACCTGAAGGTAATCTATATAACCCATTAGTAATGACTAAGTCGCTCTGTGTCCCGTGATGTACGAAAAAGAAAACAAGCAGGCTAATGCCAAAGTGATCAGATGGTTCCTTTTTCTACAGGAGTTCAACTTTGTAGTGGAGCATAAACCCGGGAGACAGCATTAAAATGCTGATGTCCTCTTTCGGGTACATTGTATGGTTTAGAATTTTGCCTCCAACACCTCTGCGTTGAGGCAGAGAGGGGATATGTACAGGACGCCAAGGATGGTTCCTGGACAGGTGCTATGTGGCACCAATAGGGTCAGCCCTATTGGTGGATGGAATGGGGAAAGATGGGGGGAGGGCTGTGGCAGATGATATGAAGGTTCCCATGTTACAAGCAACCATTGGAAATGGTCCAGTTTCTACAAAAAAAAATAAAAAAAATGCAACATACGTGTGCAAAATGTGACAATGAATTAAAGTGCTTGTTCACCAATGCCAGGCAAAATAGGTGAGTTGGAAGCTCTGGTGCACGGGGAGAACTGATTTATTTAGTATTGCTGAATCTTGGTGTTGCTTTATGGGATATGTATAAACTGCATTGAAGAGCGGTAAAATATTGTAAATATGAATATAATTCAATTAGCTTGCTGTAGCTATAGTTCATTTAGCTTTCAAAATATATTCCTTTTTTCACCTATGCAAGCCCCTTTGTTAACAGCTAGACATTACGGAGCCCCCAAGCTTGGAGAGACAATTCCATTGTGTTAAACCTACTCTCGTCAATGAGTCCCAAGCTGGGATAATACAATGGACAGAGACTCACCTATAACCCTGGGAAACTTCAATCACATCTCCTGCCCACATAGAGTCATCAGGATTTGCATGAAAGGGGGCTGACTTATGGAGTAAGCCCTCCAATCATTATCCAAGCTAGGCCAACCTATGCGGTATCAGGATAAAGAGATATACTTAGGGGGCAGGAGGAAAGAGCTCACTTTTATGGAAGGATGGCCTGAAGGATGGGTCTAACGGGGTAACTATGTCAAAGGTTTGTCTATGTAACTACTCATGCTTGTACTGTAATGTTTTCAGAGGAATGAGCTCTATGTTACGCCATGAAAATACTTTGTATATTTTAAACCTATTATTTCCTGCTTGTCTAAGACTATATAGATACCGTAGTTTCTGTGTATTAGATTAGACTTCAACAAATACATAATAAAATGTTCATTATGTTAAAGCTTCCACTTCTGGTCAAAAGAACTCTTATTCAACCTATATCATATCTGTGAGATATTAAATCTTAAATATAGATATTATTCAGCAACACTTGGCTTCACAAGACTGGGCTATTAATATTCCTGGCTATGTTCTCTTTCGGAAAGACGGGATAAAATGGAGGGGTGGTGGTGTCTGTCTCTATGTGAGGAGTGAGAAAGAGGACCTAGTTAATGGGGAATGTGCTGAATCTGAAGAATTATGGATGGAACTGTACATGGGTGTGTGTACTACAAAGGTTATCTTTGGAGTTTGTTATAGACCTCCCAGTGTTAAAGAGGAGGTGGAGACTGTGCTCCTTGCACAGATGGAAAGGGCTGGGACAGTGATAATAATGGGGGATTTTAACTACCCGAAAACTGACTGGAGTAATGGTCCACTGCTGGGACAGTTAAAGGGCAAAAATTAAATAACAACTGGGTAGCAGTGACCATAACATGATTTCATTTAATGTTAGCTGTAAGCAAAAAACATATATACGGGAAAGATAAAAAAACTTACCGTATATACTCGAGTATAAGCCGACCCGAATATAAGCTGAGGCACCTAACTTTACCACAAAAAACTGGGAAAACGTATTGACTCGAGTATAAGCCTAGGGTGTCCATGTGCATGCCTCACTGTGACCATGCCTCACTGTGCCCAATCTCCCTACCTGATCTCTGGCGCCGTATGACTAGACTGACGTTGAACATGGGAGACTATGGAAGGGGTGCCCGGCTTTCAAAAATCAGTGCTCCCCGGCCTTAGGTCCCCTGGACAATAAACTTTGCACACTTGTAGATGAAGAGTGTGGCTACACGTGTGCCAAGCTTGGGGTCCAGGGGACCTACGACTGGCCAGGATCAGGCGCACAAAGGTGAAGATGGACACAGACTCGAGTATAAGCCGAGGAGGGCATTTTCAGCACAAAAAAAGTGCTGAAAAAACTCGGCTTATACTCGAGTATATATGGTAACTTTAAGAGAGCAAATTTTCCAAGGATGAGGGCTGCTCTCCAGGACTTAGACTGGGAGGTAATATTAGCATTGATGAACACAGATCAGAAATGGGAATTCTTCAAAAAGACTATTGCAAACTCATTGAAAAGTATATTCCCATGGACAATAAGTTTAAAATGCTAAAAATAAAACCTATGTGGCTCAAATAATAAGAAAAAGGCTTTTAAAAAATATAAAATTGAAGGAACGCTATCAATGTTTAAACGTTACCAAGAATATAACAAAATATGTAAAAAGGAAATCAAGGATGCAAAAATTCAAAACAAACGACAGATTGCAAAATATAGTAGGACAAACCCGAAAGAAATTCTTCTAATATATTAATGGTAAAAAAGGTCAGGTCTGAGAATGTAGGCCCTTTACAAACTAGGGTGGGTGACTGGGGACAAAGAGAAGGCAAATTTATTAAAAACTTTCTTTAGCTCTGTGTATACAAAGGAGCATGGGGGAGCTCATGTTCATAGTGGATTAGGGGTATTGACTCCAAAAGATCCACAATGGCTCAAAAGTGATATGGTCCAAAAATATTTAGACAGAATAAAGGTGGATAATAGTGGATAAAGCACCTGGACCAGATGGCATCCACCCATGGATCCTAAAAGAATTAAGCTCTGTAATTTAAAAGCCATTGTTTCTCATTTTTAGGGACTAGTTAATGATGGGAATGGTACCACTGGATTGGCATAGGGCCAATGTGGGGTCCATATTTAAAAAGGGATCAAAGTCTTTACCAAGTGACTATAGACCTGTTAGTTTATCTTCTATAGTCGGGAAGATATTGGAAAGTTTAATAAAAGACCACATAGATGAGTACTTGTTGGGAAAAAAATATTTAAAGAAACAGACAGCATGGGTTCGTGAAAGACAGAAGTTGTCAAACAAACCTGATTTCTTTTTATGAGGAGGTAAGTAAAACCTTGGACAGAGGAGTGGCTATGGACGTTCTATACTTAGATTTTGCAAAAGCATTTGACGCAATTCCCCACACACGGCTAGTAAGCAAGGTAAAGTCGACAGGCTAGGAAAGATCAGTTTGTAAATGGATTGAAAACTATCTAAAAGTTCGAATTCAGACAGTAGTGGTTAATGATTCTTACTCTGAATGGTCTAAGGTTATCAGTGGTTTTCAATAGCTTTATAAATGATATGGGGTCTGGGATAAAAAATAGGATTTTTGTACTCACCGTAAAATCAATTTCTCTGAGTTCATGGACGGACACAGCAGCATCTTCACATATGGGTATAATCCTCCTGTTAGGAGTTTGACTAGGCAGAAAAAAAGAATGTTAAAACACATCACACAGTACAGTACCGCCCCGGGGGCGGTCCCCCCGGGTGCAACCCCTCTCACTGCATCTCGCAGCTCAGTTCGTAAACAAGCAGTACAAACATAAAAAAGGAGGGGCGGGTGCTGTGTCCGTCCATGAACTCAGAGAAATGGATTTAACGGTGAGTACAAAAATCCTATTTTCTCTTCCGTTCATGGACGGACACAGCAGCATCTTGACATAAGCAGTGTCAAAAAAACGAGGGGTGGGAAAAACAGCATTAAACCAACATCACCCCAAACAACCAGAGCTCCTGGGAGGAGTTGCAACTTTAAACAGCCGCCTGCAAAACTTTGCAGCCGAAGCAAGCATCCGAAGATGCACCCATGTCAACCTTGTAAAATTTTGTGAAGGTGTGAACAGACGACCAGGTCGCCGCCTTACACACTTGAGAAACAGACGCTTGATGTCGGAAAGCCCAAGAGGCACCTATTGCCCTGGTCGAATGCGCCGTCACCGGGAAGGGAGGCGCCCGCCCTTTCAGAGCATAGGCCTGAATCACGATCTGTCTGATCCACCTAGAGATGGTGGCCGAGGAGACCGCCAGGCCCTTCTTAGGACCAACCACCGACACGAACAGTGAATCCGACCTCCAGAACAGAGCAATGAATGTAACGCAGCCTCCCTGGGATGCGTAGGCTGAGGATACAAAGACGGAAGTACAATATCCTCATTGAGGTGAAAAGCCGAAACGACCTTAGGAAGGAATGATGGCTGCGGGCGCAGCACCACCTTATCCTTGTGGAAGATCAAATAGGGAGCCTTGCATGACAAGGCCGCCAATTCGGAAACCCGTCTGACTGATGTAATAGCCACCAAAAAGGCCACCTTCTGGGAGAGAGTCACTAAAAGAATCTCTCTAATGTTCTCAAACGGTGGTTTCTGAAGTACTAAGAGGACCAGATTCAATTCCCACGGAGGCAGCGGCGGGCAGGCCGGAGGAGCCACATGTCGACTCCCCTGCACAAACGTACTCACAAGAGAGTGTGCCGCCAAGGGTCGTTGAAATAAGACAGCCAAGGCTGAAATCTGCCCCTTAATTGTACTTAAGGCGAGTTTCTGGTCTACTCCACGCTGTAAAAACAGTAGGACCCTGGAAATCAAACACGCACACGGATGCCACCCCATCTCCTCACACATAGAGATGTAAGCCTTCCATGTACGATGGTAAATCTTCCGGAAGGTTGTCTTCCGTGCCCGCAGCATGGTAGGAATCACTGTATCTGACAGACCTCGGTCCCTTAGCAACTGGCTTTCAATAGCCATGCCGTTAAAGCCAGCGACTGTAAAGCAGGATGAAATATGGGACCTTGCGACAGTAGGTCCTCTCGCAGCGGCAGCCACCAAGGAACATCTGCTACCAGACGCACTAGGTCGGCATACCAGGGATGCCGAGGCCAATCTGGAACAATTAGGATCGTCGGAATTCCTTCGGCCTCCATTCGGCGAAGCAGACGGGGGAGAAGGTTAGAGGAGGGAAGGCATAAAGTAGCCGATACTTACCCCACAGCGCCACCGTGTCTGTTGCATCCGCCCATGGGTCTTTTGACCTGGCCACAAACCTCAACACCTCCCGATTGAGTCACGACGCCAGGAGAGTCACGTCTGGCGTGCCCCATTTCAGAAACATAAGCTGAAACACCTCCGGGTGTAGTGGCCATTCTCCTTGGTCCAGCGTCTGGCGACTTAGGCAGTCCGCTTGCCAGTTTTCTATGCACAAAATGTACACGGCGGATAGAGCCGGCATGCCCCGTTCTGCCCACCTCAGGATGTGAGCGACCTCCACCGCTGCAGCCGAGCTTCTTGTTCCTCCTTGTTGATTGACATACGTCACTGCCGTGGCATTTTCCAAATGGATCCTGACTGAACGTCCTTGTAGTCTGAGACCACTTGAAGAGGCACAGCCTGATCGTCCGAAGTTCCAGGACATTGATCAGCATCGCGGGATTCTTCCTGAGTCCAGTGACCCTGGACCGACTGAACTCCCCATACTCCTCCCCAACCGTTGAGACTGGCTTCCGTCGTGATCACCGTCCAGTGAAAAGGAAAAAAACGACTTCCCGGACCGAAGAGCCGGAGAAGTCAGCCACCAAACCAGGGAGGTCCTGAACAGGTGGCACACCCAGATTTGACAATCCAGAGACGATGGACATTTGTCCCAACGCGACAGAATTTCCTTCTCTAACACTCGAGTGTGGAATTGAGCATACGGTACCGCCTCGAGGGAGGCTACCATGAGTCCCAGGACTCGCATGCAAAAGCGGAGCGACGACCATTTTTGGGATGTCAACTGCTGCACCGCAGCCTGCAGAGTCTGCAGCTTCTCCACAGAATTGGGGCGAGCACCTTGGTGAATACCCTCGGCGTCGATGCAAGGCCGAAGGGGAGAGCCATAAATTGATAGTGGTCTTCCCCAACCGCAAAGCGCAGAATCTCTGATGCCTGGAACATATGGGGACATGTAAGTATGCGTCCTTGATGTCCAAGGACGCCAGACAATCCCCCGGATGGAGAGCAGCAACGACAGAGCAAACTGATTACATCCTGAACCTTGCACTTTCACAAAGCAAGCTGGAGGGAAAAAATCTGTTCGGTGGGCAAGAGAGAAAATAGGATTTTTTACTAACCGTAAAATCCTTTTCTCCGAGTCCATGGACCGACACAGCCTCTCTATTGACATAGTGGGTATTATCAGTTAATTAGGAGTGACTAGGCAGAAAACTTGTAAAAAGTGTTGCATCACACCTTCTACAGTACCGCCCAGGGGGTGGACCCTCTGGGTATATCCCCTCAGTCTGCATCTCGCAGATCAGTTCGTCAAAAAGCAGTACAAACTTAAAAGGAGGGGTGGATGCTGTGACAGTCCATGGACTCCGAGAAAATAATTTTACGGTGAGTAAAAAATCCTATTTACTCTTTCGTCCATGGACCGACACAGCCTCTCTATTGACATAGTGGGAAGTCCCAAAGCAGTTAGAGAAAAAACGAGGGGTGGTAACAGCATAAAAATAAACTTCACCCCAAACACAAAACAGCACTCCTCCAACGGAGGAGTTGCAACTCTAAACAGCCGCCTGCAAAACTTTGCGGCCGAAAGAGGCATCCGAAGATGCACCTACATCAACCTTGTAGAATTTTGTGAAAGTGTGAGCGGACGACCAAGTCGCCGCTTTACATAATTGGGAAACAGACGCTTGATGTCGGAAAGCCCAAGAGGCACCTATTGCCCTGGTCGAATGCGCCGTGACCGGGAAGGAGGGCGCTTGACCCTTTAAGGCGTAAGCCTGGATTACTATCTGTCGGATCCACCTAGAGATGGTGGCCGACAAGACTGCTTGGCCCTTCTTGGGACCAGCCACCGAAACAAACAGTGAGTCTGACTTCCGGAACAGGGAAGTAGCAGATAAGTATACTCTCAAAGCTCGGACAACGTCTAAGGAATGCAACGCCGACTCCTTAGGATTTGACGGATGAGGACACAAGGATGGAAGTACAACGTCTTCATTGAGATGAAAAGCTGAAATGACTTTCGGAAGAAAGGAAGGCTGCAGCCGCAGCACCAACTTATCCTTGTGGGAAATCAAATAGGGAGCCTTGCAGGACAAGGCTGCCAGCTCAGAGACTCGTCTAACTGACGTAACAGCCATCAAAAAGACCACTTTCTCAGAAAGTGTCAACAGGGGAATATCTCCAATATTCTCAAACGGTGCCTTCTGAAGCACCGAGAGGACCAGGTTCAAGTCCCACGGAGGTAGCGGGGGACGGACCGGAGGGCCAACATCTCGAACCCCCTGCACAAATGTACTCACGAGAGAGTGAAAAAAAACGCTGAAAAAAGACAGCCAGGGCAGATATCTGTCCCTTAATCGTACTTAGGGCAAGCCTTTGGTCCACACCATGTTGTAAAAACAGCAGGATTCTGGAAACCAAATAAGTATGCGGATGCCATTTCATTTCCTCACACATGGAGATGTAGGCCTTCCAAGTGCGGTGATAAACCTTTCTAGAGGACGGTTTCCGAGCACTTCTCATAGTAGAGATTACTGAATCTGACAGGGCCCGGTCTCTCAGTACCTGGTTCTCAACAGCCATGCCGTTAAAGCCAGTGACCGTAAAGCAGGATGGAGTATGGGACCTTGCAATGGCAGGTCCTTCCGTAGTGGTAGGCGCCAGGGGACGTCTGCTACCAGACGTACTAGATCGGCGTACCAAGGATGCTGAGGCCAATCTAGAGCGATTAGGATCATTGGAATTCCCTCTGCCTCCACTCTGCGGAGCAGAAGAGGAAGAAGTCTTAAGGGAGGGAAGGCATAGATTAGCCGATACTGACCCCACGATGCCACCAACGCGTCCGTTGCGTCTGCCCATGGGTCTCTTGACCGGGCCACAAACCTCAATACCTTCCGATTTGAGTCGGGAAGCCAGAAGATCTACGTCTGGTGTGTCTCATCTTTGGCAGAGGAGTTGGAACACCTCCGGGTGTAAGGACCATTCTCCCTGGTCCAGCATCTGGCGGCTCAGGTAGTCCGCCTGCCAGTTTTCCACACCCGGAATGTACACGGCCGACAGTGCCGGTACGCTCCTCTCTGCCCACTTCAGGATGCAAGCGACCTCCGATGCTGCAGCTGAGCTTCTTGTTCCTCCGTGATGATTGACATATGCCACTGCTGTGGCGTTGTCTGACTGGATCCTGATTGGACGCCCTTGCAGCCTCTGAGACCATTTGACGAGGCACAGCCTGATCGCCCGGATTTCCAGGACATTGATTGGCAGGAGGGCTTCCTCTGGGGTCCTGCGACCTTGCGCCGACTGAACACCCCAGACTCCACCCCCCAACCTGTAAGGCTGGTGTCGGTCGTGATCACTATCCAGTAAACCGGAAGAAATTACTTCCCGGCCATTAGAGCCGGTGCTGTCAGCCATCATACCAGGGATCTCCTGACTAGGTGGCTCATGCGGATTTGATAATCCAGAGATGATGGATATCTGTTCCATCTGGACAGAACTTCCTTCTGTAACACTCGAGTGTGGTATTGAGCATATGGGACCGCCTCGAAGGAGGCTACCATGAGGCCTAACACTCGCATGCAAAAATAGGATTTTTATAACAGCTTACCTGTAAAATCCTTTTCTTGGAGTACACCACGGGACACAGAGCCAGTCATTACATAATGGGTTAAGGGTCACCAGCGGTGATTGGACACTGGCACAACCAATGGAAGACAGTTCTCCTCCATATAACCCCTCCCATCAGGGAAGTACCTCAGTTTTGTAGCAAAGCAGTAAGGTTCCCATAAGAAGGGTGGGACCTCTGTGTCCCGTGGTGTACTCCAAGAAAAGGATTTTACAGGTAAGCTGTTATAAAAATCCTATTTTCTTTATCGTACACCACGGGACACAGAGCCAGTCATTACATAATGGGACGTCCCAGAGCAATGCTCATATGAAGGGGGGGAGACACAGATCAAACCGACCGCTTGCGGACCAGAAGCCCTATACTGCTGCCTGCAGCACACTTCGCCCGAAGGCGGAATCCTCATGTCCTTTCACATCTATTTGATAGAATTTGGAAAATGTATGGACTGAGGACCAAGTTGCAGCCTTACAGATCTGAGCCATCGAAGCCTGGTGGTGCACTGCCCATGAAGCACTTATCGCCCTGGTAGAGTGTGCCTTAACAGGAAAAGGAGGAGTCCTGTTCTTTAAACCATAAGCTTGAACAATTACTTGTCTAATCCACCTGGAAATGGTGGATTTTGATACCGCTTGGCCCTTCTTGGGACCATCTGGTAAAATAAACAAAACATCTGTTTTACGTATCTGAGCGGTTGCTTGCAGATACACCCTTACCGCTCTCACTAGCTCTAGAGAGTGTAATAATTTTTCCCCCGCCGTCCGCGGGTTTGGAAAAAAGGAAGGCAGAACAATGTCTTGATTCAAGTGAAAAGCCGACACCACCTTAGGCAGAAAAGCCGGATGGGGTCGTAGTACGATCTTGTCCTTGTGACAAATTAGATAAGGCTCTTTACAAGAAAGAGCTGCTAGCTCTGATACTCTCCTAGCAGAAGCTATAGCAATCAGAAAGGCCAATTTCCTACTTAATATAATTAAAGGAATATGGCGAATAGGTTCAAAAGGTTGCTTTTGCAACACTGACAATACCAAATTCAAATCCCATGGACACAAGGGAGACCTGACTGGAGGATTTATCCTCAGTACCCCCTGAATGAATGTCCTAACTAGGGAGTGAGATGCCAATGGTCTCTGAAAGAAGACTGATAGAGCCGATATTTGCCCTTTGATGGTGCTAAGGGCTAATTTCATATCCACTCCTAACTGGCAAAAAGCAAGAATCCTACTTATTTCATATTTCAGAGGATTCCAACTTCTGGATTCACACCAGGAAACGTATGCTTTCCAGACTCTATGATAGATGAGTCTGGAGGCTGGCTTTCTAGCATTAATGAGCGTAGAAAGAGCCAGGCCAGAGACCCCTCTCTTTTTCAAAATGTGGGTCTCAGCAGCCAGGCCGTCAAATTTAGCCTTTGTAAGGAAGGGTGGAATACTGGACCCTGTGACAACAGGTCGTGTCGAAGTGGAAGCTTCCAGGGCCTTCCTATCGCTATTTTTACGATCTCGGCATACCAAGGCCTCCTGGGCCAGTTTGGGGCCACTAGGATTACTGGTATTCCCTCCTCCTTGATCCTGCGAAGCAGTCTTTGTAGAAGAGGGATCGGAGGGAATGCATAGATCAGTGAGAACTGATTCCATGGAGTTATTAGAGCGTCTGTCCCGTAGGCTAGAGGATCTCTCGTTCTGGACACAAAGTTGTCCAATTTCTTGTTGAACCTGGAAGCTAGCAGGTCTACATCTGGGTTTCCCCATCTCAGACATATGGCCTGAAAGATCTCTGGGTGAAGAGACCACTCTCCTGGTAGCAGCTGCTGACGACTCAGGTAGTCTGCTTGCCAGTTTTCTATCCCTGGAATGAAGACTGCAGAGATGCAAGGTACATGCTCTTCTGCCCATGCCAAGATCCGGTTCACCTCTCTTTGGGCTGCCCGACTGTGGGTGCCTCCTTGGTGATTGATGTAAGCTACTGCCGTAGCATTGTCGGATTGAACCCGAACTGGGTAGCCCTGTAACCTGTATGTCCAGGTTTTGAGGGCTAGATATACCGCCCGGATCTCTAGCACATTGATGGGCAGGATCCCCTGAGTCTTGGCCCAGGTTCCCTGGGTAGAAGCCTCCTCGAATACTGCACCCCAGCCCGATAGGCTGGCATCCGTAGATACCACCTTCCAGGCCACTGGGAGGAAGGACTTTCCCTTCCGTAAATTCCTGGCTTCTAGCCACCAATTGAAGCTGTGGCGTACTTGTGAGGACAGGCGCATGGGTATATCCAGAGCTTGGCTCTTTCTGTTCCAGGAGGCTAAAATATTGCCTTGAGGTAGTCTCGAATGAAACTGGGCGTAAGGGACCGCCTCGAAGGAGGCTACCATCTTTCCCAATAGTCTCATGCAAAGGCAAATAGACGGCCTCTTGTTTGCTTTGACCTTGTGGATCCGGTCTTTCAGAGACTGTATCTTTGGCTCTGGCAGGTATACCCTGTTTTGGGCTGTATCTATGATCATGCCCAGGTACACTATCCTTCTTTGGGCCTGGAGAGAGGATTTTTGTAAGTTTATAATCCATCCTAAATACTCCAGGTATCCTACTGTAGTGTCTACAGCGTGATCCAATCCCTCCTTTGACTGATCTATTAATAGTAGATCGTCTAGATAGGCTGTTACCGCAATGCCCCGTGTTCTTAGGTTTGCTAACAGAGGAGCTAGCACCTTTGTGAATACTCTGGGCGCGGTGGCTACACCAAATGGCAGGGCCACAAATTGAAAGTGGCGATCTTCTACCGCAAACCTTAGGAATCTTTGGTGAGCGGGGAGGATTGGTATGTGTAGATATGCGTCTTTGATATCTATGGACGCAATGAATTCTCCGCCTTTTAAAGTAGCGACCACGGATCGAATCGTTTCCATTCGAAAATGGCGAACGTTCACAAACTGGTTTAGATTTTTTAGATCCAGGATGGGTCTGACTTCTCCGTTCGGTTTTGGAATCACAAAGAGGTTTGAGTAAAAACCTGAACCTTGCTCCTTTTGGGGTACCTCTGTAACCACACCTTGAGCTATTAAGTGATTCAAACCTTTGAAGAAGGATCCTCTTTTTTGTGGATCCTTGGAGAGTCTTGAACTTCGGAATTGAGAAGATGGGATCTCTCGAAATTCCAGTCTGTACCCTGAGGATATTGTGGATACCACCCATTTGTCCTGGGTTTCTGTCCGCCAAGTCGCTGAGAACTGACGAAGCCTTCCCCCCACTCGGCCGAGCGGGGGCGCCCCTTCAATGAGAGGTTTTGGGGGCTTGCTTATTAGCTCTTGAACCCCACGGCTTCTTGTTCTTCTGAGCCTGTTCTTTGGCTTTTTTGGGCGGCTGAAAAGGCCGTCGCCACTGGCTGGAGTCAGATTTCCCGGGAGCTGGGGAGAGAGTGTGTTTAAAACAAGGTCTCTTGTTTTTCTTTCTCTCAGGTAAAAGTGTCGTTTTACCACTTGATATCTTTTGGATATATCTTTCTAAATCTTCCCCAAAAAGGCGTTCGCCATGGAACGGGAAACTTGCCAACAACTTTTTGCATGGGGCTTCCGCTGACCAATGCTTAAGCCAAAGTACTCTGCGCATCTGTACCAGCTGGAGTGTAAGGCGTGATGCCTGTATGATAGAATCTCTCATGGCATCCACTGTGAAGCATAAGGCTTTAGGCAAATTCTCCCAATTTTTAGCCTGCTCTGAAGGCAGCTCCTTCAGCCCCTGCTTTACCTGTTGGCTGACGACCTGACACATACCGACTGCTGCTACTGCAGGTTGGATAATTGAGCCGGCCAAAAGGAAGGAGGATTTCAGTAAGGATTCCAACTTCTTCTCAGAAGGATCTTTAAACACTTGTACATTATCCACTGGACATGTCAGGTTTTTATTTACACAAGAAATAGCCGCATCTACCGTAGGCAGGCTCCATTTCTTTAAAAAATTTTCCTCCATAGGATAAAGAATGTTAAACTTTTTTGGAGGTGAAAAACGCTTATCTGGATGTTGCCAGTCTGCGTACAATAGATCCTCTAGTAACGGATGAACCGGGAAGGAGCATGCACCTTGCAGGGATCTTAATGATCCTAGGGAGGAGACAGGTGATTCTGTTACCTCCAAAGAGGGTAACCTAAATGCAGCTCGCACGGCTCCTGCATAGCATTGCACCTGTGACTTTAAAATCTGGGATACCGAAAAAGGCTCATCCGATATCCCTGATCCGTCTGACTCCTCATCCTCTGCTGATGTAGCCTCCTCCTCATCCTCCTCCTCCTCAGGTACTTCTGAAGGGAGGTCCAATACTGGAGGAGATCTGCTTCGCTTATTGTCCTTTTTAGAGGATTTAGCGATTAAAGTAGCAATTTTCTCCTCCAGATTATTTAGGGCAGCTGATAAAGTGTCCTCAGTGACATATGCAGGCCCAGGCTTCACTGGGGAAGCCGCCATACCTGACAGAGGTAATGGCTCATCCTGTACAGGTGCTTTTGGCAACACAGGAGAGGAAGGTACCGAGTCAGCACAGCTAGAGCCCCCTGTCTCAGGCGGCGGTGCTCTTTTATCTCTTTTTGTCCGCATTACTTCCCCTGGAAGACTTACTGTTTAGACAAAATACAAGGTACCTAAATGCATATACTACCGTGTTCAGTTTAGCAAATACATTAAGTATGCAACTTTTAACACATAACTATGCATAACATGGATGTCTTCTAGGAAGTACCCAATCCAACCACATGGAGTCTTACGTCCCTGTATAGCTGCTGTGTTTCTCTGCCAGGAACAAGAGAACTAACGAGCTTGCTTGCTGCTGCAGTGCTTTTTACACTGACAGTCTTTTAAATTTGGCGCCGTTTCTGTGCCTGCGCGCGCCACGTGCCCGCGCACGCCTTCGGCCCCCCCCCTCCGATAAAGCGTGCTCCCGCGCGCGCACAGCCTTTAGCGCTATGGTGGTGGCCATAGTGAGAGAGGACTCTCATCAGCCCCTGTCCCCACTTACCTGCATCTGCAGGTGTCTGTATCGGCCACCGGAAGGAGGAGCGGGGAGCTCAAGCAAGCTCAGCAGCGGAGGTGACGAGCAGTGTACTTCGCCGAAGCCGACACTGAACAGAGTGAGGTGAGTATATTCAGCTCTTTACTCCCCCCAGTGGTGGAAAAAAAGAAGACATCCACTTTTTTGAAAAAGGTCCCAACCTAGTTATGGACCTTCTAATCTCACCTTATCCACGCCGCAGGTTTTTCTGCTGAAAGTTTTCAGACAGATACCAAACTTCACACTTCACGGTGGGCTATGTGTGCCAACCTTCAGGGATATGGGTTCCTATTTAAAGGATACCTCTCCCCTGGGCCTTGTACAAGACTCTGACCAGGACTTTATAGCGAAATAGCGAAAGTGCTGGATCTTAGAGCCCAGTCCTCCGAAGAGAGACATTACAGGCGACGCCTCATGGATGAGGCCCGGATCCCATCCAGATTCAGCTCATTTGTAGGCGTCTTGGATGGATCCGAAAGCATAGCTCTTTTACCCTCAGAGGGTCTCTTTGGTAGAGCTTTCCTTTAGCACCTCCTAACGCGTCCAACACCTTTCGACACTGGCGAAAAAACTGAGGTACTTCCCTGATGGGAGGGGTTATATGGAGGGGAACTGTCTTCCATTGGTTGTGCCAGTGTCCAATCACCGCTGGTGACCCTTAACCCATTATGTAATGACTGGCTCTGTGTCCCGTGGTGTACGATAAAGAAAACGGAGTGACGACCAATTCCTGGAAGTCAGCTGCCGTACTGCAGCCCGGAGGGTCTGCAACTTCTCCACAGGGAGGAATACCTTTGCCTCTGAGGAATCCAGAATCAACCCCAGGTACACTAGGCGTTGAGTGGGCACCAATACTGACTTTTGCGTGTTTAGTATCCAACCACAGTCTCGAAGAGTCTGACAGGTAATGGACACGCTTACCTCTAATTCTGAGCTTGAAGGGGCCTTCAGTAGAAAGTCGTCCAAGTAGCACATGATAGCGATACCACGCTGTCTTAGAAGTGCCAGAATGGGATCGAGCACCTTGGTGAACGTCCTGGGTGCTGAGGCAAGGCCAAACGGGAGGGCCACAAACTGGTTATGGTTCTTCCCGATAGCAAATCACAGAAACCTCTGGTGTCTGGAGTATATGGGGACATGCAGGTATGCGTCCTTGATGTCCAAGGAGGCCAGAAAGTCCCCCGGATGGAGAGCCCTGACTACAGATCGAACCGACTCCATCCGAAATCTTTGTGCCTTCACAAAGCAATTGAGGACTCTGAGATCCAAGATTGGATGAACCCCATCCTTCTTCGGCACAATGAACAGATTTGAGTAAAAACCCTGACCCCGTTCCTGTTCTGGAACTGGAATAAATACCCAGCATTCCAGTATCCTGGACCGCCCCATGCAGGGCCTCCCGACAGGTTGGTAGTAGCTGGAGATTGGAGGTGACGAATCTATCCGGTGGACAAGAGAGAAATTCTATCTTGTAGCCTGAGGATATTACTTCGCAAACCCACCTGTCGGAGACTAGAGCTGTCCACTGAGTCGCGAATTCGCGAAGACGTCCCCCCACCCAAGAACAGGGTGGGGGCGGACCTTCATGCGGACGCAGATTTGTCCGCAGGCTTGTTGGGTTTGCGGGACCAATGACGCTTTTGTCCTTGGGCAGGTGCCTTACCGGCCTGGGGTCTTTTCCCTGTCACCCTAGGGGGACGAAAAAAACGCTTGCGTACAGTAAAGGAGGGCCCTTGCACTTGGCGTGGCCCCTACCCTTCCTAGTTTGAGGAAGCAAAGTGCTTTTACCTCCTGTGGCATCCTTGATGATGTCATCCATAGAGGCCCCAAAAAGTCTGTCGCTCTTAAAAGGCAGATCCAACAGGGCTTTCTTGGAGGTCTGGTCCGCAGACCAGCCCTTTAGCCAGATCAGGCGGCGTATTGCTACTGCAAAAACCAAAGCTTTTCACATCAGGGGAATAGTATCCATGTCTGACTCACAGACAAACCTAAGGCCCTGGACCAACTGGTCGGCCAATGTTATCTCATCAGGAGGAGCATCTCACTCCTTAACCCCTGGAGTAGCAATCTTGCCCATTCAGTAAGTGCCTGAGACACTAGGGCCCCCGCCAATGCCGGGCGTACTGCCGAGCCTACCACTGAGTATAGGTAGCGAGCGCTTCAGCCTTCTTATCCACAGGGTCCTTGAAAACAGGAGCCCCTTCTACTGGAATTGTGGTGGCTCTATTAAGTCTGGACACCGGAGGGTCCACTATAGGGGGAGAGGTCCATTTCTTCAGAAAACTCTCCTCAAAGGGGTACCGTACCGCAAACTTCTTGGGGGCTGTAAAGACCCTCAGTGGGTTCTCCCATTCCTTGTATAAGAGTTTATCAAAATAAGACACACGAGGGAACACCTTAGCAGTGCGGGCAGGTTTATGAAACCCAAAGTGGATCGGAGTCTCTGCTGCTTCTGCAGTATTTTCCAACTTTAGCATATCCTGCACTGCAGTAATAAGGTCAGATACCAAAGCCGTCTCGCGTACTGACCTGAACTTGGAGCCAGCCTCACTGTCCGGTCACGGTCTGCAGTCTCTGATGCGTCAGAATCTGAGCCCTGAGCCGTAGCTGAGCCTGGTTCTGCATCAGAATTATCCTCAGAAGCTTGCAGGGGACGGGGGCGTTTACTCCCCCCTGTATTCCCGTGTGCTGCTTCCACCCTGGCAGCAAACGCCTCTAGGATTGCTGTCATATTGTTCATAGACACCTCAGGGGCACCAGCTGCTAAATCTGGTGTTTCAGGGGAGAAGACATCTGGCTCAGATGCCATGCTGACCACGCGCTGACACCCACAGGGCTCCAGGCAAGATATCAATAGGCCACCCTCCTGTGCTGCAGAGATGCTGGGTCACCCAGAGGACTCACCACCCTTGGATCGGTACC
The DNA here is from genome assembly GCA_029206835.1 of Rana muscosa. Lineage (NCBI taxonomy): Eukaryota > Metazoa > Chordata > Amphibia > Anura > Ranidae > Rana > Rana muscosa. The sequence continues at coordinate 73,792,846 of CM055126.1, forward strand.
GCTATGCTGCCGCGCTGCGCCTGTGATGCTGTCCCACCGCTGCTGTGTCAGTCTGCTTCTTTTATCAGTGCTTCCTGTGTGAATTTCTCGCGCCAGTGTAATGTACCTTAGAGGCTGGAGACTCTCGCAAAATGGCTGCCAAACGTCTGTATGGAAGATGATGTGGGCTCTAAGAAAACGGCCGCCGAGCCGAAGATAGAGGGCCAAAGCAGCCGTAGACCACAAAAAGATGGCCGCCAAACGGCAATATATACATACAGCGTGGATCATTACAAACATGGCCGCCAATCAGTCGATAGAGGCCTGAGGCCTACAAGAAAATGGCGCCGAAACCACAGGAAGATGGCTGCTGGGCAGTCACTAAAGACCAAACCCGTCATGGACCACCGCAAAATGGCCACCGACAGCATGGAGGGGGAAGAAGCACACACACAAGTAAGCAGAAATGACATCTTTTTAAATGTTAGTTACAGCCAGCCCCGCTCCAGTGGAACCCCCTAGGTGATCCCCAGCACCCAGCAACCTTAGCTAGAAGCCCAGGGAGGAGGGAAGGGCAAGGAGAGAGGGAAGAAAGGGGCCACAACCACTTACTTGGTCTCTCCAGCCAAATCACCCAGCCGAGGCAGGGGAGTTTACTTACCTATCCTGCATGTATCATGCTGGAAGACACTCCAAACAGATCATCGTCCGCGCACGGAAGGTGACTATTGGCCAGGCATGCTGTGATTGGACCCAAGGGGACGATCATATGTATGCCCTGGAGTGCGACGCTCACCGGCCAGGCTGCTGCGACTCAGCCGTAAGGTCAGCCGAAGCTGAGCGGTCCGATGTAAGCCTTGGAGCGCAGGCTCACCGGCAACCCGTGGAGCGACGGGCATGTCGTGGAAAACCCAGCGCGTAGCTAGGGTCGGCACACGCTCGATGGCCGAAACTGGGGAGACTACAAGGATCGAGGATCCAGCCTGGCAGGAATTGATTGAAGATCGCAGGAAACAAAAAAAAAAAAATGTAGCAAAAAAATATATTTTCCCCCCGGACCAATGGGCCAGAAAGGAGCCATGTCCTACTCCTTGCTAGACAGAAAAAAACTGATCTGCAAGATGCAGACTGAGGGGATATAACCAGAGGGTCCGTCAATAGAGAGGCTGTGTTGGTCCATGGACGAAAGAGTAACTCTTTATTTCCCCCCCCCCCACCGAGGAGAAAACCCACCGGTCGGAGAGTAAAGACATCCACCAAGTCGCGAAGACGGCCCCCCACCCGAGTGTCGGGCGGGGGCAGACCTTCATGTGGACGCAGATTTGTTTGCATGCTTGTTGGGCTTGCGGAACCAGGGGCACTTTTTGCCCTTCAGCAGGCGCCTTAGCGGCCTGGGAGCGCTTACCTGCAGCACTGGGCAGACGGCGAGGCTCCTTACCCTTACTGGATTGCGGGAGCAGAGTGCTCTTACCACCCGTGACATCTTTTATAATGTCATCCAGAAAGGCCCCAAAAAGCCTTTCACCCTTAAAGGGTAAATCCAACAGGGCCTTCTTAGAAGACTGGTCCGCGGACCAACACTTCAGCCAGACCAGGCGGCGTAGTACCACCACATAGACCGAGGCTCTGATGAGCAAAGGAATCGTATCCAGGGCTGACTCGCAGACACATTTAAGACCCTGTACCAACTGGTCAGCCAGTGCCACACAGTCCGAGGGAGCATGATGCGCCTCCAACCCTTAGCGCAACGTTTTTTCCCGCTAAGTGTCTGAGGCTCTAGCGCCACGGCCGCGACAGGACGCACTGCGGACCCCACCACCATGAACAGGAAGCAGGCCACAGCCTCAGCCCTCCTGTCTGCGGGGCCCTTGAAAGCAGGAGCCCCTTCCACTGGTATCGTGGTCACCTTGTTCAGTCTGGACACAGGGGGGTCCACTGTGGGGGGAGAAGTCAATTTTTACAGGAAATTCTCCTGAAAGGGGTAACGGACCGCTAAAACATTTTGGGGCTGAAAAGACCTTTTGCGGCTTACGGAATCCAAAGGGGACCGACATCTCTGTCGCCTCCGCCGTATCCTCCATTTTTAGAGTATCCCGCACCGCGGTGATAAGTGCTCCTACAAGCGCCCGATCATGCTCTGACCCTGATCCAGAGTCATCCTCACTGTCCGTACGGTCAAGGTCCGCATCCTCTGACACATCAGAACCAGGGCTGGGAGCAGTAGCTGGGCCAACTTCTGCGTCAGAGTTGTCCCCGGAAGATGGCGGGGAGGGGGCGCTTTTTACCCCCTTTTTCCCCACACGCCGGTACCACCCTGGCAACAAAAGCCTCCAGGACCGCGACATAGCGTCCACAGAAATAATAGGTGCAGGGACACCAGTTGCCAATTCAGGTATGTCTGGGGAAGAGGCGCCCGCTTCCGACGCCATGCTGACCCACCTGCCTGACACCCCTAGGGACGCAAGGCAAAATGCACGGACCACCCTCCTAGCTGCCGCAGAGAGACGAGGGACCCCCAGAGGACTCACCACCCGGATGAGATACTGCACAGCCGCCGTCCGCCTCAGACTACTAAGGTGCTCTCTCCCCGTGCCGTCCATAGTAAAGTGTGCAGGAGCCGTTTGCGCCGATATTCTGGCCACTAGAGGCAAAAACACCTCCCAAGATGGCCGCCGACCCACCGCTCTGTAAGCAGAGCGTGCGGACTACAACAAAATGGCCGCCGATGTCTGTATAAAACAGCGCTGGGAGCAGCCAAAATGGCGGCCGTCTGAGGAAAAAAACTAACCCCCTAAGGAGGTCCCCCCCACACCTGGCACCAGACAGAACCCCCCGGAGAGTGGACCCGCCGCGCAGCCCCCAGCCACAGGATGGAGCCCCCCAGGTGGACCCCCGAATCGCAGCCATCCTAGCTCCCCAGAGCCTAGGGAGGAGAGGAGGAAGGGAGAGAGGAAAGGAAGGGTGGAACCCTCTATCAACCTCCCCTGGAATGCCCAGCCATACCACGCTGCCGGAGCAGGGGGACTGCTACTTACCCTTCCTGCGAGGACCCGCTGAAGGCATTCCAAACAGACCCAACGTCCGCACGGTTACGGCATGGCTGTCGGCCCGGCACACTGTGACACAGACATAGAGCCCGGTCATATGTGTGCCCTGGAGCATATAGCTCACCGGCCACCCGTGGAGCGACGGGCATGTCGTGGACGACCAACGCGTAGCTAAAAGGTTGGCACACGCTTGCTGCCCGAAACTGGGGGGACTACAAGGATCGAGGATCCAGCCTGTCACCCAGTCGGCAGTTGATAGTAGATCTCAGGATCAAAAAAGTAGAAAAAAAATTGAAAAAATTTCCCAGGACCCATGGGCCCACAGGGAGCCAAGTCCTTCTCCTATGCTAGGCAGAAAAAAACTGAGCTGCAAGATGCAGGGAGAGGGGATGTACCCAGGGGGGGCGCCCCCGGGGCGGTACTGTACTGTGTGATGTGTTTTAACACTTAACATACTGTTTTTCTGCCTAGTCAATTTCCTAACAGGAGGATAATACCCATATGTCAAGATGCTGCTGTGTCCGTCCATGAATGGAAGAGAAAGTACTATTTCAGTCTTTGCAGATTACACCAGGCTATGCAGTGGAATAACATCCTTACAGGGTGTCTCCAACTTACAAGCCAACCCCAATGCACTGTTAAATTGGACAACTATGTGGCAAATGAGGTTTAATGTTAAAAAATGTTATACACTTGGGGGCTAAGAATATGCATGCATCATACATCCTAGGGGAAGTTCAACTGGGGGAATCCATAGTGGAGAAGGATCTGGGGGTTTTGGTAGATCATAAGCTTAATAATAACATAACATGCAATGCCAAGCTTCGGTTTCCAAAGCGAGCAAAGTCCTTTCTTGTATTAAGAGAGGTATGGACTCCAGAGAGAGTGATGTCATTTTGCCCCTGTACAAATCATTAGGAAGACCTCATCTGCAATACACAGTTCAGTTTTGGGCACCAGTTCTCAAAAAGGATATCAGAGAACTGAAGAAAGTGCAGAGAAGGGAAACCAAACTGATAAGAGGCATGGAGGAACTCAGCTATGAGAAAACATTACAGCAACTGAATTTATTCTCTCTTGAGAAAAGGAGATTAGGGGGGATATGATCAACATGTGTAAATACATAAGTGGTCCATATAGTGAACTTAGTGTTGAGTTATTCACTTTAAGGCAGTGGTTCTCAACCTGGGGGTCAGGACCCCCTCAGGGGTCGAATGACGATTTGCCAGGGGTCACCGAAGCCTGGGCTGTTCCTGAAGCCCGCGCTACTTTCCCAGCCTTTTCGTGGCTTACCAGCAGGGCTGTCCCTGGAACCTGTGGCCTCCCAGCTGGGCTGTTTATGGATGCCGCGGCCACCCACTCAGCCTTTTCGCAGCCACCCATTCAGTTCATGGCATGGCTGGGGGGGCAGAGACTAGAGGTCAGCTGACTGGCGAGGAATGTGAAGTGGGAGGGGCTGGAGGAGACCCCATCTCCTGATTTCAACATAGTTGTCACTGCTACGAGACACTACAAAGTCGGAAGACACAGTGAAGCCGGAGACACAGCGAGTAACACTACCTGTGATTAGAGTTGCCATTAAAAGTCCCCACTACAGTTCTCAGATCAGCAGATGACCTTGATCGAGAGCACCTAAGTTGGCTGATCCCACCCCCCACCAGCACTTCCACGCATCCAATTCCCCACCAAGGAGTAAGAGAAGGAATAAAAATAGAAAATACATGGAAGGGAGAGGAAAAGAGGGGGAGGAACAAAGAAAAAGGGAGAGAAAGAATAAGCGGCTACAGAGAGGGATGGGGGAAAAAACAAGAAATTAAGATAGATAGAGATAAAAGGGAAAGAAAGGACAACAAAGAGAGAGAGAGTGGCACATCCTAAAATGTACCATAAGGGGTTATAATATTGTACGAGTGGAAGGGACTCAGGGGAGCGCTAAATGTCCGTGGGTTAGGGGCGCAAATTACTTGTCTTGCCGCTGACAACCCACGCTTCAAAAATAATTTTACTGTTAGGGGTCCCCACAACTTGGGATATTTTATCAAGGGGTCACGGCACTAAAACAGGTGATAACCACTGCTTTAAGGTCATCAGAGAGAACAAGGGGGCACTCTTTACGTCTAGAGGAAAAAAGATGTAATCTTCAAATACGGAAAGGTTTCTTCACAGTTAGAGCTGTGAACATGTGGAATAGACTCCCTCCAGAGGTGGTTCTGGCCAGCTCAGTAGATTGCTTTAAAAAAGGCCTGTTTTTTTTTTCCTTAATGTACATAATATAACTGGGTACTGACATTTATAGGTAAAGTTGATCCGGGGAAAATCTGATTGTCTCTCGGTGGAATTAGGAAGGAATTTTTTGCCCCTGCTGTAGCAAATTAAATCATGCTTTGCTGTAGTGTTTGCCTTCCTCTGGATCAGCTGTGGATGAAGGATTGTGTATATGGGATTGTATGTTTTTTTTTTTAATTGGTTGAACTAGATGGACTTGTGTGTTTTTTCAACCTGACTATGTAACTATGTAATATTTGGATTATGGACCCTTTAAGAGAAATGTGTGTGTACTCAGGGGTCTCACTCATGATGGGTAAGGAATTCAGGGGTAGTTAAGTAAAGGAGAGGACTGACTCGCAGTCCTATCGGTATTAATAGAGACTTATTTAGGACACAGAATTTTGGAGGTCTGGTGTGACAGTCGGGTGGGAAAAGGACCTCCACTCGTGGCTACAGAGACTCCAGTCCCTACAGGGTTAAGCAGCCTCCAGGAAGCAGCACATAAAAACAGGAAACTCTTAGTAAACAGTGTGGTGGTGGTGGAGGGGTTGAGAGGAGACCTGGCTCTGTGCTGCACATGTGCTACAAACTGACAAAACATCTGAGGCTAAACGCTGCTGTCCCTAGGTTAAATCCCTTACTTAACATTTGCATATTTAAATAGTTTGATTTGTGCTGAAGATAATCTGACTTCTGACGGTTCTGACTGACTGTTCCATTTTCATGCCTCGGGAGTGTGCTCGCGGGTCCTGGGAACTCGATGTTCGCCGGCGGCCCGCGATCGTGAGACCGAGAGGCATAACGGGGAGATGCCTATGTAAACAAGGCATTTCCCTGTTCTGCCTAGTGACATGTCAGGGATCTACTGCTCCCTGTGATCGGGAGAAGTGATTGATGTCATGTCACTGGTAGCCCATCCCCCCACAGTTAGAATCACTCCCTAGGACACACTTAACCCCTTGATGGCCCCCTAGTGTTTAACCCCTTCCCTGCCAGTGACATTTTTAAAGTAATCAGTGCATTTTTATAGCACTGATCGCTGTATAAATGCCAATGGTCCCAAACATTTATCAAAAGTGTCCGATGTGTCCGCCATAAAGTCGCAGTACCAATAAAAATCGCAAATCGCCGCCATTACTAGTAAAAAAAATAATAATAATAAAAATGCTATTAAATCTATCACCTATTTTGTAGACGCTATAACTTTTGCACAAACCAATCAATATACGCTTATTGAATTTTTTTTTACAAAAAATATGTGAAGAATACATATTGGCCTAAACTGAGGGACAAAAAAAAAAAATTGGGATATTTATTATAGCAAAAATTACAAAATATTGTGTTTTTTCCCAAAATTGTCGCTCTTCTTTTGGTTATAGCGCACAAAATAAAAACCGCAGAGGTGATCAAATACCACCAAAATAAAGCTTTATTTGTGTGAAAAAAAGGACGTCAATTTTGTTTGGGTACAGCGTTGCACGACTGCGCAATTGTCAGTTAAAGCGACGCAGTGCCAAATCACAAAAAAATGGCCAGTCATTGGGCAGCCAATTCTTCCGGAGCTGAAGTGGTTAAAGAAAATAAAGACTTTTATGTTCATGTTAACTGGCTGTTGCATGTGGTCACGAGGTGCTACATCCCCTGAACTTTACAGTTGCCATGATTTTTATGTGTTTACCCATAAATCCACTCCTCTGTCCTAAACGATTAAGATAAAAATGTATCTGAAAAGACAGGGCAACCTTTAAAGTAGACAGCCCTGAAACCAGATATAGTGCTGACCTTTCTTCAAGGTTCTTTTTAGCTTGGTACACACCCACACAGGTGCGATGTGCACATGCATTCATGTGTATGTTAAAGCAGAAGGTCTGCCCACCCCTGCAAAAATTAAAAGCCAGCAGCTACACATACTGCGAAAATAAAGAGGACGGCGCCCTCTAAGTGCAGCATATTTAAAACATCTTTAATATATAGGGATTAAAAACACTCACATATGAGTAGAGGCAATCAGGCATGTCAGGGGTTAAACTTGTTTCATCCTCATGAGTCCTGGTGGAGTGTATGTATCACGGGCTGATGGTGAAGATCTGGGTCCTGTAGCAGTCCTGTCTGCACTGAATGTGTACAGTGCTGGCCGGCGGCTGGGACGGGGATCATGGAGGCTCCGTGATGTGATGATGTCGTCACTTCCGGGATTCAGGCTGGCGGGCGGTGCTTTGCGATCGGGACATGCGTGTCCCTTCTTTAGGCTGGATAAGTGGCCATCTTAGGTGTGGTAAATTAGACCATCAGGTGAAGGGGAGTGGAGTGGAGGGGGGAGTGACAATCGACACAGGTAGCCATGGAAACCGCACTGGCTAGAGTACGGGGGAGTCGCCCAGCTATAGTGCTGCAGAATACAAAAGGTGACACAACTAGAAATGACAGATGTTCACAATCGGTTCATAATTAAGACATTAACCACTTAAGCCCCGGACCATTTTGTAGCTGAAGGACCAGAGGTGTTTTCAGAATTTGGCACTGCGCTGCTTTAACTGGAAATTGTGCGGACATGCAATGTTGTACCCAAACGAATTTTGCGTCCCTTTCTTCCCACAAATAGAGCTTTCTTTTAATAGTATTTGATTGCCTCTGGGATTTTTTTTTTTTTGCGATATAAACGGAAAAAGACTGAAAATTTTGAAAAAAAAATGATATTTTCTACTATTTGTTATAAAAAAATCGAATAAACTCAATTTTAGTCATACATTTAGGCCAAAATGTATTCAGCCACATGTCTTTAGTAAAAAAAAAGTCAATAAGCGTATATTTATTGGTTTGCGCAAAAGTTATAGCGTCTACAAACTAGGGTACATTTTCTGAAATTTACACAGCTTTTAATTTATGACTGCCTATCTAATTTCTTGAGCTGCTAAAATGGCAGAGCAGTACAAAACCCCCCCAAATGACCCCATTTTGGAAAATAGACACCCCAAGGAAATTGCTGAGAGGCATGTTGAGCCCATTGAATATATATATTTTTTTTTTTGTCCCAAGTGATTGAATACTGTAATGACAAAAAAAAAAACAACAATTACAAAAAGTTGTCACTAAATGATATATTGCTCACACATGCCATGGTTATATGTGGAATTGCACCCCAAAATAAATTTTGCTGCTTATCCTGAGTACGGGGATACCACATGTGTGGGACTTTTTAGGAGCCTAGCCGCGTACGGGACCCCGGAACCCAAGCACCGCCTTCAGGATTTCTAAGGGCGCAAATTTTTGATTTCACTCCTCACTACCTATCACAGTTTCGAAGGCCATAAAATGCCAAAATAGCACAAAACACCCCCAAATGACCCCATTTTGGAAACTAGACACCCCAAGCTATTTACTGAGAGGCATGATTAGTCCATGGAATATTTTTTATTTTGACACAAGTTGCGGGAATATGACAAACTTTTTTTTTTTTGCACAAAGTTGTCACTTAATGATATATTGCTCACACATGCCATGGGCATAGGTGAAATTACACCCCAAAATACATTCTGCTGCTTCTCCTGAGTACGGGGATACCACATGCATGGGACTTTTTTGGAGCCTAGCCGCGTACGGGGCCCCAAAAACCAAGCACCGCCTTCAAGATTTCTAAGGGCATACATTTTTGATTTCACTCCTCACTACCTATCACAGTTTTGAAGGACATAAAATGCCAAGATAGCACAAAACCCCCCAAAATGACCCCATTTTAGAAAGTAGACACCCCAAGCTATTTGCTGAGAGGCATGCTGAGCCCATTGAATATTTTTTTTTTGTCCCAAGTGTGGGGGGGTTAGCTCGGCAGCGGGTGTGTGTGACCCCCGGGATGGGCTCCCCACACAAAACAGGCCCAGCAAACGGAGGTTGTGGTTTTCAAAATCAAAAAAAGGTGCGGTTTTTTTTCTATTTACAGTGACAAAACACAGCAAAGCAAAAGAAACATAACCAAAATAAATCCTGGTCAAGTTGACCTCTGACTAAACATACAGGTTTCCTAACTAACAACTGGGATCAGCCTAGTGCTGTCCTAAGTCCCTAAGTCCCTGGTTTTAAATGTCCAAGCAAATAGCCACACAGGCTTTGTCTCACCGCACAGGGGTTCACTCTCCCTAGACAGTCCACACAGGTCTGGTTCCAGGCATGAGCTAACATCTAATGAAGCTGGGAGTTCTTATAGAGGCCTAAATGAGCTGACAAGCTTCAGCTGGTCTCATCAACTCCCTGTCTGCACGACGCCCAGCCCTCTCCCTAGAGGTATGAGTCATCCATGAGCCCACTAGCCTTATACAACTCTCCACCTAGTTGTATAAGTCGGCGTAAAGCCTGAATCTGGGCGAAATATATCTACCCCCCTGGATGCAACCAGGTGACTTTACCTTCCTGCTGTCACATACCCCCCCCTCTTGTTTTAACCTCGGGGTTGGAACACCAGCAATCAGGCATTCATGTACTCGAGACAAAGCATCCACATTCCCCATTTGAACGCCAGGGCGATGCTTTACTGTGAAGTTGAATTCCTGGAGGGCCAGGAACCACCTATTCACTCTTCTATTTGTTTCCTTGTTTTGAGCCATCCACTTTAACGGAGCGTGATCCGTAACCATGTCAAAGTGCCTACCTAGCAGGTAGTACCGAAGGGAATCTAGAGCCCACTTCACCGCTAAACACTCCTTTTCAACGGTGGCGTAATTTACCTCATGGGACTTCAACTTCCTGCTGAGGTAAATGACTGGGTGCTCTTCCCCGTTCCAGACCTGGGACAATACTGCTCCTAACCCCACATCTGACGCATCACTTTGTACGACACCTGCTTCTTGCTGTTGGGACGTGGCCAACTCTGGATGGCCTCGACTTTGTTGAGTTGGGGTTTTATTACTCCCCTCCCAATGGTGTACCCAAGATATTTGGCCTCCTCCTGCCCAATGGTACACTTCTTGGGGTTAGCCGTAAACCCCGCTTCCCGAACAGAGTCCAGGACTGCTTGCACTTTTGGCAGATGTGAGGCCCAATCTGTGCTATGGACAATTACGTCATCCAGGTAAGCCGCAGCATACTTCCGATGGGGCCTCAGCATCTGGTCCATTTTCCGCTGGAATGTGGCCGGCGCATTCTGTAACCCGAACGGCATTCTTTTATATTGGAACGCCCCGTCTGGGGTTACAAATGCGGTTTTCTCTTTGGCCGACTTGGCCAGGGGGATTTGCCAATACCCTTTTGTGAGGTCAAGAGTCGTCATGTATCGGGCTGTTCCCAGCCGGTCGATCAACTCATCTATACGTGGCATGGGGTAGGTGTCAAATTTTGTAACTTTGTTCAACTGACGAAAATCGTTACAAAATCGCCAGCTCCCATCCGGTTTAGGCACCAACACGATGGGACTAGACCAATCACTTTGGGACTCCTCTATCACCCCTAAGTTCAGCATTTTCTGTACTTCCTCCCGTATTGCCTCCCGTCGAGCCTCTGGGATCCGATAGGGTTTTAACTTCACCCTTTCACCGGGCGGGGTAATGATGTCATGCTCTACCCCAGATGTTTGTCCCGGCAGCTCAGAGAATACCTCCTTGTTGCGAAGCACAAACTCCTTAACCTCCTGTTGTTGGGGTTGTGACAAGGTGGCTGCTATTCCAACCTCAGGAATCACGCAACCAGTTTGAGCTGGTGACCAAGTGTCTGCGACTAGGGACTCTCTATCCCTCCAGGCTTTCAACAGATTAACGTGATAGATCTGTTCGGGCTTTCGCCTTCCTGGTTGTCTGACCTTGTAATTCACTTCGCTCACTTTTTCCATTATCTCGTAGGGGCCTTGCCATTTGGCAAGGAATTTACTTTCAACCGTAGGGACAAGTACCAATATCCTATCCCCCGGGGAAAAGGTACGGGTCTTGGCTCCACGGTTGTACACTCTCCGCTGTGCCAACTGCGCTTGGGCCAAATGTTCCTTCACGATGGGCATTACCTGTGCAATTCGATCTTGCATCAGGGCGACATGCTCAATCACACTCCTGTGGGGAGAACTCTCACTTTCCCAAGTTTCCTTGGCAATATCCAACAGCCCTCTTGGGTGTCTCCCATACAGTAACTCAAAGGGGGAGAATCCCGTAGAGGATTGGGGCACCTCCCTAATAGCAAACATCAAATAAGGAAGTAAACAGTCCCAATCCTTTCCATCTCTATCCACCACTTTCTTCAACATTTGTTTTAGGGTTTTGTTGAATCTTTCAACCAGCCCATCGGTTTGGGGGTGATACACAGACGTACGCAATTGCGTCACTTTGAACAATTTACACAGCTCTTTCATAACCCGGGACATAAAGGGTGTACCTTGGTCCGTAAGCAGTTCTTTACAAATACCCACCCGGCTAAAAACAAGAGATAGCTCTTTGGCTATGGTTTTGGCCGAGGTATTTCGGAGAGGGATCGCTTCTGGATAACGGGTGGCATAGTCCATTATAACTAATATGTACTGGTGCCCCCTAGCGGACTTGATTATAGGACCTACCAAATCCATGGCGATCCTCTCAAACGGGACCTCAATGATGGGTAGAGGGACCAGCGGGCTACGGAAATGTGGCATCGGGGCCAACCTCTGACACACAGGGCAGGAGGAACAATAATTTTCTACGTCCTTCATCACCCCCGGCCAATAGAATCTCTGTAATACCCTCTCTCGGGTTTTCTCTGTCCCCAGATGACCTCCAAGAATGTGCCCATGGGCCAACTCCAACACCAACTTCCTGTAAGGTTTGGGCACCACAAGCTGCTCAACGGTTTCTTCTGCCCTTTTTGCCACCCGATACAGTAGGTCCTTCTCTACGCTGAAGTATGGGTAAGTGCAGGTATTATCTGGGTTCACTAACTCGCCATCTATTTTCACTACGTTTTCCCGTGCCTTTATTAGGGCGGGGTCTTTCAACTGTTCTGTGGCAAAGTTTTCCCTGTGAACCTCAAGATCAGAAAACTCCACAGACGGTAGGTTTTCGTCTGAGGAGGTGGGCTCCTCTCCAGTTTCTTGAGTCTCCCCTGCCAATACTGATAAGGGAAATTCCGCAGAGTCCTCACCACTCTCAGGGGAGTTCTGGCTATCACATTCCTGGTACATAGGGGCACCAGTGAGGGGCTCAGGATCATCCCACAGTTCCCAGAACTTTGGAAAATCCCTTCCCACAATGGCGTCATGCGGTAACTGAGATACTAAGCCCACTGGATGAGAGAGGGTACCTTTGGGGGTCTCGAAACACACTGTAGTCACTGGATACTCTCGGGTGTCCCCATGCACACAAATAACAGCTACCTTGCTATTCCCAGAGACCTCTGTTTTAACTAACTCAGCCTTTATCAGGGTCACAAGGCTACCTGAATCCAGCAATACCACAACATTTCTACCATTAACACACATTTTGCATAAATGTTTCTCAGTTCCTCGAATGGCAGTGCATGCGACTGTCGCACACAGCGACTGACGTCTGCCCGTCAGAAAGTCACACTGCATGGGTTCCTCCACAACCGGGCAATTGGCTGCAATATGTCCTGCTTGCCGGCAGCGGTAGCAAACGATCCTTCTTGCCGCCTCTTGAGCCGCTGATTTCCCAGGCTGTTCTCGCCAAACTTGGGGTAGAGCTCCCACCCTCTCACTCTCTCCACCCTCACCCCTTGGAATCCTCTTATCCGCCCCTGGGGATGGTCTGGTCTTAGGGTGGAAAGTCCGAGTGTCTCTGGAAGAGGCCGTCAGGTTCTCTGTAGCCAAGTATTTCTCCACACGATCCACAAGACCATCGGCCGTCTCTGGGTCTCCATGGCTTACCCACTTTTGGATGGCAGTAGGAAGAGCTCTCAAAAACCGATCCATTACAACACGTTCCACAATCTTTGGTGCGGACAAAGTCTCTGGCTGTAGCCACTTTCTGCTCAGGTGAATGAGATCATACATTTGAGACCTGGGGGGTTTTCCAAGCTGGAAAGTCCAGTTATGCACACGCTGAGCCCGGACAGCCTGGGTGACACCCAGCCTTGCCAATATTTCAGCTTTTAGCATCACATAGTCTTTTGCTTGGTTAGGCTCTAGGTCATAGTAAGCTTTCTGCGATTCACCAGTTAACAGAGGAGCCACCAGTCCAGCCCACTGCTCCTCAGGCCACTTTTCTCTTTCAGCGGTCCTTTCAAATGTGGTCAAAAATACCTCTGGATCATCCTCTCCAGTCATTTTTGTCAATAAACGACTCACCCCAAAGGACGCGGTATTAGTGGGACGGCTTTCCTCACTGGTCTGCGGACGTTGCTGCATTACTGCTTCCATCTGTTGTTGTAGTCTCTGCTCTTGCTTCTGCAACAGGTCTATGAAGCGGGCCTCAGATTGCTGCTGGGCTCGTTGCTGAGCCTCCAGACTCTGTTGCAAAGTTGCGTTTGTCTGCTGCTGGGCTGCAAGGCTCCTTTGCAAACCTGCATTTGTCTGCTGTTGATTGGCATTTGCTAGAGCCAGCTGCTTCAGTATCTCCTCCATGCTGGCTTAAAAAAAACTGCCACTGGTTCTCCACCAACTGTGGGGGGGTTAGCTCGGCAGCGGGTGTGTGTGACCCCCGGGGTGGGCTCCCCACACAAAACAGGCCCAGCAAACGGAGGTTGTGGTTTTCAAAATCAAAAAAAGGTGCGGTTTATTTTCTATTTACAGTGACAAAACACAGCAAAGCAAAAGAAACATAACCAAAATAAATCCTGGTCAAGTTGACCTCTGACTAAACATACAGGTTTCCTAACTAACAACTGGGATCAGCCTAGTGCTGTCCTAGTCCCTAAGTCCCTGGTTTTAAATGTCCAAGCAAATAGCCACACAGGCTTTGTCTCACCGCACAGGGGTTCACTCTCCCTAGACAGTCCACACAGGTCTGGTTCCAGGCATGAGCTAACATCTAATGAAGCTGGGAGTTCTTATAGAGGCCTAAATGAGCTGACAAGCTTCAGCTGGTCTCATCAACTCCCTGTCTGCACGACGCCCAGCCCTCTCCCTAGAGGTATGAGTCATCCATGAGCCCACTAGCCTTATACAACTCTCCACTTAGTTGTATAAGTCGGCGTAAAGCCTGAATCTGGGCGAAATATATCTACCCCCCTGGATGCAACCAGGTGACTTTACCTTCCTGCTGTCACACAAGTGATTGAATAATGACAGAAAGAAAAAAAAAAAAAGAGTACAAAAAGTTGTCACTAAATTATATATTGCTCACACATGCCATGGTTATATGTGAAATTACACCCCAAAATACATTCAGCTGCTTCTCCTGAGTACGGGGATACCACTTGTGGGACTTTTTGGGAGCCTAGCCGCATACGGGGCCCCAAAAACTAAGCACCGCCTTCAGGATTTCTAAGGGCGTAAATTTTTGATTTCACTCCTTGCTACCTATCACAGTTTTGAAGGCCATAAAATGCCAAAATAGCACAAAACCCCCACAAATGACCCCATTTTGGAAAGTAGACACCCCAAGCTATTTGCTGAGAGGCATGGTGAGTATTTTACAGCTCTCATTTGTTTTTGAAAATGAAGAAAGAACATTTTTTCTTTTTTAAATTTTCAAAACTTTGTGACAAAAAGCGAGATCTGCAAAATACTCAACATACCTCTCAGCAAATAGCTTGGGGTGTCTACTTTCCAAAATGGGGTCATTTGGGGGGGTTTTGTGCCATCTGGGCATTCCATGGCCTCCAAAACTGTGATAGGCAGTGAGGAGTGAAATCAAAAATTTACACCCTTAGAAAGCCTGAAGGCGGTGCTTGGTTTTCGGGGTCCTGTACGCGGCTAGGCTCCCAAAATGTCTCACACATGTGGTATCCCCGTACTCAGGAGAAGCAACAGAATGTATTTTGGGGTGCAATTCCACATATAACCATGGCATGTTTGAGCAATATATCATTTAGTGACAACTTTTTGTAAATTTTTTCTTTTTTTTTCTTTTTGTCATTATTCAATCACTTGGAAAAAAATATTCAATGGGCTCAACATGCCTCTCAGCAAATAGCTTGGGGTGTCTACTTTCCAAAATGGGGTCATTTGGGGGGGGGGGGGGGGGTTTGAACTGTACTGGTATTTTATGCACAACATTAGGAAGCTCATGTGACACATCATCCACTCTTCTAACCACTTGAAGACAAAGCCCTTTCTGACACTTTTTGTTTAAATGAAAACATTTTTTTTTTTTTTGCAAGAAAATTAAGTTGAACCCCCAAACATTATATATTTTATTAAAGCAAAGGCCCTACAGATTAAAATAGTGGGTGTTGCATTTTTTTTTCCACACAGTATTTGCGCAGCGATTTTTCAAACGCATTTTTTGGGGAAAAAAACACACTTTTTTTATTTTTAATGCACTAAAACACACTATATTGCCCAAATGTTTGATGAAATAAAAAAGATGATCTTTGGCCGAGTACATGGATACCAAACACAACATGCTTTAAAATTGCGCACAAACACGCAGCGGCGACAAACTACATACATTTATAAAAGCCTTTAAAAGCCTTTACAGGTTACCACATTAGATTTACAGAGGAGGTCTACTGCTAAAATTACTGCCCTCGATCTGACCTTCGCGGTGATACCTCACATGCATGGTGCAATTGCTGTTTACATATGACGCTAGACCGACGCTTGCGTTCGCCTTTGCGTAAGAGCAGGGGGGGACAGGGGTGCTTTTTTATTTTTATTTTATTTTTTTATTATTTATTTTGCTTTTTTATTTTATTTTTAAACTGTTCCTTCCATATTTATTTATTTTTACAATTTTTATTGTTATCTTAGGGCATGTAAATATCCCCTATGATAGCAATAGGCAGTGACAGGTACTCTTTTTTTGAAAAAAATTGGGGGGTTAGACCCTAGATCTTTCCTCTGCCCTCAAAGCATCTGACCACACCAAGATCGGTGTGATAAAATGCTTTCCAAATTTCCCAATGGCGCCGTTTATATCCGGGGGGGGCATTCCCTCCCACTGCTTGTAAAAGCAGTCTAGAGGCTAATTATCTGCTAGAATTGCTTTTACATGAAAGCCGGCCGCTGGCTGAAAAAGAATGGTACCAAGATGATACCTAAACCCACAGGCATCAATCTGGTATAACCATTCAAAGTCCAGCAACATACCAGTACGTTGCTGGTCCTTGGACATGTATTGTAATCTTTTTTTTCATGTAGCCTGTTGGCTGAACGAAAAAAATAGATTAATCGGTGGGTATGCCCACCATTAGAATACCTCCCTTCATCCACCCACTTCTAATGATGGGCATACATGCACCATTTATATATGCCGAAGCATGGGGGCATCCTCCCGCAAAAAAGTTATGCCGCGTACACACGGTCTGACTTTGACGGGTAAGCCTCCGTCGGAATTTCGACCGTATGTACGCGGCATTAGGAGCAAAAATCGCTCCTCCGCCCCTGCTGCCCCCATGCTTCGGCATATATGCTCTTTTTTTTAACTGTGGTGGTGAAATCACCTCCTACAGCACTGGAGTCACGGCTTTATGTATCGTGGGAGCAAACGCTGTTGCTGTCAAGATAAATAATTCCGCGCTGCAGCTGAATGGCGCACCTGAAAACAAAAAATTACATACCTGAAAAGCAAGCATGATAAAACATTGCAGAATAGAATACAGTAAAAAAGAGCAGAACAATAGAGAGAAAATAGAGAGAGAGAGAGAGAGAGAGAGAGAGAGAGAGAGAGAGAGAGAGAGAGAGAGAGAACAATAAAACGACAACTATTTTTTTTTTTTACACTTTTTTTTTTCTTTTTTACACTTTTTTTTGTAACTTTAACAACTGTAATGGTTCGGGTCTCTCAAAATGCGATGGCATCTTGGGAGACCCTGTGTAAGTGTGTCCTAGTCTGTGAAATGCTGTACCCTATGCTAAAACTTCACTTTTGAGTGGAAGCGTTCAAAACATTCACCAAGGCAAAGACCAGGATTGTCAGGACAGAGTGGACAAAAACAACGGGTGTCACGCCTAAATCCACGCTTGCTACAGACACGACATCTTTTTTGGGGGGTTCGTTGGGTAGGGGTACTCTGGAGGGCATACGGATAATGCCTCTCATGCAGCCGGCTTACTGCATTTGGTTGGGGATGGTGAGGTGCAGAATCGCCTGGATACAGGAGTTCTGTGACTATCTCATTCTGGAATTTTAGAAGAGATAAAGTCCCGCCTGAAGCTCTGTATAGCACATGAGCGTTCAGCAAAGCCAATTGAAATAAGGATAGAGACACTTTTTTGTACCAGCGTCTCGCCTTACGGTCAATTAGATACGGCGCCAACAACTGGTCGT
Organism: Rana muscosa; assembly: GCA_029206835.1. Taxonomy (NCBI): domain Eukaryota; kingdom Metazoa; phylum Chordata; class Amphibia; order Anura; family Ranidae; genus Rana; species Rana muscosa. The sequence continues at coordinate 73,810,475 of CM055126.1, forward strand.
TGAGGTCCACCCCTCCCATATTTTTGTTATATTCGTGGACACAGACAGGTTTCTCAACAACACCAGTCGCCGTACGAATTTGGACTGTCGTGTCTGCATGAAGGGAGGTAAGAAGGAAAACATTCTTATTGTCCCTCCACTTCATAGCGAGCAAGTTATCACACTTCAAACAGGCTCTCTCCCCCAGCCTAAGACGGGAATCTACAAGCCTCTGGGGAAAGCCCCGGCGATTAGGTCGCACAGTGCCACATGCTCCAATCTGATGATCAAACAAGTGACTAAACAGTGGCACGCTCATGTAATAATTGTCCACATACAAGTGGTACCCCTTTCCGAATAAGGGTGACACCAAGTTCCACACTATCTTGCCAGCGCTCCCTATGTAATCCGGGCAGTTGACCGGCTCAACCTGACTGTCTTTTCCCTCATAAACCATAAAGCTCCATACATAGCCTGTTGCCCTGTCACAGAACTTATAGAGCTTGACCCCGTATCTGGCACGCTTGCTGGGAAGGTACTGCTTGAAAGACAAGCGGCCAGAAAATTTAATCAGGGACTCATCAACGCAGACAACTTGATCGGGAATAAACAAGGCTGCGAAACGTTAGTTGAAGTGGTTTATGAGGGGCCGAATTTTGTAGAGCGGGACGTATTCAGGGTCTCCACGTGGACGACAAAGTTCATTGTCGTTGAAGTGCATGAACCGCAAAATCTGCTCGTATCGTTTCCTGGGCATGGAGGCAGAGAACACGGGCATGTGGTCAATTGGGTGCGTGGACCAATAAGCACGCAATGACGGGAATTTATGTGTGCCCATGTTGAGGGAAAGGCCCAGAAAGGTCTTAAATTCGGAAACCGTAATTGGTTTCCAATCTTTGGCAATGGAAGGCAACTGGGGACTAGCGGCGATGAAGTGACCAGCATATAAATTACTCTGTTTCCTGAATACCGGGTTGGGCAGTGAATGGGGGAAGTACGTGTTCTGCAGAAGTGGTGGGGACCCAATCAGGATAGGCAAATTCTGCAGGAAGGGCACTATGGGCACGACGCGCCTGCCTTTGTCTTCTTATTGGTGGCAGCGGGACACTACTTGTGCTTGCCACCTCGCCAGCTTGAACGGCACTTATGGGACTTTCCACGTCACCACGTGATACTGCAGTGCTGGATGTACGCCCAGGCTGTACTAGGCCGCTGGTGTTTGCCAATTCACCAGAAGGAATAGCGGCGCTAGTACTACTCTGCTCCATGATACGAGAGACCTGAGGTTCTTGCTCCTCAACAACCTCAGAAGATCGGGATCGGATACGCCTGACCTTAGCAGGGACCTCATCTTCGTCGTCAGAGCTATCTGACATGGAGCCGCTCTGACTTCACTGTCTTCTACGGGAAGATATTCTGAGCCTGAATCTGACAGATGCGTAAACCTCCTCTTCACTATCTGTCATGCTCAGAATGTCATAGGCCTCTTTACTAGTGTACCTTCGTCTTGCCATTTTGGGCTCTAAATTTAGGGGTACACTAGTAAGATTTACAGGTAAAAAAGCACCGGACTGTCAGCAAATGTATCAAACGCTTAAAAAAAAACTGTTAGCGATCGCAGGGATCAGGACTGTCTCTGCGAACGCTGCAGTTATGTGTGCTGTGTTTGGTAAGTGACAGTGATCGATCATCGATACTGCACTTGGGTGGGCTGGGCTGGGCGGAGGGGCTAAACGCAGGTGCTAGCAGGTATCTGGGCTGATCCCGCTAACACTGCGTTTTTGGGAACCCTAAACCGCTGGGGACGCTAGTATAGATCTGATCAGATATTGATCTGTTCAGATACTATACCACTAAGGGAGGTGTATGCTTTGCGCGTGGGTGTTAGCGTTACTGGCACTAACCTAACGCTGCCTGGGGCGACGCAGACCCTCTCTGGCACTAAAACCTAATTGATATCAGCCGCCGGGCGATCAGGGGGTTAAACCTTTATTGGGTTATATACGGCGGGTGCCCTGATGCTATAAAAAGCAAACTAACCAACCAGCGTCACCCGTAAAACTTATATGGTGATCACTGGTGAAAGGGTTAACTAGGGGCAATCAGGGGGTTAAAACCTTTATTAGGTTATATATGGGGGTACCTGACGCTATATAAAAACCTGACGGGTAACCTAAATAACTAACTGGCTAACCAGTGTCACCAGTAAAACGTATACGGTGATCACTGGTGAAAGGGTTAACTCTAGGGGCAATCAGGGGGTTAAAATAATATATGGGGGTACCTGACGCTATAAAAACCTGCGGCAAAACTAAAAATAAATAACTGGCTATCTAGGGCACCACCAGCACTAAATACAGCGATCGGAAATACGATCGCTTAGTGACGCTGGCATTACGGGGTGAAAGGGTTACCTGGGGGGCGATCAAGGGGTTAAACCTTTATTAGGGGGGTTTAGGGGGCTACCCTGGACCTAAAGGGGCCTAAACCTAACTGCCCTGCAACTTTTTACTGTCACAAATAACACTGATTGCAGTGATCAGTAAAAAATAGGATTTTTATAACAGCTTACCTGTAAAATCCTTTTCTTGGAGTACACCACGGGACACAGAGCTAGTCATTACATAATGGGTTAAGGGTCACCAGCGGTGATTGGACACTGGCACAACCAATGGAAGACAGTTCCCCTCCATATAACCCCTCCCATCAGGGAAGTACCTCAGTTTTGTAGCAAAGCAGTAAGGTTCCCATAAGAAGGGTGGGACCTCTGTGTCCCATGGTGTACTCCAAGAAAAGGATTTTACAGGTAAGCTGTTATAAAAATCCTATTTTCTTTATCGTACACCACGGGACACAGAGCTAGTCATTACATAATGGGACGTCCCAGAGCAATGCTCATATGAAGGGGGGGAGACACAGATCAAACCGACCGCTTGCGGACCAGAAGCCCTATACTGCTGCCTGCAGCACACTTCGCCCGAAGGCGGAATCCTCATGTCCTTTCACATCTATTAGATAGAATTTGGAAAATGTATGGACTGAGGACCAAGTTGCAGCCTTACAGATCTGAGCCATCGAAGCCTGGTGGTGCACTGCCCATGAAGCACTTATCGCCCTGGTAGAGTGCGCCTTAACAGGAAAAGGAGGAGTCCTGTTCTTTAAACCATAAGCTTGAACAATTACTTGTCTAATCCACCTGGAAATGGTGGATTTTGATACCGCTTGGCCCTTCTTGGGACCATCTGGTAAAATAAACAAAACATCTGTTTTACGTATCTGAGCGGTTGCTTGCAGATACACCCTTACCGCTCTCACTAGATCTAGAGAGTGTAATAATTTTTCCCCCGCCGTCCGCGGGTTTGGAAAAAAGGAAGGCAGAACAATGTCTTGATTCAAGTGAAAAGCCGACACCACCTTAGGCAGAAAAGCCGGATGGGGTCGTAGTACGATCTTGTCCTTGTGACAAATTAGATAAGGCTCTTTACAAGAAAGAGCTGCTAGCTCTGATACTCTCCTAGCAGAAGCTATAGCAATCAGAAAGGCCAATTTCCTACTTAATATAATTAAAGGAATATGGCGAATAGGTTCAAAAGGTTGCTTTTGCAACACTGACAATACCAAATTCAAATCCCATGGACACAAGGGAGACCTGACTGGAGGATTTATCCTCAGTACCCCCTGAATGAATGTCCGAACTAGGGAGTGAGATGCCAATGGTCTCTGAAAGAAGACTGATAGAGCCGATATTTGCCCTTTGATGGTGCTAAGGGCTAATTTCATATCCACTCCTAACTGGCAAAAAGCAAGAATCCTACTTATTTCATATTTCAGAGGATTCCAACTTCTGGATTCACACCAGGAAACGTATGCTTTCCAGACTCTATGATAGATGAGTCTGGAGGCTGGCTTTCTAGCATTAATGAGCGTAGAAAGAACCAGGCCAGAGACCCCTCTCTTTTTCAAAATGTGGGTCTCAGCAGCCAGGCCGTCAAATTTAGCCTTTGTAAGGAAGGGTGGAATACTGGACCCTGTGACAACAGGTCGTGTCGAAGTGGAAGCTTCCAGGGCCTTCCTATCGCCATTTTTACGATCTCGGCATACCAAGGCCTCCTGGGCCAGTTTGGGGCCACTAGGATTACTGGTATTCCCTCCTCCTTGATCCTGCGAAGCAGTCTTTGTAGAAGAGGGATCGGAGGGAATGCATAGATCAGTGAGAACTGATTCCATGGAGTTATTAGAGCGTCTGTCCCGTAGGCTAGAGGATCTCTCGTTCTGGACACAAAGTTGTCCAATTTCTTGTTGAACCTGGAAGCTAGCAGGTCTACATCTGGGTTTCCCCATCTCAGACATATGGCCTGAAAGATCTCTGGGTGAAGAGACCACTCTCCTGGTAGCAGCTGCTGACGACTCAGGTAGTCTGCTTGCCAGTTTTCTATCCCTGGAATGAAGATTGCAGAGATGCAAGGTACATGCTCTTCTGCCCATGCCAAGATCCGGTTCACCTCTCTTTGGGCTGCCCGACTGTGGGTGCCTCCTTGGTGATTGATGTAAGCTACTGCCGTAGCATTGTCGGATTGAACCCGAACTGGGTAGCCCTGTAACCTGTATGTCCAGGTTTTGAGGGCTAGATATACCGCCCGGATCTCTAGCACATTGATGGGCAGGATCCCCTGAGTCTTGGCCCAGGTTCCCTGGGTAGAAGCCTCCTCGAATACTGCACCCCAGCCCGATAGGCTGGCATCCGTAGATACCACCTTCCAGGCCACTGGGAGGAAGGACTTTCCCTTCCGTAAATTCCTGGCTTCTAGCCACCAATTGAAGCTGTGGCGTACTTGTGAGGACAGGTGCATGGGTATATCCAGAGCTTGGCTCTTCCTGTTCCAGGAGGCTAAAATATTGCCTTGAAGTAGTCTCGAATGAAACTGGGCGTAAGGGACCGCCTCGAAGGAGGCTACCATCTTTCCCAATAGTCTCATGCAAAGGCGAATAGACGGCCTCTTGTTTGCTTTGACCTTGTGGATCAGGTCTTTCAGAGACTGTATCTTTGGCTCTGGCAGGTATACCCTGTTTTGGGCTGTATCTATGATCATGCCCAGGTACACTATCCTTCTTTGGGCCTGGAGAGAGGATTTTTGTAAGTTTATAATCCATCCTAAATGCTCCAGGTATCCTACTGTAGTGTCTACAGCGTGATCCAATCCCTCCTTTGACTGATCTATTAATAGTAGATCGTCTAGATAGGCTGTTACCGCAATGCCCCATGTTCTTAGGTTTGCTAACAGAGGAGCTAGCACCTTTGTGAATACTCTGGGCGCGGTGGCTACACCAAATGGCAGGGCCACAAATTGAAAGTGGCGATCTTCTACCGCAAACCTTAGGAATCTTTGGTGAGCGGGGAGGATTGGTATGTGTAGATATGCGTCTTTGATATCTATGGACGCAATGAATTCTCCGCCTTTTAAAGTAGCGACCACGGATCGAATCGTTTCCATTCGAAAATGGCGAACGTTCAGAAACTGGTTTAGATTTTTTAGATCCAGGATGGGTCTGACTTCTCCGTTCGGTTTTGGAATCACAAAGAGGTTTGAGTAAAAACCTGAACCTTGCTCCTTTTGGGGTACCTCTGTAACCACACCTTGAGCTATTAAGTGATTCAAACCTTTGAAGAAGGATCCTCTTTTTTGTGGATCCTTGGAGAGTCTTGAACTTCGGAATTGAGAAGATGGGATCTCTCGAAATTCCAGTCTGTACCCTGAGGATATTGTGGATACCACCCATTTGTCCTGGGTTTCTGTCCGCCAAGTCGCTGAGAACTGACGAAGCCTTCCCCCCACTCGGCCGAGCGGGGGCGCCCCTTCAATGAGAGGTTTTGGGGGCTTGCTTATTAGCTCTTGAACCCCACGGCTTCTTGTTCTTCTGAGCCTGTTCTTTGGCTTTTTTGGGCGGCTGAAAAGGCCATCGCCACTGGCTGGAGTCAGATTTCCCGGGAGCTGGGGAGAGAGTGTGTTTAAAACAAGGTCTCTTGTTTTTCTTTCTCTCAGGTAAAAGTGTCGTTTTACCACTTGATATCTTTTGGATATATCTTTCTAAATCTTCCCCAAAAAGGCGTTCGCCATGGAACGGGAAACTTGCCAACAACTTTTTGCATGGGGCTTCCGCTGACCAATGCTTAAGCCAAAGTACTCTGCGCATCTGTACCAGCTGGAGTGTAAGGCGTGATGCCTGTATGATAGAATCTCTCATGGCATCCACTGTGAAGCATAAGGCTTTAGGCAAATTCTCCCAATTTTTAGCCTGCTCTGAAGGCAGCTCCTTCAGCCCCTGCTTTACCTGTTGGCTGACGACCTGACACATACCGACTGCTGCTACTGCAGGTTGGATAATTGAGCCGGCCAAAAGGAAGGAGGATTTCAGTAAGGATTCCAACTTCTTCTCAGAAGGATCTTTAAACACTTGTACATTATCCACTGGACATGTCAGGTTTTTATTTACACAAGAAATAGCCGCATCTACCGTAGGCAGGCTCCATTTCTTTAAAAAATTTTCCTCCATAGGATAAAGAATGTTAAACTTTTTTGGAGGTGAAAAACGCTTATCTGGATGTTGCCAGTCTGCGTACAATAGATCCTCTAGTAACGGATGAACCGGGAAGGAGCATGCACCTTGCAGGGATCTTAATGATCCTAGGGAGGAGACAGGTGATTCTGTTACCTCCAAAGAGGGTAACCTAAATGCAGCTCGCACGGCTCCTGCATAGCATTGCACCTGTGACTTTAAAATCTGGGATACCGAAAAAGGCTCATCCGATATCCCTGATCCGTCTGACTCCTCATCCTCTGCTGATGTAGCCTCCTCCTCATCCTCCTCCTCCTCAGGTACTTCTGAAGGGAGGTCCAATACTGGAGGAGATCTGCTTCGCTTATTGTCCTTTTTAGAGGATTTAGCGATTAAAGTAGCAATTTTCTCCTCCAGATTATTTAGGGCAGCTGATAAAGTGTCCTCAGTGACATATGCAGGCCCAGGCTTCACTGGGGAAGCCGCCATACCTGACAGAGGTAATGGCTCATCCTGTACAGGTGCTTTTGGCAACACAGGAGAGGAAGGTACCGAGTCAGCACAGCTAGAGCCCCCTGTCTCAGGCGGCGGTGCTCTTTTATCTCTTTTTGTCCGCATTACTTCCCCTGGAAGACTTACTGTTTAGACAAAATACAAGGTACCTAAATGCATATACTACCGTGTTCAGTTTAGCAAATACATTAAGTATGCAACTTTTAACACATAACTATGCATAACATGGATGTCTTCTAGGAAGTACCCAATCCAACCACATGGAGTCTTACGTCCCTGTATAGCTGCTGTGTTTCTCTGCCAGGAACAAGAGAACTAACGAGCTTGCTTGCTGCTGCAGTGCTTTTTACACTGACAGTCTTTTAAATTTGGCGCCGTTTCTGTGCCTGCGCGCGCCACGTGCCCGCGCACGCCTCGGCCCCCCCCTCCGATAAAGCGCGCTCCCGCGCGCGCGGCCTTTACCGCTATGGTGGTGGCCATAGTGAGAGAGGACTCTCATCAGCCCCTGTCCCCACTTACCTGCATCTGCAGGTGTCTGTATCGGCCACCGGAAGGAGGAGCGGGGTGCTCAAGCAAGCTCAGCAGCGGAGGTGACGAGCAGTGTACTTCGCCGAAGCCGACACTGAACAGAGTGAGGTGAGTATATTCAGCTCTTTACTCCCCCCAGTGGTGGAAAAAAAGAAGACATCCACTTTTTGAAAAAGGTCCCAACCTAGTTATGGACCTTCTAATCTCACCTTATCCACGCCGCAGGTTTTTCTGCTGAAAGTTTTCATACAGATACCAAACTTCACCCTTCACGGTGGGCTATGTGTGCCAACCTTCAGGGATATGGGTTCCTATTTAAAGGATACCTCTCCCCTGGGCCTTGTACAAGACTCTTACCAGGACTTTATAGCGAAATAGCGAAAGTGCTGGATCTTAGAGCCCAGTCCTCCGAAGAGAGACATTACAGGCGACGCCTCATGGATGAGGCCCGGATCCCATCCAGATTCAGCTCATTTGTAGGCGTCTTGGATGGATCCGAAAGCATAGCTCTTTTACCCCCAGAGGGTCTCTTTGGTAGAGCTTTCCTTTAGCACCTCCTAACGCGTCCAACACCTTTCGACACTGGCGAAAAAACTGAGGTACTTCCCTGATGGGAGGGGTTATATGGAGGGGAACTGTCTTCCATTGGTTGTGCCAGTGTCCAATCACCGCTGGTGACCCTTAACCCATTATGTAATGACTAGCTCTGTGTCCCGTGGTGTACGATAAAGAAAAATGACCACTGCAAACGGTGCACTGTGACTGGGGGTACTGGGGGTGATCTGGGGGTGACTGGGGGGGTGAAAAGTGTGCCTACGTGTACTGGTGTCAGTGGGCTGTTGGTGCACTTACTGTGAGATGTCTTCTCTCCTCGCGCCGGATCGAAAAGACCGCCACAAGGAGAGATGACATCACTTCCTCTGCCTGTGTTTACATTACACAGGCAGAGGAAGATTTTCATTCGCCGGGAGCGATCGCGAGGGGGTGGCCGGAATCGAACGGCCGTACCCTCATCACGGATCGCTCCCCAACAAATAACCACCGCTCACTGTATAGAAGGGGGGTCCGATCGGACCCCCCAACTATACGAAGGCAGTCACGTACCGGCACGTGATTGTGCCTGTCCGTGCCATTCTGCCGACGTATAATTACAGTGGGCGGTCGTTAAGTGGTTAACCATGATGATAGATTAGGGGCTATATATAATTGAGGACTCTATTAGACTATATATTATATTCAAAACTGTATAATATATCAAGATATAAAGAATACTGTAACATTTATGCTAATTTTGTTTCTATACTAACACCCAAATTATGGAGACCGTGAGGATCAGATATGATATCTATATAAAAAAGGTATTAATGTGTTTCGAGAATTATTATATTATAATTATAATACTGGGTTATTTACTCCCAGTAAATCATAGACCCATTTGTTTTGTGATCAGATCCTCTATAGAGTTTTATTAGTTTTATTAATGGATTTTATTAATTTTTTATATTAATCTTTAATATACATTTTTTACATTTTTTGATTAATGTTATTTGATTTATTCCATCATCTTGTTTTGTCTATAATTATTCTCTAAACACATTAATACCCCTTATATATAGATATCATATCTGATCCCCACTGTCTCCATAAGTTGGGTGTTAGTATAGAAACTAAATTAGCATAAATGTTACAGTATTCTTTATATCTTGATATAGTATACAGTTTTGAATATAATATATAGTCTAATAGAGTCCTCACTTATATATAGCCCCAAATCTATCATCATGGTTAATGTCTTAATTATGAACCAATTGTGAACATCTGTCATTTCTAGTTGTGTCACCTTTTGTATTCATCAGCACTATAGCTGGGCCACTCCCCCGTACTCTAGCCAGTGTGGTTTCCATGGCTACCTGTGTCGATTGTCACTCCCCCCTCCACTCCCCTTCACCTGATGGTATAAATTACCACACCTAAGATGGCCACTATCCAGCCTATAGAAGGGACACGCATGTCCCGATCGCGAAGCACCGCCCGCCAGCCTGAATCCCGGAAGTGACGACATCATCACATCACGGAGCCTCCATGATCCCCGTCCCAGCCGGCTGCCAGCACTGTACACATTCAGTGCAGACAGGACTGCTACAGGACCCAGATCTTCACCATCAGCCCGTGATGCATACACTCCACCAGGACTCATGAGGATGAAACAAGTTTAACCCCTGACATGCCTGATTGCCTCTACTCATATGTGAGTGTTTTTAATCCCTATATATTAAATATGTTTTAAATATGCTGCACTTAGAGGGCGCTGTTCTCTTTCTTTTCATTTGTTCTCAGAGCCTCTTCTAGCTTTCTGGACTGGTAGCCATCTACTAATTAAGCAACCTTCCTATATACCTCCTTACATGGACTATATACCCTATATGGACTCATAGTGATTTTTACTCCCTCCCTGCCCCTCCACCTTCCACTGTTTTGTTTTATTTATATCTGTTCTTAGGTAGCTATATCCAGAGTGCGCCATATCAACCCACTGTTTGCTACACATACTGCAGCTGCTGACTTTTAATAATAGGACACTTTCCTGTCCTGGAGTCCAGCGATGTTGGCACCGCAGATGATGTTTCCATCAGCTGTTGGGTGCTGTCATTGCTGGTAAGGGAACCCAGTAGTGAAGCATTACGGCTTCACGCCGGGTCCCTACTGCGCATGTGCAAGGCACCGCTGCGTCTCTTCTACTGGCTTGGCGGCGGGGGAAGGAGGAGGGAGCCGAGCTGCTTATGTAATGTGTCGGTCTCCCGGAAGTGGGGATAGGATACCTGTCGAAGACAAGTATCTGCTCCCCCCTCCAAAGGTTGTCAAATGTGGCACTGGAGGGGAGGGAGGAGGCAAATGAGCAGAAGTTCCACTTTTGGGTGGAACTCCGCTATAAGCAGGACAACATGTGCTACCCTGCATTGAATGTATGGGTTTATATTCATCACAGCAGGTATTGTCATCTCCCCAAAAATATATCAAGCGGTCTATTGCAAGTGTAGAAATCTGGACATTTGTCAGGGTTAATCAGTCCAACAAAAATGTAACAACTTTCTACACAATATAAAAATGGATATATCCACTACTATAACTATGTCTATGCCCTTACTCAAGATGTCCATGGCTAGAAATGCTAGGGAAGCGTTTTCAAAGGTATTTCCCAATAAGATAAAGCATGGAGACATGGATGGATTGGTGAGTTTACTTTGAATAATAAAAATGAATTAAATACTGCTTTAAAGGATAAGTTCTCCTTTAATGTCGTGTACACACGATCGGTTTCCTGACGGAAAAACCTTGGATGGTTCTTCCAGCGGAATTCCACTTAAGCTCGTCTTGCATACACACGGTCACACAAAAGTTCTCTTAAGAACGCGGTGACCTACAACACTACGACGAGGCGAGAAAAAGAAGTTCAATGCTTCCGAGCATGCGTCAAATTGTTTCCGAGCATGCAAGTTTTTTTTCCCGTCGGAATTGCATACAGACAGATGGATTTTCCGTGGGAAAAATAGAGAACCTGCTCTCAAACTTTTGCTGGTGAGAATTCCAACAGAAAAAGTCAGATGGAGCATACACACGGTCGGAATTTCCTTTCAAAAGCTCACATCAGACTTTATCCGATGGGAAATCCGGTCGTGTGTACGCAACATTAGGAAAAAATTATAAAATAGGTTAAAAAATGTGCATTTATTATTTTTTAAACAATAAACAAACTTTGTTTATTTTCAATTAAGGGGTCTTTGACCGTATATGATAGCAGCAGCTTCAACTAGAATTGTTACAAAATGTTATTTAAATGTATCACTTCTAGTTAGGGGGATACACGCTACCATAGCGCAAGTACTCTCATTACATTCATTTTTTTTTTTTATTTTTTTATTGAAGTTTTTCAACACAAACACACACAGCTTAAGCACCTACAGTACAGAAAAAGAGCATGTACAGAAAATAATATACCTTGCAATGTGAACCCAGTGATACAGTGCATAGCAATGGAAGGGTACAACAATACCGCCCAAGTAAAATCTAGGAGGGTATATAATATGATCTTTAACCACTTGCCGCCCGCCCTATAGAGGATTGACGGCGGCAAAGTGGTTGCAGAATCCTGACAGGACGTCATATGACGTCCTCAGGATTTTGAGCCGCTGCGCGCCCCCGGGGGCGCGCATCACGGCGATCGTTGCTGCGGGGTGTCAGTCTGACACCCCGCAACACCGATCTAGGTAAAGAGTCTCCGACGGAGACTCTTTACCACGTGATCAGCCGTGTCCAATCACGGCTGATCACAGTGTAAACAGGAAAAGCTGGCCATCGGCTTTTCCTCACTCGCGTCTGTCAGACGCGAGTAGAGGAGAGCCGATCGGCTGCTCCTCTGACAGGGGGGGGTTTGTGCTGATCGATTATCAGCACAGCCCCCCCGAGGATGCCCACTGGACCACCAGGGATGCCACTGGACCACCAGGGAAGCCCACCATGTAAGGTATGCCACCCTAGACCACCAGGGATAATGGATGCCAATCAGTGCCACAATGGATGCCAATCAGTGCCCACAATGGGCACCACTGATTGGCAGGCATTATTGTTTGGCACTGATTGGCATCCATTAGTACAGTACAGTGCCACCTATCAGTGCCCACCCATGCCACCTATCAGTGCCCACCCATGCCACCCACCCGTGCCGCCGATCGTTGCCCACCCGTGCCGCCGATCGTTGCCCACCCGTGCCGCCGATCGTTGCCCACCCGTGCCGCCGATCGTTGCCCACCCGTGCCGCCGATCGTTGCCCACCCGTGCCGCCGATCGTTGCCCACCCGTGCCGCCGATCGTTGCCCACCCGTGCCGCCGATCGTTGCCCACCCGTGCCGCCGATCGTTGCCCATCCGTGCCGCCGATCGTTGCCCATCCGTGCCGCCGATCGTTGCCCATCCGTGCCACCTCATCGGTGCCCATCCTTGCCGCCTTATCCGTGCCTGTCAGTGCAGCCCCATACTGCTGGACCCTTGAGCACCGCCAGTAGATATGGGAGAAGTCACCTGGTGTGGCGCCGCATCTCCAACACTCTGAGGAATGAGCAGGGTCTATCTTGTGAAGTCTGTGTAGGGTGAAATAAGCCCTATGAACAATTTTTTATTGCACTAACCTGTCACGCATGGAGACAAGGGAGTTGAAGGGGAGGTCCCACACATCAACCCAATCATCATTGTCTAACGTGGGGATATCAGTCTGCCATTTAGTCCAAAGATTGTCAAGAGGTGGAAGAGACACAAAGACCAAGTATGAATAAAGACACAAGGTGGGCTTTTCTTCGCAACTGAATCTAAATGTCCTCTCCAGTTCCGACTGCGCCATAATACACGAAGATTGTGGAAATTGCGTCGCAAATGCATGAGACAGTTGAAGATAGCTGAATAGGAAATGGTTAGGTAAATTGTACTGGGAGGGAAGGTGAGAGAAAGGGAGTAAGAGGTGGAGTTACAACATGGCGCCAAGCAGCAGCAGCCTGTTGCAGTGAGCTCTGGAGCGCTCCACCCGAGCGGAAACTAAGCATGGCTGTAAGATTGGCCTGACTGACCCGCATCCCCGGCCGCATCTTAGTAAAGGAGTCGATAGCTTACCTGGAGGTTTCTGGAGGTGCTGCTGAGCAACTAAGCAACTAAGCCGCTGACCCCCGAGATTTGCTGAAATGCTGTGGTGAGCGTGTTCCCTGCCTGTCTCTCGGACCCACTGGCCACTCATCCATCCCTATCCCTGTCTCTCCTCCCCCCCCCCCGCTTGAATGGGCAAACGTGCAGCGTGCGGCGTGAAGGGGGAATGGGAGTGAGAGCGGAGTGAAGGCGGAGGTGACTCCGGCACGGACCCAGTGTGAGAGGCTGTGGATTCGAATACCAACAAGCGGAGCAGAGCTAGGTGAAGGGAGGCTGGTACGAGAGGTGAGAAAGGCGGCGGGACTCGGAGCTGGCCGGACGGTCAAGGATCGGTGATAGCTTTGAAAGCGGCACATGTTGCCTGGGATCCCTTTGGGAGTCTCAGGTTAGAGAAGGTGGAGGAAAGCAGAGGAAGAGGTCCCGTATTGACTAACCTGCAGATGGAGGATGGAAGAAAGGAAGATCTGGTAGGACTTTATTCCATTACTACATGATGGAGGCATATAAAGTGTTTTCTTAAGGAGCAGGAGCAGAAGAGGATCGCTGTTTGAATTGGGAAAACACACTGTGCCATTTTTCCCTGTCATATAAGACTGTTCATGCATATAAGAAAGCACTCTACTGTCAGCTTGGAGTCAGCTTGGAGTTTTGGAGTCTGGGGAGATTTTGAGGTCCTCTTCCCTTCCCCCCCTTTTTTTTATTTTTTATATATAGCACTACCTTTTGAACCCAGGAATAGTGTTTCACAGTTGGCCGAATTAGTCTGTCTATATTGCCTAATTGCTTGTCTACACTGGCCGAACTACCCTGCCTAGATTGTTTTGATTTAAGGGGCATGAAAGAAATCTTGTTTTGCCCCTTGCTATATCCGTGCCTTATACTACCCCCAAGTCTTGAAGAGCGGTATATACACACCTGAAGCTTGACGTTAGATATTTCTGTTTTTTTTTTTTTTTGGGGTCTCTTTGTTTTTTTGCCTGTTTGACATTTTGATATAGGGGTGTGTTTTTTTTTTTTTTTTTTTTGTGTGCACTAAAGAAATGTTTTAATAGGAAGAGCTGTCAAGGTTAAGGAGAAGTATACAGATTTTCTATTATAATAGCTCTTCCTCCTAAAAACTTAAAAAAAGGACTATAGAAGTAATTATACACCTGTTCACTTATAGTTGAAATTTGGACTTCCAGCTAATATAGGTGGTGTTCCTCCTTTTTTTTTTGGATTGTTTATAGGTCTTGTTAGGTTTGTATACCAAGGGTGAATTAGTTCCACAGTCTAGTATACAAGAAATAAGGATACCAAGAGAATATAAAGATTAAAACACCAGTAGGTTAGAGATATATTTGAAATTTCTGATATATTTTTATTAATTATTAATTATTAGCCACTTCAAATCGTTATTTCTGCTTTTTGGTTGTCTTTAATTTGTCTACATTTTGCTGTTGGACTGGTACCCTGATTGGTTTTGGGGAATATAGGGAATATAATATCTCTAAAAAGTTCTATATATACGGATTGTAATAATTACAATGATTGTATAGACTGTGGGGTAGGTTAATTGATAGGTTCAGGGTGACCAGAAAGGAAAATCCTAGGCGGGAAGGGAAAATAAGGAGAAGGGGAGCAAAAATTAACCAAGGGGATAGTGGTAGTAGTAACTCCATAAAAGCCTACATGGTGCAAGATAAAGTAGACCAAAAGGTAGAACAAGCAGTAGAAAATATTGATAATATAGAAAAAAAAAAAACATCCTCCACTGAAGGGCAGAAGAAGAAAAATCAAGATCTAGGCGAAGAAGAGATTTTACAGCAAGACCAACAACAGAAGGGAATGGAGAAAGAAGTGGATAATCCTCAGGCTCTCCCTACAAAACAAGATATGGTAGAGATGATGGCCCACCTAGAAGGCTTGATTAAAAGAGAACTGAGTGCAACTCGAACGGATATACAAAATGTGCTACAAAGAGTTGAAGAATCAGAAAGTCACTTAGATGAACATAAATTTGCAATCTCAGAGCTGCGTGAGAGGGCAGATTCAGAGTGGGTAGAAATGAGGAATATTCGATATCGGCTTGAGGACCAAGAAAATCGCAATAGACGCCACAATCTGAGGATTCGGGGGCTACCGGAGTCCGTAAAAATAATGATTTGGAAATCACAGTTTGCGAGATATTCAATAAGATACTGAAAAAAGAAGCAGCAGCACCCATGTCCTTTGAAAAAGTGCATAGAGTACAAAGAATGTCCACTACATCAACAGATATTGTTAGAGATGTGATAGCAAGGTTCTTAAGCTACGAAATAAAACAACAAGTTTCACAGGGCATGAGAAGAGCCTCACCAATTGAATATATGGGAACTGAGATTCTTATTTTTACAGACTTATCACAAGAAACCTTGGCCCGCAGGAGGGCGCTGAACCCCTGACAAAACAACTACAAGAGAAAAAAATTGCATATAGATGGGGTTTTCTAGCTTGTCTAATTGCAAATAATCAGGGGGTCTCGGCTACATTGCGATTTCCAGAAGATCTGAAAGAGTTTTGCAGTAAACTAGATATATCAATGCCCCAATTAGAAAACTGAGAGAAAAAAAACCCAGAATGGAAGAAGTTAAAAGACCAGTCATGGAATAAAAAGTAGGGGGGAGGAAAAATTCAAGAAAAATATCAAGAAAACACCAGGAAAGAAATAAACAGCATCTCCAGGGGGGGGTCAATAGGACAAAAGAATCTGCTCGGGCGGGTGAACTGGGGCGTGGCAATGCCCACCCGGGTACCCGGGACCATCTCGGTAACAGGGATGAGGACCGGAGGACCGGGTGGCCATTTAAAACACCCCTAGAGTGTGCCCCACTCCGCTGAATGCCTATAATCTAGGCGACAGCGGGGTGGGCTATAACATTGATATTCAATGTAGTCGGGGATGGGAAGGGGGAGGGGGAAATTGTATGTGGATTATGATAGGTTGTTTAGTCATGATGTTTTGTATGTTATTTATATGGGTCAATACCAGAAAAATAACCATATAAGGGGATAACAATTCCTCTATAAGTACCTGGCCATGTGAGCAATACCTATCAAAAAGATGGCGCCCTTAAAAATAATTACCTACAATGTCAGAGGTCTCAATAGTCCTAGCAAACAGCATCAAATATTGCAGGAACTGAAAGGTTGGGCAGTAAATATAGCCTTCTTGCAAGAGACTCATCTTAAATGGTCCACTAGGGTGGGACTAAATACTAAAAACTTTCCAGTCTGGTTTCATGGATATTCGCCCAATAAAAGATCCAGGGGGATAGCAATAGGTTTCGATAGGAATACACCATTCATCTTAAAGGCAATGGAGTCAGATGCCGAAGGAAGATATTTATTTGTTAAGGGGTTTCTGTTTAATAAAGAGTATATGTTAATGAATATTTACTGTCCCAATGTTCATCCTAGCCTATTTTTAAAAAAGGTATTGAATAAGTTGGAAGATTTCAGAGAGGGAAAAGTAATAATGGCAGGAGATTTGAATTTTGTTTTTGATCCAACCTTGGATACTCAACCGCTCTCTTACTGGTCAGAGGGAAAACATTTAAAGGTTGCCAAACAAAAACTCCATCAACAGCAACTTGTGGAGGTATGGAGAATTCTGCACCCAAAGGGGAGAGATTTCACATATTACTCCCAGGTACACTCCTCCTACTCAAGAATTGACTATGTTTTCTTGGACCATCAGCTTCTTGAGGGTCTAATAAAAGCGGAAGTGAAATCGGTCACCCTCTCGGATCATGCCCTGGTCATAGTCAGCTTGGAGTTAAAAGATGTACCCAAGAGGCAAAGATCCTGGAGGCTGGACGAATCGCTTCTATACGATCAGGGAATTTTGGGTAATTTGGAAAAGGATCTACATTTTTTCTTCATAGAGAATAACATAGAAAATATTGCACCGACGACTTCATGGGAAGCTCATAAAGTTTTTATGAGAGGGAGGTTAATAGCGGAAGGGGCTAAGAGGAAAAAAAATCTGGACGAGCCACAAACAGCTTCTTCTACAGGAGATCCAGGGGTTGCAACAGAAACACAAGAGAACAAATGACAGGGAGGTAATGGTTGAACTGACAGGAAAACGTGAAGCCTTGAGGGATCTGTTGGAGCAGGATACCAAACAAGCGTTTATGAGAACGGCAAATAAACAGTACAAATTTGGAAACAAATCACGGAAACTGTTGGCGGGACAGATTAAATCTAGGAGGAACCCGAACTTCATAGTAAAAATTAAAAATAACAAAGGGGAGATGAAACACTCTACTAGAGACATCAGTAAAATATTTACAGAGTATTATCAAACATTGTATAAAGTGAACGACCCACAAACACCCGGGGAGGTGCAGGAAAAAAATATATAGAACAGTATTTAAGGGGGATAAAATTGCCTGAAATATTAGAAGAAGACTCAAGGATATTGGATAGCAATATTTCTAAAGAAGAAATAGAGCAGGCAATTAAAAATAGTAAAGGAGGAAAAAGCCCCGGGCCTGATGGCTACACGTCCCTATATTTTAAAAAATTAATTGGAATCTTGACTCCCCAGTATCACTCATATATGAATTCAATAGGGTGGGGGTCTTGAGATGCGAGGGGAAGCCTTGGGTGCTTATATAGCTCTTCTAGCAAAAGAAGGGAAAGACCCCACAATGTGCTCAAGCTTCAGGCCAATATCCCTGATAAATGAGGACGTAAAAATTTATGCAAGGATAATGGCCGAGAGATTAAAGCCGTATATGCCAGAATGTATAGAGAAAGATCAGGCAGGTTTTGTCCCAGGGAGGGAGACCAGGGACAATATATAAAAAAAAATTCTAATTCATGAAGCTAAGAAGGGTAAAAAGCCAACCCTGTTCCTGTCAATAGACGCCGAGAAGACTTTTGATAGGCTGGATTGGGACTTTATGCTGCAGACTCTATATAAATTTGGCTTGGGACCCCGCATGCTCAAATGGATAGAGGCTCTGTACTCCAACCCTACGGCTCAAATCCAAGTAAATGGAACCCTCTCAAAAAGCTTCTGACTTTTCAATGGTACACGTCAGGGGTGTCCATTGTCCCCCTTGCTCTTTGTGATCTCGTTAGAACCCTTTCTGGCATCTATAAGAGCCAACCTGGAGATTCAAGGCATAGAGGTTGGGGATCAAGAATATAAGTTATCCGCTTTTGCGGATGACATCATGATTTATGTAACAAACCCTTTGGCAGACTCTCCCGAAAATTATGGAAGAATTGAGTAACTATGGGAGGGTATCAAACCTAAAGATAAATATAGAAAAAACGGAGATATTAAATATTTCAATCCCCTTGGTTGAAAGCAGAGATCTGAGGAAAAAGTATCCCTTTATGTGGAAACAGAGAGGACTGAAATATTTGGGAGTATTCCTGTCAAATCAAGATTAGATCTATATCAAGATAACTATATGCCTCTGTTGAATAAAATTAAAAGTGAGTTGAAAGGATACCCCGCGCATAGACTGTCATGGTTTGGCAGAATAAGCGTGATTAAAATGATGATTCTACCAAAAGCTCTGTATATATTTCAGAGTCTCCCAATCAATATCCCAGCGGCGTTTTTTAAAACTTTGAGATCAATAATACAGAGATTTGTGTGGAACAACAGAAGTAACCGTATTTCCTATAAGAGTCTGACTAGATCAAAAAAGAAGGGAGGCCTATTCCTCCCGACCTCAAAAAATATCATCAGGCAGCAATTCTGCGGAGGATCATGGACTGGGTACATGCCCCTCAACAGAAAAAAATTGGTGGAACTGGGGGATACTATTAGTAAATCGAAGCTGGGACAAATAATTTGGATCCCAAGGCAGTATAGAGGTTCCCTAGTCGATGCGGCACCAATTACGTTAGAAGCGCTGAGAATGTGGGATAAATTATTTAAAAATATACAGGGACAATATAATAGCCCTTTAATGTCTCTAACAGAAAATAATTATTTCCCACCGGGAAAGACAATAAGTTATATTTTTAAAATGGACTACATCGACCTTTTTGAGACTAAGGGATGTTATGAAAGGTGATTTTTGCTCCCTTTCGGAACTACGTAAAAGATACGGGACAACCCCATGGGATGTTTGGAGATATAGACAACTGCAACATTTTGTCCTCCCAAAACCCCTTCGGGGGACGGGTAACATGAATGTATGGGAAAAACTGGCAGATCAAGGAGGGATAGATAGGTATGGAATTTCTAGCATATATAAAATGTTGATAACATACCCAGATGGAGGATCCTTGTGTCCAATGGCAGGTTGGGAGCGGGAACTAAATCTCACATTACCAAAAATAATGAGGGATAGAGTTCTAGACTATGTTCATTCCACGTCTGTGGACGCACGGATAAAAGAAATGAACTACAAATTATTAACTAAGTGGTACTATGTCCCAGTAAAATTACATAAAATAAATCCCCAGACACTGCCCTTATGCTGGAGGGAATGTGGGGAAGAGGGAACTCATGCCCACATATGGGGGCAATGCCCCAAGATCCTACCATATTGGGAGGAAATATTAGACCTAATTAAGAAATGAGTCTGGACCCATGGCAATGTTTTTTTCATGCAACAAATACCCCAAGGAAAAAATATAGAGCAACAATCACCCCGATCTTATTGAATTCAGCAAAGACATTAATTCCAAGACAATGGAGGATAAAGCAGGCCCCAACGATACAGGAATGGTTGAGGGAAGTAGATAGGATAAGATATATGGAAGTAGTAACACATATGCATAGGGATTCTAAAACTGAATTTACTGAAATTTGGAAAGGATGGGAAGAGTTTAAACACTTGTTGGTATATGAAGGGTATATGAGAAGAGAGGGTAGCTTCTAATGGTATTATGGAAGGACTCCCTGCGATGGAAGAACGTCCCTGCCCCCCTCCCTCTTCCCCCACCCCCCTTCTTTTTTTTTTGCATATTATCTAGGCCCTCCCATTTTTGACACAAGGGACACGGAAGTTGTATAAAAGGGGTGGGGGGAAGGATGCTGAAAGAGGGAGGTAACGTAGGGTAGGGAAAGGGAAGGGAAAGGGTAAATAAGACACGTTGTTCTTGTTTTTTTTTTTTTTTTCTCTCCAATTTGAAATGAGAATAGGTGGAGAGAGTTGGTCCTTTTTCTCTCTTTTCTTGGAGCCAGTGAGTGGTACTCGTTACTCCTTATAAATTAAGGACAACAGAGAACATTTGACAGCAACCTAAAAGGGAAAGGGGGAGGGGAAGGGTAGAAATAGGTGAGGGGTAAGAGGGCACTAGGCACTAAAAGTTAAAGGGATGGATTTATGAGTTGGTAGAGGGATGGAGGGGAAGGGAGGCAGTGGGGGGTGGGGGACTGGGGTAGAAGGGAAGAGAAGAATAATTTATAACTTTTTTTTTTTTTGGAGTGTACTGAGGGTTGAGAGTCTCACTCTCGCCCTCTCATAAAATAAATATAGAAGTCACTGAAGTAAATTAAAGGGGAAAAGGGAAATGGGGCACGAATGCACTTTTTAAGAGGGAATACAAGGTTGATAAAGCATATTCGGGGGACACTCACACCCCCTCATAGATAAATACAAATATAGAAGTCACAGAAGTTAATTTAAAAGGTAAATAGGGCACAATGCACTTTAAAGTTCAAATGAGGGAGGGGTTTTGGGGTGGTTGTTGGGGTGTGTGGGCCTTTTTTTTTTTCCAGGGGGGGGGGAGGGGTTATGGAGGAAATAGATGGGGGAGAGCTGTGGGAGAGGAGGGAAAAGGAAAGGAAAATCATCAAGATATAGCAGGATAGACCCATATTGTTGTTGTAAATGTTGTGTTTAATGTATTTTTTGTGTACTGTATGTATGTATGTATGTAATGTATGTTAAATGGAAATATAATGGAAGCTATATGTGTTTATAAAAAATGTAATAAAAAAAAAAAAAGAAAGGGAGTAAGGAGTTTTGGGACACTATTTGTGACATGACTTTGATACCGTATTTTGTCCACGCGTAGGGGACAGGAATTTTATAGATGTAGGATAAGCTAGGGTTCAGCCAGATAGGGGCAGTGGGGGAGATTACAGACTGTTTACATTTCTCAATGGCTAATCCTGTCCGCCAAGCCAGCAGGGTGGTAAGCATAGAGGGGGTCAGAGGATAGGGGGCACGAGAGCCCCTAAAAAAGTAACAATTGAAGAGCTTCCGACCACTGCCACTTCTAGCACAGTGGACGAGTTCGTTCTGTCCGGCTGTAGCCACCATGCCGCTGTCACCAACTGTGCGGAGAGGTAATATTTATAACAGTCCGGGAATGCCATGCCACCCTGAGTTCGTGGCCTCATTAATGTTGTCAGTCGATACCTGGGAGGAGAGGGGCCCCATAGGAAGTAAGAAAAGATGCGGTTCAATTTCTTAAAAAAAAAAGACTTGGGTACCCATTGTGGGGATTGGCGGAAGAGATATGTTAGTTTGGGAATAATCTTCATTTTTATGATGTTAACTCGCCCCCATAATGACAGGGGCAGGTTACTCCATGATTTGAGCTTCGTCTGGGACTCTAAAAGTACTGGGGCGAGATTGAAAGATATAAAGTGTGAAGCTGAACTGGAGACATGCACCCCTAAATATTTAAAGGAATCCACCCACAGTAGGGGGCTATCGGGAGGGGATGTGGACCTGGCCGCTGGATCAATCGGGAATAGGAGGGACTTGGACCAATTTACCCTAAGACAGGTGACCTCAACGAAGGTGTCTAGAATATTCAGTGCACCCTGCAAGGACCGGCCAGCATCATTCAGGAAGAGCAACATGTCATCCGCGTACAGGGCCACCCTCTCCTCCAGCAAGCCGAGTCGGAGATCTTTAATGTGCGGTGAGGTGCGAAGTGCCTCCGCCACCGGCTCAATAGCAAGGGCAAATAAAGCCGGAGAAAGAGGACAGCCCTGCCTAGTTCCCCTGGTAAGCCTGAAGGGGACAGATAGTCCACCCCCAAGCGCACCAAGGAAGTGGGGCATTTGTAAATCACCTGGAGCCACTTGATAAATATCAGAGGAAACCCCATCCTGCGTAATGTTTTCCACAAAAAGGGCCACTCGACCATATCGAAGGCCTTTTCTACGTCTAGAGAGGCCACCGCCCGTGATCCCATATTAAGGTGTTGAGCGTGTATGTTAGTGAAAAGCCTTCTGAGATTAACATCTATGGACCTACGGGGCATGAAACTAGTCTGGTCTGGGTCTATCACTGAGGGCAACATGGGATATAACCGAATGGCTAGAAGCTTAGTCAAAATTTTAAAGTCAGAATTAAGTAGTGCTATAGGTCGATAGGAAGCGCAGGAAGTTGGGTCCTTAGGAGCCTTATATATCAGTGTCAAGTAGGCATGGTACCTAGATCCGGGCAGATCACTGTCTGCCAGACATACGGTATATAATTGTTCCAACAGGGATGCCAAAAGTTCCACATGTGCCCTATAAAAGTCTATCGGAGCCCATCCGGCCCCGGCGCCTTGCCGGGAGGGAAGGACCGGATAGCCTTTATGGCCTCCAAAGCCGTAAACGGTTGGACCAAAGTCTCTCTTTCGTGGTCAGAGAGCCAGCCAAGCGCCAACGGGTCCAACAGGCTGTTCAGCGACTCAGGCTGAAAATCTGAGGACAGGCCGGATGAGTATAAAGTGTCATAAAAGGTGTTGAATGTCTGTAGGATATCAGAGGGGGAGGACACCCCCCACCCCCCCGGGGTCTGTAGGGTAGACACAAGGGTAAGGGGTTGATCATGCTGTGCCATCATGGCCAGCAGGCGGCCATTCCTATCACCCTGTTCAAAGGCCCTCTGCTTACCCTTATATGATTCGAGTCATGTGACCTCAGCCAGGTGCAACTGCAGTTCCCTCTGAGCCGCCATCAGCAGATCAAAGTGAACAGGTGTGGGGTCATTATTATACGTAGCAGTGTGGTCATTGACCTCCTTCTGCAGCGCCAGGGTTGCAGCCGATTGTCGTTTTTTAATGCTAGCAATAAAATAAATATACTGTCCCCTCGTGAAAGCTTTAAAGGCATCCCAAACAATGTCAGGAGAAGAGGATTCCTTGTTATTTTCCCATAACTCAGTCAGCAGGGGCGGCAGTTTGTCAGAAAGGTTCGGGTGAGAAACCCATTGTGAGCCCAACCTCCAGAGCGCAGCGCTCCGGGAAGCGGAGCACCACCCCCAGAGGACTATGATCAGACAGCCCACTAGGCAGATAGGACGTCTCCAACACGTCCGCTAACAGTGCGGGGTTGGAGAAGGCCAGATCTATCCGTGATGCAGTCTTATAAGATGCTGAAAAACATAAATAAGCCCTTGTGGTTGGGTGCTTCCACCTCCAGACCTCTACCAGCCCCACCGCCTGAGCCCAGGCAGAGAGGTCCATACACCGTTTCTTAGGCGGGGTAGGTCTATCTAGGTCAGGTGACAAAGTGGCATTGAAGTCGCCCATCACCAGAACCTTCCCCGGACAGAAAGGTGAAATCTTTTCCAGAACGTCATACAATATTGCGGATGAAAACGGGAGGGATGATTTATAACAATATATCTTGTAGACCATAACGTGAACACCACTATCACAAATTTCCCCTGGGGATCAGTACGGATCTCCTCGATAACACAGGGGAAATTCTTGTGGAGAAGGACTGACACACCTCTGGCGTATGTGGAATACGTGGCATGTATCGCTTGCTGAAATCCAAGGTTTTTTAAGAGTCAAAATCCTACTGCCCATGAGGTGAGTCTCCTGGAGGAGAATAATCAAACTTCCCAGGCACGAGGTGCCTATCCTACTATAACCCATCCTTCCTCTGAACAGGGGGGAAGGTCTGGGAATAGTTTTTACCCAGAAAAAAACCCATTTAACTAAAGGGTGCAAGAGAACCCCTAAACTGGGGGCACTACACGTCCGGTGCCAGTCCTCCCACTCTGCCGACGGTCAGTGTCTCTTCCGTCTTGTGAGAACAGGGAGCAGAAGGACGAGGGATATTAAGGGGGAAAAGGGATAAAAAGAAAAAGCAAACAAAAACACGTGGGGGGTCACATGTAAAGGTACATTTGAGGTAACTCCGGTGGTTACATAAAGTGTAGTAGGATAGAGAAAACAAGGATGTGGAAGATCCATGCATCAGACGGATCAGTGAGAAGAATCTTTCAACACAGGTTGGTCAGCCAGTCATTAGCGTCCGCTGGGTTGTGAAAAAAGTGGATCGCCCCATCATGCTGGAATCGTAAGCGGCTTGGGTAAAGCATGCCATATTTAATGTTCTTATCTCTAAGTTGTCTGCGGACATCATAGGTTTTTCTCTTTCTCTGCAAATCCGCAGAAAAGTCAGGGAAAAGAAGAAGGACAGAGGAATTGCAATATTTGAACGTGGGATGTTTGCGGGCTTCCGAGAGAATCCTGTCCCGATAATTAAGGAAGCGGACCAAAAAAGGCCTGGGAGGATTCCCTGGGATGGCACGGACCGTGGGCACCCGATGGGCCCTTTCAACCACGTAAGTAGGGGGAACGTCCGTAAAGCCCAGGAGATTTTTAAAGAACCCCTCCGCAAATACAGCAGGGTGATCCCCTTCTTCTCCCTCAGGCAGACCCAGGACTCTGACATTATTGCGCCTCAGCCTGTTTTCAGCATCATCTGATATTGCGACAAGGGACTGTACTGTGCGCTGCAGCTCAGCAATGGAGGTGGCATGGGTGGCCGTAAGATCTTCGGTGGCTGACACTCTGGACACTGTTTCGGACATTCTACCCCTTATTTTGTCAAGGTCATTCCATATGAGGTTACACTCTTCAGCGAGGTGGTCGATGCGCATCAGCAGCGAGGTCCTACTTTGCTCGATCGCAGCAAGGATCATGGCTGTACTTTCTTGAGCCAGTGGGGCTGGCTCCTCTGCCACCGGAGCTTCAACAGGATCCATTTCCAAGTCGGCCAGCAAGGCCCGAAGCCGCCCCACCAGTATGGGGTCTGTTTGTGGGGAAGATGGCGGTGGTAACTGGAGTGGTGTGTTGGTCTTCGCGGCTTTGGAGGACCCCTTCCCCTTTTTGGAGGAGGGGGACATCTGACAGTTCACCAAGGGAGCCCACTATACAGGATATTTGTCCGTGTTCAGATGAGCATCCAAGAGGCAGGTAAGGGGCGACCCCAAGCTGGTAGCAGACGTTGAGTCCCAGGAAAGTACAAGCTGGACAGGCTGTCAGTGTTCGCCAGCAGCCCCGCACTTCACAGCAGACACACAGACAGAGACAGAGTACATGCTGAACAGGCCATCAGTGTTCGCCAGCAGCCCCTCACTTCACAGCAGACACGCAGGCAGAGACAAGGTAGTGAGGATGTGATGCTGGGACCACCAGAGTAGGGAGGGCCCAGAGCAGTATGACTGAGGCAGAGGGGTGGCAGAGGACAGGAGAAGTTAGGCGCCAGGAGTAACACAGCCGGCTCAGACAAGCAGTCTCTGTTGGGCAGCACACCAGGCCATGGCAGGGATATGGAGGGGTCACAGGGTGTGAGGAGACAGTCGATCCACGCTCCAGAGCTCGACGGTGTCAGCCGCGGCACCCCCCGGCGGGATAGTGGCTCAGGAAACACCTGTGCTTCTCAGGCCTCACTAGGCCGCGGCCTTCACGGACCCCTCCAGCAGCCAGACGGGCCTCTGGACCGTGCCAGGTAGGTGGATGGGCAGGCAGATGTGGTCGGAAGATAGTCCATTACCTCCAGTCAAGCCGGGATCGGGTCTCCCCAGAGTATCACAGGCCGGAAAGATGGCGGCGGCCGCAGGTGTGTGGGAGCTATGGTGTGTAGGCGACCCGGGCAGAGAGACTCCACAATGTTTGGCCCAGGATAAGACAGGGGACACAGGGGAACAGGCTGGCAGAGTATCCACTTGTTTGAGCAAGGTAGATGCACGGATGGCAGAGGATTCGGTTCAGGACACCCAGAGCTCCTCAGATACACGTCCACCGGCTCTCACATCAGGACACGCCCCCCCTCATTACATTAATTTATAATTTTTTGTTTCTAGAGCCTCTAAGCATTGCACCAGCGATCAGAAAATTGCTGGTGCCATGCAGATCTCCTGCAGACCTCTGCGTGCCCATACATCTGGTTATAACGAACATTATTGCTTACAGTTTTTTTCATTTCCCTTTAAAACACCAGATCATATGTGGGTGGGTAGTGAGGTTATGCAAACATGTATGGCATGTTTTATTTCCCTTTAAAACACCAGACCACATGCAGTTAGTTACTGAGGTCATGCAAACAAGTACAGGGAGGTGTTAAATGCAAACCTATTGGGTTTAGATATGTTGCTCCCTATCCTATAATAATGCAAATTTCATTTATTTACATTAGACTAAAATCAGTCCAATACATGTGCACTATGAATCATGTCATGTTAAGTGTTGTGAATATCGTTTTTTTATAATAACCCTTCTGTACAAACTAATGCCAATCTTTACTATATTGTTAAACCAACGATAAAAAAAAAATCCCAAAAAATAAAACCTCTTCATTGTTTTTGTAAAGCCTCGTACACACGGCCGAGAATCCCGTCGTAAAAAAAACGTTGGTTTTCTCAACAAGATTCTTGTCAAGCTTGATGGGATTCTAGCCAAGCTTTCCTTGCATATACACTGTCAATCAAAAATCTTGTCATTGTAAAGCGCAGTGACGTACAACGCGTATGAAGGCAGTATAAAGGGGAAGTTCCATTCCAATGGCGCCACCCCTTGGGCTGCTTTTGCTGATCTTGTGTTATCGCGTGTTAGTAAAAGTTTGGTGAGCGACGATTGGCGCTTTTCAGCCTTGTGCTTTTCAGTCCGTTACAGCATGACGAATGTGCTATCTCCATTACGAACGCTAGATTTACCAGAAGGAGCACTCCTGTCTCATACTTGATTCTGAGAATGCGCGTTTTTTTAAGACTCGGAAAAGCATACACACGACCGGTTTTCTCATCGGGAAACAGGCCGACGAGAATCCCGACGAGAAAAACAAGAATCCTGACGAGAAAATAGAGAGCAGGTTCTCTATTTTTCTCATCAAGATCCCTGGCAGTTTTCTCGACGAGAAACCACACACATGAACGGTTTTCTCGGCAAAAAAATCTGCCAGCAGTTTTCTTGTCGTTTCTTGCCAAGAAAACTGGTCGTTTGTACGAGGCTTTAGACTAAAAACATGATGCAGGAAAGACAAAATAAAGACACCATATGCACATATCGCAGGGTAAACACTCCAGAATATAATAAAGCATGATAATAACTAATAAAATATAAATAATAGTAATGAATGTTGTAATCGACATAAGATTTGATTTACAGTAAAGATGACATAATGACAGGCATAGGATAGCACAATAACAAGATGCTATTATGTACTGACAAAATGAATGGGTGGATTGGATGCACAGTGATCCTTACCACGGCCGATGCATTGATGGAAGGATGATGAGAACAGCTGTGTTCTGGTATCTTATGGACCTTATCATGGTGGAAGATGGATGGATGGTTCTAGAAGACAACACACAATGGGCTTTAAAATTATTTAAACATAAATAAATAGCACTTAAACCAGCTATGTATAACCCATCCCACTCCAAGATTGCCTTAGTTTGTAGAAAAGCAGCACTTGCAACATCAAAATAATTTTTTGGGCACAAAGCATGTTAAAGTTATTTACAAAAGAATATTTTATTTTTTATTTTTTTGCATACATTTCATTTTCCTCATAATGCATCAGTAATTTATAGTTCTTACTGATTTAATAAAAAACAGATATACCTTAAACCACGTATTTTAACAGTAAATCCTTAACTGCTTCCGGACCGCTCCCACATACATTTAGGCTGGGTTCACACCTATGCGAATTTCCAGGCATCCTATGCGCACAGCAGTAGAATGTTGACCAGCTCTCTATGGAGCCAGTTCACATATCTCTGGGGCGGCTGCGGAGCGCACTGCACAAAAACTCTGTGCATCTTTAGCTCCGTTTCAGGGCTGAATTCAGGCAAAGATTCGGCCCCGATTCGTCCCAGAACCGGAGAATGGGGACACGCTGCCTTCCTGTGCGATCTGCAGCCGGTTCCAGTGTGAACCGAGCCTTACTGCGGCAGGGCGGCCCAGGTGCGCAAAATCACGTACCTGTATGTGGAGGGGATTTTAGCCCAGCTTCACACTGACAGCAGGAATAAACTCGCACAATTTCATTCCCTGCATGTCAGTCCCGACTTTGGGGGCGATTTCAGAGACATCTGTGCAGGTTGCTACACAGATGTCTATGGAAATTGCACCCCGAAGTCACCAAAAGTAGTACATCAACGACTTTTGGGAAAGCGACGTCGGACGGTGCCATTGCCGTCGATTTGACAAATCACATGCCAAATTGCTCCAATGTGAACCTAGGCTTATGGACGTTTGTAAGACGCCCAAGGTAGGCAACTGGTTAAGATGACAAAAAAACACAAAGGGATGGAACCTGTTTTTTTTTGTTTACATATGCTTTTTGTACACACAGGCTGCCTTAACGAAGAATGTGGTATACTTAGAGTTCAGTGGTTAGGAATATATGTAAAACACAGTGAAAAGTGAAATTTATCAAAACTGGAGCACAAAGAATCTAGAGCAGCTGTTACATGGCAGCCAATCAGCTATCTTCAGCTGGTTCAGTTAACCGCTTGCCGACCACCGCACAACGATATACGTCGACAGAATGGCACGGGCAGGCAAATGGGTGTACCTTTACGACCTTTTAATTTTGCTGCCGCGTCCCTTGTGAGTGCGCCCGCAGGTCCCGGGAACTCGATTTTTCCCGGCGGCCCACGATTGCGGTCGGCAAAGGCAGAACAGGGGGATGCCTTTGTAAACAAGGCATTCCCCTGTTCTGCCTAGCGACAAGTCAGGGATCTACTGTTCCCTGTGATCGGGAACAGTGATCGCTGACATGTCACTGGTAGCTCCTCCCCTAACAGTTAGAATCACTCCCTAGGACACACTTAACCCCTTCAGCGCCCCTAGTGGTTAACTCCTTCACTGCCAGTGAAATTTTTACAGTAATCAGTGCATTTTTATTGGTCGCTGTAAAAATGACAATGGTCCCAAAAATGTGTCAAAAGTGTCCGCCATAAAGTCGCAGTCACGATAAAAATCGCAGATCGCCGCCATTACTAGTAAAAAAAATAATAATAATAAAAATGCCATAAAACTATCCCGTTTTGTAGATGCTATAACTTTTGCGCAAACCAATCAATATGCGCTTATTGCGATTTTTTTTTACCAAAAATATGTAGAAGAATACATATGGGCCTAAACTGAGGAAAAAAATAACTTTTTAATAAAAATTGGGGATATTTATTATAGCAAAACGTAAAAAAATATAGTTTTTTTTTAAATTGTCGCTCTATTTTTTTTTTTATAGCGCAAAAAATAAAAACCGCAGAGGTGATCAAATACCACCAAAAGAAAGCTCTATTTGTGGGGAAAAAAGGACGTCAATTTTGTTTGGGAGCCACTTCGCATGACTGCGCAATTGTCAGTTAAAGCGACAGTGCCGAATCGCAAAAAGTGGCCCGGTCATTTGGCAGCCAAATGGTCCGGGGCTTAAGTGGTTAAAGGAGTTGTAAAGGCAGAAGGTTTTTTTTTCTCTTAATGCATCTATACATTAAGAGAAAAAAACCTGTGTGTAGCAGCCACCCCAGCACCCCTTAATTACTTACCTGAGCCCCATCTCTCTCCAGCGATGTCCTTGAATGTCTAAGCCATCTGGAACACTCCTCCCGATTGGCTGAGACACAGCAGTGGCACCATTGGCTCCCGCGGCTGTCAATCAAAGTCAGTCAGCCAATCAGTGGCGAGAGGGGGCGGGGCAAGGTCAGGCTCCGTGTCTGAATGGACACACAGAACTGTGACTTGGCTTCAGTGCCCCTATAGGAAGCTGCTGACAGGAGCAGAAAACAGGGACCCGAGTGGAGGAGGATCCGGGCTGCTCTGTGCAAATCCAACTGCACAGAGAAGGTAAGTATAACATGATTGTTATTATAAAAAAAAATTAAACAAGACTTTACAATCACTTTAAGCTTCCAGAATGAAAGCTATGAGCTAATTGGTTAACGTGCACTACTGCTCAGCTTTCTGATTCAGTTTTGATTAATTAAATTTCAGACGGGCGCCAAGACAGGTCCTCTGTGCTAAGTCACGTTATGCTGTGTCTACATCCACCTTGGACCTGTGTGCAGGCAGTCTATAGATGTGAGTGCACAGATCTGAACATGGATGCTGCATGTTCAGATCTGAGGACCTGTCTGCATTTCAAATTTTGACATGCAAATGTGTCTGTGCAGCTTCTGTACGCACTTTTATGGGCTCCGAGAGGTGGATGCAGATGCAGAAAAATGTGGTTCAGTGCATATGACCGGTCTCAGTGCCCATCTGAGTAAACCCTATGTGTCTACAGTACAGGGTTCAGAGTGTGTAGTGCACAGGCCACTGTACATTGTACAACCAAAATTAACTAACCCCAAATCCCCACGCACCTCCCTGCCAGCCTATGCGTTCAGTAGAGACTTCCCTTCCAGCACATACTGACCCCACCTCAAACACAGACCCCTCAGTACCGAGTAGCTTATGTATGAGTTTAAGCAGCAAAAATATTTAATGAGTTTTCACCTTCTAAATTTTCCCTGCCTCTGAAGCCTGATCTGCTTCCGGATTACATTCGAGAAATTATTGACAGGAGGTGAGGAAATGATGCAACATCTACTCAACACCGGTTTTAAATAAATTTTTTATCGAAAATCTCACCGCAACCGCAATGCACACAGTTGCAGGGTGTTTGTGGCTCTTCCCTATTGACTTGCATGTGTAGCGTTTCATGGGCTTGCCGCCCACCAATTGCTACACGCTGGGTCAATTTAGCTGTAGTCATAAAGCATTGTGGCCGTGGCATCTACAGTAACCATCTCCCTACACTACCTATTGTGGCTTAAGGGGGGGGGGGGGGCAGTTGGCAGGCTAAGACGTGACCCAACTGCACATTTTTTTCTGCCCACTAACTGCAAGTCTAAATGAGGCCAAAGGAAGTATGCAGAGCCAGTACCTTGGGTCTCCTTTTCATTAAGTAGCCACTGCCAACACACTAGAGTACTACACACTGTGATACTTGAACCATGCCTACATAATGACATCACGTAAGCTCTGACGAGTAGGGCCTTCTGATCAGGGCCGGCCCTACCATGGGACCCGATTGTACCTCGGTCCCAGGCGGCACTTATAGGGGGGCGGCAAATTGCCGCCCGTCAGCCAGCCGCAGGGCCGCCATCAGGGGGGTACAGGCAGGCAGTAGTACTCCTGTAAGGGGCCCCAGCGTGCCGCGTGCCCGCAATAGTGAAGGAACTAGAAGCTGTGACAAGGGAGAGAGGCGAGCTGCGGGACGTCAGTATATCTCCCCCGCTCGCCCCCTCCTTTCTCCCGAGTGTCAGCAGTGGAGAGAGAGCGGCTCTCACCTGGTTTGCTGCTTAGTTCTTTGCCTGGTCTGTTTCCATCCCGATTGGCTGCGCTGTGGCCAATCAAAAGAGACTAGGGTCTAGTGGAGCATCATGGAACATGCAGTCCCAGAAGCTTGACTGCCCCATTGTTGTGCACAGCCAGCAGACTTCAGCCCTCAGCATGCACTCTGCTGGGAGAGAGAGTCTGGAACCCAGGAAGAAACTGAGGGAGTAATTGCTACAGGACACAGGGAAAAGAGAGGGATGTGCTGGGGGAAGCCAGAGAGGCACCCACACTGTACCATTGGCCCCTTTCACACTGAGGCGGGGAGGTATAGCAGCGTTATTTTTAGCGCCGCTATACCTTAATTTTTACCGCGGTATTCGGCCGCTAGCGGGGTGATTTTAACCCCCGCTAGCGGCCGGAAAAGGGTTAATACCGCCCGCAATGCGCCTCTGCAGAGGCGCATTGCGGGCGGTATTACCGCGGTTTCCCATTGCTTTCAATGGGAAACCGCGGTAAAGGAGCGGTGAACACACCGCTCCTTCACCGCTGTAAAGATGCGGCTAGCAGGACTTTTGGAGCGGTCCTGCTAGCGCACCGCTTCAATGTGAAAGCCTTCGGGCTTTCACATTGAGACTGCAGGGCACAATTTTTTCAGGCGGTATAGCAGCGCTATTTTTAGCGCTAAACCGCCTAAAAAACGTGTCAGTGTGAAAGGGGCCTTACAATCAGAGAGGGAGCCACGCTGTGCCCGTGACAATCTGCAATGTGTAACATCGGGGCAAGTGACAATCTGCATCTGGTGGCAGGTGACTCGGTAAGTGACACACTCGGGGCTCCCACTGATTCGGCATTATGGTGAGTTGAACTATTTTATATAACAATGTAATAATAGAAATAATGCACTTCAATAATTTTTGTTGTGATTCGGCACTGCATCGATTTAACTGACAATTGCGCGGTCGTGCGACGTTGTACCTAAACAAAATTGATGTCCTTTTTCCCCCACAAATAGAGCTTTCTTTTGGTGGTATTTGATCACTTCTGCGGTTTTTATTTTTTGTGCTATAAACAAAAATAGCGACAATTTTGAAAAAACTTTTTTTTTTACTTTTTGCTATAATAAACATCCAAAAAAATTAAAATAAACATTTCTTCATCAGTTTAGGTCGATATGTATTCTTCTACATATGTTTGTTAGAAAAAATGCAATGTGTATATTTATTAGTTTGCGCAAAAGTTATAGCGTCTACAAAATAGAGGATAGATTTATGGCATTTTTAGTATTATTATTTTTTTTTTTACTAGTAATGGCGGTGATCTGCGATTTTTAGCGAGACTGTGGACAGATCGGACACTTTTGACACTTTTTTGGGACCAGTGACATTTATATAGCGGTCTGTGCTATAAAAATGCACTGATTACTGTGTAAATGTCACTGGCAGGAAAGGGGTTAAATGTGTTCCCTGGGAGGGGTTTCTAACTGGGGGGATGGGACTGACTGGAGGAGGAGAGAGATCTCTGTTCCTAATCACTAGGAAGAGCAGATCTGTCTCTCCTCCCCTGTCAGAATGGGGATCTGTCTGTTTACATTGACAGATCCCCGTTCTGGCTCTCTGGAGCGATCACGGGTGGCCGGCTGACATTGCGGCCACCAGCCACGCACAGGTCCTTTTATACTCATATATACATGTATAAAGCCATGACAGGTCCTCTTTATACTCCTACATGCATGTATAGAGCCATGACAGGTCCACTTTAGTTATCATGATATAAAATAATTAATGTGGGGTATTTAGTGGGCGTGATTTTTTTTTTTTGGGGGGGGGGGCAGCATTTTATTCTTGGCACCAGGCAGCACGATGTCTTGGGCCGGCACTGCTTCTGATCCCTCCTGTATTTAATTGTATTGTACTGTCTTCCCTGATGTTGTAAAGCGCTGGGCAAACTGTTGGCGCTATATAAATCCTGTATAATAATAATAATAATAATAATGTAGGCAGAGTTCAGTAAAGCAGAGTCTCGCTGTTAGATTGGCAGCAGG
Source organism: Rana muscosa (assembly GCA_029206835.1). Lineage (NCBI taxonomy): Eukaryota > Metazoa > Chordata > Amphibia > Anura > Ranidae > Rana > Rana muscosa. Next base: position 73,844,294 of record CM055126.1, read on the forward strand.
GTTTAGAAGGAGCACACTAGAACAAATCTGGAGATCCTGTTTTCATTCCCTGAATGTAGGGCAAATGGGAGCAGGGGTGGCAGAAACAGCAATTGCTGTATGTGGGCGGCCTCACAAAATGGAAAAGCTCAGCATCCGGACCACGTACACTTGCTGCTCTCCCTTCCTTCCAGTCCTGCTCCCTCCATTTATCAGATGCCAGAGCTCCATATGAAAGTAAGTACTCTCATTCCGGTACAGCAAGAGAGGAGATTGTTCTCACACTGAACTTCGGCTGTCACTGAAGCATTGGGTTTGAATTCACTGGGGGAGCCGTGGTTGTGCAGGACAGCGATGTGTAACAAAAAATGTCAGGCAGGCTGAGACACCCAGACTGAGTCTGCACTCATTGCGGACTGCACCCCACTGTCTACAGGTGCTGGTGGCACCTCTCTTAATAAGGCGTCCAGGGCCCACTGAATACTCACATGCCTCACGGATTATATCAAAGATGGGACATTAGTTCGTTTTTTGAGGTGAAGTCCCATCAGTCATTAACATCTTGTTTTATTTCTCTTTCCTTTTAACTTTTTGGGATTTTTACAGCTTGTACAACAACCTGCATGATTGTTTTTATCAAGTATGATAGATTTTGGATTTGTTTTGGTAACAAGTTTTATCAGTGTTTGTGTTCATTCTGCTAACAATGTAATTAACAGCTCTGATACATAAGGGGTTTATTTACTAAAGGCAAATCCACGTTGCACTATAAGTGCACTTGGAATTGCAGTCATCTGAGGGGGACATGCAAGGAAAATTAAAAACAGCATTTTTCTTGTACATGATTGGATGATAAAATCAGCAGAGCTTCCCCTCAGATCTACAGCGACTGCACTTCCAAGTGCACTTGTAGTGCAAAGTGGATTTGCCTTTACTAAATCAACCCCATAGTGTATACAGTACTTTTAAATTGAAGTGTGTTACCTCTGCTATGATTAAGGTCTACACTGGGCTGAAACATGTAAGCAAAAAAGGACATTTGATTTTATAGTCCCGTGTTAATTAAAGGAGTATTGTTCCCACTAGCATGCCCCGGTCTTCAGCTTCATAATGCCCTTTTTAATGCATGTCAGTATTTTGCTAGCTTTCTTAGCTGTGGCTTGGCATTGCATGCTATAGGTAAGTCTGTGATTTAAAAGCACCTCCAGATCCTTTTCCATCACGAATTCAACCAGGGGAGGAATGATGTGCATCTTGCATGTGTATTTTTGGTAGCCATAACTTTATTCTCAATATTGAACCTCCTCTGCCATGTAGCTGACCAACCCTCTAATTTTGTGCAGGTCTTCCTGTTATGATGCTATATCCTGTGCTAAAATTCTTTCCCTGCATGATTTGGTATCGTCAGCAAACACTGAAATTAAGCTCTTGATTCCAAACTCAATAAATCATTAACCACTTGCCTAAAGGGCACTTCTTTTCAGCTTTCAGCGCTGTCACACTGAACCCAAACACATGTTTTATCATTTTCTTCACACAAATAGAGCTTTCTTTTGGTGGTATTTAATCACTGCTGGGTTGTTTTTTTTTACAAATAAAAAAAGAGAACCAATAATTATGAAAACAAAAAATGTTTTTTACTTGGCTTCAATGTCAGTAAATTTTGTAACAAAGTATTTTTTCTCCTTCACTGATGTGCGCCGATGAGGCGGCACTGATGGACACTGATATGCTGAACTGGTGGGCATTGATGAGGTGTCACTTATGGGCACCGATTAGGTGGCACTGATGAGGAGGCACTAATATGCTGCACTTAAGGCCACTGATAGGCGGCACTGATGGGCACTGTTAGGCGACACTGATGGGCACTGTTAGGCGACACTGATGGGCACTGTTAGGCGACACTGATGGGCACTGTTGGGCACTGTTAGGCGGCACTGATAGACAGTACTGATGGGCATTGATCGACATCAGTGATGGGCATTGATGGGCAGCACTGATAAGTGGCACTGATAGCCAGCACTGACTGGCATCGCTAATGGGCACTGATTGGTGACACTGTATTGCTATTTTGTAATCAGGGCACTGATGATCAGTGCCCTGATTGCATGTGTAGATGTCCCCCTGGCGTGGAGATGCCGCTGATCAGCTATCCTCTCCTCACACACGGTCAGTGTGAGGCGAGGAGAGACGATTAGAAACATCTCCATGTTTACATGTTACATGTGACCGGCTGTGATTGGACGCAGCTGATCACATGGTTTAAGAGCCTCAGACGCGTCTCTTTACAGAGATCAGGGTCGTGCCGTGTCCTAGCAACACGGCGCGGCCTTGATCGCTGCGCACCCCCGTGAGAGAGCGGTCATTTTGAGACGCCATCATATGATGGCGTCCCAGAACCAGAGCCACACCGCCCCGTCGTCATTTGACGGTGGGCGGGCGGCAACTAGTTAATAAACAAACTGAACAGCACTGGCCCAAGACAGAGAGGGGGCACATCACTCATGACTAGACCATCCAGCGAATTAGTCAGTTATAACTACTCTCTGAACCTGTTCATGAAACCAGTTTCATATCAGATAATACATTTATAAAGCACAGTATCAAATGCCTTAGCAAAATCTCGATGCAACCTCATCATCTGTATTTACCACACACACACACACACACACACACACACACACACACACACACACACACAAAATGGGTAATATATTATGTGCACTAAAATGTACTTTAGTATTTAATGGGTTTGATAAACAGTTGCTCTAATATCCTGTGACAAAACGTTACCATCATTTTATTATCCAGAGTCTCTTCTTTTAGTATATATAAAATGCTATGGGGGTTGTGAAGGACTAGCATCAAAGGTAGAGCTTGAAGGACAACGCCACTCGCTGGTTCTTCTTTTTAAGGGCTTTGTTTGCCCATTTTTATTAAAAGAAGTTCAAAACAAAATCAAATGTTTCCCTCGCAGGGGTTTTAGCACTCCTTTTCATCAACAAAATGACATTCAGCCTCCTGGCTTATACATACTGCAGTGCTGCTCAGTCCTTCTACTTCAGGATCTCGTCTGTCTCCTACAGACTATTCCCTTGCAAAGACCATCTGTTTAGATAGCAGCCCCTCACTGCTCTGATCCTCAGACTTGGGTCTCTGGCTTCCACTGTGCACACCTGCACTCTATGTCTTCTCCACTGCACACAAGCACTCTATGGCTTCCCCAGTGCACACATGCACTCTATGGCTTCCCCAGTGCACACCTGCACTCATCGGGAGGGTGGAGCCCAGAATGCTGGTCCTGACTCTATCAGGCCCACACACACCTGAACAATCAGTGTGCCGTTGAGTCTCAAAACTCGGATTCAGGACTGGGGATTTCATCCCACCCATATCTCTAAAGAAATCCCCAGGCTCCGGGTCCCCAAGTGGACTTCAGTAAATCATGAGGAAACTGAAAAACGGAAAATTGTATACTCACCTTCCGTAATTTTCCTTTCCTGACGCATCCAATGGCAGCACACACATTGGGTTGTGACTCCGCCCCCACAACCTGATAGGACTGATTAGCTATAAGTGTTGAAGAGCAGCCCCCGCCATATTCTCAATATATATTACCTCATACGGGTGGGTATCTGAGTGCTGCCATTGGATGCGTCAGGAAAGGAAAATTTTGGAAGGTGAGTATACAATTTTCCGTTTTCCTGACGCATCATGGCAGCACACACATTGGGAAATAACTTGCAACAAGGATAGGTGCTTTTAAATGTATACGTATATATATATATATATTTTTTTATTTATTTACAAGATATAGAAGAGTTAGTCTCAATGACCGCTCTTCCAAATTCTACAGTCGTTAACCATGCCGGATCTATTCTGTAGTGAGACATGAACGTGGTTCTGGAGGACCAAGTAGCTGCCTTACATATAGTTTCTGGTGACACTCTTCAGTACGTTGCCCAGGATGTTGCCACTGCCCTGGTTGAGTGAGCCTTTAGATCGTTAGGTATCGGAAGACGTTGGATTGAATATGCTCTTTTGATGATTTTAACCAACCAAGTTGCTATTGTCCTGGACGAGGCTGTTTGGCCTTTTTTTGGGCCGTTGGGCATAACAAACAGATTTTCTGTTTTTCTAAATGGGTTAGTCACCTCCAGGTATGAAGATATGATGGATTTGATATCTAGTGGATGCGGATTTCCCTGGTTAGTGAGAAAAACTGGTAAGTTGATTTCTGGATTGAAATGGAAAGCCGATGTTACTTTTGGTATGAATTGTTCAGACGGTTTTAGAACGACTCTGTCGGGATAGAAGATTAGATGAGACTTTTCCATAGACAGTGCTTGCAGCTTGGACACTCTCTTCGCAGAGGTTATTGCGACCAAAAAGGCCAATTTGAGTGTTAAGTCTCCTAAGGATATATCCTCTAGGGGAAAAAAGGGTTGGTTTGACAAGGCTTCCAGAACTATAGACAAGTCCCAGGTTGGGAAGGTCGGTTTCCTGGGTGGCCTTATTTTAAGGCATGCTCTTTGAAACTGAATTATGAGAGGGTTGAAGGCCCATTTGACTCCCGTCATCGCTGACAAGGCAGATGTTTGAACCTTTAAAGTGCTCGAACTTAGGCCTCTATCCAGGCCTAGTTGAAGGAACTCAAGAACTTGTGCCACCGTCTGAGAAACTGGGTCCCATGACTGCTGCTGTGCTAATGTAGTGAACTTTTCCCAAACTTTGCTATAGACACCATTAGTTGACTTTTTCCTAGCCTGTTGTAGTGTGGCTACTACTTTTAGGGAGCATCTTTGATTTAATAGCCTCCCCCTCTCAACTTCCAGGCCATTAGGTGGAGCCTCTCCGGTGCTGGGTGAAAGAACTGGCACTGTGAAAGTAGATCCGAGGTTACTGGAAGAATCAGTGGATTTTTTATACTCAGCTGGAGGATGGTCGTGAACCATGGCCTCCTTGGCCAGAAGGGTATTATCGCTATCACTGTAGACGTTGAGTTCCTCAGTCTGGCTAAGAACCTGACTATTAAGGGAATGGGAGGAAATATGTACCCCAGGCGAAACCGCCAAGGATGAAGGAGACCGTCGACACCCTCCGCCGTCGGATAAGCAGTTTGCGCTAAGAACTTGGGACATTTGCTGTTCACCGGTGTTGCTGCCAAATCGATGTCGGGCATTCCCCACCTCTGTGTTATCAGTGACCACTTGTTGTTCGAGATGTTTCGCCTGCTTAGATCGTCCGCGAGCTGATTCTGAGCTGCTGGGACGTATACCGCTTTCAAATATTTCAGGTGAACTTATGCCCACTCGAGAATTGGATGCACGTCCTGCATAAGAGATTTGCTTTGCGTTCCTCCCTGTCTGTGGATGTAGTTCACTGCTACCGTATTGTCCATTCGCAATATAACGTTCCTTCCTGTGAGAAGTGGTCTGAATGCTAGTAGCGCTTGAAAAGCAGCCCTGAGTTCCAGGATGTTTGATACTACTCCCTGAGGACAGAAGGCCCAGAGACCTTGTGCTGCTAAATCTTGGTAATGTGCCCCCCCAGCCCTGGAGGCTCGCGTCTGATATAACTATCTCTGGCCGAGGAGGTACAATGGGTCAATGATGTCTCAGGTTGCTGACTCGTTTCCACCACCATACCGATTGTTTTACCGATGTACTGATGAGGATTTGTTATTTTAATGACGTTCCGTCCCATTGTCTCAGGAACGAGACTTGAAATGTCCTTGTATGCCACTGAGACCACTGGATCATCGGGGAGGTGGAGGACATGGAGCCTAGGATGCTTAGGCATGTTCTGGCTTGTAGATGTGTCGCCCCCATTAGTATTTTTATTGATTTCTGCGCCTAGGAAGATCATAGACTGGGTTGGTTCCAGACTGCTTTTCTTCCAGTTTATTATCCAACCGAAGAGTTGTAAGGTGGAAATTAGTATCTCTTGATGCTGGAGTAATAGCTGTCGACTGCCGCCCAGGAGGAGAATATCGTCGAGATAATGATGGACTCTGAATCCCTTCTCCCTCAAATAGGCTATCACTGGAAGTAGAACCTTCGTAAATGTTCTGGGGGCCGTCGATATTCCGAACGAAAGACTCCGGAACTGGAAGTGTTGCTGTCCTATTGCGAAGCGTAGGTACTTTTGAAAATCTTTGTGTATAGGACTATGGAGATAGGCATCGGATAAATCGACTGATAACATCCAGTCTCTTATATTGATCGCTAGAAGTATGGATTGGAGGCTCTCCATTTTGAAGGATTCTACTTGTATCGATCTGTTGAGGTTCTTTAAATCTAGAACCAGTCTGAGGTCCCCTGTCTTTTTCTTTACGAGAAAGAGAGGGGAATAAAAGCCTTTGTTTTTTTATGTGTAGGGGTACCTCCGTCACCGCTTGCTTCTGAGTTAGCTCAAATACGTATTTGATTAGAAGCTTTCTCTTTGATAGGGATGATGGAATCCGGGTCACTTGGAAATGATCTTTGGGGGCTCTGCTTCTGAAACCCCATCTATTTCCTTCTCCAATTGTGGATAATGTCCACGGGTCTTTTATATGGTCCCCCCCATACCCGAGTAAATAGCTTGAGTCTTGCTCCCACTGTTACGGGCTGGGTGACCGATCCGTCAAAACGACTTATGTTGCTCTCCTGTGATAGCAAGCTTGGGTTTCTGTGTCCTCAGATAGGACGATTGGGTATTTCTCCAGTTGCGTTTGAAGTCTTTGCCTGGTCTGTATGATCTTGCCTCCCTGTATCTCTCCTGTAGGTTTCTTCTAAAGGGAGGTGGTTTTTGCTGTTTTGGCCTTCTGTCTGATGGTATCAGGCCGGACTTCCCGCCTGTGACCTTCGATATCGCTAGGTCCAATTTTGGGCCGAATAGATAGGTTCCGTCATACAGAATCTTACACCAATTTGATTTGGATGTTCCGTCTGTGACCCACAGCTTTAGCCAAAGAGCCCTTCTGGATGTAACCGACGCTAGCATCAACCTCGCTGATGATCTAATGATGTCGACCGATGCCTCGGCTATGAAGTCCCCTGCCAGGCTAAGTTCCTGTAGCGTAGATACTATTCTGTCCTGGTCTGTTGTTTCTAGCAGTAGCTTCTCGACGTTTGACGTCCAACTTGTAATTGCTCTGCCGACTGCGGCTAGGTCGATAGCTGGCCTGCAGGCACCTCCTGCCGACGAATAGGCCTTTTTTTAATTCGAGGTCCATTTTCCTATCTAAGACGTCTCTGAAGGTTACTGTGTCTTCAATTGGTAGGGTCATGTGTCTTGCCAATCTCAATAGAGAGGAGTCTACTATAGGAGCTGAGATGAGAGGGTTCACTGCCGGTTCCTTTAAAAGATATAGTTTTGTTGTTAAGGCTTGCTTTTTTGTCAGGCTTCTCAAACTCATCCTTGATTAGTTCTTTGAGTTCCTCAATGAAGGGAAAAGTTTCCGGATCATTCTTCAGGTTAGGGAAATATTTTCTAAGCTTACAAGGTGTTTCTCTTGACTCATCCCAGCCAATAGCTTCTTTTACCGATATTGTAAAAGGGTCTATAAGGAAAAATCGAAACCAACCAATAATGGGGAATCCTCCTCCGCCATGGATTCGTCTGACCCCTGCAGGGTGTAAGGGGTTGATGCTGGTATTGTCTGGGTCAACCTTACCAGTTTTCTATGACAGAGGCTTCCATAATCAATTTTTTTACCGAATCTCTGATGATGTTTGATACCTCTATTGTGCCTGACTCTTTGTCTCTTGTTGCTTCATCCGCACAGGATTGACAGGCCAGTTTGTTTGGAAGAGCCTCCACATACCCAGCAGGTATTAGCCGCAGAACGGGTCTGATGGGTGTCCTTATTACGAGAGGATGATTTGTTGTGATGGTGAGAAGATGTTCTCGATCTACTTCTTCTGGAGTGCGAGTGTCTTGAGGGGGAACGTTCCCTACGTCTGGAGTGAGGTGATCTTGAAGATCTGCCAGGGCTATCAGAGAAGTGATATATTAAAGGCAAGCACTCTTTTGTCTCCTCTTCACTACTTACCATTTTGCTGCCTCTTACCTTGCTGGCTGTGGATAGTCTGCTTGGGCAGTGGCTTCCATGGTGAAAGAAAAGAGTGTACCTAGAGAGAGGGGGCGTTTAGGGTAAAGGAAATCCCAGACAGTAAACAAAGGAACTGTTGTATGCAGATGCATTGCAAAAGTAGTAGATGATAAAGGCAGCACTTACCAGGCTAGATGGTGTGTCCAGAGCTTGTGGCAGCATGTATTGCAGAGTATGGCGAGCGGACAGCAAATAAACATTATCCCAGCTGTTTTTAAATAGGCCGCCGTTGCCGCGGCGATGACGCGGCGCCACGCATGTGCACTAGCGCTTAGATTGTGCCACCGCCATCTTGGAGACTGGCGAGATGATAAAAACAATTGAGGTCACTTCCGGTCGCGGCGGCGACCATACAGCTCAGTGATGGGAGGAGGATGGGAGCAGGAAAGAGACCTGCTGCGGAAAAAAGAATATAAAGAAAGTTTGAAAAGAGGTAGGAGAGAAAAATAAAGAATAATGGAAGCCATGCCCAGTGTTTTGGAAACCTATTTAAGGTTTATCATAACAGTAATATACTCACAGCACCCCTGAGACCATCAGAGTGGGGTCCCTGTATAAAGCTCCTTTGGAGACTGTACAAACAGGGCTTCCAACTAGGAGAGGCTGAACCTAGCTGGGGTGAGAGTGGTAAGAGGTCTTATGCTCCATGCTGTCAGTCCTTGTTTGATGAGGAAAAAAAGAGAGAATATGGCGGGGTGCTCCTCTTCAACACTTATAGCTAATCAGTCCTATCAGGTTGCGGGGCGGAGCCACAACGCAATGTGTGTGCTGCCATGGATGCGTCAGGAAAGCCAGTTTCCTCCCAAACAAGTAAATACCCTGGAGCCCGTCAACCTGCCTGGTTGAGAATTCTGTATTCATACAGTGGTGGGGTACCACACTACCACAGGGTTTTAACTACTCTCTAGGCCTAAGACCCCTTTCACAATGAGGGCGTATTGCAGGCGCTATAGCGTTAAAAATAGCGCCTGTAATCCGCCCTTAAACTGCTGCTCTATTGTCTCCAGTGTGAAAAGCCCGAGGGCTTTCACACTGGAGCGGTGCGCGCTGGCAGGGCGTCAGGAAAAGTCCTGCCAGCGGCTTCTTTGGAGCGCATTGGGAGAGGTGAACTGTCATCTCTCCTCGCGGCGGTCTTTTAGTCCGGAGCTCAAGGAGAGAAGACATCAAGTAAGGGCACTAACACTACACTAACACCAGGACACATAGGCACACAAATCACCCCCCCCAATCTCCCCCTGCACCCCCAGTCACAGTGTCACCCTTTGCAATGGTAATTTTTTTACTGATCACTGCATGCAGTGTCATTTGTGACTGTAAAAAGTTTTAGGGCAGTTAGTGTTAGGCCCCTTTAGGTCCAGGGTACCCCCTAACCCCCCCATATAAACGTTTAACCCCTTGATCGCCGCCCCCCCAGGTAACCCTTTCAACCCGTCGCCAGTGTCACTAAGCAATCTTTTTTGTGATCGCCATATTAGTGTCACTGGTGACGCTAGGTAGCCAGTTAGTTATTTAGGTTCACGTTAGGTTTTTATAGCATTAGGTACCCCCATATATTACCTAATAAAGGTTTTAACCCCCTGATTGCCCCTTGTTAACTCTTTCACCAGTGATCACCGTATAAGTTTTACTGGTGATGCTAGTTAGCCAGTTAGCTATTTAGGTTCTCCGCCAGGTTTTTATATAGTGTCAGGTACCCCCATATATTACCTAATAAAGGTTTTAACCCCCTGATTGCCCCCTAGTAACCCTTTCACCAGTGATCACCGTATAAGTGTTACGGGTGACGCTGGTCAGTTAGTTTGCTTTTTATAGTGTCAGGGCACCCGCCGTTTATTACCCAATAAAGGTTTAACCAACTGAATGCCCGGCGGGTGATATCAGTAAGGCTTAGTGTCAGATAGGGTCTGCGTCGCCCCAGGCAGCGTCAGATTAGTGCCAGTAGCGCTAACACCCACGCACGCAGCATACACCTCCCTTAGTGGTATAGTATCTGAACAGATCAATATCTGATCTGATCAGATCTATACTAGCGTTCCCAGCAGTTTATGGTTCCCAAAAACGCAGTGTTAGCAGGATCAGCCCAGATACCTGTTAACTCCTGCGTTTTGCCCCTCCGCCCAGCCCAGCCCACCCAAGTGCAGTATCGATCGATCACTGTCACAAAACACTAAACACATAACTGCAGCGTTCGCAGAGTCAGGCCTGATCCCTGCGATCGCTAACATTTGGTAGCGTTTGACTCAGTTGCTGACAGCCTAGGTGCTTTTTTACCCGTGAATCTCACTTGTTGTACCAGTAAATTTAGAGCCCAAAATGGCACATCTAAGGTACACTAGTGAAGAGGCCTACACGTTTCTGAGCATGACAGATAGTGAAGAGGAGGTCACTCATCTGTCATATTCAGGCTCAGAATACGATCCTGTAGACGACAGCGGCTTCATGACAGATAGCTCTGACGACAAAGGTGAGGTCCCTAAGGTCAGGCGTAACCGACCCCATTCTTCTGTTGTTGTTGAGGTACAAGAAGCGCAGGGCTCTCGTATGGAGCAGAGAAGTACTAGTGCCGCTCATCCTTCTGGTGAACTGGCAAGCACCAGCGTCCTAGTACACCCTGGACATACATCCAGCACTGCAGTAACACTTGGTGACGTGGCGAGTCCCATAAGTGCAGTGTGGCAAGCACAAGTAGTGTCCCGCTGCCACCAAGAAGACGACAAAGACAGGCCCGTCGTGCCCATAGTGTCCTTCCTGCAGAATTCGCCAATCCTGTTTAAATTTTTCTTTATTAATCTTTTCCAACATACATCATTACAAACATTACATAAATACAAAAACACTTATTCATAAAAACATTTATACGTTCTCAATTATTCCCCTACCTATATCCTTATATCTTTACTATTAGTTATACTAAAAAAGAAACAAGGTCTAATCATCCTATAAAGAGTATGACCTTCATATTCTGTACCCATTTATTAGAGGAATCTATTAGATATCAGAGATGGTGGGAGAGAGAACAAGGGAGAGTGAGAGGCAGGGAGAGGGAGAGAGAAGAAAGAAGAAGAGAAAAAAAAAAAAAGGGGGGGGGGAGGGAATAGAATTCCCCTAAAACTTGTGTTGACATAAATATCTAATCTCTAGTGAAAATTCTAATGTGACACCAACTTAAACAGAACACAGGTAAAATAAGAATATGACATCTAGGGCTACTTAAAGCTAGTGATGATTATAATGTATCACAAAAAAAAAAAAGGGGGAGGGGGTGGGGGAAGGGGAATATACAAAGTTTACTAGTGACACCTAAAACAAGTAGGTTATATTTAGTGATATAGTATTGTGTATTTAGTGATTAACCACTTCCCGCCCAGTCAATAGCATATTGACGTCCGGGAAGTGGTTGTGTTATCCACACTGGACGTCATATGACGTCCTGCAGGATAACAGCCGCCGCGCGCCCGGGGGGGCGCGCATCGCGGCGATCGGTGGAGCGGTGTGTCAGTTTGACACACCGCTGCACTGATCTCAGTAAAGAGCCTCTGGCTGGGGCTTTTTACCACGTGATCAGCCGTGTCCAATCACGGCTGATCACGATGTAAACAGGAAGAGCCGTTGATCGGCTCTTCCTCACTCGCGTCTGACAGACGCGAGTAGAGGAGAGCAGATCGGTGGCTCTCCTGACAGGGGGGGGGGTTTGCGCTGATTGTTTATCAGCGCAGCCCCCCCTCGGATACCCACACTGGACCACCAGGTTAGCCCCCCAGGACCACCAGGGAAGCCCCAAGCATGTGGATGGCCAGGTAAGTCCCCCATGGCCATCCACATGCACAAATAGATAAAAAATATATGCCAATCAGTGCCCACAAATGGGCACTGATTGGCACCATCATGGCACAACCAAAAATGCATGATGCCCAGCAATGCCAGCCACCAGTGCCACCTACCAGTGTCCATCAGTGCCACCTATCAGTGCCCACCTATCAGTGCCCGTCCGTGCCACCTATCAGTGCCACCCATAAGTATCCATCAGTGCCGCCTATGAGTGCCCATCAGTGCCGCCTATGAGTGCCCATTAGTGCTGCATACCAGTGCCACATATCAGTGCCCATCAGTGCCGCCTATCAGTGCCCATCAGTGCCGCCTATCAGTGCCCATCATCGGTGCCACCTCATCGGTGCCCATCAGTGTCGCCTTATCAGTACCCGTTAGTGCCGCCTTATCAGTGCCCGTCATTGAAGTAGAAAGGGTACTTATTTACAAAAAAAAATTAACAGAAACAAATAAAAATCGCAGAGGCGATCAAATACCACCGAAAGAGAGCTCTATTTGTGGGAACAAAATGATAAAAAAATTGTTTGGGTACAGTGTTGCATGACCGCGCAATTGTCATTCAAATTGCGACAGCGCTGAAAGCTCAAAATTGGCTTGGGCAGGAAGGTGTATAAGTGCATGGTATTGAAGTGGTTAAGGAAGGCTCCCATTGCAAGCCTAAAAATATATGGGGCGAAAGAGAGAGAGGAAAAAAAATAAGGAATTTATTAGTGACAACTAAACAAATTGTATTAAATGATATAACAATTATAAAAAGGGGCTCACACTGCAAGCCTAAAAATGTGAGGGGCCGAGAAAAAAAAAAAAAAAGGAAAAATATTTACTAGTGACAACTGAAACAGATTATATTTAGTGATATAATATTGTATATATAATAATTAATGCTAATCTAAAAATATATGGGGAGAGAAAAAAAAAAAGGAATGTAAGAAATTTACTTGTGACAGCTAAAACAAATTATATTTAGTGATATAATATTGTATATGTTGTGATAAAGAAGGCTATCTCTGCAAGCCTAAAAATCTGGGGAAAAACAAAAAAAAGGGGGGGGGGAAGGGGGTAGGGGATGTGGGGCCGAAGAAAAAGGACCCCGGCCCACGGGTCCCTCTCATCCTAGTCTCCCGTCTCCTCCCTCAGTACTCCCGTCTCCCTAAATTCTCTCCATCCTCCCCAAATCCTATCAAATTTTGGTCTACTCTCATTGTGGATAGACAGCAATTTCTCCATCAGTCTGATTCCATCTACCTCTTTTAACCATTCTCCCATTGATGGAGCCTTTTTTTTCCTTCCAGTTCCTTGGAATTAATGCTTTCGCACCATTCAGTAGATATGGAACTCATTCTATATTTTTTCCTCGTTATTCCCGTGTTGTGGAACAGACAGTACCAGGGGTCGTATTTCACCTCCACCCCACTAATCTTTTTTATCATACTCAATATTTCCCTCCAGTATTCCTGTATCAGGGGACAATGCCACCATATGTGGGCGCGTGTTCCCTTCATTCCACATTCCCTCCAACATAAAGGTGATATCTCCCTGTTAATTCAATGGAGTTTCGTTGGGACAAAGTACCATTTGGTTAGGAGCTTATAATTCATCTCTTTTACTTTTGCTTCTACTTACAGTAGAATTCGCCAATCTTGATTTGGTCCCCACCACTACTGCAGCACCCTTACTTCCCCCATTCACTGGCCAATCCGGAATTCAGGTGGAAACAGTTGATTTTACGGCACTTTTTTTTATTCGCTGTTTTTCACGGAAGATCTCTATAGATCTATTGTGGACCAAAGTAATTTGTATGCTGGTCAATACATTGCCGCTAGTCCCCAGTCCTCCCCAATTATGGTTTCTGAATTTAAGACCTTTCTGGGCCTTTCCCTCGACATGGGCATAGTTAAATTGAGTGAGCTGCGGTTATATTGGTCCATTGACCCAGTTTACCATGTGCCCGTGTTCTCGGCCTCCATGTCCAGGGCACGATACGAGCACATCTTGCGGTTCATGCATTTCAACAACAATGAACTTTGTTGTCCTCGTGGACACCCTAAATTTGATCGGCTCTACAAAATTTGGCCCCTCATAAACCACTTCAACTAACGTTTTGCAGCCTTGTATACTCCCCATCAAGTTGTCTGCGTTGATGAATCCCTGATTAAATTTTCTGGCCGCTTGTCTTTCAAACAGTGCCTTCCCAGCAAGCGTGCCAGATATGGGGTCAAGATGTATAAGCTGTGTGACAGGGCCACAGGCTATACATGTAGTTTTATGGTTTATGAGGGAAAAGATAGTCATGTAGAGCCGGAGAACTGCCCAGATTACATAGGGAGCACTGGCAAGATAGTGTGGAACTTGGTGTCACCCTTATTAAAGGGGTACCATTTATATGTGGACAATTATTACACGAGCGTGCCACTTTTTAGATCAGAAAATTGGCGCATGTGGCACCGTGCAACCTAACCGCCGGGGCTTACCCCAAAGGCTTGTAGATTCCCATCTTAGGCTGGGGGAGAGAGCCTGCTCAAGGTGTAATAATTTGCTCGCTGTGAAGTGGAGGGATAATGAGAATGTTTTTGTTCTTTCCTCCCTTCACGCAGACACAACAGTCCAAATTCGTACGGCGACTGGTGTTGTGGAGAAACCCCTTCTGTGTCCACAAATATAACCAAAATATGGGAGGGGTGGACCTCAACGACCAGTTGTTGGCGCCGTATCTAGTTGCCCGTAAGGCCAGACGCTGGTACAAAAAAGTGTCTGTATGCTTATTTCAATTGGCTTTGCTGCATGCTTTTGTGCTATACAAAGCTTCAGGACGGACTGGATCTTTCCGTAAATTCCAGGGAGATATTGTCCGAGCCCTCCTGTATCCAGGCGGTGTTGCACCTCACCATCCCCAGCCAAATGTACTAAGCCGGCTGCATGATAGGCATTTTCCGTATGTCCTCCCTACTACCCCTACCCAACAAGCCCCCCAAAGAAAATGTTGTGTCTGTAGAAAGAACGGATATAGGCGTGACACCTGTTATTATCCACGCTGTCCTGACAATCCTGGTCTTTGCATTGGTGAATATTTTGAACGCTACCACACACTAATGCAGTATTAGCGTAGGGTACATCATTTCACAGACTAGGACACACTTACACAGGGTCTCCCAAGATGCCATCGCATTTTGAGAGACCCAAACCTGGAACCGAACAGTTACAGTTCAGTTACAAAAAAAAAGTGTTAAAAAAAATGTAAAAAATAAAAAAACACAAAAAAATATAAAATAAAAAAACAAAAATAGTTGTTTTATTGTTCTCTCCCTCTCTATTCTCTCTCTATTGTTCTGCTCTTTTTAACTGTATTTTATTCTGCAATGTTTTATTGTTATTATGTTTTATCATGCTTACTTTTCAGGTATGTAATTTTTTTATACTTTACTGTTTACTGTGTTTTATAGTTAAAGGGGTTGTAAAGGTATGTTTTTTTATTTTTTAAATAGGTTCCTTTAAGCTAGTGCATTGTTTGGTTCTCTTACCTTTTCCTTCGATTTCCCTTCTAAATGTGTTTTTTCTTTGCCTGAATTTCTCACTTTGTGTTTCTCCTCAGTAAACTTCACACCATCATCCGAGCTGTGTTTACTCAGCCAGAACAGCTTACTGAGGAAGAACAGGAAGTGAGGAATTCAGACAAAGAAAACAAAGAAAAAAAACATTTAGAAGGGAAATCAAAGGAAAAGGTAAGTGAACCAACAATGCACTAGCTTAAAGGAACCTATTTAGAAAATAAAAAACTAACCTTTACAACCCCTTTAACCATTTTTTTGTTTTTAGGTACACCATTCAGCTGCAGCGTGGATTTATTTATCTTGACAGCAACAGCGTTTGCTCCCACGATACATAAAGCCGTGACTCCAGTGCTGTAGGAGGTGATTTTACCACCACAGTTAACAAAAAGAGCATATATGCCGAAGCATGGGGGCAGCAGGGACGGAGGAGAGATTTGCTCCTAATGCCGCGTACACACGGTCGAAATTCAGACAGAGGTTTGCCTGTTGAAAAGTCAGACCGTGTATATGCGGCATAACTTTTGCGGGAGGATGCCCCCATGCTTCGGCATATATATATTTTAGGCACAGGTTGCATTATTTATTTTTTATTTTTTACAAATTCTTTTTGTATTTGCTTTGCAGGTATGGTAAGGTTTTACTGTTATACTGTAATGTTACTTTGTTTTAATGTTAACCATCATTTGCTTAGCAGGTACGCCATTCAGTTGCAGCGCGGATTTATTTATCTTGACAGCAACAGCGTTTGCTCCCACGATACATAAAGCCGTGACTCCAACGCTGTAGGAGGTGATTTCACCACCACAGTTAAAAAAAAAAGAGCATATATGCTGAAGCATGGGGGCAGCAAGGGCAGAGGAGCGATATGCAATGCACACAGTCGAAATTCAGACGGAGGTTTGCCCGTTGAAAAGTCTGATCGTGTGTACGCGGCACAACTTTTGCGGGAGGATGCCCCCATGCTTCGGCATATATAAATGGTGCATGTATGCCCATCATTAGAAGTGGGTGGATGAAGGGAGGTATTCTAATGGTGGGCATACCCACCGATCAATCTCTTTTTTTCGTTCAGTCAACAGGCCGCATGGAAAAAAAAAAAGATTACAATATATACCCAACAAGGACCAGCAATGTACTGGTATGTTGCTGGACTTTGAATGGTTATACCAGAATAATGCCTGCGGGTTTAGGTATTAGCTTGGTATCATTCTTTTCAGCCAGCGGTCGGCTTTCATGTAAAATAAATCCTAGCAGCTAATTAGCCTCTAGACTGCTTTTACAAGCAGTGGGAGGGAATGTCCCCCCCTCCCACTGTCTTCCATGATTTTCTCTGGCTCTCCTGTCCCAACAGGGAACCTGAAAATACATCAGGGGGTTCCGCCAGCTGACCATAGAGCTGATAAGTGGTATCACTGTACTCAGGAGAAGCAGCAAAATGTATTTTGGGGTGCAATTCCACATATAACCATGGCATGTGTGAGCAATATATCATTTAGTGACAATTTTTTTTTTTTGTCATTATTCAATCACTTGGGACAAAAAAATTAAATATTCAATGTGCTCAACATGCCTCTACTTTCCAAAATGGGGTCATTTGGGGGGGGGGGGGGGTTGTACTGCCCTGCCATTTTAGCACCTCAAGAAATGAGATAGGCAGTCATAAATTAAAAGCTGTGTAAATTCCAGAGAACGTACCCTAGTTTGTAGACGCTATAACTTTTGCGCAAACCAATAAATATACGCTTATTGACCTTTTTTTTTTTTTTTACAAAAGACATGTGGCTGAATACATTTTGGCCTAAATGTATGACAAAAATTGAGTTTATTTGATTTTTCTTATAACAAAAAGTAGAAAATATCATTTTTTTCCCAAATTTTCGGTCTTTTTCCATTTATGTTGCAACAAATAAAAATTGCAGAGGCAATCAAATACCATCAAAAGAAAGCT
Organism: Rana muscosa; assembly: GCA_029206835.1. Classification (NCBI taxonomy): domain Eukaryota; kingdom Metazoa; phylum Chordata; class Amphibia; order Anura; family Ranidae; genus Rana; species Rana muscosa. Next base: position 73,861,695 of record CM055126.1, read on the forward strand.
CTATTTGTGGGAAAAAAAGGACGCAAATTTTGTTTGGGTACAACATTGTATGACCGCGCAATCACTAGTTAAAACAGCGCAGTGCCAAAATGTAAAAATACCTCTGGTCTTTAGGCTGACAAATGATCCGGGGCTGAAGTGGTTAAAAGGGGACTTACAGGTACGTCCATCTGCCCAGCCGTGCCATTGTGCCGACGTATATTGTGGTGCACTGGTCCTTAAGCGGTTAAAGCTTAAATGTTTTGTTAATGTTTTTTTTAAGGTTTTGCTTTGTGAAAGGGAACATATAACAAGTATAAAGTAGGTGTTATTTGAATTTGACTGCAAAAGTAAAAAAAAACTAAAAAAACAAAGAAAAACACTTTAAGCTAATGGATAGTCTGGGGTTTATTTATTGTATATGTATGTGTTTGGCTAGATTCACTGGTTTTCCTCTATGCCTTTTAACCTATTCAACTTTCTGTACACCTTTTAAAATCTTTAATCCAGTAAAGATACCCTTTTGTACCTTTATTTTTTCTAAATGTCTATACTTCTTTGAAGTTGCTATACAATCTGAGAAAATTTTAGCCAAACTAAAACATTTGGAAGCGTGTAAACTGGGATTACACCTATTTGCAATTAAAATTGCATTATTAAGATGTCTTTGCTGATTAAAAACACTGCAAAGATTGTTGAATGGCAATGGGCATGCTGAGAAAATCAGTGGAGTGCAGGAGGTGTGCAACCTGCTAGCTTGGGCTAAAGATGGTCAATGGATGACTTGCAAAGGAGCGTTCCAAGCACCACAAGCAGAGCACAGTAACATATTCATGGCAGGCCTCACTATTGATCTGTCCAGTGAGATCCAGGTACTTCCTCCAAAGCTACTGCTGAGGGTAAGCTGATCCAGATAACTGTATAAAGAGACCAGCTCAAGCAGCATGTAGATGAAGTCTTGACTTAAGCAAAAATAATCTTGGAAAACTAAAAAATTATGAAATGGCTAGTAAACTGGTTAAGCTTTTTTTCAGTAGAGAAAAGACATTCATCATCCTAGGACGCAGCAAAAAGCTAAGACTTGCTGCGATTGGGAGGGGTTATGTCAGGCTGATCACGATTTTTGTGTTACCAGTGTTCAAATCCCCCTGTAGGTGGCAGTATACCTGTGTGTATTTGTGTATTTTTCCCTTTCTCTGAACACACCAAACAGTATTAGTAATATGACTTAATTCATTGTTTTCCTCTTTAATTTAAGCCATCAAATTTATTATTTTACAGTTTTGCCAAACATCTGAAACCAGTTAAAAAAAAAAAAGTAACCTTTCCCTGTCCTTTTGAGGTTAGAAGTAGTTAGTATTCAAGATAAAGACTCAAGGTTTAACTACAAAATAATTTATTCACTTTTATTAGTCTTTATCCTTGCAAACGTTTATCAAATCTGTAACATTTGCATTTTTCTTGACCTACATAGCAGTTCTTATGGTTTTAAATAAACTGATCTAGCCGTAACTAGACTGTTTCATGTGATAATGCAAAATAAATGCAACAATGACTGCTACAGTTAATTTGACAATTTTCCATAAACCAACCAAGCAAGTCTAGGTTTGATTATATCAATCTTTTGTGAATAAAATATTTGCTTATATAAAGTATAAAGAATTTGGGTGTCCAGATAGCAGATCTAATCAAACCCTAAGTGCACTGACTCATAAAAGGCAATGAATTTTTGACAAGACAAAAATGACTGCATGCCATGTAGGTAGCAAAATGCCCAAAAAGATTTGGGGGGGGTGGAGAGGATCTTAACCTGCTTTCAATATTTGTTATGCCCCATATTAGATTTTGTGCAGATTTTTGTCTTCAGATTTACCAAAACCATGCAGTGCAAGGGTCTGCCTGATTGCATACAAATTGAAACGCTTAAGGTTTGACCTCATATTATATGGTTTTGGGAAATCTGAAGACAAAAATGTGCAGAAAATCTAATAGTGTGTATGGGGTCTTACATCCTAATGCTACTGTTGCCCTGCAGCCTCTTTACAGTCTTTCCTTATCTACATGCACTACAGTAATAACCGGCTGTGTTTTTTTTTTCCCCCCACCTGTTTTTGGCTGTAATTTTTTTGTGTTTCACAGACCTTTTTTTTAATGGCGACAGTGGATTATGTCTGGGTGATGTATATCAGCGGAGAGGCTTAAAAGAGAGCAAGTTACAGAGTGATTTACAGGCATCAAATTATGGGAGCCAGAGCAGAAGTTGTCACTCCATAATTCAGTGCCCAAACAAGTTACTTTATACTAGTATCACCAAATTTTATTTTCATGAAAGCTAGTGATTAAAATAGAAATAGGCTTTCCAAGGAATATTGTCATATTATATTTGATATGAGATTTGGTTGGGTTAATCTACTTGAACAAAACTATTGAATTGTGGTGCTGGGGTAAATTTTTGAGTGCCCTGCCTGTGTGCAATGGCCTATACACGCAATCATTTGAAAGGGGATGTAAACCCTCTTTTTTTTATTTTAAGTAACAAACATGTTATACTTACCTCCACTGTGCAGTTCGTTTTGCACAGAGTGGCCCAGATCCGCCTCTTCTGGGGTCCCCCTGTGGCCCCTTCCCGCATCGAGTGCCCACGTTGGAGAAGGCTCTCCTAAGGGGGACACCGTGCGGGAGCGCTCCCCGAGTCATGCTTCTGTGTCCATTCAAACAGAATGCAGGACTCGGCCCCGCCCCCCGGGCGCTCGCGTCATTGGATTTGATTAGCAGCAACGGGAGCCAATGGCTGTGCTGCTATCAATCTATCCAATCAGGACACAAGACACCAGAGCTGGTGTGCTCGTTCCCGGCCAGAGAAAGATCGGGGACAGGTAAGTAAATTGGGGGCTGGGGGGGGGGGGGGGGCTGCAGCATCAGAGGTTTTTCACCTTAATGCATATTATGCATTAAGGTGAAAAACCCTGAGGGTTACAACAACCTTTGTCTGCAGCATCTGTCTGCAACAACCTATTGATACCTAGCTTTTTAAATGTCAGCTATTTTTTTTTCTATTACTTTTTCCCCCCCCTTTTTTTAAATGTAGACACACTTGTGCGATCACAGACATTGCATGTGATTTGCACTGCATTGCTGTGCAGATCACATGCGATGTCTGTGCAATGCAAATTTAGTTATATAAACTGTATGGCTGAAATCGCATCGCATTCACACCAAAGTGGTGCAGGACCCTTTTTTTGGTCCACACTGGAATTGGATCGCATGGGTGTTCACACCTATGCGATCCGATTCCTGCATCATTTCACAGTTCGCACTGGGAAAGAATGTGTCAAAATTCTTCTAGCTATTTTATCTTTCAAGAGGTATGTGCATAAAATACTGGCCAGCGGACAATATGGTTCCCTAGTTGATCGGAGATATATTTCTCGACCCTACCGTTAATGATTTGCAGTTTTTCATGTTGTATGGTCTCTTATATCAGTATTCCCACCAAGTGCATCTTATGTTGAGATTTCTATGTTTAATATTCAAAGGTCTTGTGCTTATGAATATTTTGAGGAAAAGGCATGTTGTGTTTGTGCTCAGTTTCACCTCTGTTCATTGATTGTGCCCTATGATTGTTATTTCAATAAAAATATTGAAAAGTAAAATACTGGCCAGCAACACAGATATTATTTTTATTTTTTAAACGCAGGGCATGTTTATGCGCCTGTGTGTACAAGCCCATTAAAAACAATGGGCTGCATTTACAACGTAGATTAATAGAAAAAAAAAATATGCCAGAATGTCTAAAAACAAGTTTGTTTTATGCATTCATGTGCAAGAGCTCTTAGAAGCTTGCCCAGTTAGGTTGTCTAGCTACTCTTATCTGGAGTACAAATTCTCCATAGTAGTGAATAGAAAGTGCACAGCTTATGCACAGACACAGAGAATGACAAGCAGCTCTGCAGGTTTTGTGAAATTAATTTTTACTGGAGGGGAAGGTGAGTTTAAGTTACCATTTAAAGTCTGCAGAAAATTAGTCATCCCCTACAATATAAGTTTCAACTGGGTGACCCCCAGAAAAGAGAAAATTAAGAATTGGTCATAGAGTATCATTTGTAGGAGTTACCATTGCAAAATGTCAAATAAAAGGTGTTCATACCTTTGCTGCAATATTTGCTGCTGTTATATGTGAAGAACTACTGTCCTCGGTTGATGCAACACCACTATCTTTCTTCTCTTCCTCTTCTTCTTCACACTGTACACCCTTATCTTCTGTTTGCTTGTGAGGACTCGTCGTTGGTGGAGGAGAGAGGGGAGGTGGTGGAGATGGCAAGTCTTCCAATTCATCATGAACTTCTTTTACTTTTACAATAGCATCCCTCAAAAGGTCTATAGCATGAGGTAGAGCTGGCAGTATAAACTGAAAGCATTCCTGTACATAAATAAAGAAGACAAAGCATCACATAATTTTCTATTGTGGCATATTTAACAACTTTTTCTACTTTGGAAAATGTAATACAATGTAAACCTTTCATTCAATTTAGAAAGGAAACAAAAACTGTAAGTGACCCTGTGCCCAGATCATGCACACTAAAGTTCAGCATGTACAGTACATACCCTAAACAAGCAGTAAAAGCATTTAAAACAAGCCCTTTTTCATCTTTGTGGAGAGAATAATTTTCAAATTGAACACAAGCAGTAAAAGCTTCTTTCTGGAAAGAACAGATCTTGGCAACCTGCCAGCTCTCCGATATAAACACACGGGTATTACTTATTTTGTTGGAAATGACTTTGTGATGATCTTTGAAGATCTTTGTAAACCGCAGACTGTAAATATGAGCAAAGTACATCCTTCTATACGGTGTACCTGTCTTTATCCAAAGCACTCAGTGTGATTTCTCTGTGCTGCCTAGTTCGTCTGTTGCACAAGTCATTTGACAGCTTTTCCTGACTACAAGAGATAATTGGTGACAAAGAGCACACAGCCACAGCTGGGCATGTTCCAGTGTACTGTAAGGAGGGGGTGTAGCCCTTTCCTCCAATCAGAGAGAATAAACCACCAGAGGACACCATAGGTTGTTGCCAACATCCCTACTAATTGAACGTAGGCAAATAAGTACCCCAATATTAATGGGACTTTAAGGCCCCTTTCACATGGGTGGATAGAATTCAGCTTTTAGCTGCAGATAGATCAAGTTATCTACTGCAGCTAAACTCAGACAATGCTTTCCTATGTCCCCATTCACACACTGCATTTAGCAATGATTTCATTACATGGGGTTTGGTGCACTTAGAAAAAATAAATTTGACTGCATCCAGAACCGATTTATTGCAGCTATCTGCAGGTAATCGCAGTGTACTATTTCACCTGCAGATAGCAGCGGCAACAAGGAAAGAAAAACAATAGTTAGCACATTAGAAATGGCAAGAATGTTCCAATGCAGCTAAACGCAGCTGCATGTAAACGCAAGTAAACGCAGCTAATCGCGATGTACAAATGCAAGGGAGTCTGGGAGTTTCAAAATAACAAAAACACGCTTTTAACAGCGGCAGAACAGCCGCACATGTGAAAGGGGCCTTTACTGCTTGCCGACCAGCCGCTGTCGTTATATGACGGCAGGATGGCAGTGCCGCACGAATCGGCGTAGCTGTACGTTGACCGCTTTAAGGGCTATAGCGGGAGCACGCCCCGTCCAGAGCCAATGCGCGTGGCCGACGGCTGCGGTGTCCGCCAGTGACCCGCGATCGCTCCTCAGGGAGGCAGAACGGGAATCTGTCAATGTAAACAGACAGATCCCCATTCTGTCAGGGAAGTAGAGAGAGATCTGTTGTTCCTACTAATCAGGAACAGCGATTTCTCTCTACTCCCAGTCAGTACACTGCCCTCACAGTTAGGCCCCATGCACACGAGATGCAGGTGCAAACTCTGCTGAACACACGTTTTTAAACGCAGAAACCGGCGTTTAAAAATGTGCGTTTTGCCCCGTTTGCGGCCACGTTTAGCAGCGTTTTACTGCATTTGCGTTTATAAGCGTTTCATCATTGACCCTCCCTAAGCTCAAAAACAGTAAATTTTAACCATTTCAGCCAGTTTGTGAGACCAGAGTGAGTAGCCGCAGCTGAGAGAGCAGCAGTGTACTTGTATTTAGCGTATCACTTGCCACATCACCTGCCACAAGTTGTGGATTGTTCACTTGCCACGTCACCTTCCTTGTCACCTGGCCATGTCACCTTGCCACGTCACCTGCTACGTCACCTGCCACAAGTTGTGGATTGTCCACTTGCCACGTCACCTGGCCACATCACGTGCCACAAGTTGTGGATTGTCCACTTGCCACATCACCTGGCCATGTTACCTGCCGTGTCACCTAGCTACATCACCTGGCCATGTCACCTGCCACAAGTTGTGGATTGTCCACTTGCCACGTCACCTGGCCAAATCACATGGTCACATCACCTGCCACAAGTTGTGGATTGTCCACTTGCCACATCACGTGCCACGTCACCTGGCCACGTCACCTGCCACAAGTTGTGGATTGTCCACTTGCCACGTCACCTGGCCATGTTACCTGCCACGTCACCTGGCCACGTAACCTGGCCACAAGTTGTGAATTGTCCACTTGCCACGTCACCTGCCAAATCACCTAGCCACGTCACCTGCCACAAGTTGTGGATTGTCCTCTGGCCACGTCACCTGGCCACGTCACCTGCCACAAGTTGTGGATTGTCCACTTGCCACGTCACCTGGCCACGTCATCTGCCACAAGTTGTGGATTGTCCACTAGCCACGTCACCTGCCACAAGTTGTGTATTGTCCACGTCACCTGGACACGTCACCTGGCCACGTCACCTGACACAAGTTGTTGATTGTCCACTTGCCACGTTACCAGGCACAAGTTGTGGATTGTCCACAATGCAATGCAAGCAATAACAGTTTTCTTTTATATTTTTTAATCGTTTTTCATCATTTGCCATCATTTTTGAGATTTCTAATGTTAAAAAATAGGTCACCTTTAAAAACGCTTATAAACGCAAACGCGGCAAAATGCCGGTACCGCGTTTAGTGTCTGAAACGTGGAAAACTTTTGCGTCTGAACCCATTTTTTTGCTTCTGGAAAAACGAGGTTAAACGCAACTGCTTGTAAACGCCAAAAAACGAGACTGTGTGCATGGACACATAGGATAACATTGAATGGGTTCAGGGGCAGTTGAAAAAAGCGTCCAACTGCCTCTGAACGCGAGTTTAACAGCAAATAACAGCGTCTCGTATGCATGGAGCAAGAAACACCTCCCTAGGGGACATTTTTTTATTTATTTTTTATTCTTTATTCAAAGATTTTTTCAGTTATAAACAAAACGTATAAACAATATAAAATCTAAAAAAGGTGCACAGTAAAGAGGGGCCCAAAAGTGCACTTATCGGCGCCAGAGGAAATAAATTAACTGTTTAAGAGACACTGATTAAAGAAAATAGAATATTGTACAGATAAATATATGTGAGTAAAATCTAGTATCAAATCAATGATAAAAAATTAATATAAATTACAGCAGCTATTTAAAATATAAATGAAAAAAAAATCATCCATAAAAACAAACATAAAAAAGTATCAAATATATAGAACCAAGTCCATTTGATAAATCGGCACTAATATTGGATGAAGTCCAACTTCATAGAAGATAAATGATCATGTGGTAAAAAGCACAGTCATAAAAGGTTGTATCAAGATCACAGTTCTAAAGTGGTAAGTGCTTCTAGGGATGGATCAAAAGTGCACCCTACACCAGCTCCTAGTCTTCACCACAGAAGTGAATCATAATCCCCAGCTGGGGTTCACACTCACCAGAACACTGGATAAAATGAGCCTTGATAACAAATTCCTCCTATTCAGACCTCCATCATCATCTCGGAATCAGCAAGGGTTAAACGCCATTCATGGTACATATAAAACACAAATGCACTGACATAGTGTAATCCTTCTTTATTAGTAAATAACCCGTGTACCAAACAACCCCACTTCCAATGAACGTACAATTCATCCACTTGCAAATGACAGAGAGGTAAAGAGTAATCACCGCTATCCTCCGAACACAGGGGCCACGCTTGTGCTGGAAGCACAGTGCTGATAAGACTTCCTGGTTTCAGTATGGCTGGCGGTGGAACGCACTCTTCTCCCTTCCTGGTTACACCGTTGTAGCCACGTCTTAACGCGTTTCGTCACTTCCGACTTCAACAGAGGGCGTGGCTAATCGGCGCAAGTACGGACCATTTATCATCCCTCCTCCATGGCCATTGGATAGGACGGCTCTGCTCGCCCACTCCTATTGGTGCAATTCAGAGCGGAAGACGAGCTGGCCGTCAGCCGTGTTAAGTCACAGGGACAATCAAAAGGTCTGTAAATACTGCACATTTCAGTAGTTCAAAACCGGTGAATCACAGCTTAATAAAAATACAAACGTACTCAGAGAATACAGAGCAATTTCTCCTTTTGCTAAACAAAATTGAATTATAATGAACAACACTGGTCACCTGACTGGAAAGATTTTTATCAGTATCGGCTGCTAACTGAAGCCGTGCCTAACCGAAAACAATGTATCACGGCTCCCATAGCATGAGAACATCAGAGTGTATAAGTGTATAGAGGGGGATAAATTTAGGTATAAATTAACGAATAAATTACCAGAAAATAAAGAATATAAAACATATAATTAAATAATATATATCTCCATTCCGGACACTGGTAATTATCCCAATATTCAGCAACCACATATTAAATGTAAAACAGGGTAAAGGGATAAATTCAAAGATGGACAAACTGGAAGCTCCAAAAAACCAAGACAGAATGTATATATATACATATATATATATATATATATATATATATAATACGATTTTTGTACTCACCGTAAAATCCGTTTCTCGGACGTCTATGGACTCACACAGCTGGATACTGTAAACGTGTGGGTATATGTCCCTGTTCGCAGGAGAAGATCTAGGCAGAATGTTAGATGTTAGAAACATACATTCTAGAACAAACCAGAGCTGAACAGCCCTGCCCAGGGGGGCGGTCCCTCCGGACATTACCCTCCCACCTGCAGCTAGCAGCCTCAGTTCGTAACAAAACAGTACAAACCTTAAAAGGAAGGGTGGGTGCTGTGTCAGTCCATGGACGTCAGAGAAACGGATTTTACGGTGAGTACAAAAATCCTATTTTCTCTTATCGTCCATGGACTGAAACAGCTGGATACTGTAAGCGTGTGGGACGTCCCAAAGCAGTATCAGAAGGGTGGGAGCAGTAGTAAAAGGAACAACCAAAACTTCACTACAAACAAGCAGAGCTCCTCAACGGAGGAGTTGCAACATTAACAACGGCCTGCAACACTTTGCGGCCGAAGGGAGCATCCGAAGATGCAGCCACATCAACCTTATAGAATTTTGAAAAGGTATGAATGGACGACCAGGTCGCCGCCTTGCACACTTGTGCAACCGACGCTTGATGTTGGAAAGCCCAGGAAGCACCAATTGCCTTTGTGGAATGCACCGCAACCAGAAAGGGAGGCGCCCGCCCCTTAAGGGCATAGGCCTGTATGACGGTCTGCCTGATCCATCTAAAGACGGTGGCAGACGACACCGCTCGGCCCTGTTTTGGACCAGAGACAGACACAGAGTGAGACAGACTTCCGAATGGAAACAGTAGCAGACAGGTACACCCGTAAGGCATCTTAATGTATGAAGCGCAAACTCTCAGGGATGCGATGGGTGAGGACACAAGGACGGAAGAACAATGTCCTCCTTAAGGTGAAAGGCCGAGACCACCTTTTGAAAAGAAAGACAGTCGTGGGCGCAACACCGCCATATCCTTATGGAGGACCAATTAAGGCGACTTGCAGGACAAGGCCGCCAACTCAGACACCCGTCTAACCGAAGTAATGGCCACCTTCTGGGACAAGGTCAAGAGAGGAATCTCTCTGACATTCTCAAAGGGATGTTCTTAGAGAACCGAGATGCATCAAATTCAGATCCCAACTAGGGAGAGGAGGCTTGAAAGGGGGGATCACATGGCGAACCCCCTGCACAAAAGGTGCTAATCAAGGAATGGCCCGGTAGCGGTCTTTGAAAAAAACAGCCCGGGCCGAAATCCGACCCTCAAATGGTATGCAAGGCCAGCTTTTGGGTCACACCACGCTGTAAGAACAGCAAAATCCTGGGAACGGAATACGTCCGAGGACGCCAATCAAGTTCCTCGCACATAGCGATGTAAGCCTTCCAGGTACGGTGATATATCTTTCTGGATGAAGATTTCCGTGCCAACAACAGATGAGATGACCGAATCCGAGAGACCTTGGTCCCTCAGCACCTGGCTTTAAACAGCCATGCCATTAAAGCCAAGGACTGTAAAGCAGGATGAAGTATGGGATCATGAGACAGAAGGTCCATCACAATAGGCAGTCTCCAAGGAACGTCTGCGACTAGCCGAAGTAGATCGGCGTACCAATGTCGCCGTTCCGGAGCAATGAGGATCACCGGAATGGCCTCGGCCCCTACTCTGCAAAGCAGGCGAGGCAACAACAGTAGCAGAGGGTAAGCATATATCAGGCGATACTGCCCCCACGTGCCACCAACGCATCTGACGCGTCTGCCCAGGGGTCCCTGGACCTGGCCACGAATCTTGACACCTTGCGAGTGAGTCGAGAGGCCATAAGATCCACATCCGGTGCCCCACCTCCGGTAAAGGAGGTGGAAACATCTCCGGATGTAAGGACCCTTCCCCTGCAATGCACACGGCCGACAGGACCATCCTGCAGCGAGATGTATGAAAATCCCAAAGAGACTCCGCAATGTATCGGAGAAGAGAGGCCCCGACTTACAGGGTACCTCAACTGTTGGCCAAGAAAGGCAACTTGACAGAGCTTCCCTAGAAACTCGGTCAGAGGACCAGTAACTCAGCCTCCACAGGTGGCGCAAACCCACCCCGGGCACAGAGACCCTAAAGGCTAAAGCAGTTGCAGTGCACCTGCTGGTCGACTGATAGATGAAGCAGAGGCTTTTGCCCAGTCATTGAGCTTCAGAAAACGCCAGAGACGCAGCCACTAACGGGCGTAACGCTAACCTCAGCCTGGCGAACACAGTCCAAGCCAGCGCTTCTGATCACCACTGAAGGCAGGAGGAAAGTTTTACCCCTGATACCAGGGATGCTTATGACAATGCTCCATCCAGCAGCTATCACATTGATAAGTGCCGATTGTACAAACACACAGTTTATACTGTGCCAGCGACGAAGACGCGCACATCATCGGGGCTTGGACGGAAACCAGCCACGCAGATTGCGTACACAACCGTGTAGGTATGTTAGCCTGCAAATAAACAAATTGCACAAGTTTATACTGTGCATAGCGCTGAAAATGCGCACACCATTGGAGCGCGGGGGAGAAACCGGAGCATCCGGATGAAACCCACGCAGACTGCATACGCATACCGTGTAGGTACTATAGTATGTGAGATAAACATTTTGCACAAGCCTATGTGTGCATAGCACCGAAGGCGCGCACACCGTTGGAGTGTGGGAGGAACCAAAGTACTCGGAGGACCCCACGCCGACCCAGAGAATGCAATACACACAACTACTGTGAATGTATTTAGTGTTGTGTATAAACATAATGTGTATGTTTCTACACCGTGTATTGCACCAAAGGCACGCATGTCATGTAGCGTGGGCGGAAACCCAGAGGAAACCCACGCAGACTGAACAGACATACAGAGTAGGTATGTTAGTATGTGGATATCAAATCGCACAAATTTAGGCTGTGCATAGCGCTGAAAGCGCCCATACCAATGGAGTGTGGGAGGGAACCAGAGAACCTGGAGGAAACACACACAGACTGCATACACATACTGTGTAGGTATTATAGCATCTAAATGTTGGTTAAAAAATCACGTGCACCTTGATCAATGATACCACCACTGCGCACATGAAAAAGAGTGAACATATAAACCTAACAAGCTGCTGACTTAAACAAAATAGTAATGTGAAAAGTATTTTTAGCAATAAAAATAGTAGCGCTAAACCATATACAATAGATATGTAACTAAAATTAATATATATATATATATATATTTATATATCTCATAATTACAACACGTGATAGTGTACAAAAAATATACAAAAGTAAACTATATATATAATGTTCATTAGTGAATTCCAAAGTTATAAGTGAAACAAACTTCAAAAAAGGGGGCTAAAAAAGCAAGTCCCAAAAGGAAATTCCTCTGTGTGTATATCCAAGTGTTTCAACTTAAAAAACAGCACTCAAAGTCCTTTAATTAACTTAAATAAAAATATTCCTTCCACCAACACCGCTGTGACTGTGACTCCTCTCCCAAAGGTTTTGCACTCACCAGAATAATTAGCCTAGCATTCTCATGCATAGGCAATAAGGTTTAAAGACACCAACCAAGGTGATTGCAGCGCTTCCAATGGTGTTCGATCAATGGCAAAGTTCTCGATGTGAATATGCAAAAAAATAAAGAAGTGCTTCCAATAGTGAAATACTATCAAAAAAACATTTATTTAAAAAGGCACACGCAACCTTCAAACATTGCACTCGCATCACTTCAGAGATCAAAAGGCACTTCACAAATAAAAAGGCACTTCACAGCAAACTTCAGGTAACAAAACTTCACACAAGAGAGGATTGTAGCGGTATACTGCGATGTATCGTGGTCACGGCGGACCCAGAGTAAAACCGGCACTCACCCTCCACACGTCCGCCTTCTCTCCTAGACCTGTAGTTGGTTCAACAGACGGTGCTTCCGAACGTTATACCTCACTTAACGTTTGCTGCACAGCCACGCCCAGACATGTTTCGTCATACGGACTTCTTCATTGGGATTGGCTGAGAGGCTAAAACAACCTCCCCTTTATACCCTCACTGAATACATTCCTAATTCGGTATCCAGAGCGCTTGCGCAATACCTGTGTCTCTGTGATGCCTCAGCAGTGACACCTTACTGCTTGGTCATACAGGACATAAGTACACTATTAAGGCAAAAAATACAAGCATATAATGATTTAATTATACTTTAAAATCAATTGTATATTTAAAACCTGTGGGCAGATCCTTTATAATTGCATATTATAAGCTGCAATAAGATGCGATGTGGACAGGAATCGCACCAATCTACAAACACCCCCTCATAACTGAGACGCAGATGAGGTAGATATGCTAAAGATATGCTATCAGTATACAAAAAAATAGGATTTTTGTACTCACCGTAAAATCCGTTTCTCTGACGTCCATGGACCGACACAGCTCCCATACTGATTACATGTGGGTATATGTCCCTGCTTGCAGGAGAAGACCTAGGCAGAATGTTAGATGTTAAAACATTCTAGAACAAGCCAGAGCTGAACAGCCCAGCCCAGGGGGGCGGTCCCTCCGGACATTACCCTCCCACCTGCAGCTAGCAGCCTCAGTTCGTAACAAAGCAGTACAAACTTAAAAGGAAGGGTGGGTGCTGCGTCGGTCCATGGACGTCAGAGAAACTGATTTTACGGTGAGTACAAAAATCCTATTTTCTCTTATCGTCCATGGACCCACGCAGCTCTCATACTGATTACATCATGTGGGACGTCCCAAAGCAGCATAGGAAAAGGGTGGGAGCAAAAAAGTAAGGAACAACCAAAACTTCACTCCAAACCAGCAGAGCCCCTCAACGGAGGAGTTGCAACATTAGACAGCGTCCTGCAACACTTTGCGGCCGAAGGAAGCATCCGAAGATGCAGCCACATCAACCTTGTAGAACTTTGAAAAGGTATGAACGGACAACCAGGTCGCCGCCTTGCACACTTGTGCAACCGACGCTTGATGTCGGAAAGCCCAGAAAGCCCCGATTGCCCTGGTGGAATGCGCCGTGACCGGAAAGGTAGGCGCCCGTCCCCTAATGGCATAGGCCTGTATAACAGTCTGTCTGATCCACCTAGAAATGGTGGCAGACGACACCGCTTGGCCCTGTTCCGAACCAGAGACAGACACAAACAGCGAGTCAGACTTCCGAATAGGAGCGGTAGCCGCCAGGTATACCCGTAAGGCACGCACCACGTCCAAATTGTGAAGCGCAACCTCCCTAGGATGCGATGGATGAGGGCACAAGGACGGAAGGACAATGTCCTCGTTAAGGTGAAAAGCCGAAACCACCTTAGGAAGAAAAGACAATACCGGTCGCAATACCGCCTTGTCCTTATGGAGGACCAGGTAAAGCGACTCACATGAGAGAGCCGCCAACTTAGACAACCGTCTAACAGAAGTGATGGCCACTAAAAAAGTCACCTTCTGGGACAAAGTTAAGAGGAATATCTCTTATATTCTCAAAAGGAGATTCCTGAAGAACCAAAAGCACCAAGTTCAGATCCCAAGGAGGGAGCGGGGGCTTGGCAGGTGGAACCACATGGCGTACCCCGTGCACAAAAGTGCTAACCAAGGAATGACCAGCTAGGGGTCTTTGAAAGAAAACGGCCAAAGCCTTTGAGCAACACCACGCTGTAAGAACCTCAAGATTCTGGGGACAGAGTACGTCCGTGGACGCTAGTCTAGCTCCTCGCACATAGCGATGTAAGCTCTCCAGGTATGGTGATAGATCTTCCTAGAAGAAGACTTCCGTGCCCTAAGCCTGGTTGAAATTACTGAATCAGACAGGCCTCAGTCTTTCAGCACCTGGCTCTCAATAGCCATGCCGTTAAATCCAGAGACTGTAAAGCAGGATGAAAGATAGGACCTTGAGATAGAAGGTCCTCCCTCAAGGGCAGGCGCCAAGGGACGTCCGCGATGAGACGTACCAGATCGGCGTACCAATGACGCCGAGGCCAGTCCGGGGCAATGAGGATCACCGGAATACCCTCGGCCGCTACCCTGCGCAGCAGACAGGGAATCAACTGCAGCGGAGGGTAGACATATATCAGGCGATACCGACCCCACGGGGCCACTAACGCGTCCGAGGCATCCGCCCAGGGGTCCTTGGACCGGGCCACACACCTCGACACCTTGTGATTGAGTCGAGATGCCATCAGGTCCACATCCGGAGTGCCCCATCGTCGACAAAGGAGCTGAAACACTTCCGGATGCAAGGACCACTCCCCCTGGTCCAGGGACTGGCGGCTCAGATAGTCCGCCTGCCAGTTTTCTACACCCGGAATGTAAACGGCCGACAGCGCCGGCACGCTTCTTTCGGCCCATCTTAGGATGTGGGTGACCTCAGATGCCGCAGCCGGGCTCAGAGTGCCCCCCTGATGGTTGACATACGCCACGGCTGTGGCGTTGTCCGACTGGATTCTGACCGAGCGGCCCTGTAGCCTCTTCAACCAAACGGAGAGACACAGCCTGATCGTCTGCAATTCCAGGACGTTGATTGGGAGACGAGATTCGGCTGGAGTCCAGAGCCCCTGAGCTGACAGGACTCCCCACACTCCTCCCCAGCCCGTCAGGCTGGCGTCCGTTGTGATCACCGTCCAGTGGATGGGGAGGAACGACTTCCCGGCCCGAAGAGCCGGGGACCTCAGCCACCCCGTCAGGGACGCCTTGACAGAGTGACTCACCTGGATCTGAAGATCCAAAGACAATGGGGACTTGTCCCAAACTGACAGAATTCCCTTCTGCAATGCCCGAGTGTGTGATTGGGCATACGGAACCGCCTCGAAGGAGGCCATCATCAGTCCCAGGACTCTCATGCACAAGCGAATTGACGACCAT
The DNA here is from genome assembly GCA_029206835.1 of Rana muscosa. Lineage (NCBI taxonomy): Eukaryota > Metazoa > Chordata > Amphibia > Anura > Ranidae > Rana > Rana muscosa. The sequence goes on from CM055126.1 coordinate 73,877,403, forward strand.
TTTCGGGACGACAAAACCCGTACTGCTGACCGAAGTGTCAGCAGCTTCTCTGAGGGTAGAAACACCTTTGCTGCCGAAGTGTCCAGGATCAGACCCAGATACTCCAAGTGCTGAGTCGGGGCTAGAGCTGACTTCCCGCGTGTTCAGAACCCAACCGAAGTACCGGAGGGTCTGACTGACTATCGTCACATTTTCCTCCAATTCTGAGTCATTTTCTGCTCTGAGAAGGAGATCGTCTAGATAGCCCATGATAACAATTCCTCGCTGTCTCAGCAAAGCTAGAACCGGGGCCAGCACCTTGGTGATAACCCGTGGTGCTGATGCTAGGCCGAAGGGAAGGGCCACGAATTGATAGTGGACTTCGCCTATGGCAAAGCGCAGAAACCTCTGGTGGCCTGCGCAGATTGGGATGTGCAAGTAAGCGTCCTTGATATCCAAGGACACAAAAAAATCCCCCTGGTGGAGTGTCGCGATCACCGTGCGAATTGATTCCATCCTGAATTTTTGTACCCTCACATAGGCATTCAGGGCCTTGAGGTCCAGGATTGGCCGAACCCCGTCCTTTTTCGTGACGACAAACAGGTTTGAGTATAACCCCTGAAACTTCACTTGTGACAGAACCGGCACAATTACTCTGTGCCCGAGCAAATCCTGTACGGCCCCCAAGAGGGCCGCCCGGCGGGCCGGAAGGAGAAGGAGGTTCGAAGGAAAAAACCTGTTTGGGGGCCACGAGCGGAACCCTATCCTGTATCCCGAGGTGACCACCTCACACACCCACCGGTCGGAGATCCAGGAGGTCCACCGCACCGAGAACTTGCGAAGACGTCCCCCCACCCCAGAGTCGGGCAGGGGCAAGACTTCATGCGGCGGTGGACTTGGGAGCTTGCTTGGTAGGCTTACGCACCCAGGGACGTCTTTGTCCCCCAGCCGCACTTTTTTCAGTCTGGGTGGGCTTGCCCGTGGAATCTGACTGACGAAAAAACTTCTTCTTCGCCGGAAAGGAAGGGCCCGGCCTGCGGTGGGGCTCCTTTCCCTTAATAGACTGGGGAAGGAAGGTGCTCTTACCTCCTTTGACGTTCTTAATAATGTCATCCAGGGCGGCCCCAAACAGTCTACCGTCCTTAAAGGGCAAGTCAGCCAGGAGTTTTTTTGGAAGCTAGGTCGGCTGACCAGCATTTCAGCCAGATAAAGCGACGCACCACCACAGCCGAAATGGAGGCCCCCGTTATTAAAGGGGTCGCATCCACAGTGGCATCACACACGAAGACCAAACCCTGCGCAAGCTGTTGAGCCAGGGCAATGGTTTCAGGAGGGAGATTATGCTCCTGCACTGTCTGGTGCAATATCCGTGCCCAGCCTGTGAGTGTCTGAGACACCAGTGTTGCCGCCACTATAGGGCGTAAGGCGGCCCCCAATAAGGTGAACATAGTTCTACACGCCACCTCTGACCTCCTGTCAGCGGGATCCTTAAATGCAGGAGTCCCTTCCATTGGGAGCATGGTGGCCTTATTCAAATGGGCGACAGGGGGGTCGACCAACGGGGGTTGAGCCCACTTCTTAACCAGGTCCTCTTTAAAGGGGTACCGTAATGCTATGCGCAGCGGGACCGTCAAAGTCTTCTGCGGCTTATCCCAGACTTGGTCAATGTATGTATCAAAAAAAGGCACATATGGAAAAACCTTTTTTGAAGACACGGCTTTTAAAGAACCAAAGGTCATAGTGTCCACCTGTGGTTCCTCAGCCTCAACATTCAGCTTGAGATCATCCCTCACAGCATCAATGAGTTCACTCACAAGCACCCTGTCAGTTGGTGGTTCAAGGCAGGGGTCTTCCTCACAAGGAATGTCCTGACTAAACACATCAAAATCCTGAGCAGCAGTAGCTAGGCCCATATCTGACTCCGAGCACTCCCCATGTGGAGATTGTGTGGGGAGGGGGCGCTTTACAGCCCACGTGCGTTCGCACACCACTTCCAGCTTGACAAGGAATGATTCCAGGGCTGCCGACAACTGGTCCATAGGGACCGCAGGTGCAGGAGCACTGCCAGTTGCCTCTGGCAAGTGGGGAGAAGCAGGTGAACCAGACTCAATTTTTGCCACCCTCTCAGACCCTATTCACCATAACAGTGAATAGTACAGTCCACCTACTGGCTGTGCTGAGGCTGAGGAGGGGATACCCGGAGGACTCACCACCCTTAGGGACCGCTCGGTTCCGCTGTATGAGCCGCGCTGTAGCGTGGTATGAAGCCTGAGCAGAGTGAAGAAGCTGTGAGGAGAAAGGTATTTTGTGCCGTTCAGCAGCGCCGCTAGAGGCCGAAACTGAAACTAAAAGCGCCGTGGCTACAAGAAAATGGCCGCTGGGCGCTTGTGCTTGAGCCGCGGCAAAATGGCTGCATTTTTTAAATTTAAAATACCGCGCCAATGGCGCACGCAAAACATCACACAAAGTCCTCCAGAACACTTCCCAGCATATAAAAACAGCATAGAGCGCCCCCCCCAGAGCAGAACGACCCCCCAAGTATCCCCACACAGCACAGCACCAGTACAGGGTGCAGAGAGCAGCATAACAGGGGGAGACAGGGAGAACCCCCCACACACAGAAACACAGCCAGCATGTACTCACCTTCTTTCCAGGAGAGACTACTTACCCGTCCCGCAAGCACCTTGGAGAACACCCTCGGTGCCAATAGAGGGACTCACTGGCTTGTTTCAGACAGACCTATCACAGAGTCGTACTGCGTAGCTGTCGGCCCGGTCAACCGCGAGAGATACAGTAGGTACTGTTCAATCTTGAGAGGACCACGGGAGCATGAAAGCAACCCGGCCACCCCTGGAGCCATGGGATATGTCGTGAACTGAGTCTCACGCACGCAAGGCGAGGATCAGCACGCTCGATGGTCGGACAGGGAAGACTACGAGGATACTAGTGTACCCAACCTGTTGCCCAGCCGACAGTTGATTGAAGGTCTCAAAAATAAAATAATAAAATTCCCAAAGGAATAACATTTTTAAAAGTAAAAATCTTCCAGGAGACTGGCTCCTGAGAGAGCCACGTCTTCTCCTTCTGCTAGGCAGAAAAAAAACTGAGGCTGCTAGCTGCAGGTGGGAAGGTAATGTCCGGAGGGACCGCCCCCCTGGGCAGGGCTGTTAAGCTCTGGCTTGTTCTAGAATGTTTTAACATCTAACATTCTGCCTAGGTCTTCTCCTGCAAGCAGGGACATATACCCACATGTAATCAGTATGAGAGCTGCGTCGGTCCATGGACGATAAGAGAAATACACTTTTAGAGACTTCAAGGTCACATTAAAATTATATATACATATATAATACATATATATATAAAAATTAATACTAATTTTTTAAAACATAAAATCTATATATTGTATTCAGAAATTATGATTAAAAAATTACTATTAAAAATTATTAATAAAACAATTCAGGTCCAGTTCAATGTTCAACCCTCTTGGATGGAGACTCTTCAAAAGGAAAATCCATTTGGTTTCCCTCCTCGAAAGGTCCCTGACCTGATTAGAGCCCCTCCAAGAGGGTTGCATGATGTCTATACCACAAAATTGCAGAAATGAGGGGTCCTGGCCATGTTTATCCCTAAAATGCAGAGATACGCTATGATTGTTTAAAGCCTTTCCAGACGTTAGCTAGGTGTTCTGCTATGCGGACCCTCAATAAGCGTTTTGTTCTTCCCACATAATAAAGGCCGCATGGGCACCACAACAGGTACACAACATAGGACAAATTGCATGTTATGAAGTGATCTATTTCAAACACTTCATTATCTACATTTGTGATATTCGTGCGACCCCTATTACTAATGTTCACAGTTCTGCAACATATGCATCTACGGCACGAATAAAAACCTTTAAAATCAATTGACAGGTTTTTTGCTGGGGGATCCAAAATCTTCTGTACCACCCTATCCCCAAAGTTAGGGGCCATTCTGTAAATAAATTTTGGTCTTTCTGGTAGAACACTACACAAATCTCTAACTCTGCAGAGTATATACCAGTATTTGGAGAATATATTCTCTATCTCCCTATACTGATAATGGAAATCAGAGATAAAGCCCCATTGGTGTTGGTCATTAGCCACTATATTATCTTTCTTCCTCAAGCACTGTTCACTTGGTATTTCAGCAATTTATTTGATGGTATTATTGATAACTTCCTCCTTATATCCTTTCTGTAAAAATGTATTTTTTAATATGTTGGCCTGTGCAAAATAATTAACAGATTCAGTACAATTACGACGAACCTTTAATATCTGTCCCTTAGGAATATTTCTGATCCATGCAGGATGGTGTCCACTCCTAATGGACAGATAGCTGTTCCTATCCGTAGGCTTAAAGTAAACTTTAGTTTGTAATCCAGTCTCACCTTTCACAATGGTGAGATCCAAAACTATGTTATTAGTATTGGAATAAAAACCTTTAAATTCAATTGACAGGTTTTTTGTTGGGGGATCCAAAATCTTCTGTACCACCCTATCCCCAAAGTTAAGGGCCCTTCTGTAAATAAATTTTGGTGTTGGTCATTAGCCACTATATTATCTTTCTTCCTCAAGCACTGTCCCCTTGGTATTTCAGCAATTTATTTGATGATATTATTGATAACTTCCTCCTTATATCCTTTCTGTAAAAATGTATTTTTTTAATATGTCGGCCTGTGCAAAATAATCAACAGATTCAGTACAATTACGACGAACCCTTAATATCTGTCCCTTAGGAATATTTCTGATCCATGCAGGATGGTGTCCACTCCCAATGGACAGATAGCTGTTCCTATCCGTAGGCTTAAAGTAAACCTTAGTTTGTAATCCAGTCTCACCTTTCACAATGGTGAGATCTAAAAAGTTGACGCTTACATCACTAATGGTGTAATCCAAAACTATGTTATTAGCATTGGAATTAAGCTGTTGGACAAATTCAATTGCAGATTCCTTAGATCCCTCCCAAATAAACAGGAGGTCATCAATGAATCTGTGGTACAGTTTTAATTCAGACCTATTATGACTAAATACCTGTCTGTCCTCCCATTCTGCCATTAACAGGTCGGCGAGACTGGGAGCAAATTTAGCTCCCATCGCCACGCCAACCTGTTGGGAGAAGAACTGGTCATGGAACCAAAAATAATTATGGGCCATACAAAAATCAAGGACTTTACCCAAAAAACATTTCTGTATAAAAGGTATATCTTCTCGCCTACTTAAATCCCAATTAAGTGCTAAAAGAGCGTCATCATGTTGTATGATGGTGTACAGCGAACAAACATCTGCGGTCACAAGATCGTAGAAGCCGGATTAAGCTTAACCTCATCAAGTAATCGGAGAAGGTCCGCCATATCTTTTAAGTATGCCCTTGTCACTTTAACACTTGGTTGCAAGAACTTGTCTAGATATTCTCCAAGCCTAGCTGTCACTGACCCTATTCCGTTAACAATCGGGCGGGCTGGTGGTGAAGCTGCATCCTTATGGATCTTGGGTAAAGTGTATATTACCGGTATTCTACATACACTAGGATTGAGGTATCTACTTTCTTTTAAATTAAGAGCATTATTTCTAAAGCCCCAATCAACCAGTAGATTTAGTTGTTCCTTATATATTCCGGTAGGGTCAGACATTAGTTTCCTATATGTGACCGGATCACTTAACAGCTCCACTGATTGTGGTAAAAGGCTTTATCCAAAAGTACAACACCCCCCCCCCCCCTTTATCTGCCGGGTGGATTACGATGTCCCTTCTATCTTCCAAAGATTTAATTCCTTCCCTGATATACTCTGGGTTCACTAGTTTTTTGGGGGGAGTTCTTCTATATCTTTTAGTACCAAATTCTTAAATACCTCAACATAGTGGTTATTGAAATTTTGTGGATTAAAGATTGATTTATTTCGCAGGCCGCTATCTATCCTCACTGGATCATTAGTAAGTCTTCTAGATGTATCATAAGGGTGGCTCAAAAAATATGTTTTCATATTTATTGTACGAATAAATTTGTGCGTATCAATATATACGTCCATTTTATTCATACTCTTATGGGGTGCACATTTTAGGCCAAGATTTAGGATATTTTTCTCATTCTGATTAAGTTCTATTTTCTTGGCTAACAGACTACTCCCCCTTATACCCAGTTGGATTTCTACGGATCAGACGGGCTTTATCCCACATAGAGAAGCCAAGGATAATTCTCTCCGGGCGATATCTCTTATACAATAAGCTCAAAGGTCGTCCCAGTCCACCCTATTTGTATCCACAGATGCAGAAAAAGCGTTTGATAGGGTGGACTGGGATTACTTAAAAATGACCCTGCGAAATTTTGGGTTGGGACCCAAGATGTTCTATCGTATTATCTCCCTTTACTCTAATCCCACGGCACAAATCCGCATAAACGGCACTTTGAGTGAGTCATTTCAACTATTCAATGGGACTAGACAGGGCTGTCCCCTTTCTCCCCTTTTATTTGCCCTTACCCTTGAACCCTTTCTGGCAACTATAAGACATAATATAAATATACATGGGATTCAAGTAGGTAATAAAACTCACAAATATGCGGCATATGCGGATGATATTTTATTTTTTATTCAGCAGCCCCGTATCTCGCTTCCTAATTTAATGACAGCTTTTTCTACTTTTCAGACACTTTCTAATTTTAAAATGAATATTTCCAAGTCCGAAATTCTAAATATCAACCTACCAGGAAGGGAGGTGGAAAGTTTAAAACCCCTCTTCCCTTTTAGATGGGTTCAACGTAATATGAAATATTTGGGAGTGAATCTTACGCCTCACACTCAGTCTCTTTTTAAATATAATTATATTCCATTATTGAATAATATTAGAGAGGATCTACAAAAGTGGAATACGCTGACACACTCATGGCTGGGTAAAGTAAGCATAGTTAAAATGAACATTCTGCCTAGAGTACTTTTTTTTTTCAAATGATCCCATTGGGTGTAACTATAGTTTTTTTTTCCCTATTACAGACCATGATCTCCCACTTCATTTGGAAGAACAGCCACTCCAGAGTATCCAAGGAAGTGTTATTTCGCTCCAAGGATGCGGGGGGACTGGCCCTTCCAAATTTTAAGACTTATTATAATGCTGTTATTCTATCTAGAATTGCCGAGTGAAAATATGCCGCTAATTCTAAACTCTGGGTGAGCTTGGAATATGCTCTTAGTAACACAGACCTAGCAACTATACCCTGGTTACCACATATACACAGACACCTTGCTCCAAGTACCTCTATATTAACCACTTCCACTCTTGATGTATGGGATGCCTTACATAGGAAGATTTCATGGTCATATGCTTCTCCTTTGCTACCACTTTTGGACCACGATTATTTCTTACCTGGTCTAGTAGACCCGGGATATAGGATGTGGTCGCCAGAAGGACCTCTTTTATTACATCAGGTTCTGCGAGCAAATGCTCTTAAGCCTCTTGAGGAAATTCTCGGCCTCAAGCCGATTACGTTTTTGGACAAATGGAGATATAACCAGTTGCAGGGCTTTCTTAGAAGCTTGCCTCAGCTGCTCAAAGGAATACAGGACTTAAATAGTATTGAGGAAATCTTCAATTTAACGGAGTCACCGGAACATAGTATCTCGGTATTTTACAAATCACTTATCAAGCTCCAAGGATACACTTACCCTCCCTTCTTTGCTAAGTGGGAGGCAGACCTGGAATCTAGTATCCCAGATAGCCAAAAGGACTAAGTCCTGCAGTTGTCTCATATCTCTTCAATAGCATCAAAGATGGCTGAGGTCAATTACAAATTGCTAACTAGATGGCACTATACCCCATCAAAGCTTAAATCAGATGTTCCCTGCCAACTCCCCATTGTGTTGGAGGAACTGCGGGAACAGAGCAACTCATGCTCATATATGGTGGTCGTGCCCACTTATCCGCCCCTATTGGTCTAGCATTATTGGTATCATCCAACAAATATCCAGTATTAATCTTCCTGTTGATGCATGGACCATCCTCTTTCATGCTACTGAGGAGTCTGTCAGAAAATATAAATGTTCTCTAGTTCCACATCTGCTAAAGCACTTATACCTACCCTTTGGGGCCAGCCTGAGATTCCATCCGTGAAAAAGTGGTTTCAAAAAATATCAGAGGTACATCTCATGGAAGAAATTACTCATCGTAACAAGGACACTTTCCAACGACATACCCTAACTTGGACTCCGTGGATGGAATTCAAGGACACCACAACCTATAGAAAGATACTTGCACAATCTCACTGAGACTCAATCTATATTTACTGAATAAGCTATTAATATCTTAAGGTTGATTATTTGGGGCTATTGTCGAGCCTACTCCTTAGGAGTCTAAAATGTACTGAGACATACATATTACTAGATACCATGCATGCCGGCCTATTTTTCCTCTCCCCCTCCCCTTTATCTTTTCCTAATTTCTCCCCCCCCCTTTTTTTTATTTAGAGAGAGAATTTAACAAAGTTGTGATAAATTATTTACGATCAATGCACATAGGGAAGAGGGGGGGTGAATTTTTTGTGTATAAGTTTTTTTTTTTTTTCTCTCCTCTCTCTTTCACATGTAAGTTGGGTCACTTTATCAATATAGCCAATTGTAAATTTATTTCCTAGTTTTTTTAGATTAATTAAATTAATTAATGGACCTTAACACCAGGTTTTTGGTGTGAAGTAGTTTTTGGGATCACCTCACTTTAAGGGGCATCAATATTGGTGTCTCATCACATAAGATATCAGGGGGAGAACAAGGGGATCTTATTCCCCTATCCCCCCTCCCCTCCTTAATTTTTCACTCCCCCTCCCTCCTTTTATTTTTTTATTCTCCCCTTTTTTTTTTACTTAAATTTTGTTAAATTTTTTTTTTTTTCCTTTTTCTCTTCCCCATTGTCACATATTGGTGAGGTCACTTATCCCTGTCACTTTTTATCTCTACATACATGTTTTGTCACTCCATTAACACAGCCATTTGCATACTCATCCTTTAGTCATTTATATAGCCCACTTCTGGACTCTAATATTTGGGGTCCCCCCTTTTTTTTTTTTTTGTTTGAAGAAGTTTTTGGAACCACTTTTTGTCACCTCACATTAGGTACTTTCACTTAAAAGGGCACTAACAGAGTTTTAACACACATTTTCTCTCTTCTTCTCCTTCTGTGCACCCCTTTCCCTCTTCTCTGCACAACCCTGATTCCCCTAGTCAGTATGGAGTGTGGGGTTCTAGGGCTGGGGTTTTTATATAGGAGCATAGATGATTTGTTCTCATTTTTAGGTTGTTTTTTTTTTTTTTCTTTATTTCTTCGGGAAATATTGAGTATATGTGTTATGTAAAGTTCTATTTTACTTAAGTTGAAAATGCCAGCATCTAGTGATTCCTTCTTCTCTTTCTGCAATTGTTTTCGCCTCCCTGCACGGCATCCTCTCCTTCTCTGTGGTAAGGTATCACATCTCTGGTCGGGTAGTATGGGGCCAGGGTCCTCCCTCTTTCCCTGTTGTTCACAGGATAGGGGTTTCCTCGTGGTGTACCTCCCCCCCCCCCCGTTGATCTAAAAAAGACGGATATTGTTGTGGATTATATCCATTATACTCATATCCCAGGGCTTGATATCTATTTTGTGTGGGTGTCGAATATCTCTGATCTCCATATTGGTTAGAAGGGTATTGATTCCAATACTGTTGGTCAGAGTGGGTGTTATAGGAGTATTCACCCTATTTTGTTCCACATATCTGGGATTATTATAGTTTCCTCCATAATGGTTGCCTCCAGATTGATTCCCTCTATTTTACTGAGGTCCCCCATTACGGTTCCCTCTAGGGGTATTACTGCGGTGGCCTCCAGGAGTGCTAGTACGATTACCCCTAGGAGTGTTAGGGGTAACAGCTTAATTCCAATACTAATAACATCGTTTTGGATCTCACTATTGTGAAAGGTGAGACTGGATTACAAACT